>CAOKZL010000439.1:0-665311 GCA_948472985.1 Iguana delicatissima
AGGTCTATATTGGTGACTTTAATCCTATTATTTCTGTGGAAATTAGAGTTGGGTTGTTCCATACTGTCCAATATTCAGCAAGAGGCTGTTGTGTTGTCGCTACATAGGACAGTTGGCAATGTGACCATTGAACTTTAGGAATGATGCACATCAGGATGTGATGTGCATTGGGATTGATGTGCATGGGTTGTGTTGTACGTCAGCACACCAGCTAAGGAGTGCTGATGTACATTGGGACACTCTTGCCAGTGTCTTGTTGTACATCTTTTCAATACTCGAGAAGTGTTTCTTAGCATATCTGCTATGTAGCTAAGTTGTGAAAAGTTAAGAAATGTGGACCATGATAGAGGATTCTGGCTGGTGCAATCTCATCTTGACTCAGGTTTCACAAAGCCAGCAGGGAAGTTCGTTAACAGATATGCCCCATGATTAGGAATGAGGTTGTCCAGTGTCACAATCGGTGCTTGCTTATAACTTACCTTACATGTACCCACACTTTGCCTCTTTTATCAGTTTCTCAAGATGGATATGATGGCATGTCTGGCACCAACAGAGATACCACACCTCACTCTGATCCTGTATTGCCTTATGATGCTGTAGATCATGGGAATTTTGGATCTCAAATAAAGTTGTTGTTTTCTTCCTAACTCAAGTACAAGTAATTACTGGTTAAATTTGAAAACAACCCCCCGAAACTACACAGAGGGAGACATGTTTGCTGGCCTCCAATGAACCGAAGCCGCAGGATTGTGTCATGTGATGAATTCCATGACAGAGAGCTTAGGGGTTGGAGTAAGAGAAATTAGAATCTCTAGCCACCCTCTCTTCTGTCTCTTTTGGATCTGCGTTTGGAGACAGCTGTGAGTGGCTGTTCGATTTAAGCAGCAAACAGGTTGATATTCCCAGATGGTTCTGGCAGGTCCTGACCACAGAGCAGTGTGTTGTTGACAATAACAACTCATGATAAGGACCATCTGCCTAATTGCTTTTACTGTAGGCTTAGATTGTCTTTTTTTTTATCATTTCTTTTTAATTCTTTAACAGGCACAGTGGGCCCTGGTTGGACATGGGAAGAGTAAAGGGGCAGCATCATGGCCTTTAGACAGTGGGGCAGAGACTTTTATTTTGTTTTTACTTGTGTTTAGATAAAATTTCACTCTTTGTTACAGATATCTGAATTTGGCTCAGTTGTGCCTAGGACAGGCAGGAGAATGCAGTGTGCGGGAGGCAGCACAGCAGAGTAGTTTTAGAAACGTTCCTTCCAGTGCTGAATGAAGCTCCCATTTCAGACCTGATGCCAGCAGATCTGTGGATGCTTAGAAGGGTGAAGTAGCTCATGCTATTAGAGTGTCCCTAGCACATAGCACCAATAAAAGTTATTACAAGGCTAGACTGAAATTTGCAGAATTTGGAAAACAAGATCAGTTGGGCAATATTTGGTCTGTTCCCATCCCTCCTTTACTGCAGTTCTGTGCAACCCTTCGAGTTAAAGGGCTGCAACAATAGACTATTAGAGAATGTCTGTTAGCCTTGACTTTTGGTTAAAAGCACAGGGAATCCTGGATGCCATGGGAGACTTCTGTACTTCAGATAGCCCTTGAAATGTGGTCCAAGGAGAGAGGTAGAGTGATGAATGACAGACAATCACTTTCCTCAGCTATCCTCAGAGGTGTAGGTGGACTCTTGGGAGGGGCGTGGGGTAACTTTATCCAGTCATGGAGCCCTTCTCTTTCATGCTCCATCTCTGACCACCTTCTTTGGGGCTTTACAAATTAGTGAATGGGTGATCCAGTACAACAGTGACAAGTCAGGTAGGGCATTAGAGTTTAGGGACCTTTCTTTGAGGAGTCAGCATGCACTTTCAGAAATCATCTGCTCTAAGACCTATCAACAAGGAGTGGGATCTGTAATATTCCCCAAAATTTGTAGTGATCAGGCATTGTGCCCAGATGAGGCCTTGTAAGAATATATCCATATTAGGGAGCATATTCTGCCCTCCTGTTCTACAATGCTGACTTGTCTCCTTTGATGAACCATCAATTTTGTTCTGTCACCTCCAGGGCCCTGAATCTTCCTGATTTAAAAGGGGTGAGATCTGGGACTCATTGATCAAGAATAAAGGCCACCTCAACCACATATGTGGTGGGCATGGCATGAGAAATATTTGAGTCAGCCTGATGAGAGATGTGAATAAGCAGATGTGCATAAGCCAGATGTATGTAACCATATATATATAAGCAGCTTGGAAAAACAAAATTAGTCTGCTCTTCAGAGTTCCTTCTAAGGACAATAAAGATGGAAAGAGGTTGTTTGGGGAATACTGTCTCTCCATGCCTTTCCTGTGAAAATTAAGCTAAGTGTTCCTGATGAGATTTTTAGTGTTGCTTTCTAATTCCACCTCTGATATTAATCAGCATAATACTCTACCACATGGGATGTCCTCAGATCTTGTCCTCCCTATTCTTCGTATGGCCTCCTAGTATCTTTTGTAATTTTGTGGATTTTGCTCAGAAGTCACCTACACTTTGTTCAATGGTGCTTAAAGGTATATGAATAAAAGGTATACATTTCCAGTTCATTTCTTTCTATTTTTATCAAAGTTAAAAGGTCCAAAGGCAAAATCATTTGATCAAGAAGAGATGTGCTAAACTGGTTGGAATAGATATAAAGAAAAGCAAATATAAGCTCATGCGCGTGCATGCGCGCGCGCGCACACACACACACACACATTTTTCCCAGGTTGCAACCAGCTGTACTGCTCCAAATACTACTTCTTATCTCGTCTCTTTTTTTAATGGTGGAGGTCGTGGTTGCTGTTGCTGCTGATGCTAAAGATTTCATTCTCAGGATCTTTTATGTCCCATAATGAGAGAATAGTGGGGTGTAAAAGAAAGAATCAAATGCCAAGATTACATTTTTCTGTGGTAATCAGGAGAGACTGGGATAAGTAACTAGTGTAGAAAAAAGTGTTGCATTACCAAGCTTTTTCCAATAAGGGAAAACAGAATATTTTAGATTAGTCTATTAATGTGCCAGCTAAGATTACAAAGTGTAAAGGAAGAGTTTTGGAAACTAAATTGATAAGCAAACTAGGGAGGTTTCTCCACCTTCACTCTACCTCTGGTGATTCATAGTCTGTATCATAAGCCATGGTGGGTATCAACAGTCACAATAGAGAAATCATATATTAAATCGGATTGATAAATCTTTTAACTCTTTCTCTTGATTAGCTGATTCCTCATGTTAAACTCAGGCTTGAACAGAATAATGTAACATTTGGGGGAAAAGATGCAAAAGAGCAGCCCAGCACTGGAGACTAGGATGGAGAAGATCTCCACAGCTACTACATCTGTCCCCTTCCTGCTCATGTAGGCTGGGACAAAAGACAACCACACACTACAAAAAATCAACATGCTGGAGGTGATGAACTTGGCTTCATTAAAACTGTCTGGTAGTTTCCTGGCTAGGAAAGCCAAAATGAAACAGATGGTAGACAAAAATCCCATGTAACCCAGAACAAACATGATGAAAGACCCTTCATTACAATTCACAATGATTTCTTCAGTCACTGAAACCATATCTAAATCTGGGAATGGAGGTGATGTTATGAGCCAGACAATACAAATTCCAGCTTGAATGAGAGATCCAGAAAGGACAATGAAGTTGGCTGGTCTTTTCCCCACCAATTTCCTCATTCTGGACCCTGACTTGGTGGCCAGGAAAGCTAAAACGACAGTGATGGTTTTGGCCAGAATGCAAGAAACAGCCACTGAGAAGATGATGCCAAAGAATGATTGTCTGAGAAGACACATTAGTTTCCCAGGCTTACAAAGGAATAGGAAAGAAGAGAGAAAGCAGAGAAGGAGAGAGAGGAGGAGAACGTAGGTGATCTGTCTGTTGTTTGCTTTGACTATGGGGGTATCTCTGTGCTTAATAAAAGTTCCCAGCACCAAGACAGTAATCAGGGAGAAAGTAATCGTAATTGCTGTTAAACTTTGTCCTAAAGGATCTTCATTGGATAGAAAGCTTATAACTTTAGGGATACATTCCTTGTGATCCTTATTTGAATATTCATCTTCTGCACACTGGAGACAGTTATCCATGTCTGGGGGGGGGGGAGAGGAAGTACAACAGTAATAGTACTAGGTGAACATAAGCAACTTCCATGACAAATTGCAAACTGGGAACAGCACTTTTGTTGACTTCTCTCTCACAATTACACTTTTGGAATTTATCTAATGGAATGCATTTTACTATCCCTGGAGTATAATCCACCTTTTTTCTTGTACTGGATTTCTCCTTGGGAAGTGTTATTGCAATCTGCCTGGTCTGCCATGCAGAAATAAGCAAAAAACACTACCTTTTGCTTTACCTCTTCATCCAACAACATGTTTCTGAGGAAGTATATTTTGGCCCTTTCCACACCATACCTGGATCACTCAATGTCCAAGCATCATCCTGGCAGTGTCATTGCTGGCATGGGAGTTTGTCTCAAATGCTCTCCTTGGCACTCAGCCAGCTGTTGGTGGACACTAGAGTTTGGGACATGCTCCTTCCTTCTGCAGAGCAACCAACCTCTTCCTGTGCTGCACTGAGGAAGGAAGCACTTTGATTGTGTTTCTGCCCTTCCCACATGGCCCCAGCCAAGATGATCATTCCACAAAAGGGGCGTATTACCATATTGTTTTCTGGTAATAGTATAACACACAGTCGTAATGCCTGGGGATGTGACAGGAGCAGAACCATGACAATGTTGCAGGATAGCATATGTCGCAGACCCATTTCAACACATCCACAAGCTGGGATGGGCACAGTTCAGAAATGACCTTAATCACTCATACTCATCAATTGGTATGTTTCCCCTCTTTTTTTATAATACATTTTTATTTTGCTAGCAAGCCACCACTCACCCCTCTGTTACTTTCACAACTGAGAATGGTCTTCTGACGGGTGCTAATATTTCTGTATTCTTAAATACTTTCCTATTTCCAACTGTTCATTTCAAAGATTTTTTTTTAAAAAAAACACACACATGATTTTCCCCTTCATTATTCTGCTTCTCTTTCCCTCCTTTTAGTCTCAGTCCTTGTTCAGGAAGGATCAGATTTCTCTTGTGATGAGGCAGGAATATTGTCCGCTTCATTCATTGCAGAGGGGGAAAAGTAGATGATTAGAGCACTATAAAAATAAAGTAGTGGAACAATAGAGATAATAGAGCAATAAGTGCTCCAGTTCCAAATTCTATATTCAGATAACAGGTGCTTCCCGTAAGGGTTTAGATCCTTGGTTGCATCTTTGTAGGATTCTGCCTGCAAGGATCTTGGCATTTGTGACACTGTAGGTTTATTTCCAGTCTCTTAAGTGGACTTCCATCTTTGCAAAACTGGAAATTCCCTCCCAGTGTTTTACTAGGGTTCTTGCCAGCCTCCCAAAGCTGATTCCCATGCTTGGAAAGACTGGCAATCTCCCCAACTCTATCGGTATGCTGCCACCACCACCTTGAATTATGAATTACTTAGACAGAACAGAAGGGACTCTGCCTAATCTCTAAGCGTAAGGATCTTCCCCCTCCTCTTTCCCCAGAGTGAGAGAGGTCCTATGTAGCGTGTGCCAACCCTGGCATGGAAATGGAGAGAAACGGAGGTTTATAGAAGTGTTTTAATCAAGACATGCAAATAAACAATATATACTTGGGAGACTCCCCTCTCCCAGGTGCGCTTAGTTACAAGAATTTACAAAACAGATATAACAGCACAGATACATTCTTAAGATCAGCCAATTCCCAAAATAACAACATCCCTAACGCGACTAACTACTGATTTCTAGTTACTCACAATTAGGTTCTAGGTGTAGATGGTCTAAAGGGGGGGGGGTCCAGGAGACACAGCATGCCTGCCAGCTCAACTGGGCCAGCTCTCCCCTCTCTCTTTGTCTCTCTCTCTCTCTGGCCACATGGCCTCTCAGAAGTTTTATGTTTTCCTCCTTAGAAGGATCTGGAAGCATCTCCAAGATGCCCACCTCTTTTCCTTTTGGTTGGTCAGTTCGCACCTTGTGACCTGTGATGCTGACCCGTTCCTTTTGGTTGGTCAACTCTCACCCTGTGACCCTTGATGTAATCCTAACATCTCATTAACCCTTAGTTTACCTGAAGAGGGAAGTGTCTCCCTTTGATAAGCCTAGATAATGGGAAGCC
This sequence comes from Iguana delicatissima, assembly GCA_948472985.1. Taxonomy (NCBI): domain Eukaryota; kingdom Metazoa; phylum Chordata; class Lepidosauria; order Squamata; family Iguanidae; genus Iguana; species Iguana delicatissima. The sequence continues at coordinate 6,194 of CAOKZL010000439.1, forward strand.
CCATTATCACAGCATTGACTATAGTCTTTGCAGAATCCTGCCCAGTATCTTTGACCCCGTTGGCTGCTCAGATGAAGGGCAGCTGGAGTGGCCAGGAGCCAGCTACATAAGGGCTGGGTGTTCTCTGCAGCCTTTGCTATAGTAACATATTCTTCTGTGTTTGTGTTAGCTTTCCTGATGCTTCAGTGTTCCTAGACTTGATGACTGGAGTCTTACTGTCAGCCTGTTTTCTGGACCTACTCCTTGCTTCTTGCCCCTTGCTTCTACCCCCTTGCCTTGGACTTTTGCTGACCTCTGGCTTCCTGACCTGTTCCCTATCTCAGCCCTGGTGCCTGCGTCTGATAATACTTGCTATCTGTGCTGTGGACCCTGGCACTTCCATCCTGTCCTTATCAGTGTAAATCAATCTCCAAAGAGACCTCCATTATAAATTACTGAGTTTGAAATGACATTTTCTCCAGAATCTTAATTTCATACCAAATACTGCAGCTGCATGACTGTAAGGCCCTGCTTTGGAGGGTCTCTGATATTAGTATGGTTTGGATGGGCACCATACCTAATCAACATCGTATGTAATTGGCAACACATTTTATTGGCTCTGATATCTAATTCAAGCCTCAGAGGTGACAGAGAGGTCAAACCAAGTGAGCGAAAGAATTTAACTGTAAATGTGAGAAAGAAAAGTCAACTCGAAACTTCCTCCAGGTAAGCCTGAGCCATTTGTCAGGCAAATACACACCATTCCTGTGGATAATAGACTTAAATAGAAGCTGGAATTTTCCAGGGAATCCAACTGTGAGTAGCTCACCAGGACACTGATTGACAGATATCCTTTCCTTGTACATTTGGATTCCTTCCTCTTTCCTCACAGCATCCACAATAGACAGCTATTACAACACCCATCATGTCTTTGTCAAGAAAGCACTAAGCCCATCAGCAGGTGAAAGACCCATCGTCCACAACAGTTTCCAATTGTCTTGTATCTGGAACCATCACAACCTCAGGCTATTTTTGGGGAATAAATACCCCTGATTTTAGGATGCCCAGTGCAGTCTCTTGAGGGTCTACCCATCACTCTGTCCACCTGGCTCCTGGGTAAGAACTGTCCTTAAGTCTTACCTAAGCCAAAATACATTTCTGCTCTTCACTACTCTTCTGGACTAGTAATTATAAATCCCCTCAAGCCCCTCAGCCTCTCTATAATTTTTCCTCCCTTTCTCTTTGGCTAGTTCTAGTGTGAATGTGTGATTTTGTGTATCTTGTGTGCATGTATGACTGAATTCCCCCCTGTAAAAACATATTTTTAGCTTACTTTTTAATCTTTGGCTGATTGTTTTCCTGCGTGTGCCCATAAACGCTGGTAGGAAAGATCTCACTAAGTTGCCCCCCTCTTGTAAGCCTCCTCTTTGAGCTAATTCATTTCCCACCTTTGCAAGGAGGCAGTGGCATTAGAGGGTGGCCCTTGTGGCACCTACGTTTTGGGGTGACATGACTATTAGGGAACTTCCACTTCCGAAACACTATTCCAAATTAGTCATATGTGCTCAAAGACTTCCATCACTTACCTGTCCCATTTGAAATTTTCCCTTCTGGGCATGGAGCACAGTCGTAACAACAAAATTTCTCTCCTTCCTTCTTTCTCTTCTGATAACCCAGCTGACACGAGTCACAACAGACTGAAGTGGGTGGGATCTAGATATAAAGATGAACAAAGTTCTAATATGGTTATACATTAGAGAATGTGTGTGGATTGGTAGCCAAAATACATATACAATGACATATTTTTTTAACTGCTATCAGTTAGTTAGATGAAGAATATCTGGAGAGGAGAAAACAAGACTCCTCACCAGATCAGTGTCCTATCCAGGAGAACAAAAGAAAACAAAAAGAACAAATGGCAGTACGTGTTCCTGTTGCAACTCAGGCAAATGTTTTGCCCTATCTCATATTGATGGGACTTTAAGGAGGGTACAGGAAAAAAAAATAACACACTTCAAACGTACTACCAAACCTAAACGTGCAGACTCACAACCCCTTAATAAACTGTTCTTGGATGTTTCTGGTTCTTACAATATCCATGAATCATAGAATCATAGAAATGTAGAGCTGGAAGAGACCACACGGGCCATCCAGTCCAACCCCCTGCCATGCAGGAACACCCTCAAAGCACTCCCGACAAATGACCATCTAGCCTCTGCTTAAAAAACTCAAAGGAAGGAGACTCCACTACACTCCGAGGCAGCAGATTGCACTGCCAGACAGCCCTGACTGTCAGGAAGTTCTTCCTGAGGTTCAGGTGGAATCTCCTTTCCTGCAGCTTGAATCCATTGCTCCTTGTCCTGGTCTCTGGAGCAGCAGAAAACAAACCCTCTCCTTCCTCTACATGGCATCCCTTCAAATATTTAAACATGGCTATCATGTCCCCTCTTAACCTTCTCTTCTGCAGACTAAACATACCCAGCTCTCTAAGTCTGTCCTCATAGGGCATGGCTTCCAGGCCCTTGATCATTTTGGTCTCCCTCCTCTGGACTTGCTCCAGCTTGACCATGTCCATCTTGAATTGGGGTGCCCAGAACTGGACACAGTATTCAAGATGAGGTCTAACCAAGGCAGAGTAGAGTGGTACCAGTACCTCCCTCGATCTAGACACCATACTCCTGTTGATGCAGCCGAGAATTGCATTGGCTTTCTTGGCTGCCGCATCACACTGCTGACTCATGTTCAGTTTGTGGTCTATGAAGACTCCTAGATCCCTTTCACATGTACTGCTATCCAGCCACGTGTCCCCCATCCGATATTTCTGTATTCCATTTTTTCTACCTAAGTGTAGGAGTTTACACTTCTCTCTGCTGAATTTCATTTTGTTAGCCTTAGCCCAGCTCTCCAATCTATCCAGGTCATTTTGAATTTTGATCCTGTCCTCTGGCGTATTAGCAAGCCCTCCCAATTTGGTGTCATCTGCAAATTTGATGAGCATGCCCTCTATTCCTTCATCCAAGTCGTTGATAAAAATATTGAACAACACTGGGCCCAGGACAAAACCCTGTGGCACCCCGCTAGTCACTTCTCTCCAGGATGAAAAGCAGCCATTCGTGATCACTCTTTGGGTTCGGTCGGTCAACCAATTACAAATCCAACTAACAGTAGCCCTGTCCAGCCCGCATTTTACTAGTTTCTTTGCAAGAATGTCATGGGGTACTTTGTCAAAGGCCTTACTGAAATCTAGACATGCTACATCCACAGCATTCCCTTCATCTATCAAGCTAGTAACTCTATCATAAAAAGAGATAAGATTAGTCTGGCATGACTTATTTTTGAGAAATCCATGTTGACTTCTCGTGATTACCGCCTTGCTTTCTAAGTGATTAGAAATGGACTGCTTAATGATCTGCTCCAGGATCTTTCCAGGTACTGATGTCAGGCCGACTGGGCGATAATTATTTGGGCCCTCTTTTTTTCCCCTTCTTGAAGATGGGGACAACATTTGCTCTCTTCCAGTCTGCTGGAACTTCTCCTGTCCTCCAAGAGTTCTCAAAGATTATAGCAAGCGGTTCCGAAATGATCTCTGCCAGCTCTTTTAATATGCTAGGATGCAATTCATCTGGCCCTGGAGACTTGAATTCATCCAGTGTGGCCAGGTATTCCTGTACCACCTCTCTACCTATTACGTGCCTCATTTCCCCTGCTTCCTCCCATGCTCCCCAACTGCCAGGTTGAGTGCTTGTATCCTTTTGGGAAAAAACTGAGGCGAAGAAGGTGTTAAGTAATTCTGCCTTTTCTCTTCCTCCCGTTATTAATTCACCACCTTCCCTGCACAGCGACCCTATCATCTCCTTCTTTTTCCTTTTGCTGCGGACGTATTTTAAAAAGCCCTTTTTATTGTTTTTAATGTCTCTGCTTATTAAAGTTTGCCTATTCATAATAATACATGAGAACCCCCACCTCTGTAAAGTTCCTATGCCAAGCAATCATGCTGCCATCAATATTGAAATCTTTTCCTTCAGACTCATAGGGATCTATATGACCAATTTTCACATTGTGGAAGGATCTGTTTTGAAATGTAATCATGTTCATTATATCAAACACAGCTCTCATTTCTCTCTGATCATTAAAAAAATATTCTTTCTCCAGCAGAGTTGCTAAATGAAATTCTTTGAAGAAACAGGTGCAACTAGTGGGAAAAGGAAAGGGAAAGAAAAAAACAAACATCAAAAGCGTTCTGTTGGATTCAAATGAAAATGTGTTCTGGGAGCCTATGATGCTGTTTCAGTGATGGGGTTTTATGTCCCCTGTATTCAGCTCCAGTTAATCTGTCTGCAGCAGTTTGGGCGAAACAAAAGTTCTCATCCCCTTTAAAGGTAGGTCTCTATACAGGAAATTGCAGTAGTCAAATGGAATATTACCAAGGCAGGTGTCACTGAAATCCGGTAAGATATTTAAAGGAATGAGCACAGCTGACACATTAGCTTTAGGTGTCCCATTGCACTCCTTGCTATCAAAAAGATTTGGGCATTCGGACTCAGGGCTGAGTCCAAGAGTGCACAAAACCTGTGATCTGTTTCTTCAGGGAGAGAATAACCCCATCCAGCACAAACTGAATCCCTCGTTCCACATTTGCCTTTTGACTGATCAGGATCAGTTCTATCTTACCTAGATTAAGCTTTGATTTGTACCGGTTTACATGGAAACAGCCTACTTGGCCTTTGATGGAAAGGATCAAGAGAGCTGGAGTCTGCTAGCATACGGGTGACCTATGACCTCAAAACTCCAGAGGTTTCCCAGAGGATTCATGTATAAGTTAAACAGTAGGGGAGACAAAGAAAACCCAGAAGGATTCTACAGGACCATAGCCAAGGAGTTGAATAGCAGTCCCTCAGCAAGACTTCCTGTGTAGAACCTTCTAGGAAAAACTGAAATTTCCAGACTTTCTCCCAACCAAAATGATATGAATATGAAAGCACACAGTTGTCAACCTATTCATAGAAACAAAACCATTGGATTAAGGAAGCATTACCTGCCAAGGCTGGAAACCTTGAAGATTAGCCTTTTTACCACCCAGCATTACTCTCTGATTGTTTCTGAATGTGTGCCATGTATGTAAAGCATAAGCCACCACATAGACAGCGTTATAGATATTATAGCTATGGCCAGTCATGTGCATCTCAAAAAAAGGGCCACTAAGGTTCTCCAGCCTCTCCTCCCCAGTACATGTTCCAGGCATCTTGTATTGAACTCTAGGATCTGGAATGTAGCAGTCAAATGCCTCTGACCAGAACTGCTTCATAAAGTCATCTACTTCTGTCCAATTGGGTTTGATGGTCTGAAGAAACTCCTGGAAACCTACAGGTTCATTGGAGTGAATCATGAACGAAATGGTACCTTGAAACACTTGTAACTTGTCTTCCTGACCTTTGCTTGCCAATACAAAATTAATCTGTGCTGTCATAATCCATATTTTTCCAACAATCTTTTTCTTCACATTTCTAGATACACCTACATTCACAAGATAGCATATATATATATAAATATAAATGTGTCTCCATAAAAAACAAATATTTTTGATTTCCTATGATTGACCAGTAGATGAACTGTATCAGAAAGAAAATTAATTTCTCTCTGATTATTAACATAATTTTGGCTTGGGAGTCTTAGTATGAAGTCAGAACAGATTCCATTCTCAAAAAACAGTAGCTCCAGGACTTGCAAGAAATATTCTCCAGTGTCATTATCTACCACAAAGAGCCCAATCCATGTCCATCCAAAATGCTTAAGCAACCTGACAATGCCTTCATACTGATGTTTTTCATTTGGGGCCATATGGTAAAAGGAAGTGAGTCGTGTCATATCATTTTGTGCTGTGGAAAATGAGCCGTAGGTCAGCTGAAATTGTGTTTTTTTTAAAAAAATAAAAAATAAAAGATAAATTGTTGGAATTTCTTTGTTCAATAGAATTTCTTAACCTCTTATCATTTAGGCCATGGAAAAAAGCAGCCCTAAACTCAGAACTAACATCATTATCAACAGTACAATTCCACTATTCTAAGTATGATCTGGGAAAATGGAAAATCATGAGCAAACAAATTATCTGGAACACAAAACAGAGAATGTTTGCTGTGTAGCAGTAGGAAAGGTGTTTCAGAGTAAATGTGGCATGATAGAAAAATCTCTTTATTGGGTCACTGCAAAGAAATGCTCAATCCGCCAGTAATTCATAAACAAAACCTCTAGAGATTACTTTAAGCTTCTTGTAGTTCGGTTTAGAGGGGGATCATTCTTAAGGTAAAGTTATCAGGAGATGGTTAGAATTTGTGTTATTAATAAGACTTGGAAACAGGTTCAATAGCTAAAAGCTAGTCAATGGAGCACCAATGTAATGTGTGGCTGATCGAGTGGTCCTCTAAATACTTAAGCTTTTGCATTCTGCACAAGACGTAGCCTCCAAACCGGATTGAGAGGATGTATCACACGGAGCATTTCATTCTCAGTATGAAGTCACCAGTGCCTGCATTACCAGGAGCTAAATCTCTTCCTGTCCAAGAAAGAGCATTGTTGGCATAGGAACTGAAGTTGATAGTGTTGCTTCTTGCTAAAAAAAAAATTGAATCCTTCATGGAAAAAGATGACTCTAGAAGCACCCTGAAACATCATGTCCACTCCCATCAAGAGAAGTATTTGAGAGAGGACTGAGATAGCCGATGAGCTGAAAATAACCTGTCATGTCCTCAGGTATCATTAAGTGGCATCTATTCTATAAAAAGTGTTCATGTTTTATAGAGAATAAAGTATATATTGTTTAAAAAAAGAGTAGGGAAGAGATGTTAGGGGAAGAATGTTTGTAAATTAAATGCTTTAAAAATACCCAAACTCTTTTCATGTTTTTCATTTCTGGGATCCATAAACAAAATCTTTGCAGATTACCCTAATCCATAACAAGAACCTCAGCAGATTCCCTCAAGGTTCTTAGAATCATAGAGGTGGAAGAGACCCCAGGGGCCATCAAGTCCAACTCCCTGCTATGCAGGAACACACATCAAAGCATTCCCAACAGATGGCCATCCAGCCTCTGCTTAAAGACCTCTCCAAGGAAGGAGACTCTACCACACTCCGAGGCAGCATATTCCACTGCTGGACAGCTCTGACCATCAGGAAGTTCTTCCTGAGGTTCAAGTGGAATCTCCTTTCCTGCAGCTTGAATCCATTGCTTTTTCTCCTAGTCTCTGGAGTGGTAGAGAACAAGCCTACTCCCTCCTCAACATGACATCCCTTCAAATATTTAAACATGGCTATCATCTCCCCTCTTAACCTTCTCTTCTGCAGATTAAACATACCCAGCTCCCTAAGGCGCTCCTCATAGGGCATGGCTTCCAGACCCTTCACCATTTTGGTCGCCCTCCTCTGGACACATTCCACCTTGTCAACATTCTTCTTGAATTGAGTTGCCCAGAACTGGAACAGTATTCCAAATGAGGCCTAACCAATGCAGAATAGAGTGGTACCATTACCTCCCTCAATCTAGACACCATACTCCTATTGATGCAACCAAGAATTGCATTGGCTTTCTTGGCTGCCGCATCACACTGCCGACTCATGTTCAGCTTGTGATCTACCAAGACTCCTAGATCCCTTTCACACATACTGCTATCCAGCCACGCGTCCCCCATCCTATACTTATGCCTTTCTTTTTTTCTGCTCAAGTGAAGGACCCTACATTTCTCTCTGTTGAAATTCCTTTTTGTTAGCTTTGGCCCAGCTCTCCAATCTGTCAAGGTCATTTTGAAATTTGATCCTGTCCTCTGGCATATTAGAAACCCCTCCCAATTTGGTATCATCTACAAATTTGATCAGCATGCCCTCCACTCCTTCATTCAAGTATTTGATGAAGATGTTGAATAGCACAGGGCCCAGGACAGAACCCTGTGGCACCCCACTAGTCACTTCTCTCCAGGATGAAAAGCAGCTGTGGGTGATCACCCTTTGGATGCAGTCAGTCAACCAATCACAAATCCAACTAACAGTAGTCTGTCCAGCCAGTATTTTTACTAGCTTATTTGCAAGAATGTCATGTGGAACTTTGTCAAAAGCCTTACTGAGGTCAAGATATGCTACGTCTACAGCACTCCCTTCATCTATCAAACTTGTAACCCTATCATAAAAAGAGAGAAGAATAGTCTGGCATGACTTATTTCTGAGAAATCCATGCTGGCTTTTAGTGATTACGGCATTGCTTTCTAAGTATTTACAAACTGACTGTTTAATGATTTGCTCTAGGATCTTTCCTGGAATTGATGTCAGGCTTACCGGGCGATAATTAATAGGATCCTCTTTTTTCCCCTTCTTGAAGATGGGGATGACATTCTCCTGTTCTCCGGGAGTTCTGAAAGATTATTGGAAGTGGTTCAGAAATGACTTCTGCCAGTTCTTTTAATATCCTTGGATGTAATTCATCTGGCCCTGGGGGCTTGAATTCATTTTGTTTAGCCAGATATTCCTGTGCTAATTCTCTACTTCTTGTACTTTAGTATAGAGGGAAGTCATTCTTAAAGTAAAGTTATATCAAGCTGGTTAGAACTTGTGTTAATGGTAAGACCTGGAAGGAAGTTCAATACTTAAAAGTTAGTGTTCAGCTCATCAGTGAATTAGTGCTCTAGTGATTTAGTGTTTACTGATTTTTAGATTACTGTCTTAGTATTGGTTTTTTTTTTTAAAAAAAAAATCAGTTTACACAAAACTATCAATTGGTGTTTCTGTTATTTTGCGTTTATATCTAGCTATTTATCTAGCTATCTACAGGTAGACACCAGAACATGTTTCATGTTTCTCACCTGTGGAATCTTGTAGATAGTTAATATTTTTGCAATGCGGAAGGAAGTTTCAGAAGCAAATCCTCCAGTGACAGCTATTATATTTTTTGGAGTATCACACTCATAATTGGGAAGAAATCTATGGGATTTGAAAAGGAGATCCAATGTAGTAATATAGGTCATCTGGGCATCATTGTAGTTGTCATAGACATGAAATCCCAGTGTAACATTAGGCAAAATCTTGGGATTTGCATTGATCTCGTGTACAGCAAAAACCAAGGACAAGACGTGTTGGTAGAACTTTGTCACCATCCTGAAAACAGAATGACATTTTATTTCCTGAGAGAATTCTACAATGCAATATGTTACTCAACTGCAGTTTTATTTGAGATGAGGCCAGGTAGCTTTCTCAGCAGTGCTGGCTGTTTGTCTACCTTTCCCAATTTCTCTACCCTATTTTAAAAATTTCTGTGAGAAATTCCCTCTATATCTTTTCTTTGAGTTAATTCTCCAACCACAGCAAATAACTATGACCAGGAATATTTATACTAAATTGGTACAGGTTGATAAAATTGTATTTTCCTTGAAAGAATAATCCTTCTGGAAAAATAAAATAAAATAATATGAATACCACACAAACACATCAGGCCTAGTCAATTTTTCACAACAGGAGAAGATGCGAATTTTATCAACAGAGTTAGTGCATACAAGCATTAACACTTGCAAAAAAAAAAAAAAATGTGTGAAAGCTCCAGGTCTATTACTGTTCTTTCAGCAGTCGTACTAAAAACACTAGGAACTATCTTGGTCTATGTCTTCAAATCACTTCCCACTTACGGCAATCCTCAGGCAAACTTATCACTGAAGTTTCTGTGGCTGAGATTGTGGGAAATGGCCAAGGTCACCTAGTTGGTTACTCTGGCAAAGCAGGGAATCCGTGGTCTCCAGGGTCATAATCCAATATTCAAACCACTACACCACATTGGCTGTTTTTGGATTTATGCTTCCACCAAATTTACATGATCTTTGAGGACAAAAGAAATACTTACCTTGTCATATCAGAATATTCCTGCCAAAGATATTCTTTGTAAGAAAATTCATGGAAATAGTAAACCATCTGAGTTATAATTCCACCAATAACAAAGTCTCCTGGTTGACAGAACTCAAAGGGAAGAGAGAAATTATCACTGGTGTGACATTTCATTGTCTCTACTTGACATACCCAGTGAAGAAGAAGAAGCGAAAAAAAGTAACAGTGCCAGCCCATCATTATGGCAGCCGAACTTCTCTCGAAATGCAAACCTTCCTGCATCCATCTATAGCATCTGTTTTTCAGAAAAAGGCTATCTTTGTCAGCACCTGCTTGTGCCTCTGTACTTCATCAAGGGAGATACAGTCCCTTTTTCTTTAGGAGGAGGAGGAGGAGGACTCCAAATTTATGACATCCAAAACCAAGTGCAAGTTCCAGATTATTGACAAAGTTGCTATACAAAATAAGAGTGAACCAGTTGCAGACATGAAAATGACAGAGCCTTACCTCCTTCTTGCTCTAACCCCAATGAATTGCACAAATGGAGGGGTTAATATAACTATCTGAAGACAGGAACCTTCTGAAAATCCACTTGCATTTTCTCAGGGGGACACAAATTACAGTGATTTGGACAATGGTAGGCTTACCTTTCTTACCTTACTGGTAATGATGATCACAAACATTATTTTTTTCAGTAGGACTACAAGGATTTTTTCCCCCTAATTCCTTAGATAGCAAGCAGATGGATTTGATCTTTCCATCTGAGAAAAGGTTAAAAGGGAATTCTGGACATAAATCGATGCACTGGTACATTCTGATATGTCCATCTTCCTGGCTTCCCAACTAGGCATCTAATTGACCATTGTGGCAGTAGATTATTGGATTATAAATTGTTGTCTAGACAGCCCTTTGACTTTAGTCAAAGAGGATCTTCTTACATTCATACACTCTGCTGAAGACCAAAGATCTACTCCAATTTGATAATGAAGATGGAAGTTGAAATTTGTCAGCAATCTACATAATTGTGCCTTAGAATAGTTAAAGACATGGTAGAGAATGGAAAAGCAGAACCTTGATTTTGAGAGCAGGTTTCACAAAATGGCATCTGGCAGCCATTTTAATGAAGCGAACAGGTTGCAGTGGATAAGTCACTGGAAGTCCCACCCCCTATCTGCCTTTTTGCTGTTCACTGTTGATTCAGGAGTTAGATATGTTTCTCATAAGGTAAAAACCTTTAAGTGTTTAAGTTGATTGGTTCACCAGATAGTCACCCCATAACATCGTTACGTAAGAAGAAAGTATACTATCTTCTTAAAAGGCCACGCTTGTGTCCCTCTTTGAGGCACCTGTGTGCACAAGCATTCTGTCTGTTAGGGGATTTTTGTAACTTATCGGATCCTGACTAAAAAAACGCTTTGGCTGTTTGCCTGTTTCTGTAGTCTTAAGATTGCCATCTTTGGGAGAGTGAAGATGACAGTTTTCATCTGTCATCCAGTGCAGACTTACCTGGAAATAAGCCTTGCAAAATTATATGTGATGTCCGTGACTTCTGAATAAGCATACACAGGATTTGACTGTTTGTCTTGAACATTTCCTGTAATCCCACATGAAATATAACTTTGTTGGGCCCCATAGTGAATTAGATCTATATGTAGTTCCACCTAGAGGAGGTCTACTTAATTTAACAAGATGTGACCAATTTAATACATGTGCTTTGAATGAGTCACTTCTGTGTCTGGTTAAACTTGCACCAGTACAGTGGGCAAAAGCCTATCAAATATACATTTGAGGACTAGAAGTTGTCCATGCATTGTGATCTAAATGTGTAATTCAGTTTCAGTACAATGACGTATCCCTTTCCCCAGCACAAAAAGAAGAGACAGGAAAATAAGTTTGGGAAGTCACACGGAGCCACTGAATTGTGGAAATGCACTGGGTGGATAGAAAATCACATGTTTTTCTCTCCCTTAGGAGGAAAATGAGCAGATGGGTTCTAGGTTACAGGAAAGAATTTCTGGCCAAGAAATCCTATAATCATGCTGATGACACACACTTTTCATTAGGACATCTGGTTGGCAACTTCAAAAAGAAAATACTTTATTTAGCTGTCATATTGGAGTTTATTTCCAGTCCCTTCAAGTTGACTCCCACCCTTGCAAGACTGGAAATTCCTCCAGCATTTATTAGTTCTTGCTGCCACCACCCCCTGGATTATGAATTAGTTGGACAGTACAGGAGGACACTGTCCAATCTCTAAGCTTAAGGATCTTTCCACCTCCCCCCCCCTTTTGAGTGAGAGAGGTCCTATGTAGCGTATGCCAAATACCTGCGTGGGAATGGAGAGAAACGGAGGTTTTACAGAAAGTATTTAATCAAGGCATGCAAATAAACAAGACAATATCACACTTGAGAGGCTTCCCCCTCCCAGGTACGCTTAGTTACAAGAAGTTACAAAAACAGATATAACAGCACAGATACATTCTTAAGATCAGCCAATTCCCAAAATACCAACATCCCTAATGCAACTATATAACTGGTTCTAATACTCACAACGTTCCTAGCTTAGATGGTCTAAAGGAGAAGAGCGAGGGGGGGGCAGGAGACACGGCATGCCTGCCAGCTCGACTGGCCCAGCTCTCCTGTCTTTGTTCTCTCTCTCTCTCTGGCCACATGGCCTCCCAGAAATTTTATAAAACTGTCCTTGGAAGGATCTCGAAGCATCTCCAAGATGCCTACCTCCTTCTTTGTGGTTGGTCAGTTCTTGCCCTGTGACCTGTGATGCTGACCCACCTAAAATGCAATCTAATCCCAAGACCTCATTAACCCTTGGTTTACCAGAAGAGGGAAGTGCCCCCCTTTTAGCTAAGTCTAGATAATGGGAAGCCCCATTATCACATTAGCTATTAAGCAGATCTTCACAGATGCAAAAGATGTAGTACTCAGTGAAACAGAGCAATGGTTTTCCCTCCAATCCTCTTAGGCTCCAAGATTGTAGAGTCAAACTGGATAAGCTCCTTTCATCCCAGTGTTACCCCAAGGTTTTTAGCTTTACTACTAGGAAGAAGTCCACTCTCTGTCACAAAGACACAGATAGCAACCTGTCAGCAAAACTATACCATTTCCCTAATTCTCCTAAATGCATAAATATAGGAAAGTGCCACTGGTTATTCCTTTAATGATACATATAAAGATCCCTTCTCATGCCCTTCTTCTCCCATCTAATTGTACCATAAATCTATTTACTTTTATATGCATAATAAATCCAAAGTAGTTAATTTTTAATCCAAGAAACCAGCTACTGTTAATGTGTAGTAATTGTTTCTGAGGAAATTGATCAGTGGGTCCCAAGTTTTGAAATAATTATTGATAGAAGCTTCTTTTATCAAAATCATTAACTTGTCCACAATTGCCATGTCCAGTAATTTTAGTAATCATTCATGTACTGAAGGCAGTATATCCAATTTCCATTTTTTAGCAAATAATGGCCTAGCTGTGGCAGTCATATAGAAAATAAGTCTTCCATTCTTTTCCTCTAAATTATCACTTAACACAGCAAGAAGATACATTTCTGGGTTCATTTGAAATGTTATCCCTAGTATCTTTTGAATAATTAAGTGAATAGACTTCCAAAATATTTTACAAAACATTTCTTTTTGGATGGTACAGCAATCTTTATTCCTGAATCTTATGTGTTGATTCAGATTGCCTGCCCTTCCTATAACCATCAATACAGCTTGCACCTGCTAGGAGATTCAGCCTTTTACGAGGCTTCCTACATGGATCTCATGTTTTCTGCCACTTTCCTTAAAGAGAAAGTTTGGTGCTTTCTCCTTTAGAAGGAACGTCTTAATGACAAGAGCTGTTTGAGGCCCTTTTCGCACAGCATTTCCAAAGTGAAAGGACCCCTTGAGCATCGCACACATGCGAGGAGCAGTCCACACAATGCACTCACATTTGTGCAATGCTCAAGGGCCTAATGCTGACCACGCACACATTTTTTCATTTTCGGCTTAAAGCCGAAAATGCTGCGCAGTCACGCATCGCTCCGGGGCCCCGCATGCACCTACCTGGCTTGAGGAGCCTCGGAAGCCGGGCTGGTCGTGCTTCCTGTGCAGTACAGCCTGGGAAAGGTCCCAGGCTGCATTGCAAAAGAAGATGCAGGGCACTCGCGTGACCAGGAAGCAGCTGTGGAGCCGAAGAAGCAGGGACGTGAGAGCCTTCCTCCCCAGGCTTCTCACGCTAGCCCCACACCCCAGCTCTGTGAAAGGGGAAGGTGCAAAAAGGGTCTGAGAGTAGAATAGACTGCCTTGGAAGGTGATGGAGTCGTCTTCTTTGGAAATGTTTTCATGGAGGTTGGATTGCCATCTCTTCAGACTACTTTAGCTGTATATTCTAGCATGGCAAAGAGTTGGCTTAGATATCCCTCTGAACAATATCATAGCTGCCATTTTCAATACATTAATCTGGGTTTACACTGTAAATGAGAATTCATGGATTTGCATAAGAGTAATTGGGGTTAGGACCATATACTGCAGGAATGATGCACAATGGAACCAAAGCACATCAGAAAACTCTTGCCAGAGTCTCATCACAGGCCTTCAGAACTCACTAACAGGGCTCCTTAGTGCCTCTGCTACTTGCTAAGTATGCACAAAGTTCTGTATACAATATAGATACCAATGGAGAATTCTGGCCTACAACTTACCAGTTTGGTTGGAAGTCTTCCCTTTTGGGCATGGATCACAATCACAGCAGCAAAATGTCTCTGCTTCCATCTTTCTCTTGTGATAACCAGGAGGGCAGGGGTTATTAATGACAGAAATGGGCAAGACCTATATGTACATTTTACTTCCTAAGTAACTGGAAATATTCAGCATATTCTTGGTCATCACATGATGTAAAATTTTAAAAAGATATATTGAGAAATTAAAAGCCTAGTCCAAAATACTATCTACCACAATATTTTGAGACATTTCAGATCCTTGTTTTCTCTTTGTTTTGGCATTGTCTGTGTTAGCGAAAGATTGAGGGACAGAGAAAAGAAAGCTCCCAAAGTCTAACCATAGCATTTTCTTCTTCTTCTTTTTTTTAAATTGATACAAAAAAACATTTTCATGTGCCATGGAGGAATAGTGATTTTATTTTATTTTTTTAAAGTTCCAGGAGACCAGGGTCTGAATCCCTGCTCAGCCATGAAAAACCTCTGGATGACATTTGGAAAATCATACTCTCTAAGCCTCAAGGGAATTCAAATGCAGCCCCCCCAAAAAAAAATCTTGCCAAAAAGGCCATAATTCGTCTCCTTTTGTGTCACTAGAAGTTAGAAATGACTTGAACTAGCAGAACAATATATTAAAATATTTCTATCACTCCTTATCTCATGAGTTACATTGATTGAATGAGATCAAAATCATTCAAAACAATGAATAAAGATTAAACCTACTAAACCTACATTCTGTAACACACACTGTGATGGAGGATTCTGGCCATAAGTAGATTCACTAATTTGTGACAGAAATATATGGTGTGATGAGAGAGAGATGGAATAATGAAAGCTATGCCTTAGGTGGGTGCTGTAGACTGTTCTGGTTCATCATCACCCTCACCAGTGCTAAGAGTGGTTGTAGTTACACTGGCCATGTTGCCGTGCAATTGTGAGAAGATTTCACAGCTGTATATTCCTGCATTCTGACTCCATGTATTGTCCTCCCTTGTTGTAGATTGGCCTCTGGAGAATTCATACAGTAAGGGTGCATGGTGGAATTAAAAAAATTCCATTTGCTGCATCTGGATGTTGGAAACATCTCTTGGGGATCGGAATGGTGTACTTGTAAACCAGGATCATTGATGTGATATACAATGCCTCCAACAATGAGCTGGTACACACAAAGACCCTGGTCAAAAAGGGCATTGTACTCATTGACAAGACCATCATACCAACAGATGTATGAAGCCCACTCTTCCTTACCCCTTGGGCACAAAAAGAGTGCCAGGCTGACTCCTGAGAAGGAAGAAATCTTAAATGGAAAGTGTTCAAAGAAAACTCAGAAGAAGTATGATGAGCAGAAAAAGAATGCTAAGATCGGTAGCCTTCTGGAAGAGCAATTCCAACAAGGTAAACTGCTTGTTTGCATTGCCTCGAGGCCTGGACAATGTGGCCGAGCAGATGGCTATACTCTGGAAGCCAAGGATCTAGAATTCTACCTGAGGAAGATGAATGTTAGGAAAGGCAAATGGGCAGGCACTGAACATAATGGTCTAAATAACTATCCCAGAGTCTTGTTTAAAAAAAAAGAAAAGAAATATATGATATGAAAAACCAAAAATAAAAGAACAGGGCGAGTGGTGAAAGTAGGCACTGTAAAATACAATATGAAATTGCTTTATCTTGGAATTTAATCTGTCAGGTTTTCTAATCAGTAAAGTTGAAATGGTAGATTGATAGGTAACAGACAAACTGTTACTTTCTCTTCATCTGAATGAAGTTTACAATCTCTTTCATGCCAAAAACTTTGCATAATTAAGGTATATAAGACCTACATTTTGAATCTTGGTGTGGGTTTAAGCAGGCTATCTTTCTGACTTCATTAAAAAGTCTAATCATTCAGTCTTGCTTCTCTATAACAGGGGCTTTGCACAGAACACTTTGCTCAGAATTTCCTAGAATTCACACCTGGTTAAAGCTTCGGTGCCAAGTAATCACATGGTCATCAATGTGGAACTCTTTTCCTTGAGAAATGCATGGATCTACCCATCTAACTTTCACATTATGAAAGGAGCAGTTTGAAAACGTAATCATGCTCATTATATTGAAGCTACTTCTCATTTCCTTGTTATCATTAAAGGATATGGTTTCACTAGCAGTGCTGTTAAAGGAAAGACAATGTAGATAATGAAAAAGAAGCAGAAATGCAAACAAACTAAACTCTAATCTCATCATCCTTTATTGCATTCGAAATTTGATTTAGTATTGTACTCAAACACAGACAGAGAGTGGACTTTCTGAAATCAGTCAAAGAATTAGCCCTGACTGATTGAAATCCCACTAATTTAATTGAGTATGATCTAAGCATGATTGACTCTGGATCTTACACAATCTTTTAATGTATTTTCATTTCAAAAAATAGTATCATGAAAAATGGCTTAAATGTTATAGACTGATTGAAATGCATTGTTTCTTTTTCTCCATGGTAGGCAATTACACAGGGAGTATGAATCGATTTTTATTCTTACTATTTTTATTTATTTATAGAACTATTTATGATTTGTGTTGCCTGTAATATAAAGATATAAAGAAAAGCAAATACAACCTAGTGCGCGCACAAACACACACACACACACACATTTTTCCCAGGTTGCCATCAACTGTCCTGCCCCAAATACTACTACTTGTCTTGTCTTTGTTGTTTTGGTGATGGTGGTGCTTGCTATACCTGCTGATGCTTAAAATATCATTATCAAATTCTTTTTTCTCCCATCCTGGAAGAAATTTAGGATGTAAAAGAAAGAAACAAATTCCAAGATTGCATTTCTCTGTGGTTATCTGTAGAGATTGGGGTGAGTAACTGGTGTAGAACAAAGCGTCACATTACCAAGTTCTTTCTAAAAAGGGAAAGCACAGTATTTTAGATCAGTCTATTAATGTGCCAGCCAAGATTACAAAATGTAAGGGAGGAGTTTTAGAAGCAAAATAGATAACAAACAAACTAAGGGCATGTTACAACCTTCCCTATGCTACTGATGATTCACAGGTTGCACCATAAACAAAGGAAGATACCAGCGGTAACAATTGGAGAAATCATACATTAAATTGGATTGAAAAATTCTCTAACACATTCTCTTGATTAGCCATTTCCTACTGTTTAGCTCAGGTTTGAACAGAATAATGTAACATTTAGGGGAGAAGATGCAAAATAGCAGCCCAGCACTGGAGACTAGAATGGAGAAGATCTCCACAGCTACTACATCTGTCCCCTTCTTGCTCAAGTAGGCTGGAACAAAAGACAACCAAACGCTACAAAAAATCAACATGCTGAAGGTGATGAACTTGGCCTCATTATAACTGCTGGGCAGCTTCCTGGCCAGGAAAGCCACAGTGAAACAGATGGTAGACAAAAATCCCATATAAATCAGAATGAGATAAAATATGATGGAAGATCCTTCATTACAATTAACAACGATTTCTTCAGTCACTGAAACCATATCTAAATCTGGGAATGGGGGTGATGTCATGAGCCAGACAATACAAACTCCAGCTTGAATGAGAGGACCAGAAAGGACAATGGAGTTGGGTAGACTTTTTCCCACCCATTTCCTCATTCTGGATCGTGGCTTGGTGGCCAGGAAAGCTAAAACGACAATGATGGTTTTGGCTAGAACACAAGAAACAGCCACTGAGAAGATGATGCCAAAGACTGATTGTCTGAGAAGACAAATTAGTTTCCCAGGCTTACTAAGGAATAGGAAAGAGGAGAGGAAGCAGAGAAGGAGAGAGATGAGGAGAATGTAGGTGAGCTGTCTGTTGTTTGCTTTGACTATGGGAGTATCTCTGTGCTTAATAAAAATTCCCAGCACCAAGACAGTCATCAAGGAGAAAGTAAGAGTAAGTGCTGTTAAACTTTGTCCCAAGAGGTCTTCATGGGATAGAAAACTTATAACTTTAGGGATGCATTGCTTGTGGTCCTTGCTTGAATACTCATCTTCTGCACATTGGAAACAGTTATCCATATCTGGGGGGAAAAAAAGAAAAAAGAAGAAGAAGAGGAAGAAGAGGAAGAAGAAGAAGTGGGACTGTAATAGTATTAAGGCGTATGCAAATATAAGCAACTTCTGTGACAAATTGCAAATTGCAAACAGCATTCTTGTTGATTTCTCTCTCCTCGCAATTACATATTTGAAGTTTAACTAATGATATACATTTTAGTATCCCCAGAGTATAATTCAACTAAATTTATCTTTGGGAACTGCCATTGCAATCTAACTGGTTATTCATGAAGAAATAAAGAAAGCGCACTGACTTTTGCTTTGCTTTTTCATCCAGCAATAACCTCTCAATGTGGATGTATATTTTGGCTGTTTCTGCACCATACCTGGATCACATGACATCCAAATGTCATCCTGGCAGTGCCATTGCCAGGATGGGAATGTTTCCCAAATGCTACCCTCTGCACCCAACCAGCTGCCAGCAGATGTTAGCATTTGGTACATGCTCCTTCTTTTTGCAGTGTAGCCAACCTCTTCCAGAGCTGCTCTGAGGATGGAAGCAGTTTGATAGCATTTCTGCCCTTCGCACATGGCACTAGCCAATGTGTTCATAATGTGAAAGGGGACTTTTTTCTTGTAATAGTATAATGCACAATCGCAACAGCTGGGGATGCAACATGAGTGGGACCACAATAGCACATGTCGTGGACCAGCTTGAACATGTTCACATGCCTGGATAGGGCCACAGTGCAGAAAGGGACAGAAAGGGATTCCTCAATTAGTGTGTTTTTTCCTCTTTTTTCAGAATATATTTTTATGGCAGTAGGAAACCATCACTCACTCCTCTGTTACTTTCACAACTGAGAATGGTTTTCTGGTGGGTGCTGATGTTTTTGTGTTTTTAATTGCTTTCCAATTTCCAACTGCTCATTTCAAAGATTTTTTTTTAAGACATGATTTTCCCTTTTGTTTGCTTCTCTTTCCCTCCTTTGGTCTCAGTCCTTGTTTAAGAAGGATCAGATTTCTCTTGTTATGGGGCCTGAATATTGTCCCTTTCGATCATTGCAGTGGAGAAACAGTAGTCTTAATTAGAATCACCACAAAAGAATAATGAGATAATTAGAGCACTATAAATACAAAGCAGTTGAGCAGTGGAGATAATAAGATCAATAAATGTTCCATTTCCCAATTCTATATTCAGATAATAGTTGCTTACGTTATGTCCTTTTCACTTTGTCACTGTCAATCAATTTCCAAAGACACATCCCATAAAAAAATTACTGAATTTGAAATTGCATCTTCTCCAAAATCTACATTTCTTACCAAATACTACAGCTGCACGACTGTTAGGGGACTTCCAGTTCCCAAATGCTCATCCAAATTAATAATATGTGCTCTAATACATGAGTCAAGTACCTGTTTCATTTGAAATTTTCCCTTCTGAGCATGGAACACAGTTGTAACAACAGAATTTCTCCCCTTCCTTCTTTCTCTTCTGAAAACCCATCTGACAGAAGTCACAACAGACTGATGTGGGTGGGATCTAGCCATAAAGATAAACAAAGTTTTAATACGATTATACATTAGAAGTCATGTGTTAATTGGTAGCTAAAATACAGATTAACATGACACATTTTTAGTTACAATCTGTTGTTTATATGGAGAATATCTAGAGGAAGAGGAAACAATACCCCTGATCAGTTAACTGCGCCAAGCAGGAACAAAAAAATAAAAAAATAAAAATATAGACAAGTATGGACGGATGGTAGTACATATGCTTGTTGTGACTCAGGCAAATGTTTTGCCCCATCTTAAATTGATGGTACTTTAAGCACTGTAAAGAGGGAAAAAAAGGATATCATACTTCCAACATACTACCAAATCTAAACCTGCAGGCTCAAACCTCTTTATAGTCTGTTGTTGGATGTCTCTGGCTTTTACAATATCCACAGCTATCAAGCTTTGCTTATCAATAATACAGAAGAATCCCAACCTCTGTAAAGTTCCGATGCCAAATAATCATGCTGTCATCAATGGTGAATTTGTTTCCTTCAGATGCATAGGGATCTACCTGACCCATTTTCACAGTATGGAAGGATCTGTTTGGAAAAGCAACTATGTTCATAATATCAAACTCAGCTCTCATTTCTCTCTCATCATTAAAAGATATTCTTTCTCCAGCAGAGTTGTTAAATGAAATTCTTTGAAGAAACTGGTGGAGCTAGTTGAAAACGAAAACGAAAGAAAAGCAAGAAAAAGAATATCAAAATAATTGTGCTGGATTCAAAACTGAACATATTCTCATGGCCTATGAAGCTGTTTCTATGATGGAGTTATGCATTCACTCTAGCCAGCTCCTGTTAATCTGGCTGTAGCTATTGGGCTAAACAAAATTTCTCATCCCTTTTGAAGGTAGTTCTTCATACAGGATATTGGAGTAGTCAAATGGAATGTTACCAAGGCAAGTGTCACTGTAATGAGATGAGATATCTTAAGGAATGAGCACAGCTGACACATTTGCTTTAAGTGTTAAGATGCACTCCTGGCCATTGCAAAAATTTTGGGCATCTCAACTCAGGGATGAGTCCAAGAGTATACACAACCTTTGAGCCTGTTTCTTCAGAAAGGGAATAACTCCATCCAACACAAGCTGAATCCCTCTTTCCACATCTGCAATTTTACTGACCAGGACCAGTTATGTTTTGTCTGGATTAAGCTTTGATTTGCACAAGTCTGGAAACAGCTTACTTGGACCTTGATGGAAAGGATCAGGAGAGCTGGAGGTCCCTAGCATAGTGCTGACCTCTGACCTCAAATTCCACAGGTCTCCCAGAGTTATTACATATAGGTTGAACAGTAGGGGAACAAAATAGAACCCTAAAGGATTCCACAGGCTAATAGCCAAGGAGTTGAACATGAGTTGTTCAGCAAGAGCTTCTGTGCAGAACCATCTAGGAAGAACTGGAAATTTCCAGACCTTCTCCAAACTAGAATAGTTTGAAGATGGTAGCACTCACCAATTGAATGCTGTCAAGCTATTCAGAGAAACAAAACCATCAGACTAGGGAAGCATTACCTGCCAAGGTTGCAAATCTTGAAGTTTAGCCTGTTTACCACCCACCATTGTTCTGTGATTGGTTTTGGATATGTACCAAGCATGTAAAGCATGAGCCACAACATAGACAGAATTATAGATACTGTAGCTGTGGCCGGTCATGCGCATCTCAAAAAGAGGACCAATAAGGCTTTCCAGGCTCTCATCCCCTGTGCATGCTCCAGGCATCTTGTATGGAACTCTAGGATCTGGAATGGAACAGTCAAATGCCTCTGCCCAGAATGCCTTCATAAAGTTGTCTGCTTCTGCCCAATTGGGTTTTATGGTCTGAAGAAACTCCTGGAAACCTACAGGTTTTTTGGAGTGAATCATGAAGGCAATGGCACCTTGAAACATGTGCAAATTGTGTTCCTGAGCCATGTTTGATAATCCAAAATTAATCTGTGCTGTCATAATCCATACTTTTCCAACAATTTTTTTCTTCACATTTCTATGTGCACCATGATCCACAAGATACCGTATACAGATAAGTATAAATGCATCTCCATAAAGAACAAATATTTTTGATTTCCTATAATTGACCAGGAGATGAACTGTATCAGAAAGAAAATCATTTTCTGTCTGATTATGAACATGAGTTTGGCTTGGGAGTCGTTGTATGAAGTCTGAACAAATTCTATTCTCAAAAAATAGTTGATCCAGAGCTTGTAGGAAATGTTCTCCGGCATTGTTATCCACCACAAAGAGCCCAATCCATGTCCATCTAAAATGCTTAAGCAATCTGACAATGCCTTCATACTGATGTTTTTCATTTGGGGCCATATGGTAAAAGGAAAAAAGCCAATTCATATCATGTTGTGCTTTGAAAAATGAGCCATATGTAAGCTGAAAATTTTTATTTAAAAGATAACCTATTCAGTGGTTGTATTATTATTATTATTATTATTATTATTATTATTATTATTATTATTATTATTATTTAGAATTTCTCATCTTCTTATCATCTAGGTGGAAGAAAAACAATACTACTAAGAACTAACATGATCACGGAGTGTATATAAAGCACTAATTCAATATTCAAAGTATCACCTGGGAAAGTCAGGGAAATTATAAGCAAACAAGTTATCTGAAACACAATACAGAAAACACAAGGAAGGTGTGTCGAACTAAATGTGGCATGATACTAAAAATCTTTCTATTGGGTTATGGCAAAGAAGTGATCCATCAGCCGCTAATCTCTGCAGTTTATTTTAAACGTCTTGTAGTTCAGTTTAGAGGACGATAATTCTTATGGTAGAGTTACCTGAGATAGTTAGAACTTGTGTTAATCATAAGATGTGGAAAAAGTGTCAATTGCTGTAACTTAGTCAAATGAACACCAAGGTAGTGTGTGCCTGCTCCAGTTGTCTTCCAACCACCTAAGCTGTTGCATTCTGCACATTATGTACCTTCCAAAACAGGTTGAGGAGATACATCACACAGCATTTTAGTCCAGTATTGAAGTCACCAGTCCCTATATCATAGGAACTAAAGGTGCCCGATGACAAAGAAAGGGCACTGTTAGCATAGCAGCTGAAGCTGACAGTGATACTCCTTGCCAGTAAACAAACAAACAAACAAACTCCTCATGGAAAAGTATGACTCTAGAAGCACCCTCAAACCTCACGCCCCCTCCCATGATGAGAACTGCAACTCCATCTAGGAGTGTGAAAAATCGTTGGATCACACTCCTGGCAACTTCTCACCAAATATCTCTTTGACTTTTCTGATACAATTTTTAATTAAATACCTTTTACCTCTCTCACTGCAGCCTCCAGTGAAAGAGGTGAGAGGCATCAAAATGTTTGTTAACACTGTGTCCCAAAGTTCCTAATGACATGTCTAGAGTGTAATGAACATTGAAAATAGTATTGGGGACAAAATAGTGCACGCAATACCCAAAAGCAGAACTGGTCAGGTATGGAAACAAAAAAAAAAAACATTTTCTTTAATATGAAGGATAGGAAAATGGTGCTGCTAACATCCTTCTTGCAGCGTTCGTCCAAAAGAATGTATTGGCCAAAAGCATCAAAACTGTGAGGAATCTTTTACTAATACCTTTTTCAAGGGCATGAATTTGTCCCCCATTTGAAGATGTAATGGCTACTTTCTGAGTTAATAGAGCTTAGGCAGCAACAAAAATGAATGCATCCAAGAGGGACAAGGTTTGAGAGAAGATTAAGATAGCCAAGGAGCTACAGACAACCTGCATCTCCTCTGGCCTCATTTCAGAAAACTGGGTAAGATGATATAGCTGTATCATTAGAAAGTAGTAATAACAGCATTCAGATCAGTGTATTAGTGTCTGTGATATTAACCTCAAACGGTCCAGGTTCATCTAATATATAAAAGTCAAAGTTTGTCTGTGTCAGGTGAAGACCTCATATGCTTGGCAGTGTCAGGTAAAGACCTCGTATGGTTGGCTGCCTAAGAAGATTCTATGGAATCCTGGAGATTACAGTTTAGGGAGGGGCCTTTAGAATTCTCAGCCAGAGAATAGGCTATTGCTATGGAGATGAGGCCTAGCAACAAGGAGGAGGGCAGTGTATTCTCTCAGGAACCCAACCTCTGTATGTTAATAACTCTGAATACAGACCGAATTGGGGGATATGGGGAAAAATTACAGGTACTGAACAAGACAATTTGGGGAATTAGAGACACAGGATCTCAAATCTTTCTAACAAATATTGTCTATGAGAAAATAAAATCCCGAGTAACACCAGATATATACACTAGTAGAGAATAAAAATAAACCCCAAAAGGAGAAATACAGAGGGGATAATAGGAGAGAAAGAATGTGTGGCATTTAAATTTAGTAAAAATCTCAGTGTGGTGTTGTGGTTTGAGCACTGGATATCAGGGCTTGATTCCCTGCTCAGCCATAGAAACCTACTGGGTCACCATGGGTGTGTCACACATTCTCAGACACAGAAAACCCCATGATAGGTTCCCCTTGGAGTCAGCATAAGAAAAACTTGAGGACATACAACAACATGGTGGAAGTACAACGCATCTCAGTTGAGATTTACAATAGGAACTTACCATTCCCTTAATGAAAGAGAATTTTTACCTCAGAGAGAAATGTCTGATCTTATATAGCTTAGCTGGATAACAGTGCTTGTTAAAGAGATCTAGGAGTCTTGGTGGACCACAAGCTGAACATGAGTCAGCAGTCTGATGTGGCAGCCAAGAAAGCCAACATGATTCGTGCTTGCATCAATAGGAGTATGGTGTCTAGATCAAGGGAAGCAATAGTGCCATTCTGTTCTGCTTTGTTTAGACCTAATCTGGAATACTATGTCCATTTCTGGACACTTCAAGAAGGGTATTGACAAGCTGAGCATGTGCAGAAGAGGGTGACCAAAATAGTAAAGGGTCTGGAAGCCACACCTTATTAGGGGTGGCATGGGGAGCTGGGAATGTTTAGTCTGCAGAAGAAAAGGTTAAGAGGGGGCATGATAACCATGTTTAAAAATTTGAAGGGATGTCATGTCTAGGAGGGAGTTGCCTTGTTTTCCGCTGCTCCAGAGAATAGGACAAGGAGCAATGGATTCAAGCTGTAGGAAGAACTTCCTGAGGGTCAGAGCTATTCAGCAGTGGAATATGCTGCCTTGGGATGTGGTGGAATCTCCTTCTTTGGAAGTCTTTAAGCAGAGGTTGGATGGCTATCTGTTGGAAGTGCTTTGATATGGGTTCCTGCATTGCAGGAGGTTGGACTGGATGGCCCCTGTGGGCTCTGCCAACTCTACAATTCCATGATTCTATGACTCTATGACTCTAACCAGTGCCTTCACACTTTAGTAAGGAGATCTGGTTAACAATACGGTCTTTGTACGCAGAGAAATCTTTTTTTAAAAAAAAAAAAATTGGAATGGGTCTTCATACATTAAGTTGAGGGGGAAAAATTAAACATCAGATAGCAAATAAGGAAAGCAGCAAAATTCAGTAAAAATACAAAATTTAGCAAATGTACATAGATTTAATACGAGCCTCTCCGCATAGGATAATTAACTGTTATTCTAACTAATAAATGTTTCATCCTCCATGCTTTTTAACATATACATGAAACGTGAGAGAAGGCCTCTGGGGTTTGGCAGTTACAGCATGCAACAACAACAACACAACAACAAAAAAGCGAAACTTCTTTCATGGATCTCACCTGTGGGATCTTGTAGAGAGTTAAGATTTTTGAAATGCAGAAAGAAGTTTCAGAAGCAAGTCCCCCAATGACAGCTATTAGTCTTTTTGTGATATCACACTCATAGTTGGGAAGAAATCTATGTGACTTGAAAAGAAGATCCAGAGTGGTGATATAGGTCATCTGTGCATCATTGTAGTTGTCATAGATATGGAGTCCCAGTGTGACATTAGGTAAAATCTTAGGATTTGCATTGATCTCCTTTACAGCAAAAACCAAGGACAAGACATGTTGGTAGAACTTTGTCAGCATCCTACAAATAGAGTTAAATATTATTTCCTTACAGATGTCACCAGAGTATTTGAAGCTATTTTTGCAAATTATTGGTCCCTTCTCCATGTTGATTGCCTGAATAGGAGAATTACCTTGTGTTTCTTAGTAGTGACTCTAGACTCTAAAATAATAATGCAAGCCTTACTGCTCTTTCAGCATTGATGCTAATCAGATTTAGGAGTTATGATTCCACAAAATGTGTATGATCTCTGAGGAGGAGGGGGTAAAAAAGACTTCCTTACATGGTAAGATCAGAATATTCCTGCCAAGGATATTCCTTGTAAGAGAATTCATGAAAATAGTAAACCATCTGAGATACAATTCCCCCAATAACAAAGTCTCCTGGTTGATGGAACTGAAGGGGAGGAGAGAAATGACCACTGGTGTGACATTTTATTGTATCTACTTGACACACCCAATGAAGAAGCAGAAGCAACAAAAGTAACACTGCCATTCTATCATTCTGGCAGCCAAACTTCTCTTGAAATGCAAGCCTTCCTACATCCGTATATTGCATCCGTTCTGCAGAAAAAGGCTATCTTGGCCAGCACCTTCTTGTGCATCTACATTTCATCAGGAGAGACACAGTCTACTTTTCTGCCCTGGTGGCGCAGTGGTTAAATGGCAGTACTGCAACCACAAGGTTGTGAGTTCGATCCTGCCAGGCTCCAAGGTTGACTCAGCCTTCCATCCTTTCGCAGGTCGGTAAAATGAGTACCCAGCTTGTTGGGGGCAATTAGCTAAAATACATTGTAAACCGCTTAGATAACACTAGTTGATAGGCGGTATAGAAATAAGTGCTATTGCTATTGCTATATTCTCTAGAAGCAGCTACTGGGTTCCAAATATATGTCCTACAAAACCAGTGGGTAGTGCCAAAATATTGATAAAGTTTGCTGTACAAAATGAGAATGAATCAGTGGCAGAAATCAAAATGGCAGAGCCATGCCTCCCTCTTCGATTGACCCTAATAAATTGCACAAAGAGAGGGCTTAATATAACCAAATGAAAATAAGCTTCAAGATTTTTTTTCCCCATGGCCTTCTGAAGATCCACTAGAGATCTCTCAGGGGAACACAGATTACAGTGATTTAGATAATAATAGGACAGAAGATTTTTTTTTTACCTTGATGGCAACAGTGATCACAAATATGTTTTTTTCCCCCAAGTTGTTCCCCCCTCCCCCTGTCATCAGATAGCAAGCAGATTGATTCCAGACATCCTTATGAAGAAGTACCATAAGGAAGTTCTGGACATAAGATGATATACTGACACATTCTGATATGTTCATCTTCTGGGCTTCCCAATTTGTTATCTAGTTGGCCACCATGGGAATATATTATTGGACTAGATAGGCTTTTGACCTGTATGGAAGTTGAAATCTGGATTCCCTCACTCCCATAGCACTCAGATGAAAATTAACAGTTTCCATATGACTGCGACAGTCATAGCCCATGGCTGTAAGGGTTCAAATCATTACATAGAAGAATGCAAACCAGATGAGGTGCTGATCTATCCATCCACTCATCCCAAGTAAATTCTTCACTATCTTGTGCTTCTAAAAGTGCACTAAACAAGGTCTTCACTCCTGCCTCACATTCAACACAGGCAACATCCAAAATCTTGCCAGCCCTGTTAACCATAAAGACCTTCAAAAACATATAAATGAATATGGGTACTTTAATGAGCTAATAAAAAGTGGAGGTGGAGCTATGCAGAAATCTGTGCGGATTGCATTGCTTAAACTCTCAGAGGCTGAAAGTGCCTAGATAATACTAGTGCTCCTTTTATGACAATATGTTGCATTGTGGATCCTGCAGATCTCTACTTAGGATCCTGACAGTTTTTCTGCACCGCACCATGGCATGAAGTGTTGTTGTGACAAAGGACCTTGACACTGTTCTGATGTTCATCCAGATCCAGTACACAGATCTTTGAAGACTCATGTCCTTGTCAGTGAATCATGCGTGCGACACAATTCATCCATTAGTCAAGAAGAACAAAAACATTGTTTCCCTTTGTGATGCAAAACACCCAGAAAGCACCAATCAGATTGATCTATCAAAAATGCTCAAATAATGCAACTGATGCATCTCCTTTTTAGAAGTGAATGCAACACAGCAATAGATGTCATAGTTTAGCTGAGCCATTTGTGCAGTTTACAAAAACTATGCAATTACCAGAATTTTGGCAAAACTGATTGTCATAAATGTGCAAACTAAATCTTGACAGGGAGAAGCTTGCTTGTCTTGGAAATGAGGACAATCTCTCCTGGGTTTTCCTTTGCTTTGCTTTACTTTGCTCTTTTCTTTCCTTCCTTCCCTCCTTCCTTCCTTCCCCCTCCCCCCTCCCCCCTCCCCCCCTCCCTCCCTCCCTCCCTCCCTCCCTCCCTCCCTTCCTTCCTTCCTTCCTTCCTTCCTTCCTTCCTTCCTTCCTTCCTTCCTTCCTTCCTTCCTTCCTTGTTGCAGTTTCTCATTCCCAGATTTACATGTTTTGTCTTACTTTCTGCTAATCTGTTCATAGATACATTTACTTCACAACACCCTATATGCCATGGATGCAGATTGTGACATTTGTCTTTTTTGTCACCCATGATTGGTCTTGGGTTGGATCTATATGAATAGAATGCATGTAAA
This sequence comes from Iguana delicatissima, assembly GCA_948472985.1. Taxonomy (NCBI): domain Eukaryota; kingdom Metazoa; phylum Chordata; class Lepidosauria; order Squamata; family Iguanidae; genus Iguana; species Iguana delicatissima. The sequence continues at coordinate 34,929 of CAOKZL010000439.1, forward strand.
GCATGGCCCACTGCATAGACCTCAATTTAGATACTGTAACTGTGTCCAGTCATGCTCATTTCAAAGCAATATTCCGCAAGGATCTCCAGTATTTCTCCTCTAGTGCATGTTCCAGACACCTTGTGTGACACCCTGAGATCTGGAACTGAACAGTCAAATCCTTCTTCTCAGAAAAATCATTTGCTTGTGTCCAGTTCAGTTTTATAGCCTGAAGAAAGTCCTGGACCCCTGCAAGTTCATTGGAATGAATCATGAAGAAAGAGACAACTTGGACAAATTGCGAACCCTTTCCCCAGCTAATGATTGGTAATGCAAAATCACTGTGGGCTGTTAAAATTCCAGCCTTTCTAACAAGGGTTTCATTATTATTTCCAGCAGCTCCTTGATCTGCAAAATATCATAATAATATAATGGAAGAAATATCACCATAGATGGCAAATATTCTGAATTTTCTATAATTAATATGCAGGTTAATATTATGTGCTACTCTCTCCAAATGGTTCTCTCTGTTACCCTGTTTACTGGGGGTCCTGGGACACCTAAATAACCAAACAGCTACACAAAATTTTTGGGGGAAAATTAGCTGGAGCACTCACTTAAGCTAGCGAAAGGCAGGGTAACTTAGCGGGATCTTGCAGCCCAGTGTCTATGGGGTCAGGTCAGCCAAGCAGCCAGATGGGTTTAAAGTAATAAAATGATATTTTATTGCATACAGACAAATATTAAAGACACCACAGTCACACAGCTAACTAAGAAATTAGAGATTGAACTAAGGATAGAGATTGTCAGGGACAATGGGTGATATGACACCTGTCTTGTCATCCTGGACCTTGCGGGGGAAAAGCCGGGGGTGCAGAGAAGAAACTCCGCTTGATTAGCTGAGGGGAGCTCACCAAGCAATGCAGCAGCAAGATGGGATGAAACTCAGGAGCGACCCGAGGAATCAGGGGTTTTTGTAGGGTGAATTGGGACTGCAGGCTATGCCTTATTCGGAGAGAACAATGAGTTTTGGGTGGGAGACAATGTCTTGGAAAGGTCACAACTTTGCATGATGGAATCAGAGCTGAATTAACAATAGTGTGGCCAGTATGCAAATGCACAGCACTTACCAGTGGACAGCACAACCTTTGTCCAGGAAGCCTTTGTTAGTATCACACATATGTAATGAGGTGTTTGCCGGAGAGGTCCCTGAAGTGATGAACTGGCTGTGTCTGGTCTGCCTAGGTGGAGAATGGAATGTCCAGCAATTATCGGCCGAGCCTGTTTGCGTGCTTCTTCGGTGGCCTCGCAAACACGTGGAGTGGGGTGGCAGGGGAAAGCCGAATTGTTTGATATCAAAGTAATATCGGGTGCTATCTCTGGGTAGGCCTAGACGGCAGTAACACTCTCCCTTTGAGTAATGAAAATGACCGTGGTTTTGGATACGTTGAGTGAAGTCAGAGCAAATTCTATCTTCAGTAAACAATGGCTTCAGAACCTGAAAGAACTGTTCTCTAGTCTCATGCCCCACCACAAAAGTCCAACACACATACATCCAAAGTGGATAAGCAAAGTAGCAATGTCTTTTCACTTGAAACCATCCATTAAAAGGAAGGGAGGTGAATGATCTCATGCTCTGATCAAGCAAAAGAACTATATGTGATATGAAAAGTTTTTTTTAATGGTGAATATATTTATTCCAGAGGTATTTCAGGTTTATCAAATGCAGCTAAGATAAGCTGCATATAACATTCATATTGAGAAAGGCATTCAGCTGCAATAATTATTTATTCACAGCATTAGTACCAATTTAAAAACCTGTCCTTTTCTTTACTCTTCTCTCAACAGAACACAAAATGGCTTCTGATAATAAAGTTAAAAAAAAAAGGCAATTATATCCCCCTTCACCCAGTAACAGTGAGGAAAGTAACATGAGAATGTAATAGATTCTTTTTTATTTTCATCCTAGAAGACTTTCATTTTTGTTACTACTAAACCAGGGAAAGATGACACTAGATGAAGAAATCAATATTTAAATGTTAAATACCATAAACAATATTTAAATGTTAAATACCATGTATTGGTTGCATCATTTCAGAATATTTTTAATATTTAATTTAATTACGCAAGGAATACAGAAAATTTAACACATTTTGAATTGGCTACATTTTTGTTGGAACAACAGGCATCACTTTCTTACCAACAGTATATAGTATTGAACATATGAAAAGCATCAAACTGAATGTACCACTGTTTATATTCCACATTTGGGAGAACAAAGGGAAATATGTTTTTAAGGGCATATGCAGTACTGAGTGCCAGGTTTTGCCTGATGTGACTATTCCACCTTCCAAGCACTTGAAAAACTCTCATGCCAAGACTGTTTCCACTATCTTTTCCATCCCTTTTTCAGCTGATGTTGTGCCTCAACCATCAGGTAATACGTATGTTTTTCAATTTCTGTATCTCAATTATTTCAACAGAACCAGAGAGGCAAGTACTGGAGAGATGCTGCACACAAATTAGATGAATCTACTCAAAATTCAAAGCAACAATTTTACCTGTGGAATCTTGTAGAGGCTTAGGATATTTGCCATATGGTAAGATGTTTCTGAAGCAAGTTCTAATTGACAGTAATGAGGTTTGATGCCTTTTGTTGCTTCAGCTTATTGGTCAAGAAAGCATAGTCTCTGGTGCCTTGTCACTCAGCAAAGTTCTCTAAAGGACCAGGCTTTGTGAGGCCATTCCAACCCAGAAGGGGAAAAAAAAGTAATTTTGCCATACACTGGATTCTGGCTATTCTGGATTCTGGATATTTTGTATTCTGAGCTCTAGATATTCTGGGGATGTGAGCGTTAGTGGGAAAGGTGGGATGAGAATGAATGGCAGAGGGCCTTGGTGGTGGTGAAGAAGAGAGAGTGGGGAAGCAGCAAGGTAGAGAAAAGAATAGGGTGGAGCAGTAGCACAAATTGAGAAAATATATCGAGGAGGAAAGGAGAGAAACGGAAGGGGATTGACAAGGGAATTAAGTGGCGAATGGGATGCTGCTGGTAAGAGATAGGATTTTGAAAGTGGTGGGAAAAAGAAAAGGGATCAGTAAAAGAAAAAAGTAAGGAGAAGTTGAGCAAGCCTAATTAAGGTTAGCCAATCACAACTCAGAAAATGCTGCGGGGGGGGGCCTGTAGAGGAGTTCCACTGGCTGAAGAAGTCTGATGGTCCCACCTAATTGTATCAAAATTGATACAATTAATCAATTATGCAGATTACCCATGGAGAAACTGCAGGGTATGAGGGAGAGTTTGTGTGTTCCTCGTTCAGAAAAAAGCTACTCTCAGAGAATTTCAGGAACTCATTGGGCATTTGAACTTTGTCTACCATATGGTAGCCCTGGTTAGGGCCTTTCTCAGGTGTGTCTGTGGTGCTATGGGTAGAGTTAGCAAGCTGCATCACAGAATTAGGATCAAACAAGAAAGGATCTCAGAGTTTGTTTGGAATTTCTTACTGATTTCAATAGGATTTCCTTTTGGCATGAGAAGTGGAAAATCTGGAATGCACTGAAAGTAGCATCAGGTGCTGCAGGCTCATTGGGTTTCATTGTCTATTCCAAGAGATAATGGTGAACTCATCTCTAGACATTCCAGCCGACTTTACTTTTTTAATGTTTTTTCACCCATGTTAGTTGAAGTTAGGATGCAGGTGAAAGAGTTAGCTAACACTTCCATTTGCTTCTGATGTGACAACATGACTATGATGTGGATCATCAATTCTTTGTCATCCAGATCCTGCAGAGTTTTGATACTGCATAGAACGTTTATCTTTCAGTGTTTGTAGTACATTCTTTTCATGGTTGTCCATGTGGCTAGAGTGGACAACTAGTGCTCTCACCTGTACACAGGTGAAACATCTCAGATAGCTTGTGCCAGATGAATGCACCATACCAGACTTGATACCAGTAAATCTATGGATGCTTGGAAGAGTAAGGTAGTGAGAGCAATTAACTTATCTCTAGCTGCTAATACAAGGAATAGTTGTAAGAGGTAGTTAAAGAATTTTCTAAGTTCAAAGTTCAGGAATGCTTTGTTTCAGTTCCTCACCTACTGCAATATTGTGTCACCCACTGTAGTAGCAGACTGTATCATCCATCAGCTAGAGCCTGATTGACAGCTATGGCTTTTTGATTCAACACACAGGGTTTCTACAACACTACTGGAGACTTTTGTCTTTGTATCTCTTTGAAGGTTTGTTCTGGAAGAGAACTGTGGTGGTTGCCATGAGGAAATCTTTGTCTCCAGACATACATAAGTTTGGGAGGGGGAAATTTGGACAGGTAGTACCTAAGTAGGGTCTTGATGAATATAGGATGACTCACCATTTTCACAGAAAAGGCACAGTTAGTCTTCTGGTACCTTTTCTGTGAAAATGGGGCTTAGTGTTCCCCATGAAATGTTTAGTGTTACTGACTGGTCTGAAATCTTGCTTTCTAATTCCATCTTCTAAAAATTAAACTGTATAATATTCTACTCCATGGAACACCCTCAGACCTTCTCCTCTCTTTTCTTATCATACCTACTAAGATTTTATTCTTATTTTGTTTTTTTAATTTAGTGGATATTGCTCAAAAGTCACCCTCACTTTATTCAATGGAGCTTACTGCATGTGAATAAAAGACATACATTTCTACTTCTCTTCTTTTTATATTTGTACAGGGTTAAAAGTCCTAAAGCAAAATCATTTAATCAAGAAGAGATGGGCTTAACAGGCTGGAATAGCTATAAAAAAACAAAAACAAAAACAAAACACAAATACCTGGATCTGCACACACACACACATTTTTCCCAGCTTGCCATCAACTGTGCTTCTCCAAATAATTCTTCTGTTGTCTCTGTGTTTTTGGTGGTTGTTGTGGTGGTTGCTGTTGCTCCTGCTAAAAATATCACTCTCAAAATCTTCTACTTACCATAATGGGAAAATAGTGGGATGTAAAAGAAAGAAACATTCTCAAAGATAACATTTTTCTGAGGTTATCAAGACAGATTGGAATAAGGAACTAGAACAGAAAAAAGTACTGTGCTACCAAACTCTTTGCAATAAGGGAAAGCACAGTATTTTACATTAGTTTATTAGTGTATCAATTATGATTATAAAGTGAAAAATATGAGTTTCGGAAACAAAATAGATAACAAAAAAGGTAGGGAGTGAGTTAGAGAGTTAGATTGTTACATCCTTTATTCCACATCTTGGTGATTAACAGGTTGCATCATAAGCCATGTTGGGTACCAACAGCAACAGTAGAGAAATCATTCATTAAAATGGATTGATAAATTCTCTAACTCTTTCTCTTGATTAGCCAATTCCTACTGTTTAGCTCCGGCTTGAACAGAATAATGTAACATTTAGGAGAGAAGATGCAAAATAGCAGCCCAGCACTGGAGACTAGGATGGAGAAGATCTCCACAGCTACTACATCTGTTCCCTTCCTGCTCAGGTAGGCTGGAACAAAAGACAACCAGACACTACAAAAAATCAACATGCTGAAGGTGATGAACTTGGCTTCATTAAAACTCTCTGGTAGTTTTCTGGCCAGGAAAGCCACAGTGAAACAGATGGTAGACAGAAATCCCATGTAACCCAGAACAAACATGATGAAAGACCCTTCATTACAATTCACAATTATTTCTTCAGTCATTGAAACCATATCTAAATCTGGGAATGGGGGAAATGTTAGGAGCCAGACAGTACAAATTCCTGCTTGAATGAGAGAACCAGAAAGGACAATGTAGTTGGCCAGACTTCTTCCCACCCATTTCGTCATTCTGGACCCTGGCTTGGTGGCCAGAAAAGCCAAAACGACAGTGATGGTTTTGGCCAGAACACAAGAAACAGCCACTGAGAAGATGATGCCAAAGAATGATTGTCTGAGAAGACAGATTAGTTTCCCAGGCTTACAAAGGAATAGGAAAGAAGAGAGGAAGCACAGAAGGAGAGAGAGGAGGAGAACGTAGGTGATCTGTCCGTTGTTTGCTTTGACTATGGGGGTGTCTCTGTGCTTTATAAAAATTCCCAGCAAGAAGACAGTCATCAAGGAGAAAGTAAGAGTAAGTGCTGTTAAACTTTGTCCCAAGGGATCTTCATGGGATAGAAAGATTATAACTTTAGGGATGCATTGCTTGTGGTCCTTGCTTGAATACTCATCTTCTGAACATTGGAAACAGTTATCCATGTCTGGGGGGGAAAGAAAGTGGGACAGTAATAGTATTAAGACATATGTTAATATAAGGAACTTCTGTGAAAAATTGCAAACTTGGAACAGCACTTTTTTATACTTTTCTCTCACAGTTACGTATTTGGAGTTTAACTAATGGTATACATTTTAGTATTTCTGGAGTATAACCCAAGTTTTCTCCTTCACTGAGTTTCTCTTTGGAAACTGCTATTCCAATCTGCCTGGTCCTCCATGTAGAAAGAAGCAAAATGTGCTGTCTTTCGCTTTATCTTTTCATCTAACTATAATATGTCAATGAGGAAGTATGTTTTCACAGCTTACATGGATAATGTGACGTCCCAGCATTATCCCAGCATTGCAATTGCCAGAATGAGAGTGTGTCCCCAATGCTTCCCTTCTCATCTAGCCAGCTGCTGGCAGATGGTAGCGTTTGGGACATGCTCCTTCCTTCTGCATTGCAGTCGGCCACTTCTGTTGCTGCACTGTGGAAGGAAGAAGTATATTTTTTTCCATTTCTGCACCATTCTTGAATCAAATGAAATCTCAGAATCATCCTGGCACTGCTATTGCCGGGATGGGAGCATTTCCTGAATGCTGTCCTCTGCATCCGGCCAGTTGCTGGTGTTGCACTGAAGAAGGAAGTGCTTTGATAGTGTTTTCATCCTTCCTGCCCTTCACATCTTCCCATGAAAGAGACCTAATAGCATATGGATGGAGATGTGACAAAAGTGGGACTGCTACATTGTCGTGTGATAGCACATGTCACAGACTGGCTTCAACACATGCCAGCATGGGGCCAGAGTGCAGAAATGGCCTTAATCACTCACATTCCTCAATCATTTTGTTTTCCCCTCTTTTTTCAGAATATATTTTTATGCTGCCGTTAAACCACCACTCACTTTTCTGTTAGTTTCACAACTAAGAATTGTTTTCTGATGGGTGCTAATGTTTCTGTATTCTTAAATGCTTCCCTATTTCAAACTCTTCATTTCAATTTTTTTAAAAAATGAAAGAAAACAACAACAACATTATTTTCCCCTTCATCTATTGACTTCTGTTTCCCTCCTTTTGGTATCAATCCTTGTTCAGGAAGGATCAGATTTCTCTTGTGATGGGGCAGGAATATTGTGTCCTTCATTCATTACAGTGAGGAAACAGTAGTCTTGATCTTAGATAATTAGAGCACTATAAAAACTAAGCATTGGAGCAATAGAGATAATTAAAGCTATAAATGTTCTATTTACTAATTCTATATTCAGATAGCAGTTCCTTCACTTATGTTCTTTTCACATTGTCACTGTAAATCAATCTCCAAAGACAACTCCTCTAAAAATTATTGAATTTGAAATGGCATCCTCTCCACAATCTGAATTTCTTGTCAAATATTGCAGCTGCATAACTATTATGGGACTTCCACTTCCCAAACACTCATCCTAATTAATAATACGTGCTCTAAGGCATGCATCACCTACCAGTTTCATTTGAAATTTTTCTTTCTGGGCATGGAACACAGTCATAGCAACAAAATTTCTCCCCTTCCTTCTTTCTCTTCTGATAACCCAGCTGACAGGAATCACAGCAGACTGATGTGGGTGGAATCTAGATATAAAGATGAACAGAGTTTTAATATGGTTACACATTAGAAATCATGTGCTGATTAGTAGTCAGAATACAGATTAGTATGGGACATTTTTAACTGCAGACTGTTAGTTCAATGTTAAGTATACCTGGAGGAAGAGAAAATAAAGGTCGTAATCAACTCAGTGTCCTATTCATTATAAAAAATGAAAAGGGATGGACAGATGGCAGTGTATTTTCCTGTTATGACACAGGCAAATGTTTTGCCTGATCTCAAATTGATGTCACTTTAAGCAGGAACAAATAGCATATTTCAAAAATATTACTGATTCTAAATACATATGTTAAAAACCTCTTAATAGTCAGTTGTTGGATATTTCTGGATCTTACGATGTCCACATTTATCAAGGTTTGCCTGTCAATAATATATGAGAATCTGTACCTCTATAAAGTTCCAATGCCAAGTAATCATGCTGTCATCAATGGTGAATTTGTTTCTTTCAGATACATAGGGATCTACCTGACCAATTTTCACGTTACGGAAGGATCTGTTTGGAAATGCAACCACGTTCTTTATATCAAATCCACCTCTCATTTCTCTCTGATCATTAAAATATATTCTTTCTCCAGCAGAGTTGTTAAACGAAATTCTTTGAAGAAACTGGTGGAGCTAGTTGAGAAGGAGAAAGAAAGAAAGAAAGAAAGAAAGAAAGAAAGAAAGAAAGAAAGAAAGAAAGAAAGAAAGACAGACAGACAGCAAAACACATCAAGATGAATGACATTTTGTTCTGGTAGCCTATGAAGCTGTTTTAGTGATGGAATTTTATGCACCTGTATTAGGATAGACAAAATTTCTTATCCCCTTTAAAAGTAGCTCTTTTTAAATCATGTTGTAGTAACCAAATGAAATGTTAACCAGGGCAAAATATATTGTAATCAGATCGGATATCTCCAAGAATGAGCACAGCTAACACATTAGCTTTAAGTGTTCAGATGCACTCCTGACCACGATAAGAACTTGGGCATCCAGACTCAGGGCTTATTCCAAGAGTACACACAACCGTTGAGCCTGTATCTTGAGCCCTGTTGAGCCCTGTTGAACCTGTTGAGCCCTGGCGGCGCAGGAGCCCTGGCGACGCAGTGGTTAAATGCCAGTACTGCAATCACAAGGTTGTGAGTTCGATCCTGCCAGGCTCCAAGCTTGACTCAGCCTTCCATCCTTTCGCAGGTCGGTAAAATGAGTACCCAGCTTGTTGGGGGCAATTAGCTAAAATACATTGTAAACCGCTTAGATAACACTAGTTGATAGGCGGTATAGAAATAAATGCTATTGCTATTGCTATTGCTATCTTCGGGGATAAGGTAACCCCATCCAGTACAAGCTGAATTACTGTTTCCATGTCTGCCTTTTGACTGACCAGGAGCACCTCTGACTTCTCTGCATTAACCTTGGACATCTGCACCTTAATCCATCCCATGACAGGTGTTAGGCACCAGCGTACCATGGAAACACCTTATTTGGGCTTTGATGGAAAGGAGCAGTAGAGTTGGAGGTTCTTAGCTTACTGCTGAGGCTTCCCAGAGGTTTCTTCTGTAAGCAATATAGTGTGGGGAACAAAATAGAACCCTGAAGTATTCCACAGACCAATAGCCAAGGGGTTGAAGAAGAGTCCCTCAGCAAAACTTTCTAGGAACAGCTTTCTGGAAAGGACTGGGAATTTTCAGACCTTCTCCCAACTGAAATGGTTTGAACATGACAGCACCCACAAACAGAATGTTGTCAAGTTATTAATAGAAAGAAAACCATTGGCCTTGAGAGGCATTACCTGCCAAGGTTGCAAATCGTGAAGATTAGCCTTTTTGCTACCCGCCATCACTCTACGATTGCTTCTGGATGTATACCATGAATGTAAAGCATGAGCCACAACATAGACAGCATTATAGATACTATAACTATGACCACTCATGTGCATCTCAAAAAGAGGACCAATGATGCTCTCCAACCTCTCTTCCCCAGTACATGTTCCAGGCACCTCATATGGAATCCTAGGATCTGGTATGGAACAGTCAAATGCCTCTGACCAGAACTTTTTCATAAAGTCATCTGCTTCGGACCAATTGGGTTTGGTGGCCTGAAGAAACTCCTGGAAACCTACAGGTTCATTGGAATGAATCATGAAAGAAATGGCACCTTGAAGCATGTGTAAATTGTCTTCCCAGCGTATGCTAGGTAATATAAAATTCATTTGTGCTGTCATAATCCATACGTGTCCAACAATTTTTTTGGTTGCATTTCTACGCGCACCTAGATTCACAAGATGCCAAGTAAACAAAAACATAAATGTATCCCCATAGAGGGCAAATATTTTTGATTTCCTATAATTGACAAGTAGATGAACTGTGTCAGAAAGTAGAACAATTTCTCTTTGATTATGAATGTAAGTTTGGCTTGGGATTCGTTCTATGAAGTCTGAACAGATTCCATTCTCAAAAAGTAATTGCTCCAGGGCTTGCAGGAAATGTTCTCCACTGTCATCATCCATCACAAAGAGCCCAATCCATGTCCACCTAAAATGCTTAAGCAGCTTGACAATGCCTTCATATTGATGTTTTTCATTTGGGACCATATGGTAAAAGAATGAAAGCTGTGTTATATCTTTTTGTGCTTTGGAAAATGAGCCATAGGCAAGCTGAAAGATTTTTTTAAAAAAATTAAGCTATTCAATTTTTATTCAATAAAATTTCTTAACCTCTTACCATCTAGGTGGAAGAAAAACAACATTAAACTGAGAATTATCATCATCATGGAACATATAAAAAGTACAAATCTCATAATGAAAGTATCACTTGGGAAAGTTGGGAAAATCATGATCAAACAAGTTATTTGAAACAGAAAACAGAAATGCAGGGAAGGTGTTTCAAAGTAAATGTGTCATGATAGCAAAATCTCTCTACTAGTTTATGGCAAAGAAATGACCAAGTAGTCTCTAATCTACACACAATATCTTTGCAGATTATCTTCATTGTCTTGTAGCTCAGTTTAGAGGGTGATCATTCTTTAAGATAAAGTTGGAGAGCATCTAGAGATGGTTAGAACTGGTGTTACTCACAAGATCAAGAAGAAGATTTAATAGCTATAACTTAGTCAAACAAGCACCAAGGTAATGTGTCTCTGATCAAGTGTTCTTCCAACTACCTAAACTGTTGCTTTCTGCATAATCTGTAAGCTCCAAATTAGTTTGTGGGGATATATCACACAGAGCAATTTAGTTGCATATGAAATCACAGTGCTTATATCACAGTAGCTAAACTGTCCTTGATCAAGAAAGGGCATTGTTGTCATAGGAGCTGAAGCTGATAGTAGTACTCCTTGCCAGAAAACTATTGAAATCTTCATGGAAAATTATGACTCTAGAAGCACCCCAATAACCTCATACTCCCTCCCATTATCACAAGTGCAACTCCATCTAGGAGAGGGAGAATCATTGTCTCACACACCTGGCAATAACTCACCAAATATCCCTTTGACTTTTCTGAGACCACTTTTACCCATCTCACCACGGCTTCCAAAATGATTGTTAACACGATGTCCCAAATATCCTAACGATTTCCACTTACAGTGTCAGGAACATTTAAAAAAGTATTGTGGACAAAGCAAGGCAGGTGATACCCAAAAGCAGAACTGGTCAAATATGGACACACACACATAAACACACACACACACACACACAAAACAAAACATATTTTTTATTGAATATGAAGGATAGGAAAATGGTGCTGCTAACATCCCTCTTCCAGTGGAGGTTAAAAAGAATGCATTGGCCAAAGGCATCAAAACTGTGAGGAGTCTTTTACTATCACATTTTTCAAAGCTATGAGTTACCCTCCTCATCTGAAGAGGTAATGACCACTTTCTGAGTTAATAAAACTTGCACAACATCAAAAATGAATGCATCCAAGAGGGACAAGGTTTGAAAGAGTACTGAGGAAACCAATGCGCTTCATACAACCTGCCACTTCCACAAGCCTCATTCCAGAAACATGGGTAAGGTGATTTGGCTGTATCGTTAGAAAGAAGTAATACCAGCATTCAGACCAGTGTATTTGTATCTGTGATAATTGCTTCAAACAGTCCAGATTCATAGAGCATAAAAATAACCCTCAAAGGAGAGATATAGAGGGTTTAAAAATGAGAGAAAGAATGTGTGACATTTAGATTCAGTAAAAATGACAGCAGAGTGTAGTGGTTTGAGCATCGGAGATCAGGGTTTGATTCCCTGATCAGCCATGGAAACCTTCTGGGACATTCTGGGTGTGTCACACCCTCTTGGAACCAGAAAACCCCATGAAAGGTTCACCTTAGAATCACCATAAGTCAAATTTGAAGACACACAACATGGTGGAGGTACAATAAATCTCATTTGAGATTTGTAATAGAAACAAATGAATCCCTTCATGAAAGGTAATATTTACCTCGGAGAGAAATGTCTGACCCTATAAAGCTTAACCAGTGCCTTCACACATTGGTAAAGAGATCTGATTAGTAATACAATATTTGCATGCAAACAACTCTTTTTTAAAAAATCTGGAGTGAATCTTCATACATTAGGTCTGAAAAGAACTAAACAGCAGACAACAAATACGAAAAGTAGCAAAATTCAGTAAAAATACAAAATTTAGCAAATTTAAATAGATTTAATACAAACCTCCCCACATAGAATAACTAACTGTTATTCTAACTAATAGTTATTCTAACTGTTATAACTAACTGTTATTCTAACTAATAACTGTTTTGTCCTCCTTGCTTTTTAACATATACATTAAATGTGAGCGATGTCCCTTGGGGTTTTGGGGTTATAGCACACAACAACAGTACAACAAAAAAAATGCTGAACTCCTTTTATGGATCTCACCTGTGGGATCTTGTAGAGAGTTAAGATTTTTGAAATGCAGAAAGAAGTTTCAGAAGCAAGTCCCCCAATGACAGCTATTGTTTTTTTTGTGGTATCACACTCATAGTTGGGAAGAAATCTATGAGACTTGAAAAGAAGATCTAGTGTGGTGATATAGGTCATCTGGGCATCATTGTAGTTATCATAGATGTGGAATCCCATTGTGACATTAGGTAAAATCTTAGGATTTGCATTGATCTCCTTTACAGCAAAAACCAAGGACAAGACATGTTGGTAGAACTTTGTCAGCATCCTACAAATAGAGTTAAATATTATTTCCTTAAAGAAGTCACCTGAGCACTTGAAGCTGTTTTGGCAAATCATTGGTCCCTTCTCCGCATTGATTGCCTGAATAGGAGAATTCCCTTGTATTGTGATTCTGGATTCCAAAGTAACAATGCAAACGTTACTGCTCTTTCAGCACTGATACTAAGCATATTTAGAAGTTATGATCCCACAAAATGTATATGACCTTTGAGGAAGGGAAAAAAGACTTCCTTACATGGTAAAATCAGAATATTCCTGCCAAGGATATTCCTTGTAAGAGAATTCATGGAAATAGTAAATCATCTGAGATACAATTCCCCCAATAACAAAGTCTCCTGGTTGATGGAACTCAAGGGGAAGAGAGAAATCATCATTGGTGTGACATTTCATTGTTGCTACTTGACATACCCAGTCAAGAAGCAGAAGCAACAAAAGTAACACTGCCATTCTATCATTCTGGCATCCAAACTTCCCTCAAAATGCAAACCTTCATATACCCATATATTGCATCTGTTTTGCAGAAAAAGGCTATCTTGGCCAACACCTGCTTATGTGTCTAAATTTCATCAGCAGAGACAGAGTCTATTTTTCTCTAGCAGCATCTATCGGGTTCCAAATATTTGTCCCACAAAACCAATGGATAATGTCAAAATATTGACAAAGTTTGCTGTACAAAATGAAAATGAACCGCTGACCAAGATCAAAATGACAGAGCCCTGCCTCCTTCCTACCTTGACTGAAGTGAAATGCACAAAGTGAGGATTAATATAACCAGCTGAAGACAGGCTTCAAGATCTTTTTTTTCCCCCCATAGCCTTCTGAAAATCCACTAGAGATCTCTCAGGGGAACACGAATTACATTGATTTTGATAATGATAGGCAAGAAGTTGTTGTTTTTTTACCTTTATCGCAACAGTGATCACAAACATGTTTTCCTTTTTTTCCACATGGATCACAAGGTTCCCCCACCACCACCTTTCACTAGATAGCAAGCAGATTGATTCCAGCCTTCCATCTGAAAAACTATGATAAGGAAGTTGTGGGCATAAGATGATGTACTGATCCGTTATGGTAAAGCTAATGTGTTAGCTATGCTCCGTCTTCTGTGCTTCCCAATTTTGTATCTAGTTGGCCACTGTGTGAATAGATTCTTGGACTAGACAGGCCTTTGACTTGTATGGAAGTTGAAATCTGGAAAATTGTTTTTCTCCATGGCACTCAGATGAAAATTGACAGTTTCCATATGACTGAAACTGTCATAGTCCAAGGCTGTGAAGGTTCAAATCCTTATGCAGAGTAATACAACTCAGATGGGATGCTGGTTTATCCATCTACCCACCCCAAGAAAATTCTTCACCACCCTGTGCTTCAATAGGTGTGCTGAACAAGGTCTTCACTTTTGCCTTACACTCAATACAGGCATGTTCAACCATTTTACTGACTAAAAGAGATTTAAAATCAAAATGGGTTTCTAATCATTTGTATTTTAGGACAAATCAATTAAAACTTATAATTAAAATACACGATTTTTAATTGGTACAGAAATGAAATTGGTGCCAACTATGCTTGCAAGGGGAGAAACTTCCACATTTGGGATGTCAAAGTAGAGGAGATCCTGCCTCACATCCTTCTACGGCACATTGCCCCAACTACAGAGACACAGAGGAGACATGCTTCCCAATCTTTATTAGATGTCTTATTTTGGCGTTCCCTCAAGTGGTGAGGTCCTGAGCCATTTAGGGCTCTCTAAGTCAACGTAAGGTCATTGAATTTATACTGAAACTATATTGGCACTCAGTACAATTCTTTTAAAATTTTTGCTATGTGTTTTTTACAAGCTGCTTTTCCCAGCATCATAGGTTCTGCATTTTATACTGACAGAAGATTCTGAGGCTTCTTCAAAGGCAATACTATGGCCATTTCCACAAGGGGGGGGGGTTGAAACACGGCGGAACGGGGCGGTGCACATGGGGACGGAGTTTACCTTAATCCGGGTGGCTCTGTCCCTGTGGGGAGCAGTGCATGTTCACCGCTCTACACACCGCCGGTGCCCAAAATGGCGGCCGGCAGCTTCCAGCAGTGCTCCGCCAATCGGGGCAGCACGCCAGCCAGAAGCCTGCCCCTGGGCAGTTCTTCATGGGGCACTGCGACGGGCTAGCACGATCTTGTTTTAAAAAGACCACTTGAAAGGTGGTCTTTATAAAACACACGGTACCATCCCGGCGGCCGCGCAAGGGCGCTTTGAGGTGTAGAACCTCACCTTTTCAAACCGCCCTAGCACACCCCGCGGTGTAGATGACCTCCTGGTGAGGTCGTCCTAGCGCGGGCTATATCCCCGTGTAGAAATGGCCTATGTACTGTATAGAACAGTGGCATAATTGGGAGGATATCATGCATTATTATGGCTAGGTTAACCCTACACAGAAAAGGTCATAGATGGAAGCTGATCAAAGCTGACTCGAAGCCACCATGATCTGTAATCAAACAGATGGATCTAGGACAACCACTGAGGAATGCACTGCTCCAGCAGGGAAGTGCCCTATCTCAGTCAGAACAGCCCAGCAGATAACTCAGACAAAACAAACTGAATAGCTCCCAGCTCATTACTTACTTTTATTCAGTAAACACAAGGTCATAAATAAAGTCCAACAGAATTCTAAGGCAAGTGAGTCCACAGGCAGTCAGGGTAATCCAGAGTCAGGCACAAAGTTCAGCAACATATCCAACAGGCAAGAAGGTCAGATAAGCTCTGACAACTCCTGGAGGGGAAGGGTAGCCCTTATATATGTCAGTGTCATGCACTGCTTCCAGAACATGGACTCTGACTCAGGGTCTGAAACAGGGGGCATGCCAGAGGCCGTGCCAAGGGTATACCAGGACCTGCTGTACAGGAAGAGGTCACGGGGCCACAAACAGAACAGGGGACAGTGCCAGCTCCACAGAGAGTACTGCCTCTTCAGACATAGAAGATTAGTTACCTGCACCCAGCTTTGCAGAGCGCAGACAACAAAGAGAGACCTGGAGTTGGCCTCTCAGAATTTGTAACCAGCAACATTTAATCAAGCCACAGGAGCACTAGGCTTCAGACCTATATAGCTGATGTCCTTCCCCTCCAGGAGCTGTCAGAGCTTATCTGACCTTCTACCCTTCTGGATACCTTGATGAACACTCAGACTGACCTTGGACACTCCCTCACCTTAGAACCCTGTTGGACTTTATTTATGACTCTGTGCTTACTGCCTGGAAGTAAGTAACAAGCTGGGAGCTATTCGGTTTGTTTTGTTTGTTTTGTCAGCTGTGCCAGGACTGAGATAGGACAGTCAGCAGCTAAACGTAGCTGTTGCCTGAATCCTCTGAGACCTGCAGAGGCTCTCTCTTTGCTGGTTGTGCTCAGAAAAGGTGGGTACAGGTAAGTTATTTTCTGTTTCTGAAGGGGCAGGACTCTCTACTGGAGCTGGCTCTGCACCCTGTTCTGTCTGTGGCACTGTAACTTCCTCCTGTACAGCAGGTCCTGATATATCCCCTGTTTGAGCCTCTGTCATGTCTTCTGCTTCAAACTATGAGTCAGAGTCCATGTTCTGGAAGAAGGGCATGACAGGAAGTGAAAGCCCATCCATAATTGGCCTTCTATTCAATTCACAGAAATGAAAGTCTGGCTCTATACAAACTTGCTGTTTTACCTTCTTCACTGGCAAACTGTACAATATTACAATCACGTGCAGAATTTTATTTAGGAAAAATTCTATTGCATCGATTAAAAAGAAAAGGCTGAATGATGCAAAGGAAAAGTTACTCTCTCTGCCTGAATATCTGTTAGTTTTTCTTCCACACCTTCCTATATTCCTAACCCATTAGCATACATCTAATGATCCATTTGCCCTTCTTTAATTAGACAGGTGAGCCTTTAATGCCTTCTCTTCATGAGATGCTCTCTGCTGTTCAGTTCAGGATTGAAGAGAATAATGTAACATTTGGGGGAAAAGATACAACATAATAAGCCAGCACAAGAGGCTAAGATAGATAAGATTTCCGCACAGACAACATACTTCCCTTTGGTGCTCAGATATGTTGGAACAAACGACAACCACACACTGCAAAATATCAACATACTGAAGGTGATGAACTTGGCTTCATTAAAACTGTCTGGCAACTTTCTTGCTAGGAAAGCCACAAAGAAACTAATGATAGATAGAAGCCCCAGGTAAGACAAAGTAAGAAAAAACATGATGACAGACCCTTCATTACACTGCACAATGATTTCTTCAGTAATTGAAACAAAATCTAAATCTGGGAATGGAGGAGAGGTTTTGAGCCATCCAGTTCAAAGGCCAGCTTGAAAGAGGGAACCAAAAAGGACAATGAGGGTGGCTGCTCTTTTTCCAACCCATGTTCTCATCCTGGACCCTGGCTTGGTAGCCATGAAAGCTACAACTACAGTGATGGTTTTGGCCAGCACACATGAAACAGCCACTGAGAAGATAATGCCAAATAGTGGTTGTCTGAGAAGGCAGGTGATTTTCCAGGCTTTCCTAGGAATAGGAAGAAGAGAGGAAGGAAAGCAGAAGAGTGATGAGGAGAGCATAGGTGAGCTCCCAGTTGTTGGCTTTAACTAAAGGTGTTTCTTTCTACTTCATAAATGTTCCAAGCATCAAAATTGAGATGAAGGAGAAAGATACAGCAGTTCCAGCTAACCCTTTTCCTAAGGATTCTTCATAGGACAAAAAGCTTATCACTTTAGGAATACATCAATCTTGGCCTTTGCTTGGATATTCATTAATCTTGCATTGAAAACAATCTGCCAAATCTGGGGTGGGGGAGAGAGACTGAGAGAAAATGAAAATGAAAATGTAGCCTTCTGAATCCCAAGCCATATATAAAAAAAAGATCGAATTCCTTGATTAATGTTTTTACTGTGTCCTATACTTCCCAAATTCTCATTGTTGGAAGGATCAAGGAAAGATTTTTTAGATCATCTCAAAGATTTTTTTTTTAATATTAATTTTCAGCTCAAGTCAGTGTAATCTTTCATATGAGAAATCTTGGTGTTTAACAATTGAGAAGTAAAAGAAATAGATAGAAGGGTGGAAGTAGATTTAATGAAATGCCAAAATTGATCTAATAACTAATAATGACATTAAGAGCTGAAGTAGCTAAAACTTATTCTACAAACACATCACAGAAGCACTGAGGTGAGAGACCTAGGCCCTTTCTGCAGATTACCAGATCTGAGCAATGTCCCGCAGAGATCCCAGTAGAACCTGTCCTGGGAGGTGACTGTGAGAGGAGTACTTCTCTCCACAACAGCTGCCTATGGGTATGGAGGAGGCACAATGAGCACACCTCTTCCTTCTGAAGCACATCTGAGCATTGTCCTAGACTGTGCTGGGATAGGAAGCAGAATGGTTGAGCTTCCTGACCATCCACAGCTCAGGTAAGTGCAGGAGGGTGACAGGACGGCAACGTGACCGTTGATCATTGATGGGTAGAACTCATCAATGATTTTCGGTGTGATCATGCCACCTGGGGTTGGGAGGAGGATGGAACACAGAGAACGCCACGCATTAGCATTGTCTGGGTCCCATACTTCTCCCATCCCTAATGCAGGATACCAATGTCCTGCAGAAAGGGCCCTAGAGTTACCATCAAGGCATTTGCTAGATTAAGAAGCTGACAAATGATGTTTAGATAAAATGTAGTCCAGTTATACTCTTTGAAAAACCTTAATGAGTGTATTATCAAAGAGCTCCAGCTAGGCAGGAACCTGCAGAACAGGCATAAAGCCAAAGTCCTAGTGTCTGCAGTTTAAAGAATGGTCTGGACTGTATCTGTCACAGGTTGAGAAGCATGATGGGACCTGTTGTTACTCCTGGCTTCATATTTTCCCACCACTAGAGGGTGAGAACGCAAAGCTGCTTGTAGTTGTTTAGTCTAGCTGCCCATGTGAAACCTAAACGTATTCAAGGTCTTCTGCTGCGTGTAGCCGCAACATTGTTATGGTTAAGGGAACGCCTTGTTATTGAATATGTATACTTAAAAACACGGCTTTTGAACAGGTTGTGCCTTTTTCTTGTTTCCTTTCCTTTCTGCTCTGGACGAGGAGATGGCTCGCTGCGCTGTAACTTAATAGTCTGCTACTTGATCTATTGCCCGCAATAAAGACTGTTAGCCTGCTGCCTCGTGTTGGCTGTGATGTTTTTCCTATTGATGGTAATGCCCCTGGCGGGTTTTTCAACATGGTCGCAGAGGATGGTTTCGAGAGGTGTTTTTTGAGGTGTTTTTACGATGGCTCATGTGGTGCCTGGGGGCCTGCCTCTCGTTAAGCTAAATGCAACTAATTACTTGGCATGGTCAGCTCGCATGGAAAAGTATTTGCAAGCTGAGGGGCTGTGGGGTGCTTTCACAGTTCCCCCGACTCTGCAGGGGACTGCTGCGGAGATAGCAGCGGCAACGAGGCGTGCCATGTCTGTCCTCTTTCTGGCTGTGGAGGATGACCAGCTCACGCATATCAGGGATCTTGCCACCCCTCGAGAAGCCTGGGCGAGGCTGCGGGAGTTGTTTTAGAGTCAATCAGCGGCCGCCAAGTACGCCCTGTGCGCCCGTTTATATGGGATGAAACTGGCCCCCGGTGTCCCGGTGAGGCAGCATTTGGCTGAGATGTTGGAGCTGTTTTCGTCACTTCGGGAGAGAGGCAAAGTGTTGCCTGAAAGTGACAAGGTATTTTGCATCTTGAATTCTCTTGATAGTTCCTGGAATCTGGTGGTGTCCTCTCTTCAATCCATGCCAGAGAGGGAGTTAACCATTCCTTTGGTTTCTGCTCGTCTGCTGGAAGAAGAGGAAAAGCGCGCAAGGAATGCAGAGACTCCCACACAGCCGGCTCCAGCTGCAGAGGCCTGTGCTGGGAGAAAGAGTTCTCCGGCTGCTGAGGCGAGGCAGGAGGGGCTGGTGAGAGCCCACGCTGTGCGAAAGTGCTTTCGCTGTGGGTCTGCTTCTCATCTGAAGCGTGATTGCCCGCTCCTGAAGCAAGGGGAGCAAAGCTTCACAGGCGCCGGTGCCAGGGGCCGTGGCAGAGGAGGCAGAGGAGGTCGGGCCAGAGGACGGCTGAGAGTTGCTGTTGCCCTGGGAGATGCTGTTTCAGGCTCTGAGGAGGCAGGTGATTCCGTTTGGCTTCTAGACAGCGGCTGTTCCCAGCACCTGGTCAATTCTGAAGATTTATTTGACTGTTTGGATTCTGCCAGTGTTTCCTCTGTGACATTAGCTGATGGGACAAAGGCTAAAGTTTGTGGCGAAGGTGTAGCTTTTGTCCCTGCCCTTGACATGGGTTTGGAAAATGTTTTGTTTGTTCCCTCTCTTGATTTCTGTTTGTTTTCTGTGGGGCAACTAACAGAGTCAGGGTTCAAGGTTGAGTTCTATGGGAAGCAAGGTAAAATCCTCAAAGATGGGGTGGTATGTGCTGTGGCTACACGAGAAGGGAGGCTGTTCTTTCTTGAGCCACGACACACTGTGTGTAATGTGTATGGCAATGTCCCACAACATGATGAGTGCCTTCATCTCCTCCACCGGCGCGCAGCGCATGCAAGCTTTCCTGTGTTAAAGAGGCTTGCTGGTTGTTGTAAAGGGTGTACTTTGAAGCCTTGTAATGTCTTTCTTGACTGTGCTATTTGCAAGCAAGCTAAATCTAAACAACTCCCAGCACCGAGAGTTAGTTTTCGTGTACCAACCGCCCCATTTCAGTTGGTACACTGTGATATTGTGGGTCCTATGAGTAAACCTTCCCTAGGGGGAGCAAGATATTTCGTCATTCTCGTAGACGATTTTAGCAGGTTCATTTTCTGCTATTTGTTGAAACAAAAGTCTGATGTGTGTCAAGTTCTCAAGAACTGGTGTTCCTTGGTTGAAAGGCAGTTTGGTTATTCCCTGCAAACGCTTCAAACCGACAGAGGAATGGAATTCCTGTCGGAGAACTTGCAACAATGGATCAAAAAACAGGGTATAGTGCACAGGGCGACTGCCGGCTATTCTCCTCATCAGAATGGAGTGGCTGAGCGGAATGCAGGAGTTCTGCAGACTCGAATGCATAGTTTGCTGCTTGATGCAGATCTACCTCTGAGTTTTTGGGGTGAGGCAATTCTGACTGCCTGTTACATACATAACAGGCTGTGGAGTTCTGTGGTTAATACTACTCCCTATGAGTGTTTGTTTGGTAAACAGCCTTCCATTGCACATCTGAGAGTCTTTGGGAGTTTTGCTTGGGTGCACATCCCCAAGGGGCAAAGAAGGAAGGGGGAGCCTAAGGCCCAGCGTATGTGTTTTGTTGGCTATGAGCCCAACTGCAGGGGGTATCGTTTTTACGCTGGTGGCAATTCCTGTGTGGTGTCTAGGAATGCCTCTTTTGAGGAACATGCTAATTGGTCGCGTGTTCAGGCAGCGTCTGAAGTATTTCTCCCTGTGGCTGGTCTGCCAGCTTCTCAGCCACTGCAGCCTTCAGTCTCTGCTCCACTCCCAGCCTCCGCTCCCAGTTCCTCAAGAGTTGAAACAGAAGAGGAGAGAGGCGCGTGGAGGAGAAGAGCTGTAAGTGATGTGCGAAGGTCTTGCACAGGGGAGAGAGAACGCGAGGGCTCAGTGAAAAGGTCTCGCAGTGCTGAGGACAGGGACGAACCTTTGCAGGATCGTCCCATCCCCAGACGGTCTCAAAGAAAAACGAAAGGCATTCCACCTAAACGTTTTTCCCGAGTCTCTCGCAGTTCGTGTGTGCGCTGTAAACTGTGAGCCTCAGTGCTTTGCTGATGTTGTGAAAATGCCTGAGCAACAGGCAGAACCCTGGTGGGATGCAATGCAGAGTGAAATGGATTCCATTATTCAGCATGATGTGTATTCTCTTTGTAATTTGCCCAAGGGTGTGAAGCCAATTGACAGCAAATGGGTCTACAAGTTGAAACCCATTGCTGATGGGCATGTGAAATATAAAGCGCGCCTAGTGGCACGCGGGTTCTTGCAAGATCCTTGCCTTGCTGATCCCTGTGTATATGTTCGAGGGAAAGGGGAGAGTTTGGAAATTCTCCTTGCATATGTGGATGATCTATGCTTGGTCAGTGCTACACAAAAACAAGTGCAAGTGTTTGAGAAAGAGCTGGGGAAAAGGTTTCAGGTGAAAAACCTAGGCCCAGTACAGAGCTTTCTTGGAATTGAAGTACAGAGAACTGAAAAAGGTATTCTGCTGTGTCAGAAACAAAAGATTGTAAAATTGTTAGAATTGTGTCAAATGTCTGACTGCAAACTGGTACAAACTCCAATGGTGCCAGGTTTTTTGAAAAATACCTGTGGGGAATTATTTCCTGATATACACCTATATCAGTCTGTCATTGGGAGCCTTTTGTACTTAGCTGGTACTAGCCGGTCTGATATTGCTTTAAGTGTCAACATTCTGGGCAGAGCGTGTGCTAAGCCAACCCAGTATCATTGGCAGGGTGTGAAAAGGGTACTCAGGTACCTAAAGGGTTCCCTTGATTATTGCCTAAGCATTTGTCCTGATCAGATGCCAAACCTTGTCTGTTCATCAGACAGTGATTTCGCTGAGGATACTGTGGACCGCAAAAGCACAACTGGTTTTCTTGTCAAATACAGTGATGTAGCAATCGACTGGAAGGCTAAAAAACAGTCTTGTCTTGCTTTATCAACTGCAGAGGCAGAGTTTGTGAGCCTATCTGCGCTCTGTACTGAGTTGGTTTGGTTCTTGCAGTTGCTACAAGACCTGCATGTGTCTGTGCCATTACCAATACAAATATGTTGTGATTCACAAGCCTGCATTCAAATGGCAGTGTCTGACCGGGTGTCTTCACGATCAAAACACATTGACATCAAATTTCACAATGTGAAACAATATGTACGAGAAGGAAAAGTGTCCCTTACCTATGTGTCTTCAGAAGAAAACGTGGCTGATGTGTTTACCAAGCCACTTCCTGCTAATGCATTTAGTCAGCACGTTAGCAAACTGGGGTTGATGGAGTCTCCAAAGCAAGGCAGCTGAAAATATTTCGCAAGGAGTAGGGGAGTGTCACAGGTTGAGAAGCATGATGGGACCTGTTGTTACTCCTGGCTTCATATTTTCCCACCACTAGAGGGTGAGAACGCAAAGCTGCTTGTAGTTGTTTAGTCTAGCTGCCCATGTGAAACCTAAACGTATTCAAGGTCTTCTGCTGCGTGTAGCCGCAACATTGTTATGGTTAAGGGAACGCCTTGTTATTGAATATGTATACTTAAAAACACGGCTTTTGAACAGGTTGTGCCTTTTTCTTGTTTCCTTTCCTTTCTGCTCTGGACGAGGAGATGGCTCGCTGCGCTGTAACTTAATAGTCTGCTACTTGATCTATTGCCCGCAATAAAGACTGTTAGCCTGCTGCCTCGTGTTGGCTGTGATGTTTTTCCTATTGATGGTAATGCCCCTGGCGAGTTTTTCAACAGTATCTACCTCTGTCTTTTTTACTATGTTGACTGCTTCACATTACAACGTATTTTTATAAGTAAAGCAATTGTATTCCTCTGCTTGAGAAGCTATCTCTGATACTCACAAACTGTATTTCTCTACCCTGCCTAGAAGTAACAGTTTGGGAAGAGCAAGACATTTAATAAACCACCCAGTCCAGACTTGACAAAATACACAAGACATTTTGTTGGAAGAATCCTGCACAAATTAGAATTCCCTCCTTTTGTTGAATCTTATTCTCTACTTATGGTCTTGGAGACTGATTTAGGAAAGTGTATTTTAGCATCTGTTACCCTGCTTGCTGGGGGTTCCTTAGGGGGGATTCCCAATGCCTGTCAAAATTATCACTTGTGAGGAAAGTTAGCTGTGAACACTGCTTTAGCAATGTAAAGAGGGCAGGGTAATTAAGGATCTTTAGCCCAGTGTTTACAGAGTTGGATCACAGAGAATCAGGCTAACTGTTCAAATTTAAGTATTTCATTGACATAGATGTTAAAACTCATACAATCACTCAGCTGCACTCACTCCAACAAGCATACAAGACTATAGAAATTTAGAAAGAAATGAAAATTAAGACAGAGAGAGAGACATAAGGGTTTGGGATAATACTGCCACTCCCTGGTAAGATGCTGGAAGTTGGAACGGGGGAGCATTGTTGGCAAAATAAGCCTACAATGAGTTCAGATAAAAGCATGAACATTTATGAATGGAAATGAAGAGATGCACTTGGGGTCTTTCAGAGAGAGGCTGCTCCCCTTTTTTTTGTCTTCAACCCCACTTCTTTTTGTTTTTTTGCATTTTCTCCCCCAATCCTCCTTTACCCATCCCAGTGTACTCGCCTGGTGAAGAAGAAGAAAAAAAGGTGGGGGTTGGACATTTCTGATAATTCATTGGACTGCTGTCTACCAGAAAGGAGGGGAGAGATATTGAGAATCACAGCAAATGCTGATTGGCTAGCTGGATGTCAGTTCTACTGCTGAGCTGGCCTCCTCTCCCACAGCAAGAATAATAATAATAATAATAATAATAATAATAATAATAATAATAATAATAATAAATTTATTTCTATCCCGTCTCTCCACATGGATCAAGGCGGTGAACAACATGAGTAGATTAAATACATTAAAATATTAAAACATACCCAATCCTCCCCACCCACCAACCCACCTAAAACAACCCCTTAAAACACACAACAGTTAACAGTCAATCAATTAACTGTTAACAAAACAGCAGGACAATTGATGGGAGGCGACGGAAATGCCTGCCACATGACAGGCAACACCCAAGCCGAGCCAGCCTGCCCACCTACCTGCTTGCCTCTTTTTGCCTTGGTTCGTGCCATGTTGCCCTTCTGTTGTAGGGGAGGAGACAGGCTGAGCAGCCTTTAAGCCTTTCATGGACCCCCTGTGATGGCACTGTGGGCTCCAGGGCTCCACAAACTCCAAGTCAAGAACCACTGAGCTAGGGGATAGAATTCTTTGTTGATATATATAGTGGACCCCTGGTTCTCCACTGGTGTCTCTTTTCACCACTGTCATCAAATTTCCATACCAAAATTCTATTCCACCACCTCTTGTATCCATTTTCATTTCCTGTACTGGCTGAACTCTCTATCTTTCTCTTGATAAGTTTGTGCATCAAAGAAAATATCGGTGAAACTAGAAAAAAATCAGTGCATTGAACTTACCTGTGGGATCTTGTGTTGAGGCTTAAGATTTTTGCCACATGGACTGAGGTATCTGAGGCAAGTGTGCCAATGACAGCTATTAGGTTTCTCTTGGCATCATGTTGGTAGTTGGGGACAAAATGAAGTGATTTGAAAAGAAGCTTCAGGGTGGTGAGGTAGGTTATCTGTACATCATTGTAGTTGTCATAAATATGGAATCCCAGGGTAAGATTTGGAAAGATTGAGGGGTTCTCATTGGTTTCCTTGACAGCAAAAATCAAGGACAAGATGTGCTGATAAAATTTTGTCAAAACACTGCAAATAAGATTACATACAGTTTCATTAGTTCTATGGTGCACTGAATTGTTTAGTAACAACATTGGTCTGTTCTCCATTTGGTTTTCCTGGTTTCAAGAATGTTTGTTTATTAATCATGTGATCTAAATAGCCTGGATTGTGGGCTGTTCTTTACTAGTGATCATAATTCTAGGCCCTTTCCACACCTTACCTTCTTCCAGCACTGGGGTGCAGGGATCACTCAAGTGACCTCTGGCAAGAGGCTTTTGCATCCAGGGTCCTTCAGCTCCACACAAGCTGCCTGCTCACATGAGAGCCCCACTTCTTCCTTCCATAGCGCAACCTGGGAGTTTCCCAGGTGGCGCAGGGGCAGGAAGTGTGACCGGTTCAGCTCCGGAGGCTCTGCAGGCCAGGTAAGTGTGTATGGGGCCCAGAAGCAATGTGCGATCATGCACCATTTTAAACTACTAGCCAAAAACGAAAAGGTGCGCGATCGGTGCCTGCCGGCCCCTGGAGCATCATGCGAATGTGAGTGTATCATGCAGATCACTCCTCACAATTGCACAATGCTCCAGGTGCCCTTTCGCATGGAAAATGCCATGTGAAAAGGGCCCTAGAGATTCCCATTCCCAAAATATGTCAGAAAAAAAAGTAATAAAGTTTTCCCCACAGTGTCCAGACGATTGAGAACATTTCCCCCATAAATGATGGGGAAATGCATAACTTTTTAAATAAATCCCCAAATAATGAAATTTTCTAGAAAGCTTCACAAAAGACGAAGAGAGGAAGAAACACAGTCTGCAATGCTGCACTACTTTCAATGTTGCATTGCTTTGCATTTTTTAAAAAAAATCTCCTAGAAGATGAGGAAGGAAAGCACAAAATGATATGAAACTTTACAAAACGATGGAGAAAAAAACCCCACAAAACAGCATGCTGCACAAATATAAATTCAGACCTGTTTATGAGACCTATTAAAGCAGGAATGGGAACTGTAGCCCCAAAAGGTCCACAGAAGAAACAGACAATATGCAGACACAGGCATTTCAATATATAGTTCTATGTATAGTTTTTCTTTTTCCTTGCTTTGGGGAGTTTTCCCAAAGGGCAAGTACAGTGAAGAGTAGCATAAGCTTTTTCCCCCTTTGAAAGCTGCTCAGTTTTTAAAACTGCACTTCACACAAATGTGCAGGTTTTCTTGCAAGAAGAGCAAGAAGAAAAGATTGCAGGAACCAAGAAGTCACAAAGTCCAAATTTCAACCTCAGTGAGGAAATTGCTAAAAAGCAGTTTCATGTCTACTTACACATACACACACACACACACACACACAAGAGAGAGAGAAGGAGAGAGAGAATGCTCAACAGTGGGAGTTGTATGCTTGTTATGTCTTCTTCATTCTTACCAGGAAAAATAGTCTCTCTTAGAATATGAAATTCCAAGCTGGAGAATTTAAAATCCACCAGTAATAATCTTTAGCTGTTTGATGACATAGCCTTAGTAACTTAGGTGGCTAAACTGTTTATAAGTTGTTATCTCTTATGCTATGTTATGCTATTCTATTCTATGCTATGCTATGCCATCCTAGTTTATTCTATTTTATTCTCTGTCTTTGGGTAACAGCCTGTTCCTGATTCCTGGACGTTGATTGTAATGCACACATGGCAGGAAAGACGCAATATTAATTGGAAAAATAACAGATGGGAAACTCAAAAAAAAAAAAGTCAGAGGGTTAGAGTGAAAATTGCCATGAAATTTGGGGAATAAGAAAGAGAGAAGAGAAAGTAGAGAGCCATGAAGGAAGAGGCAGATTATTGAAGTTGAGCTGGAAGAGAATGATGCACAGTTGTGCAATCCAGTTGAATGAAACATTATGGCTGAATCTTGGAATGAAATACAGTTTCATGTAAAAAGTATAGTACTCGATATTTTATGCAGCTAAATGCCCAGTGGAAGAACTATTTCCATAGCATTCCAGCTTGCATACTACAGTTGATGCACTCTCCTCTTTGTCCAAGAATAATGGATTCATATCATCCCAAGGGGCACCAATATGCAAGTGACTCCAAATTTTATTTCCCCTTTTCTCATAACTTGGAAGAATCTCTTTCTGTTTTAAACCAGTATCCAGCATCAGTAATAGACTGGATGAGGGTGAATTTGTTGAAGCTTAATGCAGACAAAATCCATGTTCTCCTAGTCAGTTGAAAAGGAAATTGAGGTTAGGGATTCAACTTCTACTGGCTAGGTTTACACGTGCCCTGAATAGGCTGCTTTCTATATTCAGTATAGTCCTGGACTCAGCCTTGAACCCAGAGGCCCATGTTTCTCTGATGGCCAGGAATGCTTTTGTATATTTAAAGCTAGTGTGCCTACTAGCCTGTTCCTCCAGATGCCTGATATGTACACTTTGTCAAATGTCATAGTTATTATATCCTGCTTGAATTAGCACAACACATACTATGTGGGACTTTCAAAGCCTGTTTAGAAACTTCAGCTGATATGAAAAACTGAGCCAGATTGTTCACTGTGGCCACTTACAAGCTGTGTTGTCTGTTTCTGGGCACATTTCAACATGATGTATAAAACTCTCAAAGATTTCAGCCAGCCTATCTAATATAATATTTCTTCCTATATCGTCTGTTAACTCCTGAGATATGAAGGTGAGAACATTTTATGAATGCTACCACCATCACAGATTTACTTTCTGCAAGGACTCTTTCTTTATTGCTTTTATTTACCTCTGACATTCTGCCCCTAACTCTTATCCCCCAAAACAAAGAAGCAATGAATATGAAATAAGCCAACTTTTCCAAATTCAGTAGATCATGAGGATAATGAGTTTTTCTCACCTTATCAACATTTTCACCCAGTGAAAATTATTCTATCACCTAAAAATTGTCATTCAATCTTTGTCATTCTCGATTTTATTATCAAGGAAGTGTTCATAGAAATGTCAACATCTGAAAAGAAATATGTCATGAGCAACAAAATCTAGGACTGGCCCAAAAGCTTTATCTTGCATTTGTAATATTAATGGATCAGACCGAATTTACAAGGTGAAAGGAGAAGGAAAAAACATGTCTTACTTTATATAATCAGAGAATTATTGCCAAAGAGGTTCCTTAAAAGAAAAACCATGCAAACCATGAATAAACTGAGAAAAAAATCCCACCAACAAGGTAGCCCCCTGATGGATATGACTGCATTGGAACAAGTGCAGGGGCTGCTGGAAAACATGCCATTGTATCTACTTCACACACCCAGTGAAAAAGCAGAAGCAAGAGTAATACTATGAATCCAATACTTTGGCAAAAAAAAAGCACCTCTCTACAGGTGCAAGTCCTTCTGCTTTCATTTCCAGCATCTGTTTGGCTTAAAGAGCCTACCTTGGTCAGCATCTGACTCTCCTGCTATGCTATCAGGGCATATCTAGACTTCTTGCCTGTTGCAAAGGTTGCTTTACATGGCAAGAAAAGGATTGCTAATACACTGACCAATTCTGCCCAGTCAAATAGGGAGGGACAGGTGTGAGACACTAAACCAAAGAAGCCCTGCCTGCCTCTCACCTTCCTCCCACTGAACTGCAAAAACTAAAAGGTTGATATAACCACTTGAAGACTTTCTGCGTGATAGTTTCACAGCTTTCAAAAAGCAACAGGATTATTCCCAGTGGAAAGCAAATTACAATGTTTGCCATAATACTAGGTGAGATAGTGATTTCCCTTCTTGACAGGCAATCACAAATATATCCCCCCGAAAGAAAGAAAAAAGGATGTCCACATGTTTTCTTCACTGATAGGTAGACAAACAAGCAAGAGGGTTCCAGGTTTGCCCACAGTAAAATTTGGAAAGAAAATGAAATGATCTTCCTGCTTGGAGGTCTAAGAGAATCTTATATGCTGAGAGGTCTTTCTTGTGGGCTCCTCATCAGGCAGAAAAGGGCAACTGTGGGGGCACAAAGGGTCACATTGGCTTCCAGAAAGGCTTTTAAAGCCATGCTACCCTATTAGCCAGTGAAAAAAGATGTTAGCTTGGAGGAGGTTGGTTCTGAAATAACCCGGGGGGGGGGGAAGCGGCAAAATTAAACCCACGTGTTTCTATGAGGCATCTGAAAGCAATTCATATATATATATATATTTTTAAAAGTTTCCCTTTTGGAACTATTGAGGGGGCTGGGCACCTGGAAGTAAAGTCAGTGTGTAGGTCACACATTCCCAAGATATTAGCACTGGCCAAGGTAGAGGCCTGTTACCAAAGTAAGTAAAGCAACTTGGAACGCTTACTTTAACATTTCAACCAAAGCAGTGAGGGGGGTTTATTGCCCTTCTAATGAGGTTTACACAAGTTGCTGCTGTAAGATCATTTGTTGAACTTTATTTGTACTTAAGAAATAAGTTAGTTAAGAGTTAGTTAAGAAATCTCACAGGAAGAAAGTCAACTCGTTTAAGATATGGTGATGAAGAAAAGTTTTATGCACTGCCAAATAAGTAAGTAGGTAAATCCAAGAGTAAACGGGGACTGAACTCTCCCTTCAAAGTCAAAATGACTAAAAAACTGAGGCTATGAGATTCATTGAAAAAAGATGATAGTGCTTAGTGATGTTGAAGGCAGTGAGGGAAGAGAAAGATTACAGCATGGGTGGATTTTGGCTATGACAGAAATCACAGTTCTGAGTTTGCAAGATCCGAGTAGGTTTGTAAATACCTAATTCTTTAGACGTCTTTCATTGGTAGAATTTGCGAGTCAAAGCCACTTTGCTGACAAATAGCCATTAACAACTATTGCTTTAAAATCAGGAAAGAGGCTTGTTATGCCCTGAACTAGGGGTAAGCAAATTCAACAGGTCTAGACTATGGCGTCCTACATCCACATGCCCAAGATGCAAATACCCCCCACCCCTTAAGATACATGTAAAAATTTCCTGTTGCATCCTGAGAGACCTCGTGGGATGCATATTGACTATTCACGGTTTATTTTATACAAAACGGGTGACTCTTTTTTTCAGCCCCTTAAAAAGTCCTGTTTTTGGAAACAGGAAGTGCCAAATGCTAGTCATGCTTACTCCTACATTTTGCACTCTTTTTTCCTTATTTATCTCTTTACTGTTCCCTTGGCACTCACACCCCTTGCTCCCATATCTCTAACAAAAGGAACACAGCGATAGGTGTGTGCGACTACCCAAACTGCTCCCATATTTGCAAATGAGGGAGCAGTTTCAGAACACACACACACACACACACACACACCACTGCTGCTGCATCCCTGTAGTTACCTCTGTTGTTGGTGTCCAGAATCAGAGCTTTGTGGACGCCCGTGAAGATTC
Organism: Iguana delicatissima; assembly: GCA_948472985.1. NCBI lineage: Eukaryota > Metazoa > Chordata > Lepidosauria > Squamata > Iguanidae > Iguana > Iguana delicatissima. Next base: position 65,695 of record CAOKZL010000439.1, read on the forward strand.
TGCAGATCCCAGGTTAAGAACTACTGTATGAGAGTGTATCAACCATAAGTAAAAAATGTACAGCTAGATAACAATCAAACTAGGGAGCTGTGACATATTTTTATGATTATTTCATTAGTTCACTGCACCTCTGCTGATTCACAAGTTGTTCCATAAACCATGGTGGGCACCAGCAGTCACAGCAAAGAAATAATACATTACATTGTATTTATAAATTCTTTAATTCTTTCTCTTGATTAGCTGATCCTTATTGTTCAGCTCAGGCTTGAACAAAATAATGTAACATTTGGGGGAGAAGATACAAAAAAGCAGCCCAGCACTGGAGACGAGGATGCAGAAGATCTCCACAGCTACCATATCTGTCCCCTTGCTGCTCACATAAGTTGGAACAAAACACAGCCAGACACTGCAAAAAATCAGCATGCTAAAGGTAATAAATATGGCCTCATTAAAAGAGTCTGGCAACTTTCTTGCTAGGAAAGCCACAGTGAAACTGATGATGGATAGAAGACCCAGGTAGGCAAGGACCAGAAAAAACATCAAAACAGACCCTTCATTGCATTGCAGAATGATTTCTTCAGCAACAGAAGTCATGTCTAAATCTAGGAATGGAGGTGATGTCATCAGCCAGACAGCACAAAGGCCAGCTTGACAGAGAGATCCAGAAAGGACAACGGAGGTGGCCAGTCTTCTCCCCACCCATTTCCTCATTCTGGATCCTGGCTTGGTGGCCATGAAAGCCACAATCACAGTGATGGTTTTGGCCAAAATACAAGAAACGGCTACTGAGAAGATAATGCCAAATACAGGTTGTCTGAGAAGGCAGGTCAGTTTCCCTGGCTTCCCAAGGAAAAAGAAAGAAGAAAGGAAGCAGAGCAGGAGGGAGATGAGGAGTATATAAGTGAGTTCCCGGTTGTTAGCTTTTACTATGGGTGTATCTTTCTGCTTGATAAAAGTCTGAATCACCAAAATTGTAATTAAAGAGAAAGATACAGTAGTTGCTGTTAAACCTTTCCCTAAAGGTTTATCGTAGGACAGAAAGGTTATAAATTTAGGTATGCATTGATCTTGGATCTTGCTTTGATAATGATCCTCTGAGCATTTGAAACAGGCAATGATATCTGGAAAAATGTAATTACAGTCATTAATTCATATGATCACAGGCACACATTTCCATGATTAAGTTCAACACAAAAATCACTGCATCTTTGGAGTTCAATGCTAGTCATGTGTTTCAAGATTGTCTTGTGACAATATATTTGAGTATCCCTAAAGCAAATTGTCTCCTCTACCAAACTCATTTGAGGGATATGTATTTCCAGAATGTCTGACTGCATAAAGTACCTTTTAAACTTCATTTTTAATCTCCAATGGCACTTTTTGATGAAGAAATATATTTGATTACTTATACTTATTTATCATTCTTTTTCTTTTCTTCTCTATTAATCTTTTTTCTTTTCTTCATCCATTGGTCTGCTGGTCTATACTTTCTTATCTTAAGGCCACAGAATTGTTTTTAATTGCTAATTGTTAGAAATTGACTGCTATATTTTTTTCCAAGTCCAAAAATTCTATTTTAAATTCATATATCCCTTTCCATGTTCCCTACAAATTCATTCTCTTTCCTTTTTCATTAGTCACTGTCTTTACCTTAGAAAGTCAGGAAAAAAAGAATGAAAGGGAGAAAGGTAACATCTCTTTTGAGGTGGGATAATAGAATCATAGAATCAGAGTTGGAAGATACCTCAGGGGCCATCCAATCCAACCCAATGCTATGCAGGAACACCCATCAAAGCATTCCCAAGAGATGGCCATCCAGCCTCTGCTTAAAAACCTCTAAAGAAGGAGACTCTACCACTCTCCAAGGTAGCATATTCTACTGCCAGACAGCTCTGATTGTCAGGCAGTTCTTCTTGAGGTTCAGGTGGAATCTCTTTTCCTGCAGCTTGAATCCATTGCTTCTTGTCCTGGTCTCTGGAGCAGCAGAAAACAAGCTTGCTCCCTCCTCAACATGACATCCCTTCAAACATTTAAACATGGTTATCATGTCTGAACTTAACCTTCTCTTCTGCATACTAAACATCTTTATTCCTAAATTTTCTGCATTGACTCAGATCACCTAGTTTTCGTAGAACCATCCAAATAGTCTGTTCAATGAAGTTAAATATGTTGGAAACAGAATCAAGGAGTTTCACAACATCTGTATTCAGCAAGGAGGTGCAGCTGTTACTACATATGGGACCCAACAAAGTGAACACCGTGCATTGCGACTGATGTAAATCAGGACTGATACATGTCAGGACTGATGCACAGTGGAGCCAAGGCACAATATGACCAATGTGTATTAGGACACTGTTGCCAATTTCCTGCTTCACATTTTCACACTTCACTAATAGGCTTCCTTAGTGCCTCCCTTAAATAAGTAAGTATGCATAAAATTATGAAAAATAGACCATATAAGAGAATTTTGGCCTACAAGTGCATCACCTACTAGTTTGGTTGGAAATCTTCCCTTCTGGACATCGATCACAATCATAGCAGCAAAATTTCTCTCCTTCCTTCTTTCTCTTGTGATATCCAGGAGGACAGTGATTATTACAGACAGAAATGGGCAAGGCCTATATATAAAGATTACTTTTTTAAAATTATTGGAAATATTCTAAACATTATTGGCAAACAGATAATGTAAGAATAGGGGGAAGATATATTGAGTAACTAAAGCCTGGTATATGCAAATATCTACCAGAATGTCTTGGGACATGACAGATTCTCTCTCTCTCTCTCTCTCTCTTCTCTCTTTTTTTTTCATTGTCAAGGATGGTGGTGGAGACAACAAGGCTCCCAGAGACAAATCAAACCATAGTATTTTTCATAAAATAATTACTATGATGTATTAAAATATTTTCAGGAGCCAGGTTGGCATAATAATTTGAGTGTTGGACTCGGATACCAGAAGACCAGTGTGTAAATCCCTGTCCAGGCATGGAACATCACTAATGACCATGACAGAGTCACACTCTCTCAGCCTCAGAGGAGGGCAATGGCAATGGCAACCACCCCATGAAGTAATCTTGTCAAGAGAAAAACAAACTGGAATAAATTCACCTTAGCATTGCACTAAGTAGCAAATGACCTGAAGGTAAGCAACAACAGTGAATTAGAATGCAGTCTTCCCTCTATATTCATGGGTTTGAGTTTTGCAAATTTGATTACTTGTGAGGCATGTGCTTGCCCCCCCCCGCCCATTTTTCTTCTCCCATTCCCCAGCATTCATCACCCCAGGCTTGCCAGGCTTCTGTTTAAAATGGATGGTTTCTTTTCCTTTTGGGTGAGCAAAGCTCCCTCCCTCACTGCTGAATGCGTGTCCCCTCTCCCACGTGGTTGTGTTTTCTGCCATGTAATGGCTGCTGATTGCTCAGGTGCTCTCTTTGCTCTTACTCTTCCCTTTTCAAGATTGCTGCTGGAAGTAACCAGCAGGGGAGAAATGTACTTTTCTCCCTTTCAGGGAAAACTATCAGTAAGCCCTTTACTGTGTCTTTTTTCTCCCCTAACCCCAACGCTGGGGCCAGAAGCAAAGGAATGTGAGGGAGGAGCTCTGAAGGGGAATCATAGGAGTGGGAGTTATTTGTGATTTTTTCACTTTCATGAGGGTTCTGTGCCCCTCACCCTCGCAAATGTGGAGACGCTACTATATCAATAACAATCCTTTACTCGTGAGTTAAATTGATTGAAACAGATCAAAATAGTTCAGAACTATAAGGATTAAACCTATTAAGCAGCCAAATGCATAATAAACAATTAAACCATTAGAAATAGTTTTAAAGCATTAAATATTTAAGATCATAAATATATGTATTTTTAAATATCAGAAGAAGTCTAGCAATTGTATGCTCAAATTTTATATCTGTCTTTGTTTTGTGATTGTAACTTTTGGCTCTCCTTTATTAGAGAATCTAACCACCTAAACTAGGTCAATTTTTACCACAGACATATATCAGGCTTACAGATCAGCAACCCTCATAATGATTCCAGTTAAGAATATTCTAGAATTCCCACCTCATTAAAATTCCTATGCCAGGTAATTATACTCTCATTAAAGGAAAATGCTTCTCCTTCTAGACCATTGGGATCCACCCGTCCAAGTTTCAGCTTAAGGAAGGACATGTTTGGAAATGTAATCATATTTATTATATCAAATCCAGTTCCCATGTCTCTGTTTTGATCAGAAGACACTTGTTCTCCAGCAGAATTGTTAAATGAAATGTGTTGAAGAAATGAGTGGAACTGAGTGAAAACAGAGAAGAAGAGAATAAAAAAATGCTGACATCTTTTTGTTAATGTTAAATCAAAATGTATGCTTGGAATGAAGATTTGGTCATATTGAAGGCTTCATTTATTCACTGGTGCAAGTTATTCAAGAATAACTCAAGTTCCATGAATTTAAATGAATCTAATTTAACAATGGCAAAGCTGGATCCCGCACATTATTTAATGAAGTCTTATTTTTGGAAATTCCATTCTACAAACATGATTTAAATGTGAGAGACAAATGAGAACGTTATTCACTGCACAGAGAGAAACACTAAAAGAAATACAACTATGGATGAATGACTCAGGAATTACGTGTTCAAGAGAATGTTAAACGTTGTATTATACAATAAATAGCAATAATGTCATTTGATTAGGAAGTCATTACCTGCCAGGGCTTTAGATTCTGAAGTTTGTCTTTTTCACCAAATGCCATTGCTCTTCGATTGAACCTAGATGAGTACCAGGCATGTAACGCATGTGCCACAGCATAGACGGCGTTATAAATAGTGTAGCTGTGGCCAGTCATGTGCATCTCAAAAAAAGGCGCAATAAGATTTTCTAACCTTTTCTCCTCGCTACATGTTCCAGAGATCCTTTCTTTGGGCTGTGGAACTGAGCAGTCAAATGCTTCCTCCCAGAAATCTTTAAGAAAATCATCTGGTTGTGTCCAATCAGGTTTAAAACTCTGAAGAAATTTGTGAAAACCTAGATGTTCATTTGAGTGTATCATGAAAGCAATGGCACCTTGGAACATCCTCAGATCTTCATGCCGGTTAATGCCTACTTTTACAAAATCTAATTGGGCTGTTAGAATCCACACCTTTCCCATATTTGGATTATTATTATCTCTCCGTTCTCCTAGGTCTGTATGATACTTCATCCACATAAAAAGAAAAGTATCACCATATAGAATAAATACTCTGGATTTCCCGTAATTAATTAAGTGATTGATATTATCAACTATAATCTTTGTTTCATTTACTAAAACAACATGGCTTTGGCTTGAAATTTGTGCCGTGAAATCTGAACAGATCCCATTCTCAGAGAGCAATGGTTCCATTGTCTGCAAGAAGTATTCTCCGCTGTCATCATCTGCCACAAACAACCCAATCCATGTCCATCCAAAATGCTTAAGAAGGCTGATAATCCCCTTGTACATATGTTCTTCATTTGAGACCATTCGATAAAGGGAATGGAACTTCATCATCTCATTCTCTGCTGGCGCAAATGAGGCATATGTGAGCTGAAATATTTTTTAGAACAAACATTAAGAAAATGATATTTATTGTGTAGGACTTTTAACACTGACAGTTACTTATTGAAATCACTAAATTAGAAATTTTCTAACTTAAAGAGATGACTTTTTAAAACTTCATTGCTTAACTAAAGTTTGAATTTCACCATTAACTTAACTCCAGATTTATGCTAACAGTTATCCATTATTTAAATGAGAAACAATGCTGAAGAGCCAGCGCCCTTCACATTTTCCAATAAATTATTTGCAAAGTGTATTTCTGTTGGATTTTTGAGACTGGCCTTTTGCTTTTCTTTATCTCTCCCCTCCACCCAATTGAATGGTGATAGGCATCTGTGTTTACTTTCATTCATGATAACTTAGTAAATTGCAAGATTAACAGGTTTTAAATAAATTAGTAATAACAGCAGCATGGAGGAATTGTTTCTTTCTGGATGCAGGTGACACTCTGATTTCCTATATTTAACTCCAGGAGAGGTGCCTTGAGATGGAATGAATCTTAAGAGACTCAGGAAAAAGTGAAAAGAAACTTCCCAAATGTTGGGAAAATATAGCAGTGGAATCTCCTCCCTGCTTTATCCCCCTTCCAATGTTCCAATAGACTAGAGAGAAGGAAGAGGTAACTGGATGAAAATAAGGAGCAAGCCAGCAAGCTCCCCTTCCTTCATCCACAGATGTTCTTTAAAGCCATCCTCCTCTCTGCATAAATGCTTTACCCTCAAACTTTTTTGTCAAAGTCTCTCACCAAAGACTCTGGGGTGGGGGAAGAAGAGGCAAAGAAAAGACCTAGTCATCATAATTCCTGCAGACTGAAAACTGCTTAAAAAACAAACCTGCCAGAAAGCAGAGAGAAGGAATAAATAATGCATGTTGACAGTGTGAATAATGTCTAGGAGGGGGGCTATCTCCAGGTATATTTACCTGTGATTTTAATTTTTTTAAAAAAAAATTACAAGGAAATACAGTTGAGCAGTGTGTGGTGACAAAATTTGCTGACAAGAGCAACAAGCTTAGGCTATTCAGAGCAAAAATGCTTTGTGGACAGCTCTGAAAGGAGCTCAAGAATGTAAAGGACTTAAAATGGTAAATAAGATTTTATTGAAACATGGCAAGATGACTCATACTGATCATATGTGATTTGAGCTGCCACTTAATGATGGAGGTCTTCAAGCTGTGGAATCAAATGAAAAACAACAATCCAGTAGTTAATTGACCAAAAGCTAGTCCCATGTTTTACTTGCATCATCATCATCATCACCACCACCACCATAATATCATGGTGTCTTCACACAAACTTGTGGAGTGACCACATTTAGAAGTCACTGAACCTGAAAAAGGATAATATAGAGCCAGGAAAGTTTCAGCAGAAGGCATCCTAACTATTGAAGGTGCTGGGGCAGCTGTGAGGCAGAATGCCTGGGACTGTTTACTAATGAAAAAAGGTAAGGAATGACATGTCAGAGAATATAATAAAATGATGTTTACTTTAGAGAAACTGAATAGGATTATCTCATATACTAGAACTCAGGTTCATTCACTTTAACTAACGGGTAAGAGAGAGCAGATAGGGAAAAAATACCATTTCACAAAATTTCTCAAGTTCAAAAAGGCAGAAGGAGGGCTTGAACACAGTGAGATAACTTTTTTCTAGCAGTTGATATTTTTAATTGGGTGTTGGAACGCACTATTTCTCTTTGAGAACACGGAGATTTCTGTGCATACCATCCATCCCTTTCATTCAAATTCTTTATATTCAACATATCCCCCATATGGATAGCCTACCTGTGGGATCTTGTAGAAGCTTAAGATTTTTGCCATGCGGAATGAGGTTTCGGAGGCAAGGGCCCCAATTACAGCTATGAGTTTTTTGTGGGTATCACATTCATAGTTGAGAAGGAATTGATGTGATTTGAAGAGAAGATTCAGGGTGTTATGATAGGTCACCTGTGCTCTGTTGTAGGTGTCATAAATGTTTAATCCCAGTGTGACATTTGGTAAGATTTTAGGATTCTCATTTATCTCCTTTACAGCAAACACCATGGACAAGATGTGCTGGTAGAACTTTGTCACCATCCTGTAAACAGAATAAAATGCTCTTTCTTTGGAGAATTCTGTAATATGCAAAGTTAAGGTTATCTTCCAGAATTGCTATCTATGATGCTGTGATTCTATGAGTAAGAATTCTACTGAAAAATTCTCAACAACAACAAAAAAAATGCAAATAAAATTAAATGTTCCTTCTTTGGATTAGCCATAAATAAATACATAACGCCATAAACAAAAGCGTTTTAGAGTATAGGTCCATTCACCATTTGGTTATATGTCCATTCACACTTTGGTTATATAACTGCAAGAATGTCCTTTTAAATTGGTATTAGTACCTCTGAAGTAAGATATGTCTCTCATTCTGAAGTCCTGATTAGCTTTCTGGTGCATGACAATGTCCACACCATAGAAGAAGCTAAGTAAATAAGAAAAATAAGAAAAATGTTCACCTTTACTCTTGATTACTTGCTAAGTTAATGTTTGGGTTACAAAACATACCATATTTGACCATATAGAATAGGGATGGACATAAACCTTGAGCCTAATCACTTCAAAAGATGAGCTATGCTGCTACAAGTTCATATTTTGCAAAGGAAAGACCTCAAAAGGAGAAAGAAATAGATTATGAATGCATGCACAAACATCCACAAACACACACAAGAGTTTGAGCAATAAGATATAAAATGACTAGAGATAAACCTATCCACATAAGCGTAACGTGACTGTGTTCCTCTTCTCTCCAGGTATTCCGCAGACAACATATTAAATGTTGTTGATTTAGCTCTTTCAATAGTTCCCCTGTCTTAGCAGCTCTGTTTTCCTACATGAGTCTGGCCTTAACCTACTTTCTCATACATCTAAACATCTCTGCTTTTGTCCTTTGCCAAATTCAGAAATTTTCCTTCCTCTTACAAGTTTCTGTGCCCAGTTTAGATACTGGATTTAAAGTTTTGTGACCTCTTCTTATAACAAAAGACTTCTTCAGCTTTTTAACTTTTTCCCTCTTCTGATTTCTCTTGGTCTCCAAGTGGGTAGAAATTTTAATCATGTACCCACTACAGGGATAAGAACTGCAGGAAAAAAATAAGGGGAAAAGAGAGCACTTAAAACCTAACACTGCAGGGCTTGACCTGGGATGATGACATAGAAAATCAACATCTGCTGAGAAATATTCTGTTCTCTGAATTTTGTAACTGCTGCCTTTAGACACAGTTTGCTGTTATCTAGGAACCTAAAACATAACAAGCAAGTATTTGGTTGTATATATTGGCTAGTCAGAGTAATCTATAGTGCAGAAGAAGACCTGACCTATATTTTTGATATCCATCCAACCAGCCTATGATATAATACCCATATACAGAGAGTTACTGAACAAAGTAAGAAATATGAGGGGAGGTTAACTCCTTTCAGGGCTAATAATCCTCATCATTTGGGTCCTCAGAATGACCTTCCTTCTTCTCTTCTTGATTCTTGGTTGAAATTAACTGGAGTGAGTTTGTACACACATATACAATATTATGACAAGCCCTGTAGGCTTTTCATTGCACTAAATTCTTCACACCCTGAAAATTATTAAAATGTATAGAAACTGAAACTTATTCAGAGATGGTTGAAGGAAAGAAAGCACATACCCATGCCCAAAAGAAGCACATATACAGAGGAACAGAAAGCTAGAAAGTGGAGGATGTTATCTCATAAAGAAAGAGGACATCAAATTTTATAAGAATGATAGGTTATCTGGAAGCATTACAACTTTAAAACAAATGTGTCTGGAAGGATAATCTCTCTTTATCTTCCCTCAGCAGAGTATCATGTTCACAATACTCAGGGTTTACCATCTGTCCAGATATAAAAACAAATAAACCACAAGAAAGAATTCTTACATAGTAAAATCAGTAAATTCTTGGCCAGGATGTTCCTTGAAAGAACATTCATGCAGGTAATAAATCATCTGAGATACAATTCCACCAATAATGAGGTCTCCTGACTGAAAATATTCATGTGGAACAGGGACAGGATCATCTGTGAAGCATTTTATTGTATCTACTTCAGAAACCCAATGAAGAAATAGGAGCAGGAACAAGAACAGTGCCAGGCTACTGTTTTGGCAGGAGATCTTCTCTCCAAATGCAAATCCTACCGTTCCCATCTAGATCTTCAGCATGGTTTATGAAGACTACTTGATTGGGTCACTACATAAAAAAAGACTGTATATTTGGAGAGGCAATTCTATCTTCTTCAGAGCAGCAGCATGATTATATAAACCTGCCTTGCAAAGCCAAAAGAGACACTTAGCACACCAACCAAGGAATGGGCAGTACAGACTGAGAAGAAACAAGGGTCAAAGATCAGAGTGGTTGATCTCTGCCTGCTATTTGTCCATAATTCACTGAATTTGCACACATGGCAAATTAATATAACCACTGAAACACTTCTGTCAGCCTAGTTCTCTAGCTTTTAGAAAATTCACAGGACTTTCCCAGAGGAAAAATAAATTACAGTAATCAGGATGATAGGAAATATAGCTATTTCATGACTGGAATGACAATGCTGATCATAAACATCTTTTTTGGAGTGAAGAGTTTTGTTTTGTGTGTATGCATGTTGTTCATTAGTTAGACAAGAAGTAGGTTCCAGATTTCCATGATGAGAAAATACCAAAAAAAGTTGTGACTGTGAGATTACGTTGATATGAGAAAGGGCTATGGCCTGAAATGCCTATTTCCCATTGAGACCTCTAGCTGGCCATTGTAAGAATTAATAACTTGGACTAGATAGGCCTTTGCCCTAAACCACCAAGCCTGTTTTTAGGTCCTTGGTATCCTCTAATGATCACAGTGCTAGGACAATGTTATAAGCTTATGGGAATCAAGATTTGCTACTATGATAAAGAACCTTAAGAAGAACAGTTAAAGTTGTGGTAAAAAGAGGGGTGGGGCAACCATGATTTAGCCCCATGCACATTTACCAGAAAATAAGCCTTACTGATAATAGCATGATTTACTTTTAAAACCATTTCCACACTATACTGTTACAGTGCTATTATTTCACTTTCAACATCCTATGGAATCCTGGGGTATGCAGTTTAGGAAGGGCCATTTCTAATTCTCAGCCAGAGAGCTCTTTGGCCTCAGTAAACTATAGACCCCAGAATTCCACTGGACGTTGAAAGTGGAATAATAGCACTGTAACAGTGTAGTGTGGAAATGGCCTGAGTAAACATAAATAGAATTACCCTGTTTATCCTGAAGATTGACTAGGATCCTGCGTGAGACAAAACTAAGACTAGGCCATATATAAATATAAATTTAATAAATATAAATATAAATGTGTGTGTGTGTATACACACACACAATATAAATTTACATATTGAGAGATTCATATTTAGCTGCACATAGAGCAGGTCCATTGACATCAACAGAAGTTAAGCAATGGGCCTTTCTGCATTATGCTGTTTATTGTTAGGTTGTTTAGACCTACTGGTTTGTCTGTTGGACTAGTATTTAGTTCCCTTAGCCATTCATGGCTTCCAGAAAAGTAAGAAGGAGGCTAAGGCTTACTTAAGTGGCTGTTAGCTAAGCACTCATCTCTTGAGCCATCTGTTTTATCAGATTAGGAGAAGGAGGTAGGTAGGATGGCTGCTATTTTGGCTAGATTAGAGGATTTAGAAAAGAGACAGGCCCCTCCCAAGCATGAAGTGACTCCAACTACCAAGCGATCAAAAGGGATGAGGAGTAAAGGAAGTGTTACTAAACAAATGGTTCCAGTGGTAGAGCTTGGAGTGGGTGGTGGTGGGAGGGGACGTGGCTACAGTGTGTGGGGGCATGGCCACAGTGCGTGGGGGCATGATCAGGGCGTGCAGGGACACGGCTACAAGCCAGGACACCCCCAAAACATTGCCGCCCGGTACAAAGTGGCCCCCTTTCCCCTTCCTATGCCACTGAATGATTCCAAATATCATCTGTATGCCTTGGAAAATGCAGTCAGAATGAGGACTTGGCCTTTTGTGAAGATGGTGAGGATGATGCTACAACCCTGTTCGCTGATCATGAGATGAGAGTGGAGCAGGTTTCAGCTAAGCCTTACTACCATATCACTGGGTCCATAGGTGCACACACTAGGTTAGCGCCCACATGTGCACATAGGTGGCCTTGGGAGAGTGTAATGGGGGGTTCAGGTTATGACAGGCAAAGAGGACATGAACTATGCAGGTGAATTTGGTGAAGTCTGGTGAAGACATTTTCAGTAGTCACGTTCTAAATACTGTAGAACATCTGGACTAGACACATCACCCACAGATCCACTCTTAGGGAATAGATTGGATAACTGCCTCACTACCAGATGTCTCTGAAGAACTTGTCCCACCCTAATATTGCTTAGCATTTATTCCATTGATTTTTCATAGTCTTAGTTATAGGAGAAGGGCATGGACATCTGCTATCCTTCTTATCTCCATCTAATCCTTTCCTTTTAACAAACTCCTTTTTCAGGATGTGGGGAGGGGCGGAACTTGGCTACCGTCAAAAGACCTACAATTCTAGCTGGCTTATTCTTGAGAGTAGACTTGACTGTGGCAAATGTTTCTTCTGTCTGTTTATCATACTGCCACTTACATCTCAATAGATACTAGGAGAGGATTGTCATATTACTTCCTAGCCTTATTTAGACTCTATCACTTCTGTCCTTTGGAATCACATAAAGCAGATTTTCCTCCTCACTCTTACTTCCAGAAATGTGCTTCCAAGGCGATATACTGTCCCAAGATGATTTCAGAAATCTTGCTCTCACACATTATATTCACATCCCTTTTGTGTGGAATTTGAATGGTCATTGAAACTGAAACAGAAGAATGTGCCACTCTTGTTGTGAGCCTGTGTGGATGTGGACTGCAGCAGCTACTGCAGTTACATGCAATGGGTGGCATTAGGATGTCCTCTGATGAATGCCGCTTAAGCTTATTTCTCTGCCTTTTATCTATTGAAACTTTTTTAAAAAAGAAAACTGTTTAGATATGCGAAGGTGACATTAGAACACCGTACAACTTGACAGTACAGTGCAGCAGACATGGAAAAGATTTATTTTGTAGATAGCCTGTTGTTCTGCCTCCTCTGTGCTATGAATGCTGCTGCTGTTGCAGCTAAAAGAATATCTTGATTTGTTTTATTTATTAAAATATTAATATCCCATGCTTGATCTAAAGGTCTCAGAGAGATGTACAAGTAAAGCAAATCAAATGCTGTCAATAATTTGAAATGATAAAATATTTTAAACAGAGAAAAGCATATTCAAATGTTTTACAGGTTAAAACAGATTTACAAAATCAAAAAAGGTTAAAGCCATCTGCAGTATAGAATGAATATATTAAATCTTATATAAGAAGTCATGATTTTTAATTGGTGTAGAAATGCAAACTGGTGCAAACTGAACCTCCAAGGAAAGACTATTCCACAGTTGGGAAGACAAAGCAAAGGAGGTCCTGTCTCACATCCTTCCACAGCATATTGCCTTGACTAGATAGACACAGAGGAGCCACCACCATTAATCTTTATTAGGTGTCTTAATTTGGTGTACCGTCAAGTGTTGAGGTCCTGAGATACTTGCAGCTCTGAATGTCAACACAAGCCCCTTGAATTCATACTGGAAACAAATTGACAGTCAGTACAATTCTTTTAAAACTGGTGCTGTGTGGTTTTTACAAAATGTTCCTCCTGGCATTGTAGGTGCTGCATTTTGTTCTGACTAAAGAGTGCAAGATTCCTTCAAAGTCAGTACTATGTACTATGTATTACAGTGGCATAACTGGGAGGGCATCATGCACTACTATGGCTAGGTTATCATTGTATGTAGGTTATCTCTACACAGGAAAGGCCATAGCTGGGGGAACAGCCAAAACCGACCAGGATCCCTAATGACTGTGATGGATCCAGGATAACTCCCAAACTATGTACCTGCTCCATTAGGGAAGTGAAAGCCCATGCAAAGTCAGCCTTCTACTCAACTCACAGACATGAGAGTCAAGCTCTATACAAAATTCTCTATTTACCTTCTTCATTAATCAGCCAGCATAATATTACAATGCCATTCAGTGTTTTATTTAGCCAGTTGTGTTGCATTGATTAAGCAACCCAATAGACTAAATCATGCAAAGAACATGTTCCTATAAATGACCAGATGCTGTTCATTTCTTCTCTGATACTGCATCTACTAGGTTAACCATGGGGAATAAATCTGATTATTCATTTACACTGCTTTAACTGGACAAAGCAATCTTGTAATTCTTTCTCTTCATTAGCAGTTCCCGGTTGTTCAGCTCAGCCTTAAAGAGAATAATGTAACATTTGGGGGAAAAGATACAACATAATAAGCCAGCACAGGAGGCTAAGATAGAGAAGATTTCCACAGCGACAACATACTTCCCTTTGGTGCTCAGATATGTTGGAACAAAAGACAACCACACACTGCAAAATATCAACATACTGAAGGTGATGAACTTGGCTTCATTAAAACTGTCTGGCAACTTTCTTGCTAGGAAAGCCACAAAGAAACTAATGATAGATAGAAGCCCCAGGTAAGACAAAGTAAGAAAAAACATGATGACAGACCCTTCATTACACTGCACAATGATTTCTTCAGTAATTGAAACAAAATCTAAATCTGGGAATGGAGGAGAGGTTTTGAGCCATACAGTAAAAAGGCCAGCTTGAATGAGGGAACCAAAAAGGACAATGGTAGTGGCCACTCTTTTCCCAACCCATGTTCTCATCCTGGACCCTGGCTTGGTAGCCATGAAAGCTACAACTACAGTGATGGTTTTGGCCAGCACACATGAAACAGCCACTGAGAAGATAGTGCCAAATAATGGTTGTCTGAGAAGACAGGTGATTTTTCCAGGCTTTCCTAGGAATAAGAAAGAAGAGAGGAAGCAAAGCAGAAGAGTGATGAGGAGAGCATAGGTGAGCTCCCGGTTGTTGGCTTTAACTAAAGGTGTTTCTTTATACTTCATAAATGTTCCAAGCATCAAAATTGAGATGAAGGAGAAAGATACAGCAATTCCAGCTAACCCTTTTCCTAAGGATTCTTCATAGGACAAAAAGCTTATCACTTTAGGAATACATCGATCTTGGCCTTTGCTTGGATATTCATTAATTTCACATTGGAAACAATCTTCCAGATCTGGAAGAAAAGAAAAGGAAAATTAAAATACAGTCCTCTGAATCCCAAATCAAGTGTAAATAAGGACTGAAGTTCTCAACTTGTGTTTGTGCTGTGTTAAACCTGTCTTACATTTCTCCAAGCAGGGGGAAAAAATGATGCTTAAGATTGCCCACCAAAAATGGAGATTACAGGAAAAGAAGAGGCAGGTGAAATTGAAAGTCACTTTTGGATGCATTTCGGAGGAAGCCTTCAACTGGTCTGTATGAGGTTCAAAATTACTTACTTACTTGCTTATGTAACGCTTACCTGACCTGGTTGCTTCATTTTACATGAGGGTGCAACCAAAAAGCTGATTGAAAGATGTTGAACATGTGTGTGTGTGTGTGTGTAGGAAGCTATCTTTATAACTTCTACTTTATTTCTACCTTTGATACCAAATTTTCTGTTAAAAAAATAATAGTGGCAAGGACTACACCTGCTTCATTTACTAAGATATTTCTGTAAATGCCTCAAACTTTGAACTCTTTCTGTATAATTTCAAAGCAGCTTGAGAGAAATGAATAATTTTTGATTGCCTGAAGATCATTTCGAATCAGTTAAAGAAATAATAAAAGTAAGGTTGATACAATTCATTTTTTGACTCTTATTAAATAACTGCATAATTAATTTCATGAAAGTTAAGACAACTTCCATTTCAAAAATATTCAACTTCCAATATCTTATTTGAGTACTTCCAACACCTACCATTTTGGCTAGAAATCTTCCCTTCTGGACATGAAGCACAATCATAACAGCAAAATTTTTCCTTTTCTCTTTTTCTTTTCTGATAACCTGGTTGGCAGGAATCGCTGCAAATGGAAAGAGGCAGAACCTATCATAAACATAAAGAATAGGTTAGGATGAGAGAAGTCTTGTTTTGAGCATCGCTTAATGTAAAAATAAGCAAGAGACATGGAAGAATGAAAAACACAGTGCATGAAGTCATCTGCCAGGACATTTCTAGTCATGACCCCTGTTAATTTTTGCAGTTTGTTTTTTGGCTAAATAAAATTTGGAGATGGAGAAAACCAAATACTATAGGATCCACACCTTGTTAAAGTTCTTATCCCAGGTAATCATTCTATCATCAATGTAGAATACTTCTCTTTCAGGAGCTCTGGGATTTACCCGTCCAACTTTCACATGAAGAAAGGATCTGTTTGAGAATGTGACCAGGTTCATTATATCAAATCCTGTTCCCATTTCCCTCTTCTCATTAAAAGACAATCTTTCTCCTGCAGAGTTATTGAATGAGATGCCTTGAAGAAACAGGTGGAGCTAGTTGAAAGAGAAAAAAGGGTGCGAGGATAAAAAGATATCGAAACCTTCATGCTGACATCTACTAAAAACCCCTTTCCTTCCTAATGTATGGTCAGATCCAGATGTTAATATAAAAAAATCAAAATCAGTGGGAAATATGAATTATAGGTAGTGTAGGTCCTACTGATTGATGTGACTCTAAGCATATCCAAGGAGAGATCTGGCATTCTCTAATGCACTTTTAGCTAAGGACCTTATGGCCCAGAAAATGTGTCTTTAATGGCAAAAGAATGAAAATTTACTTCTCACGTTGTAATCTCCAAGGACTAAGGTTGTACTGACAACAGGTTATAAGCAGTCATCCCCTCTCTTGTGTTTCTGCTGCCATTGAGGCAGAAAAAAGCAGCTAAGCACAGCTACATCATGCCCTGGCCCAGCAACCAGAAAGGGGTCCTCCTTCCATGTTCCAGCTGCCATTTCTCTGGTTTCAAAGGTGGAATAATGCAACCAAGAACAGCTCCATCATGCACTCCATCTTCCAACTGCCATTGTACAGACCTTTGAGGTAGCAAAGAGCAGCTAGCATCTGCTGGACTGAACTTTCCCCCACCCCATTGCCAGTCTTTGTCTTATGTCTCATTTAGACTGTAAGTGTGAGAGCAGGGAACTGTCAAATTAATGATTTTAAGTGGCCGTAGATGACCCTTTTGGCTGAAGAGCAGGATATAAATACTCTAAATAAATGAACTGACTCACTCATTCACTCCAGAGACAACTCAGGTCCAGCTGGGATACTTGCCTACGTTATTTGAGGAAACATCAGCACTCTCACCTTTTCTCAGTGTCTTTTGACACAATGAACAAGCTCCTTTCTCCTATGACAGACTTCTTAGAAACTCATTCAAGGACATCTCAGTGTCCCAGTTATGAAAAACTTTGTAAGTATTTAAATGAATATGAATCATTTAAAGGTTGGAGTTAGTTATCAAGTGGAGGCAGAGTCTTTGAGCTCTAAGCTCTAAGTAGCTCTAAGCTACTTAAACCCTCAGTAACTGGGAGATTCTTGATGTGACCAAAGCTACTTTGTGAGGATCTTCTCATGTTCCTGCCCATCTCTGTCCAAGATCCTGAGAAAAACCTTTGCTTTCCAGTGAACTTCCCTACTAGATAATTGAATGCCAGGAGTGGCTCAGGAACCTACTGTTTCTGTGAGGTTCCTCAGAATTCTGACAGAGAAATGTGCATCCTGCATTAGAAGTATTCAAGAAAGTTGAATTTAGCTGCCAATCTAGAGATGTGCAGAATATTCACAAACTATCTGATTAGAGAAACCATTGTGGAGAAATTAGCAAAGAGAATTTGGCTTTTAGTTCACAAATATATTATCTGGCCAAAAATATGTTTGTGCTATGGTTATTGGACTTATTTGCCATGATAACTGAACTACACAAATCATGTAACTGACAAATTTGTGGGATTTACACAAATGCAGACGAATAGGAAAAATCTTGTCCATGTGGCAAGTCAGGATAATTTATTTTCTGGATTTTCGTTCACACATTAAATTTCTTATTTTAATATCTGTCAGTCTTCTCCCAGTAGGCATGGAATAGAAATTTATCATTTTCTTTGCTGGGGCTAAACTTGGAATTCCAAGACCCTGAAGAGATGTACATAAGACGAAAAATTTCACATACTTTTTGTTCCCTGCACATCATAAATTGTGCAGCACAGCTTTCAAGGAAAAGCTGTGCAGTTTTTCCAGGGGAAAAAAAAATCAGTGTCTCAAAGCTACAGGATGAAAAACTGGTTTATTGTCTTCTATAGTCTCTCAGGATTTCTAGGTTCAATATCCCTTGGTCATAAATAAATTTGATTGCAGCCCCTTACCTGCCATGGATGCAGGTCTTGAAGTTTTCCTTTATTGCCTCCTATAATTGTTCTTGAATAGTACATAGATGAATAGAATGCATGTAAAGCATGGGCCACAGCATAGACAGCATTGTAGATACTGTAGCTGTGGCCAGTCATGCACATTTCAACAAGAGGAGCAGTGAGGCTCTCCAGCCTCTCTTCCCCACTGCATGTTCCAGTCACTTTGTATGGCACCGTGGGATCTGGAACAGAGCAGCCAAATGCTTCCTCCCAGAACACCTTGAGAAAATCATCTGCCTGTGTCCAGCTAGGTTTTATGGTCTGAAGAAAGTCTTGGAATCCTGGAAGTTCATTGGAATGGATCTTGAAGGAAATGGCACCTTGGAACAAATGCAAATCCTTGTCCCGGCGAATGCTGATTGATACCAAGTCGATTTGAGCTGTTACAATCCACACCTTTCCAGCAAGTATTTTCTTTGGATTTTCAGCCACTACTAGATCCATGAAATACCACAGCCACAAAATACTATAAGTATCACCATAGATAACAAATACTCTGGATTTTCTATGATTGATAAGTAGATCAATCTTATGGAGTATACTACTCCATTCAATGTGGTCATGAAGACATTCATGGCTTCGGAGTCGTTGCATAAAGTCTGAGCAGATTCCATTTTCAGAAAACAACGGCTCCATAGCCTGCAGGAAATCTTCTCCACTGTAATCATCTGCCACAAAAAGCCCAACCCATGTCCATCTGAAATGCTTAAGCAACCTGATAATTCCACTATATTGGTGAGCTTCATTTGAGACCATGTGGCAAAGAGAAGACAGCTGCATCCTCTCACTTGCCTTTGGAGTAAAGGAGCTATAAGTGATCTGAAAGAGGTTTCGAATCACTATCGGTTAATGTATTTCAAAGGTGTTCCAAGTTCTTCCAACGCATTTCACACATAAACTGATACACAAAAATAACATTTATAATGAGAAACAAATTAAGCCAAGTTCATGTATTCATACGTAGTGTTGGACATAATATAAGCTGTACTTTTGTCCTATATTTTTATTGCAACACTCATCATCCATAAAATTTAATAGAGTAATAAATTCAGATACAAAGGAAGATTCTTTCTCCTTCCTGGTAACAGTTTAAAGATAAAAAGAGGCCTGTATCATTCCTTCAAAGCCTCGCTCCCAAATTAAGTCATTTATGCACACTAGATGTACAACTCCACTCCTACCTCTTTATGAAATGTTGATGTTATTCACTGTTTGACACCCCCCCCTTTTTTTTTAGGTCTTCTATGTTTCCCTTCCTTTGAGGTAGTTTGACAATATTTAATAAATAGAATACAATGAATACCACAAACAAAGTCAGCACATCTATAGGTCAAGCAGAAGAACATTTGCCATATTCATATTATATGTTCTTTGAGATTTTAGCTTTGGTCACGGTGAAACATGCCTTTGTTACATCCCATATGGATTATTGTAATGTGTTAGAGACTGGAAGACTGTTTGGAAACATCGGCCAGCCCAAAGTGCTGCAGTCAGATTGTTAACTAGGGTTGACTACAGGGAACACACAACTCCATTGTTGCCAGAGCTCATTGGCTGCTGATCCATCTTTGGGCACAATTCAAAGTGGCTGTTATGACCTACAGATCCCTTTCTGTATGATTGAGGTCCAGGTTATCTCATGGACCATACTTTTCTATGTGAGCTTGCCCATCTGGGAAGGGGCTTTTCCTGGGATCCACAACCCTCATAGGTACTTCTGGTGGGAACCAAAATAGGGTCTTATGTTATCTCTTTTCACCACTACAAAAGTACTCTCATACCAAAATTCTATTCTACCATCTTTTACATTTGTTTTCATTTCTCATACTGGTTTAACCCTCAATCATTCTCTTTCTAAATGACTTAAAAACTACTAGAGAGGCAAGAGAATTTGTGCATCAAATAGAAGATCAGTGAAATTCTTCTAAAATGTCTTGTATTACTCTTACCTGTGGCACCTTGTAAAGGCTTAAAATTTTTGCCATATGGACTGAAGTGTCTGAGGCAAGTGTACCGATGACAGCTATTAGGTTTTTCTTGGCATCACAGTGGTAATTGGGGACAAAATTGTGCAATTTGAAAAGAAGCTCCAGGGTGGTGAGGTAGGTTTTCTGTACATTATTGTAGTTGTCATAAATATGGAATCCCAGAGTGAGATTTGGTAAGATTGTAGGGTTCTCATTGATTTCCCTTACAGCAAAAATCAAGGACAAGATGTGCTGGTAGACACTGCAAAAAAGTTTAAATAATGTTTCATTAGAGAGTTCTGGGGTTCACTTAATTGTTTAGAGGGAAGACTGAACTGGCCCCCACTTCATTTCTTTGATTTCGAAAATAATCTTTTTTTGTTTTTGTTGATGGTACCTAGAGAGCCTGGGTGTGAGGCCTTTGAAGAGTGTTTGGAAACTTCAGCTGGTATGAAAAATTGAGACAGATTATTTACTGTGGCCACTTACAAGCTGTGTTGTCTTTTTCAAGGCACAGTTCAAATGACCTATAAAACCCTCAAAGTCTTCAGTCAAACTGTCTCATGAAATATGTCTTCCTGGCATGAGCTTCCCAAGTCCTGAAATATGCAGGAGAGAACCTTTCCTCAGTCCCACCACCTTGGTAGGAAGGAGTTTGAAGAAGTGGTTGAAGAAGTGGTTGAAGAAGACAAAAGATTCTTGAGTAAATACATCAAAGAAAGCAAAGAGAAACATTAAAAGGTGTATACAGCAATACTTTGTCTGACATGAAAGAAACAAAACATATATATAACAAGAAAACCATGAAAAATTACCTGGGAATATTGTAAAACAAGCAACTACAGGGTCAACCTATGAAAAGTGTAGAAGAAAAAGCCACTTGAAATGGTTTCAGAAGAGAACACTGATAAAAGATACTGGAGGACTTATATTTCTTATATTTCTAGATCACGAATGTGTGCTTCAGACATATAACATCAAGACAAATACTGAAAAAATAGAAATGCATGGTAAATGTCATCTGTAGAAAGAAAAAGATGAAATCATTGGCCATGTTATTAGTTTGCGCAACATGATCAGGCAGACTGAATATAACATCATGATAAAGTAGATTGGATGAATTGATATGATATGATGCATTGGAATACTGGCAAAAAGAACTGATTTTCCATCTGCAAAGAACAACTGTGAATATAAGCCTGAAACAGTTGTTAGAAATAGTGAGGTAAAAATCTTATGCAATATTAAGATTCAAATTGATTAACATTTAGAATACAGTATGACAAATATTACTATGCTTCAGAAAGTGAGAGCTTGGTTTACAGATGTGGCAATCCCAGGCGCAGAAGAATCAATACAAAGAGATGGGATTAAATATGAAACATCAAGCCCTACAAATTGAGATGCCGCATCTTCAGTGTGTTTCCAGCACTGAATATTTGAGATCAATTCCAAATGGACAGGGGAAAAATTGGATAGGATCAGAAAAGCATAATTATAAAAAGTAATGGTACCTGGAACATGTCAGATTATTTAATAATACATAACTGATGCCTCTGTTCTTGGACAGAATCTGAATCTTTGATGGTTCAGACCATCCATCACACCTGATAGACTGTGTATAACCAAGGAAGTGATATTTTGCCCCTGCACAATCATATATCCAATTCTCTATTATACTACACACATTAATTCAGTTGAGTTCTGTTTCTAGGTTGCTGAAGTGTATCTTTTTTTTTTCAAACAGAACAAAACAAAACTGCTTCTCAGTTTGGCACAATTCTTTGGCACTACTCTTAATCATCAGGAAGAAGAAATGAATCTACAATAAAATGTGGTTGTACATTATCACTCCCCAGCACTTCCCATCTGGAAGATTGTAGATTATTTAAGAATCTCAAATGGGATCTTCAGTACTATATCATCCTAGTTTTCCCATGTATTTTCCCAAGCTAGCAATCATCGCTTCATGACAACTTGGGATTCTCACTGCATCTCATGAACTTTTAATGTCCTGGCCAATTCATGAAAGATGAAGCAGGCAAAACGGGACACTCTCAGTTGGTTTTTTCCTTCATCTCCTGTTCTCATTTCAGACACCAGATCCTGGTTGATCATGGAAGCTAAGTGTTGGTACTTGGATGGGAGAACATTTGAATGGTTTGTACTTGGATGGGAGAACACTAATGAAAAGCAAGTGCTGCAGGCTACACTTTGGAGGAAGGAACTGGTAAAACTACCTCCAAGTATTTCTTGCCTGAGAAAATCTTGTGAGATCCATGGAGTCACCACAAGTCAACCATAAAGGCACACATATACACACTCCATGTATTTTCTTTTAAACACAGGGCAATTACCTAGAAAGGAGAGATGATGATGTTTCCAAGAATACTTTGAACAACATGCTTTAGTGTTTAGGGAAGTAAAATGTCAGAAGAAAATCTCTTATAATCTGAATAAATGTACAAAGAGACCACCAGACACCCTCGTCTCTCTTACATCTATCTATCTATCTATCTATCTATCTATCTATCTATCTATCTATCTATCTATCTATCTATCTATCCATCCATCCATCTATCCTTCTGTCTATCTAAAAAATCAGAACAAGACAGCTTTATCAGCAATTAGAAAACAGAACAGAACTGAAGACAGACATAAGCTAAATAGACTATGTCCTTCATTTCTCCAGGCTTTCTATCAGGCTTTCTACTGTCATTCCTTCTGTCTTCTCAATCAATTCTATGGTAACCACAGCTTCTGCTCTTATTTTCTGCCAGGATTCTGTCTTTCTTTGCTCCTCTGCTCCTCTTCTAGTCTCCCTTTGGCTTTCATCTTCCAAAATAAGTAACACATAAACAAATTTTCCAGGTTCAGTAGATCATGAGGATAACTATATTTTCTCACTTCACTGACATTTTCACACACTGCAAATTATTATACCATATAAAAATTGTCATTCAGTCCTTGTCATTCTTGATTTTATAACCAAGGAAGAGCCCATAGAAATGTTAACAGCTGAAAAGAAATATGTCATAAACAATAAAATCTAGGTCTACTACAAAAACTCAATGTAGCATTTGCAATATTAAGTAATCAGGTGAAATTTACAAGATTCAAAGAAAAGAAAAAAACATGTCTTACTGTGAATAATCAGAGAATTCCTGCCAAGGATATTCTGTGAAAGAAACATTTTCTGAATAGTGAACAAACTGAGAAAGAAGGCCACCAACCAGGTAGTCCCCTGATTTATATGACTCTATTGGAACAAGCACAGGAGCAGCCGGAAAGCAATTTATTGTATCTACTTCACACACCCAAAGAAGCAGAAGCAACAGTAATACTACATGTCCAGTACTTTGACAAGAAATCACCTCTCTAGGTGCAAATCCTCCTGCCTCCATTTACAAGATCTGTTTGGCTTAAGGAGGCTATCTTGGTCAGCATCTGACTCTCTATAAGGGCAGATCTAGATCTCTTCTCTGTTGCAAAGGTTGCTTTACATAGCCGAGAAAGGACTACTAATACACTGACTAATTCTGCCCAATAGAACAGTTGTTAGAAACCAAAGCAAAGAAGCCTGTCTGCCTGCCTCTTGCCTTCCTCCCACTGAGCTATAAAAACAGAAAGGTTAACCGAACCACCTGAAGACTTTCTGCATTATTGTTTCATAGCTTTCAAAAATCCGCAGGATTATTCCCCATGGAAAACAAATTACAATAATTTCTATAATGCTAGGTGAGATAATGGTTTCCCTGCTTGACAGGCAATCACAAACATGCTCCCCCTGCCAAGGGGATGGGGGGAGGAAAAAAAAGATGTCCATATGTTTTCTTTGCTGGTAGGTAGGTAGGTAAACAAGCAGAAGAGGTCCACGTTTTCCTGCAACAAATTCTGGACAGAAAATGAAATCATCTTCTTTTCCGGGGGGCTTAGCAAATCTTAGGCCATTGTTACCTTGTGAATTGGGGTCCTGGGAGGGGCACCCAAACAACCAAGCAAACTAAGCAAAGATGGGGAAATTAGCTGAAGCACTCTCTTAGCTAATGAGAGGCAAGGTAACGCAGCAGGATCTTTTACCCTATGTCTACAGCATCAGGTCAGTGAGCAGGCAGATGGTTCAAACAACAATTAAGATTTATTAAATAGTTATTAAAGAAAAGCACAAACACACTCCTACCTAGGAAAGGAAATAGAGTTTCAAGGGGAATGGGTGATACGCCACCTGTCCTGTAGTCCTGGGGAAGCCAATTGTAGAAGAGGAAGCCCGGCGTGGCAGCCGAGGGAATCTGCTGAACCGAGTGGCAGCAAGGCAAAGTGAAGTTCAGACGATCCGGTGAGAGTTCCAAAGAGCTCTCAGAGCAGGGGATTTTTATAGGGGAAAGAACGACCTCAGGCTAGTCTGGTCTCGGGTGAAAACAATAAGTTTTGGGTTGGAGATAAAGCCTCCAAAAGGTCAGAATTTGCATGATTGAGTTAGAGTCTGAATTGACAATGGTATATGTAAATGTGGCTAGCTTGGCAGTTAAGTACTTACCTCGCCAGGGTGTCCTCTCAGAGCAGAGGGTCCCTTTGTGGCAGTGTGCATATGTAATGAAGGTGTTTGTTTCCGGAGGTCCTCTAAAGAAGATCTGGCAATATCTGGCTTGGTTTTGGTGGGAGCAGCAAGTAGCAGCCATGCCTAGCTTCGCGCTTGTTCGGCAGGCCTCACAAACACTTGGCTGGTGGCAGAGCAGGGCTGAATTATGATATCAAATGATATCTTTGGTTCACCAAAGGCCAGGCCAGGACATGGTGGTAGCACCATTTCCTCACAGGGTAAGTAGAACGGCGCGGTGTGACCTCTGACGGAGGTCATCCGCACCTTGGGAGCGGAACAGTTCGGACTACTTGTCAAAGTTCCACACCTCAGTCCACTTCGGAGCGACCCGAAGTGGTCGCACAGAGTGCTTTTGAAAAACCTGTTTTTACAGGTTTTTCAAAAGCACGGAGTGCACCATTCTGTGCCACTCCATTCCTGCACTCCAGTGCAGATTTGCAGGCTTGCACCAGTGCAAGCCTGCAGATCTGCCAGTGGTGGGCTTTAAGCTGGCGAGCTTCAGCAGTTTGTGGGTGAGCCTCCACCAACCAGAAGCTGCCATTTTGGACACCGGAGTGGTGCAGAGCGATGAGCTTGCACTGCTCTTCATCAGGAAGGACCCAAACGGACCCACCAAAAAGCCGGTGAGTAGCAGCAGGGAGTGTTTCCCTTGCCGCGTGCAGAAAGGGCCTTACATGCTGAGAGGTCTTTCTTGTGGGCTTCTCATGAGGCAGAGTTGGGCAAATGTCAGGGGTCATAAGGTCACATCTGCTTCCAGGGAGTCTTTTAGATCCATGCCACCTACCACATCCTGAAATATGTTCTTAACCCCTAGAAGCTTGGATCTGAATGGCCAGGGAGAGTCAAAGGCAAGCCTACTGCTAAGCTTCATCTGGGAGCAAACATTCTTTGCAACATAGTTGCAATTTTTGTAATTTTTCTTTGGTGGGATCTGGCTCCCTGGGGGTAAATCCAGTGTATGGGCCACACTTTTCCACAAAATGTTAGTCTAGATATTGGAACTATCCAAGGTACAGTGGCCTGTCTCCAAAGTAAATAAAGCAAATATTTGCACCAAAAAACAGAGGGGAATTTGCTGCCCCTCTAATGAGGTTGCCACAAGCTGCTGCATTTGATTGTTCTAATCTGCAATCTTTACTCTAGATAAAAGACCACTATCAGGACAAAATAAAGAAAAACAGAATGGTCTCCAAATGACAAGTGAGAAAGCACATTTATAAATTTTATGTCCTTTTATTGTTTAGCAGAACACATGCAGAATGTAGCATTAGACTATATAGAGAACCTTTTCCTAGTACCAGCTGAATGTCTTTGGGCTTGAGTTCAGTTCGGTCATAAGACACAGAACTACTTGTGTTTGTCCTCTGTTCTTGTCTAGCAGTTGATTGAGCCCCTTTTGACCTGGTGGTGGTGGGGAATCTCAATTTCTAACACCATCACTTTCTTCATTTTGTACTGTCTCATCATCAAAGCCTTAACAATCACAGGAGCAAGCAAGAATCTTCCAAGCTCACAGAAACACAAAAACAATCAGCCTTAATCCAAGAAAATATCTGAGACTGGGAAGATTTATTCTAACAGACACAGCTTAGCTTTGTTGTAGTTCTCAATGTTTGCTCCTCTGGGTTTCTGGATTTCAACAGCCAGGAGCCCCAGTCCACTGGCTAACAGTCAGGAATTCTGGGAGCTGAAGTTGTAGACACTGCTTGGGCTCTCATGCCATATTCCTACTTCTACTATAATGTACTTCTAAGCCAAGAGAACCAGCCACACCAGAGTTAGGCCCTTGCCCTGAGGTCAAAAGTGAACTTTGTTATAGCCCCACAAAGATGAAACTAACATGGCAAATTCAGACAATCTTAAGAGAAACCTATTATGGGGTTTTGGGGGCTTAGCATATGTGATGCGCCCAAGATCACCCAGTGGGTTTCCACGGCTGAGCAGAGAACTGAGCCCTGGTCTCCAGAGTCATAGACCATTTCCTCACTACACTGTTTTAGTGTTATTATTCCATTTTCAACATCCTGTGGAATTCTGGGGTATGTAATTTTCTGAGGCCAAAGAGCTCTCTGGCTGAAAATTCTAAATTCCCCTCCCTAAACTGAAAACCCCAGGATTCCATAGGATGTTGAAAGTGGAATAATAGTGCTATAATAGTGTAGTGCGGAAATGGCCATAGTTCCATTCTCAAACCTCTACATCAAGCTGACTCTTTGTTTTTGGACTACAACTATGCAAATTCTTAGTCCATTCTGACTAGGAGATTCTGGGAAATGTAATCCAAAATATAAAGGCTTCCAGGCTTTGAAAATAAGTGTCAGAGGTGTCTTCAGGAAGGGTCAACCTCCTGCTGTGCCATTGTGTATTCAGATTTTTGTCTGTCCCTTACTATCATTTGGAAAACGTGGTGATTCTATTGCTCACTTGTGACAGATTCCCTCTTCAGCCTGGATCCATAGTTCTAAACCCTTGGATTCCTGTCCCTCACTTTGACCCTTTTCCCCTCAAGATCCCTCTCTAGATCAGGTACTTGGGCCTCAAGGTGATCCCTACATAGACCAACGGCTGTGTTGTTCTGTGGGTTCACTGTGGTAAGCATGTTCAAACTTTGTATCAAAAGTTAACAGAAGCAGAGAGGCATAGAGGTAATAAATAATAAACAAGGCATTTATTAATATACAATTAGATCACACATTAACCATGAGCTATCTAGTTATTCACAGCTCTGCAAAATCTGATTCAATGCTTTCCCCTGGCTGACTGTCCTGATCCTGGTTTTCCCTATCCCTATCTCTAGGCCATCTTTCCTTTATCCCTTTCCAATCCTTTTTTTTTTTTTTAACCTCTAGGCCATCTTTCACCTTCCTTTATCAGAGGGAAGGGGAAAGGAAGGATTTGGTCTTCCAGGACCTCCAGGATCAGGTCTTTCGGGACCATATTTTCTCCTCTGTAGGCTCACCCTTTCCTGCATTTCCTGACCTGCGATTGGCTGGCTCGAACCAGGCTTGTCCAGCTCCTCCCTTCATCAGTCATGAGCTCAATGAAGACAAGGTGAGATAGAACAAAGAAATAAACAAATAAAAACAAGATACCTATTTGCAGGGAAATGTCAGAAAGCCTCTGCTGAGTATGTACAGAAAGGGCAGGCATTCCATTGGCAGAAATGAGGAAAATGAGGTCTTGTGGTCTCTAAAGGGGAGAAAGAGAATCAGGAGAACATTTCAAATATCCAAGATCTTCAAGAATATGGGAGGAAACAATGGCTGACTAGATAGCAAACTGGGAAAACCACAAGCTGGACATATCAGAATGTGCCAGTACATTTTCTTATGCTCAGAACTTCCTTTTGGTATTTTCTCAGATGGAAAGCTAGAATCCATCTGCATGCCATCTGATGAATGGAGGGGAAAAAAACCCTTGTGGTTCATCTAGGGGAAGAAAGGTTGTGATCATTTTTGCCAGCAAGGTAAGGAAGGTAAGCCATTATCCAAATCACCATGATTTGTGTTCCCCTAAGAGAACTCCAGTGTATTTTCGGAAGGCTAATGGGAAAAAAAAATCTCGAAGCTTTTCTTCAACTGGTTATATTATCCCTTCTATTTGTGCAATTCTTTCAGGTTGAGGCAAAAAGGTGGCAGGACTCTGTCATTTTGATTTCTGTCACTAGTCCATTCTCATTTTCTACAGCAAACTTTGTAAATATTTTGGCAATTTCTCTTGGTTTTGTAGGGCATATACATTCGGAACCCAGATGCTGCTGATAGAGAAAAAGAGATTTTATCTCTCTTGATGAACTGTAGAGGTACAATCAGGTGCTGACCAAGATAGCCTTCTTCTGGAAAATAGATGCTATAGATGAATGTAGGAAGGATTACAATTCGAGAGAAGTTTGGCCGCCAGAATGATGGGTTGGCAGTACTACTTTTGATGCTTTTGCTTCTTCATTGGGTCTGTCAAGTAGATACAATGAAATGCTATGCCAGTGATCAGTTCTCTTTTCCCCTTGAATTCCATCAACCAGGAGACTTTGTTATTGGGGAAATTGTATCTCAGATGACTTACCATTTCCATGAATTCTCTTATAAGGAATATCCTTGGCAAGAATATTCAATTCTTACAATGTAAGGAATCTTTTCCCTCCTCAAAGATTATATAAATTTGGTGGAATAGAACTTCTATGTATGCTTAATATGGTGATGAAAAATGTTGTACTTCCTGACACATTTGTTTTCAAGTGTTAATGCTTACCTACAGTCACCTTGCTGATAAGATATGGCATGTCGTGAGAGAATTCTCTTTGCTATATGTGTTTTCATGGGATTTTTTTTTTTTCCGGAGGGATTATTCTTTGGGTGGGGAATTATGGTTTTGTAACATTGCACCAAATTGTCACCATATTTGCATAAGTGCGAATTTTTCTAGCTCTTAGTAATTTGCAGAGTTAGAATTTCCTGGAAGAAAGGATTCAGAGGGAAAGTCAGGTCTCACAGAAAATTTTGAAATCAGGGTAGAGAATCTGGAAATGGTAAAGAAAGAGACAGCACAACTGATAAAACTATCTGTCTTCATCCGGGGGGGGGGGGAACACTGCAGTCGAGCAAAACAGGTAGATCAAATTTCTCAGACACATGATCTGAAGTTATAGTCATCTTGATCTGATGAGTGACTCATACTTTTTTCTTGAGCAATGTAGAATATAGCACATTTATATGAAAAATTTAAAATTAAATTCTTAAGGTTTCAAAGAAAACCATTAGCCCTATGTATATGAATTGGATAAGAACTACAATGTTAAAAAAAACATGATTTAGTTGTCTTTGATAATAGACTCTGACTTGGGGAAATTTGTATCTCCCCTAACAATTTTGGATTCCCACCAGATAGTATGCCACAGGTCAAAGATGGGTAGAAGTCTAACCTAAAAGTATCTGGAGGTGAACAGATTCCTTATCTTGTCTTAACAGTTTTATTTATATATTTAAACAAATGCTGTACTTATTTCCATATCTAAATCAGAGAATCAGTGATTTGGAAGAGACCACAAGGGCCGTCTAGTCCAGCTCTTTGCCATGTAGGAATACACCATTAATGCATTCCTGACAGATGACCAGCCAGTCTCTGTTTAAAAGTCTTCAAAGAAGGAGACTCCACCATACTGAGAGGCGGCATATTCCGCTGTTGAATGGCTCTTACCATCAGGAAGTTTTTCCTGATGTTTAGGAGAACTCTCTCTTCCTGTAGTTTCAATCCATTGTTCTATGTCCTGGTCTCTGGAGCAGTAGAAAGCAACCTTTCTCCATCTTCAACATAACATCCCATCGAATATTTAAACATGGCTATCATGTCACCTCTTAACCTTCTTTTCATATACCTAGCTCCCTAAGCTGTTCCTCATAGGGCATGGTTTCCAGACCCTTTACGATTTTCATTGCTGTCCCCTGGACGTGTTCCAGCTTGTCAATATGCTTCTTGAAACGTGGTGCCCAGAACTGGACACTATTCCAGGTGAGGTCTAAGCAAAGCAGAGTTATATGACAATATGTATGTGCAGAAATACCTGTGCTTTCCAAGAAAGCTGAAATGACATAATTGTGTCTGGAAATGCATGAAACCTCTGTGCCACTACTTATGTGACAGATTACAGCTATAGGGAAGCTCAAGTCTTGGTTAATTCTGCTACAAAGTACACCAGATTTAGAACTTTGAATTCGAGAGAAACAATTGAAGAGCAAGAATGCAAAAACATGCCATGATCCCTCTCTACATTTCCCATCAGGTGTAAATTTTGGGGTGCATCAGAAATCTGATTCTCACTTAACAAAAAAATCTGCATTATCACTTTAGACTTCAGAGTCATTAGTAGAAAATACAAGCAATTCTTCTACTCAAAGTAGTGAAAGTACCAATACTTTGCCAAAACCGCTTGGAGTGTTGTAGAATTCTTGAAATAAATAATATCTAACTCTGTTTGTAGGACGGTGATGAAGTACTACCAGCACATCTTGTCCTTGGTTTTTGCTGTAAAGGAGATCAATGCAAATCCCAAGATTTTGCCTAATGTTACACTGGGATTCCATATCTATGAAAACTACAATGATGCACAGATGACCTATATTACCATGTTGGATCTTCTTTTCAAATCATGTAGATTTCTTCCCAACTATGAGTGTGATACTCAAAAAAACCTCATAGCTGTCATTGGGGGACTTTCTTCTGAAACTTCCTTCCTCATTGCAAAAATCTTAACTCTCTACAAGATCCCACAGGTGAGAGATAAGAAAGGAGTTGTTAGGCAACTACACAGTTCTAATTCCTGCATATAAATGTTCACTTACAAAGATCTAAGGTCCTCAGCAGGACATGGGCCAATAATTATATCTATTATTAATTGTTCTACTTGTATAGTATATCAATATTTGCAATGCCTTAGAACTAATAGTTGGAGATCAATTACCAACATTAATTTCTTCAAAATACATGTCTGTCATCTCTGGAACTGTATAAAGAAAGATGAAATATAAAAATGTGATGAAAGAGGATGAAAAAAGAAGTTTGGTTAGATATTTAAGGAAGAACATGAAATGGGGAGAGGCTATAGCTAGACATAGAAACAGGGAATACTCAAATATCTCTACCAGGTTTGTTCTCAAATATTTCATCATTTCTGAGAAAAGGATTTGAGAAAAATCAGGTAAATCATGAACAAGCTAGTTAAATGAAACACAAAACAGAGAACGCTTCCTGTGTAACAGTAGAAAAGATGTTTCAGAGGAAGTGTGGTTTGATAGAAAAATCTTGAATATTGGATTTGTACTTTTTATTTTTTCTCTAAGGATGTTAACTCTCAGTTTAGTGTTGTTTTTTCTCTGCCTAGATGATGAGGTTGAGAAATTCTATTGTATAAAAAAAAACCTGATAGTTTTTCTTTTTGTACATATAAAAAAATCCCTTTCAGCTGACCTATGGCTCATTTTCCAAAGCACAAAATGATATGACACAGCTCACTTCCTTTTATCAAATGGTTCCAAATGAAAAACATGAGTATGAAGGCATTATCAGGTTGCTCCAGCACTTTGGTTGGACATGGATTGGGCTCTTTGTGGTGGATGATGACAGAGGAGAACATTTCTTGCAAGCTCTGGAGCCACTGCTTTTTGAGAACAGAATCTGTTCAGATTTCATACGACGACTCCCCAGCCGAACTTATGTTCATAACCAGACAAAAATTGAACTTCTTTCTGATATAGTTCATCTACTTGTCAATAATAGGAAATCAAGAATATTTGTCCTCTATGGAGATACAGTTATGTTTCTGTATATATGGTATTTTGTGAATCTGGGAGCACAAAGAAATGTGAACAAACCAATTGTTGGACAAATATGGATTATTACAGCACAAATTAATTTTGTGTTACAAACAGTAAAACGAGATGACAATTTACACATGTTTCAAGGTGCCATTTCCTTCATGATTCATTCCAATGAACTTGTAGCTTTCCAGGAATTTGTTCAGACCATCAAACCCAATTGGGCAGAAGCAGATGACTTTATGAAGGAGTTCTGGGCAGAGGCATTTGACTGTTCCATTCCAGATCCTAAAGTTCCATACCAGATGCCTGGAACATGCACAGGGGAGGAGAGCCTGGAAAGCCTTATTGGTCCTCTTTTTGAGATGCACATGACTGGTCACAGCTACAGTATTTATAATGCTGTCTATGTAGTGGCCCATGCCTTACATGCATGGGACACGTCAAGAGCTAATCATCGAGCAATGGTGGGTGACAGAAAAGCTAAACTTCAAGATTTACAACCTTGGCAGGTAATGCCTCCCTAGTCCAGTGATTTTATTTCTGTGAATTGCTTGACAGAATTCTGTTGGTGGATGTTGACATATTGAAATGATTTTAGTAGGAAGAAAAGCTGGAAATTTCCAGTGCTTCCTAAAAGGTTCTGCACAGAAAATATGGCTGAGGGATTCCCTTTCAGCTCCTTGGCTGTTGGCCTGTGAAATCCTTCAGTGTTCTATTTTGTTTCCCCATACTATTTAACTTATACTTGAAACTTCTGGGAGACTGCTGGAGTTTTAGGGTCAGCAGTATGCTAAGGACCTCCAGCTCTACTGATCCTTTCCATCAGCGTCCAAGTAAGTTGTTCCCATGATAAACTGGTGCCTAAAATTTGTAACAGGATGAATTAAGGTGAACAAATCAAAGCTTAATCTAGGCAAGATAGAGTCAAAAGGCAGATAAGGAAATGGAATTCAGTTTGCACAGAATGGTGCACCTTTCTCAGACATAGGCTCAGAAGTTGAGTGTACTCTTGGACTCAGCCCTGAGCCTGGATGTCCAGGTTTTGCTGGTGGCCATCAGTGCATTTGAGCATTTGGAATCACAGAATCATAGGGCTGGAAGAGACCACAAAGGCCATTATCTCCAACCCTCAGCTGTATAGGAATGCATAATCAAGCATTTCTCATGGAAACTTAAAAGTTAATATGTCAAATGTGGTCATTCCTGAAGACATCCGTTGTGACTAAAGTGACCAGTGCCTTAGTAACATCCATCCAGTTACTGCAACATGGTGGTTGAGGAGCTACTTTTAAAGGGGACAAGAAATTTGGTTTAGCCTAAATAGCAGCAGCCAGATTAACTGGAGCTGGTTACAGGGGGCATATAAACTCCATCCTTGAAACAGCTTCATACATATGTATGGTACATTTAAATAAAATGTTGCATTTTCTTCGTTTCTTTCTTTTTTCCCTTTCCAACCAGCTCCATCTTTTAGTTCAAAGCATTTCATTTAACAACTCTGCTGGAGAAAGGGTATCTTTTAATGATCAGAGAGAAATGAGAGCAGGATTTGATATAATGAACATGATTACGTTTCCAAACAGATCCTTCCACAATGTGAAAATTGGTTGGATAGATCCTTATATATCTGAAGGGAAAGAATTCAGCATTGATGACAGCAGGATTACTTGGCATAAGAACTTTACTGAGGTGTGGATTTTCATGTGGGCAGACCTTGAAAAATACGGATGTTATAGTAGTCAGAAGAGAGTGGTTTGAACATTGGACTACAACCATGAAGACCAGGGTTTGATTCCCTGCTTGGCCATGGAAACCCACCAAGTGACCTTGGGTGCATTACACACACTCAGCCCCAGAAAACCCTGTGATAGATTTGCGTTAGAGTTGCCATAAGTCAGAAATGACTTAAGAGCATACAACAACAGATTATTCAGGAGTTTTGAGCCTTCGTGTTAAGCTCTGGTACTATATTTCAAGTATGTTGCATTTTTCTTTCTTCTCTGCTTAAACTGCCATTACTTTGAGACGGGGCAAAACATTTGCTTGCATCATAACATTGACATGTACTTCCATCTGTCCATCCTTGTTTTGTGCTGGAAGAGACACTCAGCTAATCAGGACTTTTGTTTTCAACCCTGCCCAAGTCTTGCAGATTTAGAGTGGTGGCTTTTGTGATTGATTCTGTCCAACTATAATGCAGTCTTCCTCTTTTCTTTCTGCACTCTACCTTATCAAGCATTACTGTCTTTTCTAGAGAACTGTGTCCTCTAATGATATGGCCAAAGTACGGCAGCCTCATTTTAGTCATCTTGGCTTCTAGGGAGAGTTCAGGCTTGATTTGCTGTAGGACACTGTCATGTGCCTTTTTATGAGGCATGATCCTTATGCTCCACCTCTGATCCATTTCCTGAGTAAAAACTAGCAATGTTCCTCCCCTATTTTTCAACATAGTCTCCTTGAAGTCGAATGCACTTGGCCCAGTGATCCTCTAATATTTTGAATCTTTAAGTCATTTTTATGTGTTCCATATTTGTTAACCGATTTTAGTTAAAACTAGAGCAGATTGTCCCTGTGTTTTTTCAAGAAGCTATTGGTATGCCATTTGTTCCTGTTGATTTGTTCCTGTTGATTTATTTCTCCCAAGTATTTTGAGTGCCACTTTCATTTCACTTTCAAAATTATCAGTTCATCTTCATAAAAGTTCTTCCTTGAATGAATCAGTCGATCTTTCTTCTCTTTTATATGATTCTTCAATGTATTGTTTCCATCATACTTGGTCATGTAATATGTTCCCCTGCTGGTCATAGAGCATCCTCATTCTTGGTTTAGAATTCTCTTTGATTTCTTGAATATTATGGAAAAGGTCTCTTGTTTTTCCTTTTTTATTGTCCCCTTCTATTTTCTTTGAACTGATTATTATAATAGTTGTCCTTGTCCATCTGCCCTTATGTTGAAGAGTTTAATCTGTTATCCATTGATGTTTCTCTTTCTTTTTGGTACAGATTGTGTCATTTTATACTCCTCCCTGAGATGTCTCTGGCTTCAGTCCGAGTTCTTCTAGCTCATGGTTGATTAGGTTTAGGTTTTACTATGTCTAACTTCCCCTGATTCATGCTTCTCACATTCCATGTTTCTATAAAAAGTGTTGTGCAGCTTTGGAATTTCCTTTTGCCTCTGAGAATGTCAATAGTGAAACATCTTTTAGGCTTTAGTCTAGCTGTGTCATTAGCCACTGTGATACTTGCATGTGTCCTCCACTTTCCCCCAGTATCTAGTTGAGTTCCATGAGACCTAGGAGTCTCATAATCCAGCACCATGGATTGTTTCATTTTGGATTGTTTCATCATAGGGTTTTCCTGGTAAAAGATCTTCAAATGGAGTTTTACTATGCCTCCCTCTACATAGTACTAAGAAGCTTTAGCTATGGTGCCAATGCCATTGTCTCTGAGAGATCTTCTGCCAGTATACCCCCTTCTAATGCTGCTGCCCAGTAGCTGTTTAGCACATTTAGTATGATCTCAGCAAGTGAGAGACCGACCCTATTAACAGCACTGCTAACTATCAGCATAGCCTCCTGTCTCACGGAAGCACGCAATCTCACCATCACAGAAGGGTAGTGCCATTGGTGAGCTAAGTTATACTTTGTCTAATTACCAACATATGATTTCTATTGTATTATGATATTAAAACCTTGTTCATCTTTATGGCTAGGTTCCACCCGCTTCAGTCTGTTGTGACTTCTGTCAGTTGGGTTATCAGAAGAGAAAGAAAGAAGGGGAGAAATTTTGTTGTTATGACTGTGCTCCATGCCCAGAAGGGACAATTTCAAATGAAACAGGTAGGTGATGCGGTCTTACAGTACATATTACTTATTCTGTTGAGTATTTAAGAAGTGGAAGTCCCCTCACAGTATTTGGCAAGAAATTGAGATTTGGGACAAGATGCTATTTCAAATTCAGTGATTTTCAGTAGAGGTCTACTTGGAGATTGATTTGCAGTGGCAAAGAGAAAAGGACATAAGTGAAGCCACTGTGATCTAAATATAGAATTGGGAAATAGAGCATTTTTTGCTCTAATTATTTCTATCACTCTATTGCTTTTTATATTGTTCTTTGAAAAACATTTTTATTAACCGTTTCCAAAACAAATATTATAAAGACATATATGAATATATGTATAAGAAAACAGGAAAAACATCACGCATAGAAATCTATGAATTTACATATGATTTAGAAAGTAAAAAAGAGAAAGAGAAAGAAAGTGGGAAAAAAAAGAAAAAGAAAAAAACACAAAGATAAATACAAACAGAAAAGAAATTAATCCCCTTCCTTTGGATGGAATACAGCCTACTCCTTACTCCAAGCCTCTCCAAAAAGAAATCTTTTTCCTTCCCCCTCCCCTCAAACCACACTATACCATTCTGTCTCTTAAATATATCTATACCATTTTATATCCTAAAAACCAATGCAAAATTCACATAATTCAGTCTATTCATCTTTCTTAGTCTCTGAACATAGTCACCTTTTCTTTGAAACCTTCATCTTAAATTTTATTGCTAACTTCACAGAGAAGCATCCTTCCTCAATTTCTTTTCACATAGCATTTTAAAAACACTATCCTGAGGCAGCAAACCTGTTTTAGACATATTTCTTTCTCTTTCAATTCTATGTGATAAAT
Organism: Iguana delicatissima; assembly: GCA_948472985.1. Taxonomy (NCBI): domain Eukaryota; kingdom Metazoa; phylum Chordata; class Lepidosauria; order Squamata; family Iguanidae; genus Iguana; species Iguana delicatissima. The sequence goes on from CAOKZL010000439.1 coordinate 102,250, forward strand.
TGGCCCTCACACATGATTTCAATAAAAAAATAAACAATCACAATCTTGTGACTAGATCTTTTTTATTATTATTTTGTTCCATTCGCATAGAGGTTCCAATTAAATTCAGCCACCCCTTCTCCCTTCCTTAAGATGAGTTCTCCCTTTCACCAACAAAATGTTATGGTCACAAGTCACCCCTTCAGCTTTGCTTCTGTTTCTTCTTACCTGTCTGTCTGCTTGCCATCTTGTTCACTTCCACATCCACTTTCATGTCTTCCTTTGTATCTTCTGTATCTCTGTTTCTCTTAGTTCTTGTTTCAGTTCTTTGAATTCTTCCTTGATAATATCATAGAATTGTAGAATCGTAGAATCATAGAATCATAGAATCATAGAATCATAAAGTTGGAGGAGACCCCAGGGGCCATCCAGTCCAACCCCCTGCCATGCAGGAACACCCATCAAAGCATTCCCAACAGATGACCATCCAGCCTCTGCTTAAAAACCTCCAAAGAAGGAGACTCCACCACACTCCGAGGCAGCATATTCCACTGCTGGACAGCTCTGACCATCAGGAAGTTCTTCCTGAGGTTCAAGTGGAATCTCCTTTCCTGTAGCTTGAATCCATTGCTCATTGTCCTAGTTTCTGGAGCAGCAGAGAACAAGCTCGTGCCTTCCTCAACAATATCAATCATGAACTTAAAATCTTCATATATTTGCTCCACTGTTCCTTGCAGAAGACTCTCTGTTTGAGGGAAGCTTCCATTTTCAAGTCACTCCAACAGTTATGGAGTTAAAAATTTGCTTCCCTGAAAACTGGCTAGAGCAGTGGTTCTCAACCTGTGGGTCCCCAGATGTTTGTGGACTTCAGCTCCCAGAAGCCCCAGCCACTATGGTCAATGCTCAGGGCTTTTGGGAGCTAAAGTCTAGAAACATCTGGGGACCCACAGGTTGAGAACCACTGGGCTAGAGGCTATCAAGAACATAACACCAGTTGATAACAGACAGTGACAGTGAATACTTTCTCATCCTTTATTCCTCCTTTCTTTCTTTATAAGTGTCCAATGCCTTTTGGCAGGTAAAATGCAGTTCAATCTATCCAAAGAGTACACGCACTTGGATTTTTTAGGTCTTAGTTCTTCACTTTGTTAAAAAAGTCAAACTTAATTTTTAAAACTCAACTCTCCTGGTCTTACGCCAGCAATCAATTCTTGATTTCAGGAAGAGCAGGGCAGCAAAAGACTCATCTGATCCCTTAATCAGAAGATTTCTTCACATTTATGACTCCTAAATTTAATTGAAATGTCTTTTTTTTAAGAAAGAAAGATGTTGGTATAGGACTATCAGACTTTACCATTTAAATAGATGTGTTTCATGACAAGTGCAAAATGTTACTACCTCAGTCCTTCCCCTTCACTGTCCATTTACTAAAAGTAAATGCATGTAATGGGCGTTCCAGCCCCAGATGGGTAATTGTCTGATCCTCCTTTGTCAGGAGAGGATAAAATTTCACCCAGAGATCTCTCTGGCCAGCATTTTAGCATGAAAGCTCTTCTGGTTGCAGGAGTTGCTACCCTGTAGCTCACTGGAAGTCAAATTCCCATAATTCTTTATAGTAGTTTTATTATCATAGTTATTCCACTGAATTAAAATGTGTCTCCTACTATAATTTGATTTCTTTCAGATACCTGTCTGTAGCAATTCAACTCTGCATAGCATTCTGATATGGTCTGGTATGATTTTCATACTTTGACTGCTGTTCAAATGCACAAGGCTATGTCTCTTTTCTCTTAACAGCCATTTAGAATGTTAAAATGCATCAATATTAGATAGAACTACCCTAAAAGATAAAAGTAAATACTGATCATTTACTTTTTGAATGCTATCACTGAAAATAATAAGCTCCAGCATAGTTATCAGGTTTCCCCACTAAAATTTTCCATTCTTTTGCATATGCCTCTAATGTACTGGAATTTTTTTTTTTTTTTTTGGTCATTCCATTCAAAGAAAAAGGCATTTTCCCTCAAGGACACTAATTTCTCTTCTCAGAACCCACAGTATATTGTTACATTTCTAATAAATGTCCAAACATGTAGTTCTTAAAGAGCTTTTCTATGAATAGTCTGTGTACCAGGGTAATTTTTTTTTTACCAGAAGAAATATAAAATGATCTGAAGGGTAAAAAAAAAAAGTCAAAGATGCAAAGTCACAGATGCATGATCTAGGAATTAATATTATTAAAGTGAAAAATTGTTATAAACAGATATGCACACACACACACAACCTTGCTTTTTAAAAAACTATTCTTGTGAGCCTCATTTTAACTCTTTTGAAATGTACTGGCAGCAATGTTTCTATAGAGAAAATAAGGGGAGATTGAAAGAATCAAACAAGTAGTAATGGATTATAGAAGTAGTAAAAGGGAGATGAATTATTAAACCTATCCTTTCTGAATAAAGAATACCATAAACCAAGCACATTGTTCTGGGTTGCAAGATTTTCTAGTTGCTTTGGTCTACTACACACACCTGCACAAAGGTGTTCATATACATCAATGCCATAGTCAGAAAGACTGATTTGGTAGGGTTAACAGACAGCAAGCATGGCACTGAGATATAATTTTCCATTCCACGTCTGTCCTCCTTTCAGCATTTCCAAAGCGACAGGGCCCCTTGAGCATCGCATAAATGTGAGGAGCAGTCCACATGACACGCTCACATTTGTGTGATGCTCAAGGGCCTGATGCGGACCACGCACACATTTTTTTCATTTTCAGCTTAAAGCTGAAAATGGCGCATGGTCGCGCATCGCTCCAGGACCCCGCGTGCACTTACCTTGCATGCGGAGCCTCGGGAGACGGGCCGGTCACACTTCCTCTCTCATTGCAGCCTGGAAGGTCCCAGGCTGCACTGCAAAAGGAAGAGGCAGGGCTCTTGCACTACCAGGAAGCAACTGGGGAGCCAAAGCAGCATGGATGCAAGAGCCTTCCTCTGGAGGCTTCTCGCACGAGCCCTGCACCCCAGCACCATGAAAGGGTAAGGTGCGAAAAGGGTCTATGTTGGGAAAAGTGGCCAAATGGATGACTGCTCCTTTATGGAACCTCAATGGATATGGACCTACTGTGCATGCATGAACATGCATAACACATCAAAACAGGTTTACAAGCACCCAAATGCCATCTTACATACAAGGATGAGGCTTACATGCAAAATTTAGACCTCCTCTCCCTATGTGATAAAATCAAAGTTGAGGATCATGGGGCAAAGATACTTTAAGCTCTCCTTCCACAATATTTCTAATCAAGGCTATCGTTTCCCAAGTGCAATTAATGAAGGGGACAATGTTCCTGCCCCATCACAATGGAAATCTGATCCTTCTAGAGCAAAGGCTGAGACAAAAAAAGGGAGAAAATGAAAATTAAGGAGCAAATCATGCCCTTTTTGATCCATTGAAATGAACAATGAGAAAATAGAGAATAGAGAAATACTAGCATACATTGGAAGACCATTCTAAGCTATTAAGGTAAGAAAGGAGTAAGTGATGATGCAGTATAAAAATATATTCTGAAAAAAAGGGGGATACACACCCTTTGAAGAGTGTGACAAATATAGTTCCTCATTAAGACATTAGTGTTGGGGGTGGGGGGAAGGTCAAGTAAAAGAGAGTGCATTTTGTCTATTTCTTCATGGAGGACATAGTGGATAGGAATGACCATTCAAAAAGAGAAACACAATGCAGGAGAAAGGTTGGGTTATACTCCAGGTGTACTAAAATATATTCCATTAGTCATACTTCAAATACATACTTGTAAGAGAGAAAGCAACAAAAGTGCTGATTCCAGGGCTGCAGTTTTCACAGAATTAGCTCATGTTCACATATCTCTTAGTACTGTAACTGTCTCTCTCTTTTTTTCCAGATGTGAATAACTGTCTCCAATGTGCAGAAGATGAGTATTCAAACAAGGATCATAATCAATGCATATCTAAAGTTATAAGCTTTCTATGCCATGAAGACCCCTTAGGACAAAGTTTGACAGCAGTTATTCTTACTTTCTCCCTGATTACTGTTGTGGTGCTGGGCATTTTTATTAAGCACAGAGATAGCCCTATAGTCAAAGCCAACAACAGGCAGCTCACCTACCTTCTTCTAATCTCCCTCCTCCTCTCCTTCCTCTCTTCTTTCCTTTTCCTTAATAAGCCTGGGAAATTAATCTGTCTTCTCAGACAACCAATCTTTGGAATCATCTTCTCAGTGGCTGTTTCTTGTGTACTGGCCAAAACTATCACTGTGGTTTTAGCTTTCAGGGCCACCAAGCCAGGATCCAGAATGAGGAAGTGGATGGGGAGAAGATTTGCCACCTCCACTGTCCTTTTTGGATCTTTCATCCAAGTTGGAATTTGCACTGTCTGGCTCATGACCTCTCCCCATTTCCTGATTTTGATATGGTTTCAGTGACTGAAGAAATAATTATGAATTGTAATGAAGGGTCTCTCATCATGTTTTATCTTGTTCTGGGTTACATGGGATTTCTTTCTACCATCAGTTTCACTGTGGCTTCCCTAGCCAGGAAATTGCCAGACAGTTTTAATGAAGCCAAGTTCATCACCTTCAGCATGTTGATTTTTTGTAGTGTGTGGTTATCTTTTGTTCCAGCCTACATAAGCAGCAAGGGGACAGATATGGTAGCTGTGGAAATCTTCTCTATGTTAGTCTCAAGTGCTGGTTTGCTATGTTGTATCTTTTCACCCAAATGTCACATTATTCTTTTCAAGCCTGAACTGAACTGTAGGGAGCATCTGATCAAGAGGAAGAATTAAAGCATTATCTCTGTGCAGTGTCTGTCTAGTTGTGTCAATGAAGTTGGTGTGAAAGTGAGTACATCACAAAAAATAGAGAGGTGTCAACAGAAATACAGCCAAACAGTTACCAGAGGCTGTGTCTGGTAATCATGAGGGGAAGACAACTTTATCTAATCTGCTGCCCAGTCTGTTCTTTTCCATTGTTTAAGTACACTGACACATTCATCCACCTAAATTAGAATATCACATTTTCTCTTTTAAAGAAGATTCAAGACCTTGTTCAATAGCATTGGTGTGCTGTCATAGTTGCTCCTGTGGGGTAAAAAACAGTATGAGCTTTCATCTTTTACTATGACCAAATTTCACCAGTGACTCATCCCTGTCCTTGAGAAAGTTTATTGTTGTTATGTCGTTTTTATTTCATGACAAACTTAAGACAAACGTATCATGGGGTTTTCTTGGAAAGAATTGCTCATAGTGGTGTTGCCTTTGCTTTACTCTGAAGTTGAGAGAATGTGACTTGCCCAAGATCAGCCAGTGGGATTCCATGGTTGAGTGGGGATTCAGACCCTGGTCTCCAGAATCATAGTCTGATGCTCAAGGCACTGTACCATACTGGCTCTCTTGGAAAAATTTAGTCCCAGCTTTTCACTACTCAGCCAAATACCATCCTAATCTGGATTTTGCTGAAGCAGCTTAGTCCCAGTACAAACGTGTTAGTTGCTTTTACTAGAATAGGCAAGACAAATCAGCTTCCTCTTGGTAATAATAGACACTATGCTATACATTGTATTAGCTGAATGGCTAAGACATTCTTTACTGAAATGTCCTCTGTTAGTGATGAAATACCCTTTTGCTGATAAGGAAGTAGTAGTCAAGGTTTGAAGAGATATTGCTTGCCTTCTGGTGTGATTTTAAAGGAATCATATTCCTGCCTAGTAATATACTTCCTCACTAATTTTCCTCTCAAAGGAAGGAGTAAGTAATTTTCCCAATTTTCTGCTTGTTGTGAGATAGTGTTTCAGAAGCACAGGGTTTTCAAAGTCATTTCAGGATTTATTCTCCATAAAATTTTCACATGGTTGCTTTGCACAGAAAGGAACATTTCTACATAGAAAATAATATTTCTGCATTGTTGTCCTTTTCTGTAGGAAATGTCACTTTCCATGGAAAGCAATCATGTATGAATTTTTTGCAGAATAAACCTCCAGTTATAGCATTTTCTGCACAGAAAGAGCATTTTCTCTGCAAGAAATAATATTTAATATTATTTCCTTTCTTCTCTGAACCCTGAGGTCTTACATTGGCTCTTCTGCACTTGCCAAGGACATCATGGGGCAGAGTACGTATTTCTCAAATAGCACATCCTGCTCTGGAGTGTAAAGCAACTTTTCCACTGTTTCCATGTAGACACTAATATCTTTCATTAAAAAATGCAGAAAATCCATAATAAGGAGAACAAAAAAAATCCATTTATGCCTCTTAACTAGATTTTCATGACCCAGGATGGTTGTAAGGAAAGCAAAATAGTCTGTGGTCTTATAAAAGTCACGTAACTTAATTGTTCAAATATGCTCTTGGCCACCACTGAAATCATGACATGGGGGTTAAGGGCTGAATCCAGAAATAAATAAATGGATTAACTCTCAATCTATCATAATAGAGATCCTTTGCAACAGACATGTGAGCTTTGAAATCTCTTATTCTTCTCTTCACAGGAATGAACTTAGAAATATTTGTATATATTCTCATTATACTCATTAATTTACACTGAACTCTAACTTTTACCCTGTTTTTCCACTTCCTATGCATACCATCAGTAAAGACAAGTACTGACTGTATGGAGGACAATAATTCTACCTTCTACTCCCCCTTCCCCAGTTTTGCTTTGTTCTTCTATACCTTCAAATTAACTCCAATTTATGATGACCTTTCCACATGTTTGATAACCAAGATTTATTCAAAGGAAGTTTGGCATTGCTTTTCTCTGGCTGAAACTGTGACTTTTCCAGTGTCACTGAGTGGTTTTCCATGGCTGACCAAGGATTCAAATCCAGGTCCACTGGAGTCCTAGATTAATACTGAAACCAAAGTGACTGCCCATATCTTGCTGGCTCCCAGTTCCCTTACATCCTCTGATTTTTTTTGTCTCCCTCCTTCCTTGTTAGTCTGCTACAAACAAAATTAAGAACATAGGCTGGAAACTAGTTGGAGTCCTACATCTTCATAAGTAGAGTTATATGTATGAGAATTAGAATTTGGCAGTTCCATAGCATCCATATTCAGTGGATGGCTGCTGTCAGATAAGTACCTAATAGAAGTGGCAAAGTGACCAAGGCACAACAGGAGCAATCCACAATTGGTTGTGCAACATATAGGATCAATCAGGCACCAATGTTCACCACACTGTCCTGATGTTAACTTGTTACACTTAATTGCAATTCAATAAATAAGTTCCATAGAGCCTTTACTATGTAGCTAGGTATACGTAAAATTATGTATTGTAATGTCCTACTGGATTCCTGCAAGAGAGTCTCACTTTAACCAAAAATGCTCCCCTGAAAATTATTCAAAGTAGTTGTCACCTTTGTAGTTGCTGTGTCTTTGAGCTGTTTCTGACATATGACAATGCTGAGATGGATTTATCATGAAGTTTTCTGGGGTTGAGAGTATGTGGCATGCCCAAGGACACCCAGTGGGTTTCCATGTCTGAGTGGGGAACTGAACTTTGCTCTCTGGAGTTGTAATCCAATGGTCAAACTACTACACCACTCTCATAAATAAATCTACTATATAAAAGTCAAAGGTTGTGAGTGATCTTGTCTGTCTGTCTGCGCTAGGCAAGTGAAGACCTCATATGATTGGCTGTGTGAGGGGAGAGGACCTCAAATGATTGGCTGTGTGAGGGGAGAGGACCTCATACGATTGGCTGTGTGAGGGGAGAGGACCTCAAATGATTGGCTGGCTGTGAAGATTCTATGGAATCCTGGGGTTGACACTTCAGGGAGGGGCCTTTAGAATTCTCAGCCAGATTGCTCAGGCTGGTTGCTATGGAGATGAGGCATTGGAGCTCTGAATACAGATTGGATTGGGGAATATGGGGAAAAGTTACAGCTACTGGACACACAAGACTATATAAAAGTCAAAGTTTGTGAGTTTGTCTGTATCAGGCAGGCAAAGACCTCATATGATTGGCGGTGTCAGGTGAGAAGACCTCGTAATGATTGGCTGCCTGTGAAGATTCTATGGAATCCTGGGTTGGCGATTTAGGGAGAGGCCTTTAGAATTCTCAGCCAGAGAGTTCTTGGGCCTCAGGCTGGTTGCTATGGAGATGAGGTCTAGCACCAAGATGAGGCCTAGCACCAGGAAGAAGGAGGACAGTGTATTCCCTTAGAAACCAAACCTCTGTGTGTTGACAACTCTGAATACAGATTGGATTGGGAACCATAGGGAAAAGTTACAGATACTGGACAAGGCAGCTTGGGGAATTAGAGACACAAGATCTCAAATCTGTGCATTTCAATCTCATCTAATTCCTAAGGTAAGGTAATTCCTAAAGTATTTCTAACAAGTGTTGCCTATGAGAAAATAAAATCCCAGGCAATGCTGGGTAAATACGTTAAGAAAGAAAGAAAGAAAGAAAGAAAGAAAGAAAGAAAGAAAGAAAGAAAGAAAGAAGAGCTCCTCAATTCTATTTGCATCCTGAACACTTTCTGAAATAAAGAGTAAATCTTTCTTCTGCCCTCCATTGGAGTCCTATGATATATTTAAATCTATTTCAATCCTACCCTGTTATAGTGCTAGTATTCCACTTCCAACATTCTGTGGAATTCTGGGATTTGTAGTTTAATGAGGCCAAAGAGCTCTCTGGCTGAGAATTCTAAATGCCCATCCTTAAATTGCAAACCCCAGGATTCCATAGGATGTTGAAAGTGGAATAACAGCACTATAACAATATAGTACAGAAAGAGCCTAAGATTAAAAGTACAATCATATGTTTGTAACTTTGGAAGTGATACCCACTAAATTTAAGGGGCATCTTCTCAGTTAAGCGTCTTCAGGGTAGCTGACTAAAGCAAGCATCTAGCTCCCTTCTGTGTGGCTTTTGGACCAAGGAGCACAGAAACATCACCGACTATTTGGGGCCAGCTGCACCCTGCTTAAGTGAAAGAACAATTATTTGTTGCACTAACATTAACTTCTACTATACTGACAGCATGGAGTGGGGCATTTCTCTTCAGAAGATCATAGAAACATCAGAAAAGCCCTGCTGGACCAGGCCAAAAGTCTATTTACCCTATATAATGTTCCCACAGTGGCCAATTGGGAAGTTGCAACTATATTTCAGCACTGAGCACAAAGTCGTATCCCTAGTCAAGCTGGTGCTCTAATCTTAAACCTGCATTTGTTACTAACATTTCCTACCTACAACAGCACATCTAAGTAGATTTATTAAACTGTATCTCTTCCTTATTTTTTTTTTCTGTTCTGCTTTCCTTAGATAGTGTTTGGTGCATTCTTACTCATGAATAAACGCAGTGTTTGGTGCATTCTTACTCATGGAATTCCCCAGCCAACATGACAGATTGCAGGAATTGTAGTCGAAAAGACAAGATTTTCCAAGGCTAGCATCTGACTCATCTCTGCCACTTTCTTCTATCTCTCTGCTTATATGGAAGCAAGTAGTTTCAGATGTCAGATTTCATTCAGCTTTCACTGGTTCATATTGGTGCTTTTTCTGAGGAGATAACTTTGGGGAAAAAAATAACAACCACAACTAACCTGCTTGCATTCATAATGTTTTATGTAAAAAGAGTAAGTTTTCCAGAGACTAGGATTCTATGCATGTCCCATACAACATATTATGATTGTGTGTGTGTGTTTGTAGACAAGCAGGAGTTTTGTTTTGTTTTCAACTAGTGATTACTTGAACTGCTTGATTTAGAAAAAGGATCCCGTATACTTCAGACCCAGAATTTCCAAGGTCTAAACCATCATAAGCTAATAAAGGATCAAGGCTAGATGTGATATCTCTACTGATTCTAGGCGTGCCATCTTTTCCACCTTGATTTGGCCCCAAAACACAAGGTAAAGTGTGGGTGCAAGTCATAAGTTGTAAGCAAGCACAGTTTGTGATACTGTACAACATCATTCCTGGTCATAGGGAACATCCATTAAGTTATCAACCTTACTGTTGGCTTCGTAAAGCCTGAGCCAACTCAACTTTACCTTTGGCTTTGTGAAGTCTGAGCCAAGTTGAGATAGCACCATTCAGAATCCTTTATCACAGTTTACATGGCACAATTTTAAGAATTCTTAATTAAGTAGCAGAGGTACTAAGAAAGTCTGTTAGTGAACTGAAAAGATGCACAAATTGGTAAGAGTGTTCCCCATGTGCATCAACATTTCCTACTTGGTGTCCCAATACACAACAGGACTTATGCTCATCAGTGCCAATGCACATCATGTGCCATTGTGCATCATTCCCCACGTGCAATGAACATTGCCAACTGTCCTATATAGTAACATCACAACAATTCTTTCTTGAATATGGATGTTTTAGAACTGCCCCTTTTTAATTCCCATGGACCTAACAGGATTCTGGCCACCAATATCAAACTGACAGAGTTCCTTTTCCTCTTTTTTTTTTAAATGAATAATACTGTTTTCCTTTTTTCTTAGTGCACTCTGAAGCCCAAAAGAAACACATTTTAGCAATGGGCTATTATGTCATGTTCCCCCGGCCATGCTGATGTCATGTCCAGAATTTGCCATTATTATTTCCTTCCCAAGAGAATTCTGACCCCACCTGCTTCTTGTTGGACAAAGGGGAAAAATAAGTAAATATCAGATCTGCAAATAAAATATGTTTTTAAATGATGTTGCCACTCAGGTCATCAAATAATTATCCTTCCGATCATTGCCCAAATTACTGTAATGGTGTTCTCCCCTGGGGAAAAGTCAGGTGTAATTTTCATAAGGCTGGAAAACAACAAGACACAACTGCAAGGAATGCAGGTACCTATGTTATTTTCTCCCTTTGGGGTATTTCAATGGAATCAGGGCAAGAGGAAGGCAAAGGGATTTCAATTTGATCTCTGAAGTTTCTTCATTTTATAGGTCAGACCTATCAGGTCTGTCTGGGTTTTTGCAATCTCTCTTGCACCCAAAAGGCAGGAATGAAATTGTAAGCATGTGTTACTACCGAGAAGGGGGCCAGGACAACTAGATTCCCAGCAAGGTAGCCTCCTTTAGCCAACCAGATGCTGGATACAGGAAAGTTCACAACCAGAGAGAATCTTTGCTGCCAGACTAACAGGCTAGGGTTATTCCTGTTTCTGCTTCTATTTCTTGACTGGGTTTGCAAAGCTGACACAATGCAATGCCACATGCTTGACCTGCCTCCTCTTCCCCATGAGTCGTACCAGTCAGGAGATTTCATCATTGGTGCTATTGTTTCTCAGATCGTTTACTGTTTCCACATTTTTTCTTTCAAGGAATATCCTTTGGAAGAATATTCTGATATGATAACGTAAGGAATATTTTTATCCTCTTTGTATCCTGTGTATTTGGGCATATCCTAAAACCCATTTTTTATTTAATAGTACAGAATGATGAGGGAATAGAAAGGAAACATGCCCTTCCAGAAATTTTTATTTTGAACTATGTGCTTTGACCTACTTCTCAAATGTAGCGTTCTTCTCCTATAGTGAGAAATCTTATTCCATATATTGTCAGTGTGTGTGTGTGTGTGTGTGTGTGTGTGTGTCTGTGTGTGTCCGTGTTTCCGCTTGGTGGGGCTTAGCTTTTATCTCTCCGTATAAAATCTTTCAGTAAGTTCTACCCGTTTGTGGTGTAATAAATTACATGCGAAGAATCTGGTGAGACAAAACATATATAGAGAAATTCAAATCACATTGAAAACATCAAAGTGACATAAAAGGAAATAATGACAGTAAAGTTTCCATTGGTGAGCAGGAAAAAAAAATCTGTATTTAGAAAATCTGAAAAAGAAGGGAAAATATATGAAACCCCATCTTAAATTACTGATCAAACTAGGTGCCATTGCTAAAGGATGGCTACAAGCAGAAAAATAGTAGTTTTGGCAACAAAGAGAAATTAATATTGACTGCTGTGGAACCAGAAAGAAGCTTCAGAGAGACAGGAGGGAAACTGTGGTTTCCATTGTCAAAAGATTTAAACACACACACACACACACACACACACACACACACACGCAAACAGAGTGAAAGGAAACCAAATGGCTGGAACACAATTGCCTGCATTGTCATTCATTTCCATTCAAGTGTACAGCCAGATGGGATTTTGTGAGTATTCCTTCATCTCTTTCACTAAGTTATAAGATCTGTTTGAGTCAAAAGGTTAAAACTTTAAGTAGAATATAGCAAATATAAGTTCAAGGAAGATGAAAACATCAGATAATAAGCAAACGTTTTGAAGGCTGTCCAACGAAGCAGCAGATCCAGCAAGAAGCACAAAGTATTTAGCTCAGCAAACCCAAAAGAAGTTAAGAAAGAAAAACACAAAAGTGACTGATAGGATGACAAGAGAATTTTTGTAGAAGACAATGGACAAAGAAAGAGAGGTGGAAAATGCCAGAGTACTGGAAGAAAGAGAGACTCATAACTTCTGGAGGCTGATAACTGACTTAGAAAGTTGCCCTAAGATAGTAAAATGTTTGGAAAAGAGGCATGGAGAAAATACGGACACATAGTATGGTACAGTAGTTTGAGCATTGAACTATGACCCTAGAGACCGGAGTTCAATTATCCACTTGGCCATGGAAACCCACTATGTTTGGGCTCTTCCCTAAACTACAAACCCCAGGATTCCATAGGATGTTGAAAGTGGAATGATAGCACTATAACAGTCTAGTGCAGAAATGGCCTATAGCAATGGTAGTTGGAAGAGAGATTTCCTCCCTCACCAGCCTCTGGGACCAGTTCTGATTGTAAATCTTAACCTTGTTCATCTTTTTCTTCTTTATTATGCTTTGACTCTTGTTTGTACTGTTTCTGTTCTTGTTACCCAGACTATGCCATATGGTTCATAATATGGACTTTAAATTCTAACTTCCCATAAACTATTGACTGTTACCAAGATGAGAAAGGAAGAAAATGGGACATGGTGGCAGGGATGGGGGAAAGAGAGAGAGAGAGAAAGACCTTCATGAAATTTCTATGAATTTAGTGTCCGGGAGAAAGCTCAACCATTCTATCCAATAGAATATTGAGTGTTATCCAGAAAAGAAATAAGGTATATTAAGGTGGGGGAATGAGAGAGACAGAGAGAGAGAGAGAGACAGAAAGAGGAAGGGAGTCATAGCTTCAGTATCCTGGAGAAAGTTTAACAACTGGGAATTTTGGTATTCTGGAATTCTTGGAATTCTGAAAAGAATATTTCTGATAGGAGATGAGGACGTGACTGCCAGATTTTATTGCATGTCTCATATTGCAAATGATAAGCCATGCCGGAGAATAGGATGGTAACAGAGAATGTGATGCCAGTTGTGATGTTATAGTTGGTAGTTCTGCATAACAATAAAAATGCTATCTATGTACATTATATTATAGGATCTCTTTGCAGCTTTGTTGTTCTTGTGTGCATTCAAAGCCACTTCCAACATATGGCAACCTGAAGGCAAACCTATCAGCTATGTCCCAACTGTCCACACTTTTCTATCTGGATTCAAACAGAGCTTTTTTCAGAGTAAATCTTCTGTGGTGTGGTATGTTTTTCACAGAATGGGAAGAAGCGCACTTGTTAGCCTCCTCATTTGTTCTTTACCATTGTTATGGTGCACATAGATAGAAAGCTTCTTGACACACTAGATATTTAAGTATAGTAGGTATTACTCCAAAAGGTGGAAGACTTTGAGGTCCTTCAACAATCCTTGCTTTCTGGTTGATTTTCCACTTAGTCCCAGTATAAATTGTGCAAAATAGAGACAGCATAACACCTTTGTAATTGGTAGAAGCCTGTGTCAGCTTCTGTAATGATAAGAATATTGATTTTTGCCTTCAGAAGAGGAGTTTCCTTTCTCCCATCCCAAGTGCACCCTGAAAGTGTGGAAGTCTTTCCTTCCCAACCTGTAAGTGGCCCCATAGTTTCTAGAAAGCAAAACTTGTCAAAGTATATAACTTCCACTTATTGGACTACCTCTTTGTTTCGGTCCTGGAGAAAGATAGATAGATTCTTTTTGAGAAGAATGGGTGTGTTCAGGCCTAGAGAAACAGCAGGAGTACCTGCTTTTTGCTGAAGAGGCTTTGCTTTATTTTTCTTTGTTCATCCATCTCCGCACTACTTGTAAATAATAAAGCTTGCTTTTGGATCAACAGATTTCACTTCATATATGATTGAACCTAGTTTGATTAGGGCTTGAATGACTCAGTCCTCCACAGGGGCACATCTTCAGTCTTTAGAAGCCCTAGGTTGCGTGGTGATTGAAGCATAGCAGGTGTTATCCTCCATCAACTAACTTGGTGGAGGATTAAGGCTAAGGCTCATCAAAGTGTAGGTATATAGAGTTTAGTATTATTTTAAAAGGCATTAAAAGGCAATATATTTATTAATGCATGGTATTACAGGTGAAACAAAGCATATGTAAGTGAATGAATGAAAGAATGAATGAAACTCTGTTTGCAGGACACAGACAAAGCGTTACCAGCACATCTTGTCCTTGTTGTTTGCTATCAAGGAAATCAATGCAAATCCCAAGATCTTGCCCAACATTACTCTTGGTTTCCAAGTTTGTGACAACTACAATGATGAACAGTTGACCTATCATGCCACAATGGATCTTCTCTTCAAGTCACAAAAAATTATTCCCAACTATCAATGTGATATCAACAAAAGGTTGATAGCTATCATAGGATCACATGTCTCCAAGACCTCATTGGACATGGCAACAATCCTAAGTTTGTACAAGATTCCACAGGTACAATTAAGGTTCTGATATTTTCTCTGATTTTGCATGCATTGTATATATTTCATGTCTCTTTCCTATACCTTTATAATTTAGTAACAAGGAAACTAAAGTTTTATCTGTTTTCTAAGGACTTACATAAATTAAAGATGCATCAGGCAGTGGTCCTTACAAAATATTCTCAAATGTTGGTAATGAGCATGAAGGTATCATTCCTATGACTTTGAATATGGTAGAGATGAGGCCATACCTCAAAAGAAAAACTATAAGCCCATTAGTCTTTCACAAGTAAAGTTCTGTTGTTACTTTCTTATTCTCTTTTTGACTAAGATGCTCAAAAGACTCATAAGTGTTCAGCATCAGACTGCTTGGGAGAAACAACTTATATATAGACACTCTGATCTCAGCATAGACCCATGTTCGGTGCATCTCCCGTCTAGCTTCAAACCAATCTGGGTTAAAGGCTATTTTGCTCTAAGGAATAACCTTATTTGTGAGAGTGATTGGGGAACCAGCTTTTTACACCAATGACTTTGTCATCCTTCAGGACCAGCCCTGTAAGGTAGATATTGGAAGCTCTCCTTCAGTTTCAATGTACAAAGGGGACTTATAACCCCTTTGAAATGAAGAGAAAGAAATTGATAGCATGAGCTTTTTATAGAGTTAAGTTTACTTCATAAGATGCATGGATTGAAGTGCCACTGATGTAATTTAATGCATACATGAATCCAACGAAGAAAGTTGTAGGAGAGCTGATCTTTGTATGTTTTTAATTGTAATCTTTTTAATGTGTAACCACCTTAAGTGCCAATCTTGGCAAAAAGACAAAGGTAAGAAATAAAGATCAAAAGGAGGATGAGAAGGAAGATGATAAATATTGTTAGCTTAGATCGATGCTTGCTACACCGAATTAAAAATTAGATTTTGGTTTTTAATATGTTTTATGCTATTCAATCCAAGAGTTGATTGCTTTATTTCCTAGTGCTTTTTCATTACTTAACAGTAACAGTTTAATGAGGCTGTGTAAATATGTAAATTAAAAGCATTTTTCTGTTTGTTTTTTTAAAAAAACATGTTACAGCTCGCATATGGCACATTTTCCAGAATAGGAAATGAAGAGTTCTCTTCCATTTATCACATATTCCAGGCTGAAGAGCTTCAGTACATGGGAATTGTCAGGTTGCTTAAACACTTTGGCTGGACATGGATTGGACTCTTTGTGGTGGATGATGACAGTGGAGACCATTTTCTTCAAACTCTGGAGCCATTGCTCTCCCAGGAGGGAATATGTTCAGACTTCACCAGAAAAATCCCAGGCCAAGAATATGTGTGTGTCCTAAAGGAAGTAAATCACATGGTCCATGATATTAATCCGCTTCTCAATTATAGGAAATCAAATGTAATGATTATCTATGGGAATAGTCTTACTATCATTTGGTTGTGGCTACATTTTAGTGATGGTGGAGATATGAAAAATACTAATGTTGGAAGAGTGTGGATTATAACAAGTCAGATTGAGATTGTGTTGGGAGACATTGGACAAGACAAGAATTTGCAAGAATTGCATGGTTCCATTTCCTTCAGGATTCATTCAAAGGAGATTTCAGAGTTCCAGGAATTCCAAAAGACCATGAAGCCCAAATGGATCCAGGCAGATAAGTTTCTCAGATGGTTCTGGATGGATGCATTTGACTGTTTCATTCCAGATCTCAGTGTGTCCTACAAGATGTCTGGGGCATGTACTGGAGAGGAGAGGCTTGAAAACCTCATCACCTCCATATTTGAGATGCGTATGAGTGGCCTGAGCTATAGTGTTTATAATGCTGCCTATGCCACAGCACATGCTTTACATGCTTTATGTTCTCTGAGGTCTAAGAACAGAAGAATAATGTGTGGCCAAAAAGGTGAACTTCAAAATCTGCAGTCTTGGGAGGTAATTCCTACTGAAACCTATGGTTTTATTTCTATAGAGATAAGAGGCAGAATGGTGCAGAGATCTGAGCACTGGATTAGTAATTTGTGAGGAGAGAATTTGAAACTCTCCTCTCATTCAGCCAGGGAAATCTACTGGGTGAACTTGAGCAAATCACATTCTCTTTACCTGAAAGAAAAGTAATGGCATACCCCCCCTCAATAAATCTTGCCAAAATAATCCAGTAATAGATTCACCTTAGGGACATGATAAGTCCGAAATGACTTGAATACAGACATCAACAAAACCACAGATAAGCCCATATCTTAATATTCTTTCCAGGAACAGCCAATGGATGGTCAGACAAGCTTAATTCAGTCACAAATATTTCTGTAAAAATGCCATCAATCCATCCACATGTTCAGGGGTTCACCCATCCCTGAACCTCTCAAGCTCTTAAATATACTCCCAGACAACCAGCCAAAATGGTAACTGGAAATGACTCAAAGTCTCTTTTTGGTGCACCTAATTGCATTAATTCAGTCTGGAGGGGATGAGGATGAAAGCTGGTCCACATTCCCTATACCACGGAGAAGGAGAAACAATGCATTTTTATCAATCTGTAGCATTCTAGCTATTTTCCATGCTACTGTTTTATGAAATGAAAATGCATAAAAGAAACTGTAAGATCCAGAGTCAATAATGCTATATTATGCCCCATTAAACCAGTGGGATTTCAGTCAGTCAAAGATAATTCTTTGGTTTCAGCAAGTCCACTCTGTTTCTAACTGTGTCTGGATGCAACACTGAATACAACAAGGAGTGCTGATTTGATTAGTTTAGAGTTTAATTTCCTTTTATTTGGGTTTCTTTTCCTCTGTCAAAAAGCTACACCCTTTTCTACACCATCTTTCATTTAACAACGCTGCTGGAGAAACCATATCATTTGATGATAACAGAGAAATGAAAAGTAGCCTTGATATAATGAACATGATTACATTTCCAAACAGATCCTTTCATAATGTGAAAGTTGGATGGGTAGATCCGTACACTTCTCGAGGAAAAGAGTTCCACCTGTATGATGACATGATTACTTGGCACAGAAGCTTTAACCAGGTACAGATCTCTAGGATATTCTGAGCAAAGCATTCAGAGCAAAGACTGTGTTATATGGAAACTAGACTCTTTAATCAAGTCAGAAACTTTGGCTGTTTAAAACCAAAATGAGATTCAAAATGTAGGTGTTCTATTTCATAATTATGTAAAGTTTTTGGCATGATTGTGAATGAGAAGGATTGTTAAATTCAGTAAGATGAAGAGGAAGTAAGTTTGTCTATCTATTACTTATCTACCATTTCTAATCATTATAAAACCTGAAGGACTGAAGTCAAAGGTAAAGCTATCTCATTGTACAGTACTTACTTACACACACACACACACACACACATGTTCTTCAATTTTTGATTAGTCTTTCTATATTTTTCAGTCAAATCTTGGTGAAACCTACTCTATCACCATGTTCATTACATGACAGAAACACAGCCTATTTAAAATCAAAATAAGATACAAAATTTAGGTCTTGCATATCTTAATTGTGTAAAGTTTGGCTTGTTATTGTGAATGAAAGAGACTGTGAACTTTGGTCAGAGGAAGAGGAAGTAAGAGTTTATCTCATAGCAGTCTTACTATTGCCTCCACTTTAATGCTTAGAAAACTTGACAGATTAATGTCAGAGGTATAGCTATCTATACTGTGTGGTACCTGCTTCCTTTCCCCTGACACATACATACTTCAATTTTTGGTTAGTGATATCATATATTTATGTCAGATCTTGGTGTAACCTAGTCTATCACAGTGTACATTATGTAACTTTATGTATGCATAGATACATCGCAGATATGAATCATAGAACCACAGAGTTGGAAGAGACCACAGGGGCCATCCAGTCCAACCACATTCAGCCATGAAGGAACCCACATCAAAGCACTCCCAACACATGGCTATCCAGCCTCTGTTAAAAAACCTCCAAAGAAGGAGACTCTACCACACTCCAAGGCAGCATATTCCACTGCAGAACAGCTCAGACAGTCAGGAAGTTCTTCCTGAGGTTCAGGTGGAATCTCTTTTCTTGCAGTTTGAATCCATTGCTCCTTATCCTAGTTTCTGGAGCCACAGAAAACAAGCCTACTCCCTCCTCAACATGACATTCCCTCAAATATTTAAACATGGCGATCATGTCCCCTCTTAACCTTGTCTTCTCCAGAGTAAACATACTGAGCTCTCTGAGCCGCTCCTCATAGGGTATGGCTTCCAGACCCTAAACCATTTTGGTCACTCTCCTCTGGACACCTTCCAGCTTGTCAATATCCATCTTGAAATGACATGCCCAGAACTTGATACAGAATTCTGGATGAGATCTAACCAAAGCAAAGTTGTGCTAAGAAACTCTGTCAATGAATTGCAAAAATGCATAACGGGAGACTGGCAAGAGTGTCTCAGTTTGCTTCAGCCCTCGATAGCTGGGATGCTAATGCACAATGGCACAACAGCACCAATGTGCATTGGTCAGTTTTCTGTCCCCCTACATTTAAGTATACCATTATTGAACTCTTTATGGTATTTATAAGCATGTATATAGATTGGAATATATTAACATTGCACATAATTTAAAATATTTTGAACCTTTAATCCATTTTATTAATTATTAAGTTGTTTAATACAATTTTAGCTGTTTAATAGGTTTAATCTTTGTTGTTTTAAAGATTCTGATCTGCTTCCATCAATTCAGCTTGAAAGTGATATAAATATTATAATTTATTGTTGTTGTTTACCTTAAGATCATTTCCAAATTATGGTGACACAAAGGTGACTTTTTCACAGAGTTTTTTGGAAAAATGTCTTGGGGGGCTGTGTGAGGCAAAGAGAGTGTCACGTGCCCAACATTTGGGTTTCCTGACTGAGCAGAGAATCAGACCCTGGTACTGTGGAATCCTCATTCAACAATCAGATCACTATGCCACCCAGAGTCATGAGAATATTTTTATTTGTTGAAGTAATGCTTGTCTGGTTGTTTTTAAATGCCATGGCTTGATTGAACTTCTGGGGCCTTTCTTTTGTGTACCCCCAAAGTAATCTTCAGTCAACCTACGCATTGTCAAAAAGCAGGAAAAAATACCTGTCATGTCCCAAAATGTTGTGGTGGATAGCTGAATGTATGAGGATTTCAATTTCTCAATGTTTCTTTTGTACATATTTTAAGTCATGTGATGACCAAGAATGTTTTGAATATTTCTAGTCATTAAAAAAGTAAACTTTGTATATAGGTCTTGCCGATTTCTATCTGTAATAACCCCTGCCCTCCCGGTTATCACAAGAGAAAGAAAGAAGGAGAGAAATTTTGCTGTTATGATTGTGATCCATGTCCAGAAGGGAAGATTTCCAACCAAACTGGTAGGTGCTACTGTTGTAGGCCAGAATTTTCGATCGGGATCTATGTTGCATAACTTTATGCGTACTTAGCTATGTAGCAGAGGAACGAAGGAGCCCGGTTAGTGACTTGTGAAGATGCAGAGTGAGACACCAGCAAGAGTTTCCTGATGCACAATGGTCCCATTGTACATTGGACCCATTGCACCTCAGTCCTGAAGTGTATGGTTCTGATGAGCATTGGTCCCATTTGTGCATCAGTACCAACACATATTGGTGTTATTGTTGATCAGTGCCAATGCACAATGGTCAGTTTCCTGGCTCCCATATGTAAGAACGTAACAACATTAACTTGCAGAAGATGAATGTTAAGAAATGACTCAATTCTGTTTCCTACAGACATAAGTCCACTTGCAAAAATGCAAGTCCCTAAGTGAATTCTGGCCATACATTGTAAATCCATGTTAGTGTTTTGGAAGTGATAGGTTCTAGAATATTCATAGGGCTATCTAAGTCAACTGTCTTCTGTGCCAGAACACAACTAAAGAACTCCTGAGAGATGATAATCCAACCTCTGTTTCAACGTTTCCAAAGAAGAATCACTGTCGTCTAAGAATATTTCACTCTCAAACAGCTCTTGAAGTTCTCGTAATGTTGAAAACTGATTTCTATCAGCTTTCAATGTAGGCAATAATACAACTGGGAAAAGTTGTCAGGGCTGGAAGCCTACTTCAACATTTTCAGAAAGAAGACTATGCTTTGCCTGTGATGAGAGAGTCAGAAAAGTCCCTGTAGCCAGGTGGAAAACACATAAAATCCATGCAGGGGGATTTACACAGGGATGGATCTCCTAGAATAGCAGATCATATGGATTCTTATAGGAAAGGCAGACAGTTGGAGTCAACACAGAACAGTCAGGAATAAAGATTACTATCGCATTTCAAAACAAATTTTTCTTTCTCATTTTGCTTCCCTTTTTTCAAAATTTCTAAAGGAACAATGGAAATTAATGACAGAGAAAAAATAAGGAACAGTATGGGGAAAGTACATGGAATGGAATGTTTGGATTTAATTTTTTTTGGGGGGAGGGATTCAGAATAAGATTTTAGAAAGCAGAGAGTCTATAACAATTAGCAATAAAGAACAATTCTGAGCCCTTTAGATAAAACAGCATAGGCCAGCAGCACAACAACATGAACTAAAGAACAGAAAAGAAAATCAGCAATGGTTGACTACAAGTAATCAAATCTATGGGCATTTCCACACTACACTGTTATAGTGCTATTATTCTACTTTCAACATCCTGTGAAATCCTAGGGTTTGTAGTTTAGGTCGGGGTGTTTGGAATGCTCAGCCAGAGATCTCTTTGGCCTCAGTAAACTAAGAACTCTAGAATTCCACAGGTTGTTGAAAGTGGAATGATAACACTATAACAGTGTAGTGCAGAAATGTCCTATTCCTCCATCAAAAAATGTCATTGGAGATTAAAACTGAGTTTAGAAAGGTACATCCTGTTTCTTTGGCCCTTTTAGCATGGCGATTTTAAAGTGTATTAGGCACGCTCCCTCCCCTCTTCACGAGCTGCCGTACTGCATGACGTTCTGGTGAACCAGGTGCTGTCACAGCCACGGATAGTGCTGATAGTGTGTTTTCTTATTTTAGCCTGAAAGGCGAAAATAATCTCCCTTTCATGCATCGGTCGTGTGACCAGAGGGCCTGCAGAGCCATTGTCCGGTATGCTTCCAAGAAGGACCCGGGAGTGGGCAGGGTGTGGGCAGTCCCTGCTGCCTGTCCCTCACACAGCAACTCCCAGAGGATGCTCTGCCCAGCAGCAAGCCAGCCATTGCCCCCATCATAGTAGGGAACATTGCACGACTCGTAACCACAAGAGGCTACCCTGGGGCTGCGTCGCCACTCACACTCGAGACGACAGCAGCCCCCAGGGTCCAGCTGACTATGTTTTTTTAAAAAAACAAAACAAAACGGCACTATCGTTAGTACATTACCGACGTAGTATGAAGCAGCCTGTTGGCAGGATCTATCGTGCTAACGTTAGCAAGATAGTTGACGAAACAATAAAAAAAGAGAAAAACCACTAACCAATCAGGGGTTGTGGGGTAGGGGCAGGGGGGGACCTGGGCGTGGCCCAGGACACCGACATGCAGACAAGGCACCGGGTGGGGACTGGTGGTCTCTCACGAATGCCCTACCGGGTGCAGACTGCAAGAATCTCTCTACTGGGCCTCTTGCAATATTGGCAATATCGTGAGGGCTCTAGTTCGTCGTGCTATCAAGGTAAGGTGCGAAAAGGGCCTTTATGTAAACAGTATCAGTCTATTTGGAAATTCAGATTCCACAAATGAATATGGTATAGGAGATATGTTGCACTTAGAGATATACAAAGATATTATCATAAGATAAACTTGAAATATATGGCTACAATTGGACTCCAAAGAAGCAGTAACTCTTTCATTTATATTAATCATGGCAATTTGTGCCGGTGAACATACCAAATATAAAACTGTCTGTATCTATTTTTTTTTTTCAGATAGCATTGCCTGTTTCCAATGCCCAGAGAGTCACTATCCAAGCAAGATCCAAGATCAGTGCATACCTAAAAGTATAATCTTTCTGTCCTATGAGGAACCCTTAGGGAAAGGTTTAACAGCAACTACTGTTTCTTTATGTCTTATTACAGTTCTGGTGATTCAGATTTTTATCAAGCACAAAGAGACACCCATAGTAAAAGCTAACAGCTGGGAACTCACTTACACACTCCTCGTGTCCCTCCTGCTTTGCTTCCTTTCTTCTTTCTTATTCCTTGGGAAGCCAGGGACAATGACCTGCCTTCTCAAACAACCCATGTTTGGCATCATCTTCTCAGTAGCTATTTCTTGTGTGTTGGCCAAAACTATCACTGTGATTGTGGCTTTCATGGCCACAAAGCCAGGATCCAAAGCAAGGAAATTGGTGGGAAGAAAGTTGGCCACCTCCATTGTCCTTTCTGGATCTCTCATTCAAGTTGGCCTTTCTACTGTTTATCTCATAATTTCACCACCATTCCCAGATTTAGATATGACTTCTGCTGTTAATGAAATCGTTCTGCAATGCAATGAAGAGCCTGGTATAATGTTGACTTTTGTCCTGGACTACCTGGGGCTTTTATCCATCATTAGTTTCACTGTGGCTTTCCTAGCAAGAAAGTTGCCAGAGTCTTTTAATGAAGCCAAGTTTATCACCTTCAGCATGTTGATCTTTTGCAGTATCTGGTTTGGTTTTGTTCCAACTTACCTGAACAGCAATGGGACAGAAAAGGTAGCTGTGGAGATCATTTCCACTCTGGTCTCCAGTGCTGGGCTGCTCATTTGTATGTTCTTCCCCAAATGTTACATTATTTTGTTCAAGCCTGAATTAAACATTAAGAGTCAGCTAATCAAGAGAAAAAATTAAAGAATTTATCAATCCAATTTAATGAATGATTCCTCTACTGTGGCTGCTAGTGTCCACCATGGCTTCTGAAACAACCTGTCAATCACCAGAAGTAGAGTAAAGGAGTCATCATGGAGTGTGAAAATAGCCTAGTTTGTTTGTTATCTAGTTCATTTCCAAAACTCCTCCTTTAACATATTGTACTCATGGCTCACAAACAATAATAGGCCAGTCTAAAATATTGTGCCTTCCTTTGTCAGAAACAGCTTGGTAATGCAACACTTGATTCCACACTAGATACTCCAGTCTCTACTGATAACCGCAGAAAAATGCAGCCTTGTAGTTTGCTTGCTTGTCTGTTTTATATCCACTTCTCTCCCACAATGTGACACAAAGGAGTTTGCAAAGGATGTTTTATAAATGATGCAATAGAGGGGGCAAAAGTAGAGAAAGAGCCAGGCCCTGATAGACATCCAGCAAGTTGTTATAAACATCTAAAGAGCAACTTATGAAGGTGATGCAAAAACTGTTAAACTCTATCAGAGACATTGGACAAATTCCTAATAGTTGACATGGTGCAAACATTGCTCTAATTCTGAAGATAAAATCAGAGGCGTGTGCTACTAAAGATTTTAGGCTGATAACTCCTCAATAATGAGTACAAGATTTTTATCTCGATTCTGGTTAACCATCTTATCAAGGTTCTCCCAAATTATATTGATAAAAATCAAAGTGGCTTTCTCCCAGGGTGACAAATGAGGGAAAACATGAGATCAGTTATTAACATTCTAGAAAACTTTAAATCTCATAATGAAAAGGAAGGTGCACTACTTGTTCTTGATGAGGAGAAAGCATTCAACAATGTCAGATGGAATTTCTTCATTAAACTATTAGAGGAAATGAAATTTGGTCAAACATTTATAACATGGATTCACACCAAAAAGCATAGCTGATAATAAAGTTGAACCAGACTGACGATCTTCATAGACAAGGACACCAGTCAGGGCTGCTCATTGTCCCCATAGTTATTTGTATTGGTATTGAAAGTCCTTCTCAGGGATATACCACAACAGGAGGACCTTAGAGGTGTCAGAACTGGAAAAGAAGAGTACAAGATAAGAGCCTTTGCTGATGACATGGTCCCTTTTCTGGAAGATCCAATACCACAATTCATAAAAATTAATGGAGTGTTCAGTCTATTTAGGCAAATGGCAGGGTTAAAAGTCAATAAATTAAAAACCAAATTTATAGCAAAAAATATTAAGAATCATGAAAAGATCCAGATAGAAAAAAAATCAGCATTTCAATGTTAAATATCTAGGAATTTCTGTTATGAACAATAATAATCAACTATTTCAAAACAATTATTTACCAGTTTGGTAACAAATAAAGACTAAACTGGAAGGATAGAAATGATTGGAATATTCCCTATTGAGTAAGATTTCCTTAATAAAAATGAGCATCATCCCAAGAATGCTATTAATATTACAGATGATACCAGTCCAGATTTCTAAAAAAAGTGGCTAGGTGATTGTAAAAAAGACTTAAGCCTTTTCTGCACTTTGATTTAGCAATGGGGCAGAGCACCCTCCAGCAAGGACACTTGCACTTGGGGGTGAACTGGGTCCAGACTACTTTATGTATGTCCGGACTTCAGCCCGCTCCAGAACGCCCAGAACTGGTGGTTCGCTGTGCTATTGAAAGACCACTTAAAAGAGGTCTTTCAATAGCACAGCGCACCCCAATCGATCGCTGCGCTAATGTGTAGATTTGCAGGCTCGTGCCAGTGCAAGGCTACAAATCTTCCAGGGGTGGGCTTTAGGCTGGCGAGCTTCTTTGATTGGTGGAGAGCCTCCACCAACTGGAAAGCACCATTTTTGTCTCTGGAGAAGTGTGTAGCGTGGGCATGCACTGCTCCAGATCAGCCTGGATCAGCGGAGGGAGCGCGCCAGCCCAGTAAGTATCAGAACGCCCTGTTTTCCCCACAAAGTGCGAAAAAGCCCGTAGTTAAATTTTTATGGAATGACAAAAACGCAGAGTAAAACTAAAACCAATGACAAGTTCTTAGGAAAGAGGAGGCTTTGCCTTTCTGGATCTTACCTTATACTACTCTGCAGTTTGTCTTCTTCTTAGATGATAGAAGACTTTTGGTGTTAGAAGGTCAGGATCTTTATTACGGATGGCACACCTACCTTTGGTATGGCAAAGCTGAAGTCCAAAAGATATTTAAAAACCATGCTATTCAAAAATCTTTGTGTAGAACTTGGCTTAAGTATAAATTTTTGTTGTGCCTGAAATTACCATCATGGTTACCATTGGCAGAAGTCCTATCAATTAGTAGTTTAAGAAGATGTGGTGAATGGGTCACCTACAGAGATCTGTTATATAAAGCCAGAGATGAGTTAAAAATATGAGACCAATTGCAATTAAATCAGATAGGGATAGAAATGCAGTGGTTCCCTCATATATAGATTAAAAAAAAAAAGTTTAGAAAGATTTGAATGAGGTGGGGGGAGTAGATCTGGGGGTTAGATAATTTGAAAATATTCTCAGAAAAGGGGACAAACACTTGCCTTCCAGGCTGTATAAACCATTATTGAAAGATGAATTGGTTGATGAAAATGTTAAGGATTAAATGTTAAAATGGGTGAGAGATGTCAGAGATGCAATTTATCTAGAAGAATGGGAAAAGGTTTGGAGAAATGATAGCAATTTTAGACAATTATATATCTTACAGAAAAATGCCTTAAAAATAAGGATAGCTAAAATGTTTAAGAATGCCAGAGATCAATGTTGGGAATGCGAAAGAGAGGTACGGACTTTCTCTCGCCAATGGTGGGGATGCAACAGGGCCAAAAAAATATTGGTTTATGATAAGACATAAAATGCAAAGTATTCTTGGCATAGTGATAGATTTAAAACCAGATTTTTTTTCCTTCTCGGTATCCTCAACCTAGAAAAAGAAACAGTAAGACAGTTTTGGATGATTGATTTGGCATATGCTAACAAAGGAGAGAACTGTGTATGCAAGACATTGGAAAAGAACCTCCATTCCAACAGGGGAGGAATGGATAGAAAAATTAATACAAATAGCAGAAATGGACAAACCCATATGTTAGCAAATGAAAATAACAGTACATTTCTTATGAGGTGGCAACCTTCGGTAGACAATCTGCAGAGTGAATCCGGCAATGTCAATGGTTTCAAATGGTAAGACAGTTAGTAGTTGGGACAGTCAGATGCCACACGCTGATCTTAGATATAATTTTCGAAATCTAAATTTGATCTTCTTTTATAAGAAAGAAAAACGGATGTCCCGAGGATAGGGTGACAGCAAAGATAATGAATTATTTTTGGAATTTTGAATTGAAATTAAGAATAACAAGAGTAAGAGACAACTGGCAACCCTATAATATTTTCAAGAAACAGCAGTTGTTAATCCTTACTTGAAATGATTGGTATTTATTTCCAAACTCTGGGAAAGAAACCAATTATTTACACTGTATGGTTAGGGGTTGATTTATATAATCAATAATTTTTGTTATATTAATGGCTAAGGAATCCACATTTAAAGAAATTAAGAGAGATTATTTGGTTTTTCTAGTAAGATAATATTTATTTTACAACTCCTATGCAGCTGTTCTTCACAATATGACCTACAAGGGAGTAATAAGATATATTATATTAGAAGCTGTATCTTTTCCATTGAGGGATGTTCTTTGCTTGTGTTTGTCTAATCTTGTCTACTATCTTTTATGTGATAACGTTGTTTGTTGATTAGTCAGTGGTTACAAATTAAGAGAAGGATATAGACAGGGATAATAGGTCATGTATGGGAGGGAATATATACTCTTATATATGTCTAGTATATGCTTGTATAAGTGTTTGTATACATGTTGTAAACATGTGTGTATGTATCATATAGAAGTATTTGGCTTTTCGTTATGTTTCAAGTTTCAATAAAAATAATTATTAAAAAAAATAAAAGGATGTTTTGAGTAGCAATAACAGCAATCTCAACAGCAACCAAGACCAAACCAACAGGAATAACTGAGCAAGTAGTATTTATAGCAGCCCAGTTGGTTCTGTGCAGCAGAAAAATGTGTGTGCATGTGCATGTACTTGATTTTCTTGATAGCCATCCCAACCAGCTGAGCACATCACTCTTTGATCAAATGATTTTGCCTTGGGACGTTCTACTTTAGACAAAAATAGAAAGATGAGAGGGACTATTGTACACCTTGTATTCCCATGCCAGTAAGTCCCATTGAGCAAAATGAGAGTGACTTTTGAGTAAAATCCACAATAATATTACAGACATCAGGAGGAAGTGATAGAAACATGAAGAAGGTGGTCTTAGGATATTTCTTAGGGATAGAATACCATGCTGTTTAGTAGAAGTAGAAAACAAAGTTTCAGGCAAAGCAGCAAGACTAGGTATCTTCTCAGGAGCATTAAGCCCCCTTTGAAATGGAAAGGTATAGAGAGAGACATTCCTAAAATAACCTCTTTGCATCCTTACTGTTGATGATATATTGTTGTTCTTGTGTGTCTTGAAATCATTTCTGACTTACGGTGAGCCTAAGGTGACTCTATCACAGGATTCTCTGAGGCTGAGAGTGTGTCATGTGCCCAAGGCCACCCAGTGGGTTTCCATAGCCAGATGAGGTCATAGTCTATGTTTAGACACATCTAGTCAGAAATAGAAATGAAGAGGGAATAACACAGGAATAAGCATGACAAGCATTTCTTTCTTTTTTGGGGGGAGATACCATAAGATGGATTGGCATTACCTCTCATAATGACAAATGACAAATAATACACTCTAACTTTGCCCCTGCTTTCCCACTCCTCCTGCGTACCACCAGTAAAGACAAGGACTGACAGTGGGAAGGATAATAATTCCACGTTCAGTTCCCCCTTCCCTAGCTTTATAGTGTTGTTATGTGCTCTGAAATTAACTCCAACTTGTGATGATTCTTCCATATGGTTGTTAACCAAGATTTATTCAGAGGAAGTTTTGCCTTGCTTTCTTCTGGCTGAAACTGTGATTTTTCCAGGTTCACTCAATGGTTTTCCATAGCTGATTAGGGATTTAAATCCAAGCGCACTAGAGTCTGAAGCCATTTCTGCACTGGCCTGTTATAGCACTATTATTCCACTTTCAACATCCTATGGAATCCTGGGGTTTGCAGTTTAGGGAGGGGCCTCAAAGGTCCAGGATTCCATAGGATGTTGAAAGTGGAATAATAGTGCTATAACAGGCTAGTGCGGAAATGGCCTGAGACTAATATTCAAACCAAAGTGACTCTCCATATCATGCTGTCTGTATCAAGCATCTTCCTCCCTTTTGTGTGGCTTTTGGACCAATGAACAGAGAAACATCAACCATCTGTCTGGAATCCTTTAATGGTATATTTATGAATGGCAGAAGGTTGGACTCAATGACCCTTGTGGTTTCTTATAACTCTATAGTTCTATGATTCGATGATTCAACAGAAACAGCAGAAACAAACTCTGTTAGTGAATTGAAAAGATGCATAACAGGACACTGGCAAGACTGTCCCCATGTGCATCAGCACTTCCTAGTTGGTTTCCCAATGCACAATGGGACCTATGCTTGTCAATGCCAGTTCATATCCCATGCCATTTTGGATCATTTCCGATGTGCAATGGACATAGCCAGCTATCTTCTGTAGTAATGTTGCAATGGCCCCTTCTTATACACGGACATTGTGGAACTGCTCAATTCTAATTTCCACCAACATAACAGGATTCTGGCCAACAATATTAAACTGCCAGGGTTTCTTTTGTTCCTATTTTCTTTTAATGAATAATACTGTATTCCCTTTTTGTCTCAGTGTCCAGCCATATGCTGTGCTCTGAAGTTCAAAAGAAACACATTTTAGTATGGGTCATTATGCCATATCCCCCTGTCAAGCTGATGTCATATCCAGAATATACCATTGTTATTTCATTCCCAAGAGAATGCTAACATAACCTACTTCTCGTTGGACAGATGGGAAGATAAATAAATTAAGTATCAGATCTGGAAGTAAAATATGTTTTTCAATGATGTTGCCACTCAAGCTGTCAAGTAATTATCCTTCCTGCCACGGCCTAAATTACTGTAATGGCTTTCTCCCCAGGAAGAATCAGGTATATTTTCAGAAGGCTGGAAAGCAATAAACACACACCTGCAAGGAAAGAAAGTACTTTTGCCCATTTCAACGGAATCAAGGCAAGACAGAAGCAGAGTACTTTCCTCTGAAGATGCCAGCCACAGATGCAGGTGAAATGTCAGGAGAAAGTACAACCAGAACATGGTCTCAAAGCCCAAAAAATCCACAAGAACCAAGAGTGCTTTCATTTTTTCACTGAAGTTGCTTCCTTTTATAGGTGAGATCTGTCTGTGAATTTGGAATCTCTCTTGGACCCTGAAAACAAGAACGAAATCGTAAGCCTGCTACTACTGTAGAGAAGTCGCTCATGGTGATTAGATTCCTGTAAGGTAGCCTCTTTCAGCCAAACGGATGTTGGACATGGAGAGATTCAGAACACGAGGGAATCTCTGCTGCCAGACTGGTGGGCTCGAGGTTTTACTGTTGCTGCTTCTCTTTCTTGATTGGGTTTGCAAAGCTGACACAATGCAGTGCCGCATGCTTGACCCACCTCCTCTTCCCCATGAGTCATACCAATCAGGAGATTTCATCATTGGTGCTATTGTTTCTCAGATCACTTACTTTTTCCACAGTTTTTCTTTCACAGAATATCCTTGGGAAGAATACTCTGACATGGGAGCGTAAGGAATTCTTTTTCTTCTCTTTTCATCCTGTGTATTTGAGCATATCAAGTATTATTATTCATAGAGAATGGTGAAGGAATAGAAAAAAAAATGTGTTTCTCCAGAAACATTTGTTTGAACTATGTACTTTGACCTACTTCTCAAATGTGACATTCTCCTATAGTGAGAAATCATATTTCATATTTTGTCTGTGTGTGTGTGTGTGTTTGGTGGGGTCTTAGGTTTTTTCTTTCCTCATATAATTGTTACCCTGATTTCTGAGGTCTCGTGAGGGACACCTCAATGCGCTAACAATAATGGGGAATGGGAATTAGCAAGAGCACAAGCTAAGCAATGCAAGAGGCAGGGCAACCTAGCGAGATCTTGAACTCAATGTTTACGGGCTCAGACCGAGTCAATAATCAAGCAGAAGTAAATAATAATTGTTTTCTTTATTTTGAAATACAGTCAAAACGTATGTATGCAATCACTTACACAGACCTAATGAAAGAAAGGTAGGAGTTGGATAGAGGGTTTTAAGAAGGATTTTTCAGGGGAAATACTGCATCTGATCCTGTAGCCCGGGTAGTCAGAAGAAAAGTCAGTTGGAGCGGAGATTCTCAGCACCTGGAGCTGAGGGGGAGGCTTGGCAAATGGAGCAGCAGCATGGCGAGATGGAAGCCAGGAGCCATCCGAACAAACGCTCAAAATCAGGGGGTCTTATAGGGGAAAATGTGCCTGTAGGCTAGTCTGTTCCTGGGGAGAACAATGGGTTTCGGGCTGGAGACAAAGCCTCTGAAAGGTCAGTGTTTTGCGTGATTGAATTATGACAGAGTTGTCAATAGCACAGACGGTATGCAAACAAGGAGTGCTTGACAGTTGGATATTCAGCTCGTCAAGCTGCCTGCTCAGGGCAGGGAGTCTTTTGTAAGCTGCGGGCATACATAACGTGATCTTAACGTGTACTTGCCTGGAGGTCTCCTGAAGTTGTAGTCCGGCAATTACTGGCCTGCCTGGATTAGTTTTGTATTGTTCAGCAATTTTTGGCCATGCCCGTGTGCGTGCTTGTCCGGGGGCCTCGCAAGCACGTGGAGAAGAACAGTTTGTGATGGCCAATTTCTTGATTTCAAGTGATATCTAATATACCATAGTCCCGGACTAGAAACTACAGTAACAAAATATCTCAATAAGTGCTACTCTTTTACAGTGCAATAACTGACAATGTGTGAATCATTTTGTGCACAAAAAGACATACAGGAAAATTCAAATCAGATTGAAAATACCAAAGTGACGGAAAATGAGAATAATGACAGTAAAGTTGTCACTGGTGAGTTGAAGAAAATATTTATAACTAGAAAATCTGTAAATCAGGTGGAAAAAAACACACATTAGAACTGGCTGCTGTTCTCTCCCTCAGAGCCTACAGCAGCAGCAGTTGGAATGGTGAGATGGCCTCTTACCAGCATCTGGGACCAATCTCAATTGCTAAACATACCCTTCTTCCTCTTCTTCTTTAGTAAGCTCTGACCTTTCTTTGTGCTTTCTCTTTTCTTGGTACCCAGTCTATAGCGTATGGTACTCACATCATGTTCATAATGTGGACTGAAAATTCTAACTTTCCGTAAAATATTGACTGTTATCCAGATGAGAAAGGCAGGAAATGGGACATGGGGGCGGGGATAGGGGAAAGAGAGAGAGAGAGAGGAGAGAGAGAGAGAGAGAGAGAAGGAGAGATTTAGTGTCCTGGAAAAAGCTCAACCAGTTGGAAGTCTGGAAAGAATATTCCTGAAAAGAGACAAGGATGTGACTGCCACACTTTTCTGCTGATCCCATATTGCAAATAATAAACTGTATCAGAGAATAGATGGTAGCAGAGAACGTGATGCCAGCTGTGATGCTATGCTTGGGAACTGCAGTTCTCCATAACAACATTAATAATATTTATGTCCTATATTATATTATAGGACCTCTGTGCATCATTATTGCTGTTGTGTGCCTCCGAATCACTTCTGACTTATGGCAACCCTTAGGCAAACCTATCAGTTATATCACTGCTGTCCACACTTTTCTCTGAATCCTAGCAGAGCTTGCTCAGAGTTAACATTCTGTAGTGTGTTGTGTTTTTCAAAGACTGGAAAGGAATGCAGTTGTTAGGCTTCTAACTTGTTCTGTATCACTGTTATGGTGCATGTAGAAAGCTGTTTGGTGCACTTAGTATTTAAGCATAGCAGGTGATACCTGGCTGGTTTTCCAGTTAACACCAGGATAAATTGTGCAAAATAGAGACAGCATAACCTGAATATCTTTGTAGCTGGTAGAAGGCTGTGCCAGCTTTTGTTATGATAAGATTATTCTTTTTCCCTCAGCACACAAGTGTTCCTTTCTCCCAGCCCTTTTGTACACAAGTGAGGAAGTCTTTTCTTCCCAATATGTAAGTGGTCCCCGAATTTCTAGACAGCAAGCCCTGGCAAGGTATATAACTTCCACACACTGTGCTTCCTCTTTGTCTCAGTTTTAGAGAAGGGTAGACAGAGTCCTTTTCAGGAGAACTGGTGTATTCATGGCCAGAGAAACATCTGTGGTGCCTGATTTTCACCAAGGAGGTGTGAGACAACTTCCTTTGCTTTATTTTTCTTTGTGTATCTATTTACCCACAACTTATAATTAATAAAGCTGCACTTTATATCAAGAGAAGCTTGATTTCAATGCATCTACTCTTGAACCTAGTTTGGCTAGAACTTGAGTGGATCAGTCTTCTACATGGGAACATCTTCTGTCTTTAGAAGACCCAGGTTGTGTGCTGATTGGGGAACTACACATATCTCCCATTGGTTAACACCATGGATGGCTAAACCTCTGACTCACCAAAGTGTAGGTATGTAGAGTTTAGTATTATTTAAATAGGAATCTTCATAAAACATGTATGTATTACAGGACGGTATTACAGGCAATAGGAATCATAGGTCAGTCAACAAATGAATGAATAAATGAGACTACTTAACTTTGTTTTCAGAACACGGACAAAGTTTTACCAGCACATCTTGTCCTTGGTTTTTGCTATCAAGGAAATTAATGCAAATCCCAAGATCTTGCCCAATGTTACTCTTGGTTTCCAAATTTGTGACAATTACAATGATGAACAGTTGACCTATCGTACCACACTGGATCTTCTCTTCAAATCACAAAAATTAGTTCCCAACTATCAGTGTCGTATCAGCAAAAAGCTGACAGCTATCATAGGAGCATATGTCTTCAAGACATCGTTGGACATGGCAAAAATCCTAAGTCTGTACAAGATCCCACAGGTACAATCAAGGCTTTGAAATTTTCTCTGATCTTGCATGCAATGCATATTTGTTCTTACTTCTCTGATGTACCTTTATAATTAATAAGAAAGAGATCAAAGTTTTATCAATTCTCTAATGAAGAACATAAAATAAGGATGTATCAGGCATGTGGTAGTGGAGGTAGAGTAGTGATATTAGAGAATAATCTAGAATGTAGTTAATGAGCATGAGCACATTATTCCTATTTGTTTGAAAGTGTTACAAGTGAAGCCATACCTCAAAAGAAAAACTGTAAGCTGAGAAGTCTGTTACAACTAAAGTTGAATTTCTAATACTCTCTTACTGACTTTTTGTCCAAGGTGTTTGAGAGACTTTAACACCAGACTTTCTGGCAGAAACAAGTTGTCTTGAGACATACCAGTCTGGGCACAGGCCCATTTTCAGTGCAACTCCAGCCTAGCTTCAAGTCCACATAGATTAGAGCCTGTTTTGCCCTTGGAATCATCATTCTTTGTGAGAGAGACCAGACAACAAGGTTTTCCCATCAATAACTTTGTTGTCCTCCTGGACCACCTCTGCAAGATAGATGCTGGAAGCTCTCTTTCAGTTTCAGTATAAATGACATATTAAGCTGTAGGATATCACAAGTTACTGATTTGTTGGCAGTGAGATTTATTTATTTTTTACCATTATCTTTATTGAGATATAAGTCATAATAAATAATAAATAATAAATATAAATCATGATAAACAATAGCTTGCTTTCTATACTTCAAATACTTCATTTTTAAACACCAGTTTCATTACATTTAGTTGTATGTATATATTTTCCATACTTTTATCTGAATTCTCTCTCCTTTTTTTTTTTGATATTCTAAAACTTGAGGGGAAACAAGAAAAAAAAAGAAAAGAAAAAACAAATACACAAAAAATATAATAATAATAATTACAATTTCCCTAACCTCCCCCCAAAAAAGGAAAGAAACTCCCGTAAATCTGAACTCGTACCCTTACTGTCCAATAAAATAAAGGTCTCCGCCTTTTTTTCCTCTGTACTTCCCTTCATTCCAATTTTTTTCCTTTTTTTTTTTTTGCATTTCTCTGTATTTTACCACCGTTTCTATTAAATATTATATATACTCAATATTTGCCAAACCCCATTTTCTACTTAGGTACTTTGTTACCGGATCCCATTCTCGCAAAACATCGTCGGATTGCTCTTTAACTTTTATAGTGAGCAGGTCATTTTCTTTCATTTCTACTATTTTAACCATCCAGTATTCTATGGATGGCGGATCTTTATTTTTCCATTCTTTAGCTATAAGAATTCTAGCAGCTGTGATGAGGTATAAAAGAATCCTCCAATATTTCTTAAAAATTTTCATATCTATCATTTGAACCATATTTAATAGATATATTTCCGGTTTTAGAGAAATTTGTGTTTTAAATATTTCCATCAAGTGTTTATTCACCTCTTTCCAAAAGCTACTGATTTTTGCACATTTCCACCACATATGCTTAAATGAGCCTGCTTTCTCCTGACATCTCCAACATTGATTCTGTGATGTATGATACATTTTTTGGATTTTCGTCGGTGTCAAATACCACTTGTAAAACATCTTTATATAGTTTTCCTTAAGGTCTTGGGCTACCGTAAATTTTTGTGTTAATTTCCATGCTGTCTCCCATTGATCGAGTTCGATCACCTGATTGGTCATCTTTGCCCAAGATATCATGGTATCTTTAACTGTTTGATCCTCCAACTTATGCCCTAACAAATAACCATATAATTTAGAAGTAATATGATCTGATTGATCAAATACGATTTTTTCAAATTCGTTTTTCATCTGTCTTATGTCAAATCCTTCCAGTCTGACATCTATTTTAAACCTTTCATATAACTGTCTATATGGAAACCAAGCCAACATGTACCTCATCTTTTCTAATTTTTCCCTAGGTTTTATCTGGGGGGTTGAAGATTCCGATATGTTTTCGAGCAGATCTTTATATGTTAACCAATCCGTTTGTGTCCCTACCCATCTTCGCTGAAAAGCTTCCTGCGGTGATATCCATATTGGGATTCTATTGTTTAGTTTCTTCTTTATCTGCTTCCAAACCCTCAATAATGATCTTCTTATAAAATGGTCTGTAAATTCTTTATCAATGTTAGCTTTACCATACCAGAGGTAGGCGTGCCAGCCCATCCTGTTGTCTGCCCCTTCTAATGTTAATGTTCTTACATTTTTTAATTTAATCCATTCTATAATCCAATTTAAGCATGCTGCGTGATAATATAATTTAAGGTCAGGAAGGCTGCACCCGGTTGGCAGTGAGATTTAATTGAAAAGTGTCTTGTAGCATCTTTGAGACTAACTGAGAGAAAGAAGTTGGTAGCCTAAGCTTTCATAGACTTTTTGTTTTTAAAATCATCTTAATTGAAAAACAAAATCAGAACAATGAAGACCATTTAAATCAAAACAAACATTGAAATAAATTATTTAAAAAAAAAACTGAAAGAAAGGGGGTAAAAAAGAAAGAATATATTAACAACATGATTTTTACCAAAGGTGTACCACCAATACCTTTCAATGATGGTATCTTAACATAAACAAAGTATCTTTACCAAACTGTTTTTTATATTACATATTATTTGTGTTACATATATTCCATTTTACAGTCAAAAGTGAGATGATTCTTGCAATTCTTTAGTTCTTTAATTTTTAGTTCAAAAATCATGTTTTAAATTAGATTCATAATGCAACACTTAATAAATAAGCACTAAAGATAAGGCATCTTTATTTGTAAGGGAGACCAGGAAGCAAAGTTTTCAGTTCAATCACTCTGGTGTCCTCCTGGACCAGCTCTGCAACATAAATATTGGAAACTGCCTTTCAGTTTCACGGTAAATGACATATCAAGCTATAGGGTGTCATGGGTTACTGATTTGTCCACAATGGGATTTAACATAAAGGTGTCTTGTAGCAGCTCTGAGACTAACAAGGAGAAAGAAGTTGGCAGTATAAGCTTTCATATACTTAAGTCTACTTCATCAGATTCATGGAATGAACTGCCAACAGTGTGATTTAATGAACACATGAATCCAGTGAAGGAAGTTTTTAGAAGAGCTGGAGTGTTTTGTCACCCATGTACCAATGGCATTCAGTTTTCTCTTGTCACACAGAATCTCTCTGGGCTAGGCCTGCATTCAGCAACAGCCAAACTTGCCCACGGATTGAGATCCTTTGGAAAAGTCCTTCTCTTTGTTCCAGTAACCTCATAAGTATATTTGGTGGGGGCATGGGAGAGGGACTTCTCAGAGACTGATCCTAGGCTCTGGAATAATAATTTTTAATTATAAAACCCTTTTCACCAAAGGGTGAAACATCAACATAAACATTTAGAGACAAAGACAATAAAACAACACCACAGCAATACATGGAATGAAATCCCAATGTCCCATCAGTCACCACCCATCTCAGCACCACAACTCAGTGGCTTAAGATGGTGAATCAAAGAGGAAGTTCTTCAACCTATCTTCCCCGAGAAGGCTAGACTGCCCACGGACTTTGGAACTGGCTTCCTAGGAATGGCCCTTCTTTGGCCATCTTCTATCTACAGGCAAAGGGCTTTGGGTTTCGGGGGGGGGTTTCTTCAAAGTTGAAGGCTTTAAGGAAAGCGCTGTATGAGCTGTATTGTTTCTACCTAAATTTGCATCAGCTTTTAAAATATTTATAAGTGGATGCTTTTATATGGTTAATGGTTTAATGTTAATGTTTACATTGTACATTTTTATTTGTAACCTTTCTAAGTTTTGGTAAAAAGATAGGATATAAATAAATATGAAGATGATGATGGTAAAGGTGATAAATATTGTTTGCTCAGATCTTTGCTTGCTACACTAACTAAAGCATTTGATTTCAGTTTTTCTTGTTGTTTGTTGATTTCAAGTTTTGATTGCTTTATTTCCAAGTCACTGTTCATTTTTTAAAGCTAACCTGTCTAACAATCCTAAATGAGCAAGTCAGTTTAAAACATTTTTTTGAAAAAAATGCAGCTCACATATGGCTCATTTCCCCGAATAAGAAATGAACAGTTCCCTTCTTTTTACCGTATGGTCCGGACTGAAGAGCATCAGTACATGGGGATTATCAGGTTGCTTAAACACTTGGGCTGGACATGGATTGGACTCTTTGTGGTGGACGATGACAGTGGAGATAATTTTCTTCAGATTCTAGAACCATTGCTATCCAAGGCGGGAATATGTCCAGACTTTACCAGAAAAATCCCATCCCAAGACAGTGTTCACATCCCAAAAGACCAAAATCACATAGCTCATGCTATTAATCTGTTCATCAACTATAGGAAATCAAGAATATTTGTTATCTATGGAGACGCTTTTACCTTTACATGGCTGCGTTTTTTTATACATTTCAGAGATGGTGTAGATAAGAAAAACACTAATGTTGGAAAAGTGTGGATTATGACAACTCAGATTGAGTTTGTATTAGGAGACATGGGACGGGGCAAGGATTTGCAAGTGTTCCATGGTTCTATTTCATTTATGATTCACTCAAAGGACCTTTTAGAATTCCAGGAATTCCTGAAGACCATGAAACCCAAATGGACCCAGGCAGATAATTTTCTTAAGTGGTTCTGGATGGATGCATTTGACTGTTTCATTCCAGATCTCAGTGTGTCCTACAAGATGCCTGGAGCTTGCACTGGAGAAGAGAAGCTTGAAAACCTTATAGCCCCTGTATTTGAGATGCATATGAGTGGCCTGAGTTATGCTATCTATAATGCTGCCTATGCCGTGGCACACTCTTTACATGTCTTATGTTCTCTGAGGTCTAAGCACAGAAGAATAATGTGTGGCCAAAAAGATGAATTTCAAAATCTGCAGTCTTGGGAGGTAATGCCTACTGAAAACTCTGATTTTATTTCTGTAGAAATATGAGGCAATATAATGCAGTGATCTGAGTGTTGGACTACGATTCTGGGAGCTCCCCCATCCAGACACAGAAATCCACTGGCTGAACATAGGCAAACAACATGCTCTTAGCCATAGGGAAAGGCAATTGCATACCCCATCTTAACAGATCTTGTCATGAAAACCCAGGGATCATTTCAGTCTGGGACTGGGTTGGGTATAAAAGCTGGCCCACAATCCCTGTGTAGTTGCCTACAATGGAGAATGAGAAACAGTACATTTTAATCAGTCTGTAGCTTTCAAATCATTTTCCATACTACTATTTTGTGAAATGAAAATGCATAAAACCAATGTGTAAGATCCATTGTTAAAAATGCTTTGAGTATGCTTAGTTAAATGAGTGGGACTTTGAATCAGGCAGGGCTTACTCTTTGGTTGATTTCAGTAAGTCCACACTGTGGCCTAACTATGTCTGGATACAACAGTTAACTTTATCTTTCTTTATTATTATAATGCTTTAGCCATAGGGCATTTGCATACATGTCACCAGAATCTGTGATAAAAGTACAAATAAAGCATTAAAATATTACAGTAGATCATACATTAAAAGCATATAAAATACAGTAGGTGACTAGTACAATAAAATATGGACATATAGAGTTATAAAATATATAAGATATAAAAACTATATAATCATAAAATATATTAGGGTGAACATTAGTGCTAAGATTATTAAAATCAATAAAATCAATAAAAATCATCCCCAGCACAGTCAACTGCCATATTCTTGATGAGACTGGCCCTGATTTTCATAGCTGCAAGGGCACAAAGAGAGACCTTACGGATTACCGCAGAGTTGGTGTTGGACAGCAGGTAAAAAATCTTTTCGGATGTGGTATTTACATGTAAAGAAGACAAAATAGCCCCCAAGAACTTTGTTCTTGGTTCATCATACAAAGAACAAGAAAACAGATAGTGCGGCAGGTCCTCTATTTCTGAGTCCCTGCAAATACATGTACGAAGGGCCAATGGAACGTGCAAATATCTGCCATCGATCTTGGCTGTGGGCATAGTTTGGAATTGGAGGGCTGTAAAAGCCTGGTGAAGGTTTAGATATGTTGGTTTCATCAGGTACACAGCCCTTTGGTAATCAAATTTAAATAGTTTGTACCATTTTGAAAATTTAGAGTGGTTGATGTCCTGTCTGTCCAAATGGACACCGTAATCGAAAAAATAATTGCGAAGTTTCTCTTTTGAGTTCAGGGTAGGTAAATTGTCACCGAGGGTAGGGTAGAGTTTCAATAGTCTGTCGTAACCTGCACTCCAGGTTTTACAATATGTTAACTGTTCAAGACAAAGCTTGGGGAAGACTCTGACACAGGAATCTTTTATAGTTCTCCAGTAATTAAACAAAATAAAATGAACACGCGATTTGATCGGGGCAGACCAACCTCAGCTCGGACCAGTGCCGCAGGGCTGCCGGGTGGGAGTCTTAATAATTTTTAAAGAAAAGCATTTTGGATGGTTTCCAGTTTGGCTAACAAGGAACTATCCCATCCCCAAACTGCAACACCATATAGAATCTGGGCTATAACTTTACTCTGGAAAATTTTGAGGGCTGGGACAATCTGATGACCCCCTGTGGTATTATAGAATCTAAGGATTGCTCCAGTGGATCTCAGAGCAGATGCTCTAATAGCTTCAATGTGGGGCTTCCAGGAAAGATTTTCTGTGAAATGAATTCCTAGGTACTTAAATTCCCAGCATTGCTCAATTTGATGGCCACTAATAGACCATTTAAAGGAAGAGTGCCTTTTACCAAATACCATCACCTTTGTTTTAGTATAATTGATATTCAACATTTCATTGGAACAATATACATTGAGCTTAGCCAGCAACCTTTTCAAACCTATACAGGTCAAAGAAATTAAAACCATATCATCAGCATATAGAAGGATAGAAACCTTATTTGACCCTAAAGTGGGCGGGAAAAAATTCTGATCCAGATAATGCTGGGATTATATCATTCAGGTATAAGTTGAAAAGTGCTGGTGCCAATAAACAGCCCTGTTTGACTCCCCTATTGGTGGGAATCGGATCAGTTAGCGAGCCAGAGATGCCCACTCTTATTCTGGCTGATGTATTAGAATAAAGTTCCTTAATAAGCAGCAGTAGGCGATTGTCTATATAGGTGGTAGTCAGTTTATGCTACAGCAAGTTTCTATCAATTGAATCAAAAGCTGCTGCTAAGTCAACAAAGGCAACAAATAGGTGTTTGGTTGGGCCCAGAATTCCTTGTTGGGCTAAGAAATAGAGAGTCAGGCAGTGGTCGGTGGTACTCTGTCCTCTCCTAAAGCCAGCCTGCTCGGGATAAATGATGTGATTAGTAGATTCCCACTCCTCTAATTTATTTAACAGATGTTTGCTGTATAACTTGGAGTCAATGTCTAAAAGACTAATTGGTCGATAGTTGCTAGGCTCTTGCTTGTCACCCTTCTTATAAATGGGGACAACTATATTCTGTTTCCAACCTTCTGGCATCCTGCCTGTACTGTTAATTTGTGTAAATACCTTAGCCAGTATTGGCACCCACCACTCTGAGAAGTGTTTGAATATTTCTGGGGCATCAATTTTCTCCCAGGGCCTTGTTCAGGGCGAGTGATGCAATCAGTTCCTTTATCTCGGCTGCTGATACTGGTGGTCAACATGGTAGTTCATCGAATTTAGTAACCAGGGTGTTTTGGCAACCTGAGGATGTTGCTCCATAAAGCCTATAATAGTGGTTAAACCACTGAGATGATGCAATATGTCCAACAATTACCGGTCTAACTGTACACATACCGAAAGAAATGATGTCCCAGAACAACTTCTCATTCTTTTCTGTTACGGTACAACAGTTAATACCACACTGAATACAATAAGGAATGCTGATTTGATTATATTAGAGCTTATTTCTGTTTGTTTTTCTCTCACAAATAGCTACACCCTTTTCTACACTTTCTTTCATTTAACAACTCTGCTGGAGAAACCATATCATTCAACGACAATGGAGAAATGACAAGTACCCTTGATATAATGAACATGATTACATTTCCAAACAGGTCCTTTCTTAATGTGAAAGTTGGATGGGTAAATCTGTATGCTCCTCAAGGGAAAGAGTTCCACCTCGATGACAACTTGATTGCTTGGCACCGAAGCTTTAACCAGGTGTGGATTCTGGGATATTTTGAGCAAAACATTCTGAGAAAAGACTGTGTTATATAGAAGCAAAGAAACTGAGTGATTAGACTCTTAAAGGAAGTCAGAGACAGACCCTATTTAAATCAAAATGAGATTCAAGATTTATATCTTG
Organism: Iguana delicatissima; assembly: GCA_948472985.1. NCBI lineage: Eukaryota > Metazoa > Chordata > Lepidosauria > Squamata > Iguanidae > Iguana > Iguana delicatissima. Next base: position 144,093 of record CAOKZL010000439.1, read on the forward strand.
TATATCTTAATTATACTAAGTTCTTGGCATGATTATGAATGAGATAGATTGCTAATTTCAGTCAGATGAAGAGAAGTTTTGTCTATTATCAGTTTAGCTACCATCTCTAATGATTATAAAACCTGACAGATTAAAGTCAGAGCTAATGTCATCTCATATTGTATTGTACAGTGCCTACTCACACACACACACACACACACACACACACACACACACACACACATTTATTCTTCAATTTTGGTTAGTTATAGCATATATTTCTGTTAAATCTTGGTGAAGCCTACTGTATCTCAGAGTACATTATGTAACTTGATGTCTACTAAGATGCATCATAGATGTGCAAAGAATCCTATCAATGAATTGCAAAGATGTGTAATGGAAGACTGGCAACAGTGTCCTGCTGCATATGGGACCAATGCACATGGGACCGCTGCGCATCAGCCCCAATGCACATCAGTCAGTTTTGCTGGCTTCTGGCATTTGAGTATATAATTACAGAATTTCTTTTGCTTTTTAAAAACACATATCTAAAGTAGAATATATTAACAATGCACATGATTTAAACATGTTGAACCTTTAATCCCCTTTTTAAATTGTTAAATTGTTTAGTACACTTTTAGCTGTTTAAAGGATTTAATCTTGTTTTGAATTATTTTGATCTATTTCAATCCATTTAACTCATGAGATAAGGAGTGATATAAATATTATAACTTATTGGTTTTTACCCTCAGGTCATTTCCAACTTAGAGTGTTATGAAGTTGACCCTGTCATAAGTGGGGGAGGTTGGACAAAAATTTCTTTGGGTTATGAGCTGTCTGAGGCTGACAGTATGACTTGCTTTTATATGGTTAATAGTTTAATTTTAATGTTTACATTGTAAAGTCATTCACTGGATTTCCTTGACTGAGTAGGGATTCAGACCCTAGTCTCCTGGAACTCTAGAATCAGAACACTGTGCCACCCCGACGTGTGAAAATATTTTAATACATCAAAATATATTTTTAAATAACAACAACAACAACAACAACAACAACAACACTTGATTGAACTTCTGGGAGCCGTCTTTTCTCTACTCCTGGATAATCTCCAGCCAACTTAGACATCATCAGAAAGAAGGGGGGGAATGTCGTGTCCCAAAACATTGTGGTACATAGCTTCCTGTATTAGGATCTTAAAGGTCGATATATCTTTTTAAAAAGTCCTGTTATGACCAGGAACGTTTTGAATATTTCCGATCATTAAAACAGTAAACTCTCTGTGTAGGTCTTGCCCATTTCTGTCTGTAATAACCCCTGCCCTCCTGGTTATCACAAGAGAAAGAAGGAAGCAGAGAAATTTTGCTGTTATGATTGTGTTCCATGTCCAGAAGGGAAGATTTCCAACCAAACTGGTAGGAGCTACTGTTGTAGATCTGTATTGGTGTCTGTCTTGCATAACTTTATGCTTACTTAGCTACGTAGCAGAGGCACTAAGGAACCCTGTTAGTGACTTGTGAACATGCACACATTGAGACACTGGCAAGAGTGTCCTCATGCTTATTAGTCCCACTGGACAGAGGATCCTTTCTACATCATTCATGATGTGTATCAAACATAATGACCATCCGTCCCATTCTACATCAGTATCAAGGTACATTCATGCTATTGCACGTTGGTCCCAAAGTACGATGGTCACTTTCCCAGCTCCTATCTGTAGTGACATAATGGCATCCCCTTGCTGAATGTGGATGTTGTGAAACTGCTCAGTTCTATTTCCCTTAGACATGAGTCCATTTAAAAAAGATGCAAGTCCACAAGTGAATTCTGTCCATGCAGTGAAAATCCAGATTATGTGTTTAGGAAGTGACAGCTTCTAGAATATTCATAGAGATGTCTAAGCTGATTCTCTGCATGCCACAATGCACAACTAATGAACTCCTGAGAGATAGTAATCCAACCTCTGTTTCACCATGCCCAAATAAGAACAGCTCATATCCCTCATGGCTCTCTATTCAACTCTCAGACAGTTCTTTCAGTCAAGAAGTTTCTCCTAAAGTCAAAAACTGATTTCTATCAGCTTTCAATATAGGCAGCAATACAACTGGGGCAAATTATCAGGGTCAGCAGCCTTCTTCAACATTTTCAGAAGGAGCACCAAGCTATCCCTGTAAGGAGACAGACAGAAAAGTGCCCATAGATAGGTGGAAAACAAGAGTCATGAATCAGGAGTCACACAGGGCTGAATTTCTTAGCAGAAACAGACCATATGGATGCTTATAGGAAAGGCAGAGTCAATCTGAGTTAACAATCAGGATTAAAGATTGCTATCCCTCTTCAAAAGAAATGTTTTCCTTTTCCTTCCTTTTCCTCTGCCTTCCTAAGGTAAAGACAGAGACTAATGACAGAAGAAATGGAATGAATGGAGGGACATGGATTATATCACCTTTTGAGCAGGATGTTTGGATTTAGGAAAAAAAATCAGAAAGTAGATAGTTCCTAATAATTAGCAAATAAGAAACAATTATTCATTTTTAAAGTAACAAAACATAATCCACAGTACAACATGAATTAAAAAGTACAAAAGAAAACCACCAGTGGATGATTACAAGTAATCAAATATAGATTTTCATCAAAAGATGTCACTGGAGATTAAAATTACACAGAAAAAAAAATACACTTTGTTCCTTTATGTAGACAGGACCACAGAGTTTGGAAATGCAGATTCTGATAGTAACAGCAACAAAAAGAAGAACAGAATTGAGCAGAGGAGACACTTTCTGTTTAGGGATACACAAAGGTATTGTCGAAAGAAAACCTTGAAATTCATGCCTATAACTGACTCCAAAGTAATGTTTCTTGTATTGAAATTAATCATGGAAATTTGCCTCAGTGACTGTATTTCCCTTTTTTCAGATATGAATGCCTGTTTCCAATGCCCAGAAGATCATTATTCAAGCAAGATCCAAGATCAATGCATACCTAAATTTATAACCTTCCTGTCCTATGCAGAAACTTTAGGGAAAAGCTTAACTACAACTACTGCTTCTTTCTCTCTAATTACAATTTTGGTGCTTCAGACATTTATTAAGCACAAAGATACTCCCATCGTAAAAGCTAACAACCTGGACCTCACTTATACACTCCTCATCTCCCTCCTGCTCTGTTTCCTCTCTTCCTTCTTCTTCCTCAGTAAGCCAGGGAAACTGACCTGTCTTCTCAGACAACCCGTATTTGGCATCATATTCTCAGTGGCTGTTTCTTGTGTCTTGGCCAAAACCATCACTGTGATTGTAGCTTTCATGGCCACCAAGCCAGGATCCAGAATGAGGAAATGGGTTGGGAAAAGACTGGCCACCTTCATTGTCCTTTCTGGATCTCTCTGTCAAGCTGGCCTTTGTACTATCTGGCTCATGACATCACCCTCATTCCTAGACTTAGACATGACTTCTGTTGCTGAAGAAATCATTCTGCAATGCAATGAAGGGTCTGTTGTGATGTTTTCTCTTGTTCTTGCCTACTTGGGTCTTCTATCCATCATCAGTTTCACTGTGGCTTTCTTAGCAAGAAAGTTGCCAGATTCTTTTAATGAAGCCAAATTTATCACCTTCAGCATGCTGATTTTTTGCAGTGTCTGGTTGTGTTTTGTTCCAACCTATGTGAGCAGCAAGGGGACAGACATGGTAGCTGTGGAGATCTTCTGCATCCTCGTCTCCAGTGCTGGGCTGCTCTTTTGTATCTTCTCCCCCAAATGTTACATTATTTTGTTCAAGCCTGAGCTAAACTGTAAGGATCAGCTAATCAAGAGAAAGAATTAAATTTATTGCTCCAGTTTAAAATATGATTGCTCTGCTGTGACTGCTGTTGCCCATCATGGTTTATGAAGCAACATCTAAATCACCAGAGGTGTAGTGAAAGAGTCATCTGAGAATGTGAGAACAACCTAGTTTGTTTGTTATTTAGATTATTTCCCACACTCCTCTAACATGTACTTATGACTGACATACTCTAATAGACTAAGCTAACAAGTTGTGCCTTCCCATGGTCCAAAGAGCTTGGTAATGCAACACTTGATCCCACACTAATTAATCACCCCAACCTCTGAAGATAACCATGGAAAACTGTAGACTTGGAATCTGTTTATTTGTATGCAATATATCCCACCTGTCTCTCACTGTGAAACATAAAGGAGTCTGAAAAATCTATTTTTGCAACAGTAGCAGCAGCAAGAACAGCAACCACCACCACTAAAACAAGAGGAATAACTGAGGAAGTAGTATTTGGAGCATCATAGTTGGTTTTAAGCTGTAGAAAAATGTGTGCGTGTGTGTGCACATGCGCGCGCGCGCCTGTATTTGCTTTTCCTTGTAGCCATCTCAGTCCTCTAAGCACATCACTCTTTAATCAAATGATTTTGCCTCTGGACATTCAGCCTTGGAAAAAAAAGAAGAAGAACAGAAATGTTCACCTTACATTCCTATGTCAGTAAGCACTATTGAAGAAAGTGAGGGTGATTTTTGAGTAAAATCGCAAAATTATGAAAGATAGTAGGAGGTTTTACTAGAAACAAGGAGAAAGTCTGAAGATATTCCCTTGGGATAGAATATTATTCTGTTTAATTATTAGAAGGTGGGAGTAGAAAGTGTTGGGAAATATTAAAATTGAGAGATTGGTAGGTCTACTAACCAGTACAGCATTTAGTAAATACACAAATGGAAGTTGAACAGATTATCAGTCCCACTTCTATCACTCCACCCCAGACACACTTAATCTAGCTCCAAAATCGCTTTTGGGTTTCATAACCATCTTAAGTCACAATCATGTATTGCAAGCAATTTCATTCCCTATTTTCAATATAAAATTTGACTGGGTGGATTCTTTGTTTCCATATGTAGTATGACATCAAATGAGAATCAGTGTTGTGTAGTAGTTTGAGAGTTTGACTACAACACTGGAACCCGGGTTCAATTCCCCACTCAGCTGTGGTAATCCACTGGGTGACCTTGGGCACATCACAAACACTGTCAACCCCCAGAAATCCCCACAACAGCTTTGCCTTAGGGTTGCCCTAAGTTGGAAACATCCGTGATCAAGCTACTCATGCCATCAGATGGATAGAATTTGCCGGTGTTTCCTAAAAAGAAAATCTGTACTCCGCCTCTTCATTGCATCACTAAGGAGCAAAGGAACCTTGTAACTTGGCCTAAAAAATACAATCGCAATATGTGTTGCCACTCTTAGCCAAGAACTAACGATCATTTCTGTCATTATCCAATCACTGTAATTACTGTCACCATGGAAGTATCCACTGTGGTTTCAGAAGGCTAGAAAATAATCATGAGACAAAGCCTGTAAGTGGTGATATTTACTCTCCACTTGTGTAGCAAAATCAGACCAGAGAAAATGACAGACAGGGCTACGACAATTTAATCTCTGATCCTTGGCTCTTTCCATTTTATGGGCCAGATCCTGTCACCACAATGTCTCTTTTGCTTCATAAAGCATGCAATTGTAACTCTCTTGCTTCTAGAAAGAAGACAAATAAGTCTCTCATTGTGACAAAATCAAATTCCAGCCAAGTAGTCATCTTAAAACAAGCAGATGCCACAGGAGTGTTTGTACCTCTTCACTCCTGGGACAGTAGACAGGAGTGTTATTGCTATTGCTTGTGCTCCTTCATTGTGTGTGTGAAGTAGATACAATGAAATACCACATGATTAACCCTGTTTTCATTTCACATGAGTCATATCATATCAACCAGGGGACCTCCTGGTTGATGGGAAAATTTCTCAGATAATTTGCCACTTGAAAGAATTTTTCTTCAAGGACAATCCTTTGCAAGAGTTCTCTGAGATGACAAAACAAGAAGTTCTCATTCTCCTCCTTGCAACGTGTAAATTAGGCATCCCATAAACACTAAGTATTTTATATCTAAGAAAATTGTGACTCACAGACCTTGGCCATACACATAAATATCTTTTGAGATCTTAATATGTTCATTCTATTGTCCATATAAAACATATAGTGACCCCTCAACTTTCATGATGGTTCAGGGTGCGGAACCGTCATAAAAGTAAAAAAAAAAAAAAATGCAAGTAACTCTGTTCTCCCACACAGATGAGGACTCTCTCTCTCATTCCCTTCCAGGGCTCATCCCCCATTCTCTTGTGTTTTGCCTGGATACACTGCCTTCCTTCCAGGCAACCAGACAATAGACAAGTGAATGGGAAGGGGGAGGCATCAGCCCAGAGAAGGCATGAACACGTGGCTTCTCCCTCCATCCACTTGTGTTCACAAGTAAACCCTTTTTGCTTTTCATCTTTCAGTTTCCATCAGGGTTGAATGTTCTGTACCAAAATCCTTCATCAAGTAGTAGTGTCCTTATCTAAAGGACTTGCTAAGCACATAGCTTGTCTTACGCCACAGAAGAAAGTGTGCTGTTTTAATTCCTCTTCCTCTTTTGCCATCTTGTAGTTCTTGTGCAAATTTTACTCATTTTTCCAGGGCTACATTTTTCTAAAGACTATGTACAAAATAAAATATGAAATCACCAGTTGTTCTGAAGAAAGGAAGACCAAATTTGTTCATTTCAAACTAACTGGATTGTAATCACTCAACCCATATTTTTTTTTATAGGATTCAAAGGAAAAGTTTCTGTCACAAATGAAATATATGTGGCTTTGGTGATGCCATTGACTCTATGTCTGACTATGTTTTTACTTCACATCTGCTGACACTCCAGCCACAATTGGTACCAGTCATCAAAGCGTAGATTACATCCATTTTACTGGGTATGTGGAAGATTTAATTCCTTCTCTTGATTAGTTGTTCCCTGCTGTTCATCTTTGTCTTGAAGAAAATAATGTAGCATTTGGGAGCAAAGATACAGCATAACAACCCAGCACTGGAGGCTACAATATAAGGAATCTCCACAGCTACCATGTATTTCCCTTTGGTACTCAAGTAGGTTGGAACAAAAGACAACCAAACACTGCAAAAGATCAGCATGCTGAAGGTGATGAATTTGTCTTCATTAAAACTATCTGGCAACTTTCTGGCCACAATCAGACTGATGATGAATAGAAGACCCAGGTAGGCAAGGATAAGAGAAAACATGACTGCAGATCCTTCATTGCTTTGCACAATGATTTCTCCTCCAACAGAGACCATTTCTAAATCTGGCAATGGGTGTGAAGTCATGAGCCACACAACACAAAGGGCAGCTTGAATGAGATATCCAGAAAGGATCGCGGAGATGGCCAGTCTTCTCCCCACCCATTTCCTCTTTCTGGACCCTGGCCTGGTGGCCATGAAAGCTACAATCACAGTGATGGTTTTGGCCAATATGTTTCTCAAGCAATGGTAATTACAATGATTTGGATAATGACAGAAATGATCATTAGTTCTTGGCTCAGAGTGGCAACACAAATTGCAATTGCATTTTTCAGACCAAATTACAAGTTTCCTTTGCCCCTTAGTGACTCAACAAAGAGATGGAGTCCAGATTTTCATACGGAGGAGACAGTGGCAAATTCTGCCCATATGATGACATGAGGAGCTTGATCACTTAGAGCAACCCTAAGGCAAACCTGTTTTGAGGTTCTCTGGGGTTCAAGATGTGCCCAAGGTCATTCAGTGGGTTACTATGGCTAATTTGGGAAATGAAGCCTGGTTCCAGGGTTGTAGTCAAAGGCTCAAACCACTATACCATACTGGTTCTCATTTGATATGATACTATGTACTGAAACAAAGAACTCAGCCAGCCAAATTTTATATTGAAAATGGGGAATGAAAGTGCTTACAATAAATTATTGTGACTTAAGACGTTCATGAAATCCAAGAGGAAAGAAAATCTTTCATTTAGTCTGTGAACATACTCATAATTTCCTGAAACTAAACCCCTCTGAGCATAATGAGTAAGTAACCTCATGGCTGAGTAAGCATGCGTCAAGCCACATTGTCGTAATTGTGTTGGATCCTAATTCTAAACAATAAATTTAGAATGTTTACGTTTTTGCTTACAGAAAAATACAGCTTACTATTAATGGTGTGGCACATCATGATTTTGCAGATGAGGAAACTGAGTGAAAAGGGAACATGTTTCCCGCTGTTGCATGCAAAGTCCTCAATGGGAAACACTTCATGTTCAGGAAAAGAATATTTTGTTCTAGTGTTGGGAAGGATTTGTTCAGTGTGTATCTTGCACAGTAATACATGGCAGAGTCCTCAGGCTTCAGGTCAGTCAATCGCAGGAAAAGCTGGCTTTTTGAAGTATCTCTTGTGATGGTGATTCGATTCTGGAGAGCACTGTTATAATAAGTCCTTCCATCATTCCAGATACCTCCAGGCCACTCCAATCCCTTTCCTGGGGGTTGACGAGCCCACTGTACTCCATAGCTTGTGAGAGAAAATCCAGACACTGTACAGGTCATTTGGAGAGTCTCTCCTGGTTTCTTCACACCACCGCTGGACTCAGTAAGAGTAACCTGAGCAGAAATGTCTGCATGCATGGCAAAGCAACATAAAAAGAGGAAAATGTAACATGAGAAGATAAACACAACAAGGAACTACTGGATTTTATCTATCAAAGTAAAAAACAACAACAAGAAAACCTTACACGCAAGATTATAAGTAAAATTGTCAAGAGTTGTGGTCCCATGATTTTAAAAAACACCAGTGACCTCTCAAAATGCAAAATGAACCTGAATTATATCAAGAACCAGGAACACTCTTTCCTATATGTGTGATTTTGATTTTATAGGTGCCATACCAGAAATTAATTTGCATGATGAGCTCAATGCTTCTAATATAAGAGATGGGAAGAGGTGTGATCAGGTCTTGTAGTGTGTATTGCTTCCACAAAGAGCAACAGTCCCACATCTATGCAGCATATTCTTGCTCACTTCTAATCAGAGAAGAATTGTAAAATGCTATCATCAGAGCCAGTTGTTTCCTTTGCTCCTCCTAAACAGTAGCCAAACTGGTGGAACTGATATAACATTCAAACAACCACAAAATGCCATCTGGTTATGAAGCATGAGGGTTGTAATTAAGTGAGTTTTACCTTCCAAAGGACCTGTACTTGAAATGGCCCTCCTTTACAGAATAAGGAAATCAACATGTATAAGCTTCTGCCTACAGTCACCATATTTATCCTATCGGCAACCTGAACTTCTTTAGCTGTTATTTTAGTTCATTCAATGGCACTAGAAAAATCATGCTAAGTGAAGGATATTGAAGGTGGTCATATACCCTTTTTTAGGACACTCTCTCCCAGACACATGTGAAGAAAATAAAGTGTTTCCTATAAGGGAAGGAAAATGACAGTGGGGATCTCTCTGAGAATGGGCCACCAATATATTTAACAATCCCGTCCCTGGGATTGAGGTGAGCTATTGCTGATCATATCAGACAATGCTAAAAGAAAATTTGTCAGGAATGCTTAGATTATGTATTTTGCATGGCAGGGGGTTGGACTCAATGGCCCTGGTGGTCTCTTCCAGCTCTATGATTCTATATTTATATGATCCAAATGCCCTATTCTGGTGTTTGGTAAACATATATAGTCTTTTATGCCCCCTCTGCTGTCACTTTCATTACATGGAAGTACCACGCTTGGAGACATTTCAAGTGTAGTGGAAATTCTTCATGTGAAACAGAAGGCAGTAAAACTGGGATTCTGTCTCATTTGGAGATTCTTCACATATACAACTTGCTCTCCTTTTCTGCAACATCACTGTCAGATCTCAGGAGTGCAGTGATGGAGGGCTAGGGCTAGTATGCTTCTCTCCTCATGCTAAGCACCCAAATAGGATTCAAGATGGTTACTTAATATGTTCAAGTGTAAAATTCCAATTCAAAGGCTCCTTTGGAGAGAAAGGTTGATCCTTGGAAGTTCATGAAAAAGACAAACAGTAGCAGGTACACTTCTTAGTGATGTTGAAAAATCCAAGCTTGATGGACTCCAGCATACAATATCCTGGTTCATGCTTCTCAATTCAATCTGTGGCTTCAGAATTTAATACCTGAATAGGTTTCACACTTCTGAGTATTATAGCACAGTTTTGATTGTATTGGCTACATAGAAAGACAGACAGATATTGATATTACATATTATGAGGATGTATACACAGAGACATATACATACCCATATTCTTTGTCATAAACATCAAGATGGATGCATCAAAACATAATGTATTTTTATGTCTTGCTTTGAGACTTATGAGAACCCTAAGGTTAACCTACCACAAGGCTTTCTTGGCCAGATTTGTTCAGAAAGGATTTGCTTTTTCCTTCCTCAGAGGCTGAGAGAATGTAACTTTCCCAGAGTCACCCAGTGGGATGCCATACCTGAGTATGTATTTGAACCCTGGTCTTCAGAGTCAAAGGCTATTTCTGCACTAGCCTGTTATAGTGCTATTATTCCACTTTCAACATCCTATAGAATCCTAGAGTTTGCACTTTAGGGAGGGGTGGAAACGACCATAGTCCAACACTCAACTCACTATTCCATGCTGGCACTCTGCATTTTAAAATATAAATGTTTTGGCTGGATTAAAATAGAACTAGAAATGAATGATTTTGGAGTACTTTTTTAAAAAAATTCAGGTTAATGCAGAAAGGCCATGGAAAATAATCATTGGTAAAAACATATGAAAGTATCACAAACAGGAAATATATTCATCCATTCCAATATCTATCTATCTATCTATCTATCTATCTATCTATCTATCAATCTATCTATCTATCTATCTATCTATCTTAAAGGGTTGGCTTCTTCAGCTATCAAATATAGGTTTTCATGCAGAAAGGAGTCCACAACCATCTGTTTCCTGTGCTATAAGTAGACTTTTCCTTTGTTTTCTCTTCTAACTGTGTTTTATCCTATGAGATCAATATGCTGAATAAGTCAGTCATGGAACATGAGTGCCACCACCAGTAAATTGTTTTCAGTACTTATAGAAGATGTTTTTGACATGCACTGAGACTGCCTTTTTATCAGTGTGTGTCTCTAGCACAATAATACACAGCCATGTCTTCTGCTTTCAGACTATTCATTTGTAGATAGAAACTTGAAGAGTCCTTGGATGCTGTAAATCGCCCTTGGATTGTGGAGGAATAATCATAGTACCCTGGTTTCCAGTACCAAACTAGCCATTCCAATGTTTTCCCAGGCTTCTGCCTTATCCAGCTCATGTAATAGCCTCCAACATCAAAACCATTCACGGTACATTTAAGTTGGATGGATTCTCCAGGCCTTTTAGTTTCTGGACTTGATTGAGTAAGAGTAATCTGGGAGCAGGTTCCTGAAAGAGGAAGTCGAGAGAAGGGAAAGCATTTTTAAAAAAATCACACTTAAATTACAGCAAGTAACATTATCCAGATCTCTCTCCATACATTATCTTCAGCATATCTTCTAGAAGATCAATAAAGAAAAAATACCTTTCCAAACCAGTAGAAGGAAACATAAAGATGACCAAAACATCTTTTTTTTCCCCCTCTTACTCTTCTTATCCTTTTAGAAGTCTTCTCTGGAGGAAAAACAAGTTGAGTGGCCAAGAGCAATGGTCCAAGATGTAGGGGTCATGAGAAACATGACTTTATCTGGAACCTCAGCAGTCTCTTTGCATGTCCCTCCCTATTTAAGAGGTGCATCACTCCACCTTCTCACAACACAATAAGGGAGAAAAGGCACTCAGCTGAATGATCTGTTAGACCACTGAGATTGTACCCATTGGTGAAACCTGGATTACTTACAGTCTGAGTTTCATATTTGTGAAATATGAAAGTGTCTTTCTCACTAATTTTAAAAGATCCTGTGGAGGGTGATCATAATCAAATCTCCTCCCTACAGTGTGATTTTCCATCTACCCAACATTTTGTTTCTTATCTAATCAGTGAACAAAGTGCTGAAAATTACAAGTATGAGTAGAGCAACCTTACAATTCTGCTTAAAATGTTCCTAAGAGGCAGGCCAGAAATTCAAGTTTTATAAATAAATTCAGGATTTATTATAGATTTCTGAGACCATGAATTTCTTTCCTGCCAATACTGATGATGGTTTGAAGTAGGGTATGGTACGTTATATGGGATGTTTGTGTTTTCTGTATGTTTATAACACCAATATAAAACAGAAAAAGATGCATGATGTTTATTTAAGATCCATACTTGTAAGAATTCAGAAACAAAAAAAACTTACACACAAATTTTGGCACACCAAAGGAAAAAAATGGATTCCCAAATAACCTCACAACAACAACAACAACAACAACAATGACAAAAATCCCATGAATTGGACAAGGTTGTCCCAGGGTTGCAGTGCATGTTGGAATTCTAGGGTTTATCCTGCTTGTGTGTGTGTGTGTGTCTCTGTGGGCTAAGGCTGAGGTTGTAGAGATCATCATCTTTCAAATGATCCCACATCAGAAGGCAACCATCTTCACAAATACTAAGGTGCCCAGGATGTTGTATGAGTTGGGAAGAAACATTGAGGGAATTCTTAAGAGACTTATCCCAGAAGAACAGATGTTATAGAAGGAAGGCCAAAAGCTGGTTGAGATAAGAACGCTATCTTTGTACTTTGACCAGTCAGACATTGTAAGTCCAGGCTACAGAAACAGTTGTCTTGGCCTACTGAGCCAGTTAAGACACCATTGATCACAATGATTAATCCTTCAACACTCCTGAGCTCCCAGACATGATGAAGCCACAGTACTTCAGAAGCAGTGCAAATAAGAAGCAGAACAGTAAGTGATGGAGGGCTACAGAGTGAGCTCCACAATCTGCAGTGGCTCTTCTTTTTTCCCTGCACCCTTCCTTTATCCTCCAGGATGGATAGAAATATGTCACTGTTCCTTCCCACAGTCCAAGTTCCCCTTTACCTCCACTCCCTCTCTATGCAAGACCATACATCCTTCAAAGCCCCTCTCTAATCATTAGATAGAACTATGTTTTCACTTTTGTTTTTGAAAACTGTTAAAGTTCAGACCAAAACAAACAAAGAAACAAAATCTACTTCTTTATAGTAAAATCTATAAAAGTAGGAGCCTGATTGAACAATCAAAGCATAAATAACTGGGGAGATAGGTTCCAAGCATTCTAAACTGGACATATTTTTTGGAAGCATTTTTTTTTCATTGCTTCCAAAAGGGCTTAGGTTGATGTGCCTGCTAAACAGCAGTCTGCAACAATTCCTTTGAACTGTTCAGCTAACATGAATAGGGAGTATTGTTTTAAGTAAGACTTCCATTACTCAATTACCCTGTAATTCCAATATTTTTCTGGTTGGTGCTGAACCTAGCTCATACTGAAACTTTTCAAGTCATAGATTAAGTCACATACATCCTCATCTATTGATGTCACCACCAAATTCCATAAAGTAATCTCTGCATTTATGGTTCAAGAGCACAGGCCTAAAACCAATCACTAGTTTTACCCACACTTTTGTCATTAAACCAGTGCAAAACTTAGGTACACCAGTGACTATGCAAGTTCCATTAATTTAATGGGTCTGATTTAGTTGGGGAGAGACATAGAGAGGTAGTGGTTTGAGCATTGGACTATGACCTTGGAGACCAGGATTCAGTTCTTTGCTCACCCATGTAAGCCCACTGAGTGACCTTGCACATGTCACACAATCTCAGCCCTGGAAAACCCGATGATAGAATGCTCTTAGGGTCTCCATAAGTTGGAAGCAACTTGAAGGCACACAACAACAAGAGTTGCAACAGCAGCAGCAGAAGCAGCAGCAGCAACTAGCTGGGAGGCCTACCAGTTTTATTTAGTCTACTGGTTAAGAAAAAGGAAAGAAATATCAGAAAATAGCTCAGAAAACCCATGGAATGTCTATATAAGAGGATCATTTATGCACACCATATACACATGTGCACAATCCCCAGATCAGATCCACACTGGACCAGATGCATTCCAGAAGTATACACCACATCTTTTTTATCTCCTCAGCAGAACTATGACTTATTTTCAGTAAGGGATATTTAGACAGCTTTTGACTCCCCTGTGGTGAACTGTGGTGATTTAGGATTTCTTACTTATCTGAAAAAACAAACAGGTTGAAAAACTGAGCTCTGTCATGCAGTTGCCCATAAAACCTTGGATCATATCTGAACCTATGCTGGCATTTCATTCTTATAAAAAATCTGGTACTCATCTAGTTGTCAAAAGAATTAGAAAAGCATTTTTCACTAGAGTTAGAAATTGTATTTGTGATACATAATTCCACTCAAGTCAAGAAATAATATGTTCCTAACATTATTTAAGCCACTGTAATTTTCTGTACCTTGGGAATGGTCCATGGTGTTTCTGGAAGCCTAGAAAACAACAATAATGTAACTTTGCAAGTAGTTATATTAACCCCATCCATGTGTGTCATTTGGGGGCTGGGGGTGCTGGCACTGTGTCTCTTTGGTCTCTGATACTTATCCCTTTCCATTTTATAAAACTTTGCCAAAGTTTTCAAAGTCTCTTTTGGCTTTGCAGGTGACCTGACATCTAACACAGAGAACAGACCTTAGACATCCATTATCAAGTACAGTGGAAAAATCAGATACCTTCCAAGGTAGCTGCTGCACATGAATATAAAAAGATTGGCATCTCAGAATTGTGGTCTAACAGTTTTACTCTTTCTATTTTTTGGGGGGGGTGTCTGAAGGCAATGGAATGAATTGCCTTACAATTGATCCTGACCCTTTTTTATATGAGTCATATTATACAGGGGATGTCCTGACTGGTATGCTGGTTTCTCATCTCATTTACTATCTACATGAATTTTCTTTCACGGAAAATCCTTGGCACAAATTTTCAGACTTCACAGTGTAAGAAATGCTTCTATTCCCCTTATTCCTGTGTTGTGTGAATTTGGCCATTTTATAGGATCTAAGTCCAACAATCAGAATAAAATATTCTCCTACTAGGTGCTTTTCTTTTCAACTGCATGCATCCTGGCCTGTTAAGATGAATGAGGCATCCTCTTCCTTTCATGAGAAGGCTTCTTCTTGTGTCGGAATTGGTCTGTCTCTCCTGCTGTGTGAATGTGCTCCTCTTTGGGGAGGGATTATTGTCTTCTCTCTTTATACTGTATCTGAATAAGTGGAAATATTATACATTACAATTATCTATTGAGTATGAAGAATTAGACTGATGGCTGGGGAGAACCTGCAGGAAAATTCACTTTTTCCAAAATTTCCAAAACTTGTTGGCCAAATCTTTGTGGGTGTAAGTTCCCTTAAACATGCGTACATTCTTGTCTTTTGTGCAATAAGTCTATTCAATTCATGGTTGTATATGCAGAGTCCCATAAGTGTAACCATTTCATATGTTCCAACTAGAGAAGAACCACTTAATTTATTAGATTTATGTGCGCATTCAACAATTCACTCAGTTATGCTGCTCTAGCTTTGCTTTCCTAGAAGGATCCTAGCCATGCAGTTGTGCACCCTTGGATGGCGTGTAAAACTATTTATACATATCTTCAAGGTACCCCTTCATTCACTGGGACTGCAGAAACAGCCACTGTGCATTTCCCATTGTACAATGGGACAATCATCAGGCACACTAACAGATAACCACTCACTTATACAATATTCGTGTTCATGAGAAGACTGGTGTCGTGTAACCACTGTGTAACATGTGAAATGTACTATATACATTTAAATGTATTACACTAAACAAATTACTATAAATATGGTAACTGTTCATTTAGAATAATTTGTATAAATATATGTTCATTTTGGTATTTAGAAGGAACATTACAGATAAAAAAGCATGTGTATCCTGAGTTTCAGCAGGGGGGATGATTAAGTGGGAGGAGGAGGTGGTGATATTGTTAGTATTATTATTATTACTATTAATATATTAGTTATTAATAATTATGCAATATAAAGATTATTGGAAAATATATAAAACCATGTGTATACTATACATGCATTACTACATAATTCTATGAACATTTATGGAAATGATTTAAAATATCATCACCTCTAGTAAAGTTGGGTTATATGTTTAATGTATAGGATTTTAATGTTGGTAGTTTGTATGGGGTTTGGGTTTTGTTTGGTTTAGTAGATTCGTTGTACACTTATGTTTATGTATGTACTGTATTGTGTATTGCATTATATTGTGCACAATCACTTAATAAAAAAAAAAAAAACATTGTGCAACACTGGAGGGAGACAAATGGCTGACCAACCAGGGAAAGAAGGAAAGAAAGAGATTGTTCTCGCTCAGAGCCCCATCCCAGCTTCCTCTGGGCAAAACACCTGAGGGGCAAGGAGACCACAAAATTGAGGTTGCTCCCTGGCCAGCTTGCCACTTTCCCAAGATGACTTAAAGTGAGGGTCTAGCCCTCAGGCCAGTCCCAAGGAAAGTCTCCTATCCACCCCTTGAGTTGCAAGGCCTAAAGAGGCAGTTCCAGAGCCCTCTCCTTCAACTAAAGCAGTGGTTCTCAACCTGTGGGTCCCCAGATGTTCGTGGACTTCAGCTCCCAGAAGCCCCAGCCACTATGGTCAATGCTCAGGGCTTCTGGGAGCTGAAGTCCACGAACATCTGGGACCCACAGGTTGAGAACCACTGAACTAAAGGGTTGGTGCACTGGTGGCGCAGTGGATAAATGCTGGTACTGCAGCCACAAGGTTGTGAGTTCGATCCTGCCAGGCTCCAGGTTGACTCAGCCTTCCGCCCTTCCACAGGTTGGTAAAGTGAGTACACAGCTTGTTGGGGGCAATTAGCTAACACACTGTAAACCACTTAGACAGCATTTAGCTGATAAGCGGTATAGAAATACACATGCTATCACTATTGTTCACCAAATTCCTACTTGTCTCATCCCACTACCTGCCATAGATAAGAGGCAAGAATCTGCTTAGGCTGTAGTTCCCACCAGGCTGGTCCAAAAGGGGATCACTCCCTGTTGCAGATCTCCCAAGAATAATAAATTATTTACCTCTGATATGCAGATGCCATTTACTCTGCTGATCTCAGACCTCTTAAAAATTATTTGATGATCTGGAAAGAAATAGCTCAAACCCTTCAGCAAAGCATTTGGAATTTCCCTATTCACTCTTCTCCGTGCTCAGTCAATGCATCACAGGTCTCTTTATACATCACAACATCCCTTGGGGCAAAATGACAGACCACATTATAGCCACATCAGGCTCACATCATGAATGGTTTGCAGAATAATAGCCTTGTCCTTCAACAAACCTAGATTATTAGGACAGTGAGCAGCATGTGCAGTGGAGGCCACTGGTGCTCCCTGAAAAATATTGGCATCAGGCCATGGCATCAAAGGCCTCTCTTGCCCAGCCACTCAAGCATAGCCAGATCAATCAGTCCCAGGTGGGATCCAAAATGGCAGCTGTGTGCCTGGTGTATCACTCAATAGACCATACTATGGGTGTAGATCAGTATATGATACTTCACTGCCCATAACCTAGAATCTGAAAGAAACAACAAAAGCAATTAGCAAAATACACTAGTATTGAAATGAACGGAGATATTTTTGGTATGCAGAAGTGTCCTCTCCTTTGAATAAGTTGTGGACTCATGCCCAATTCAAATCTCATAGATGCAGTTCCAATCTGAAATAAATAGATACCAAATTTAGCCCCTTTAAAACACAGCATATCTAAGCCCCTAGAGGTTATGAATTAGAACTGGCATTTAGCCATGAGACAAATCTGCATCGCAAAACAAAGGGTCAGATGATCCCATGACTTGAACAAAGCCCTGAAAAGCACACACCAGGCATAGTGACTGATCACTGCAGCTGTGCAGCTGCAAACAGTCTCCAGCACTGTGTTGATCTGTTTTGGATGATTGAATGGTGACAGCTACATGTTGCCTCTCTAAGAGGAGGTTCTGGAACTCTTAGGCCATGCTCGATCTGAGGCCTGCCCAAAAGTCAGTTAAAGATGCAACATGAAATAAAACAGTTTCATATTGCGAAACACAAAGACTCGCCCAACATTTCCCCAAACCCTTAAGTACATCTGAAAACAAAGTTTTCTTCATGTCTACCACTGTACCTATCTCCTGGGAGCAAACTTCCAAAGCCTTATGAATGCAAAAGTCACCTATAGTGTCCTGGAAACCTTGAACCTTGAGTCAAAAACCCATAGCTGACAGTCAGGCTTTAGTAGACTAAAGAGACAGTCCTCTACTATGGAGATAGATACAATATTGCAGTAGAGAAAACAGGCAAAAGCCACTCATAGCCCAAGTCCTCCAGAACTCTAAACTTAGTAATTTTTTTCCCCTCTTTGATTTAATTATTTGTGGTACTTGGAGCTAAGGATCAGCTAATGGTCCTCACTACCTCACCTTTCCAAACCTCCACATGCCTAGTGGAATTAGGTCTGGCATGGAGGCTTCATCTGGCAACAGTTGGCTGAAGAACTTCATCTGTCTGTAGTACAGAGTGTTAGCTGTGTCATTGTTTATCCCAGACACATGAAGAACCATAAAGAGAATTCATACCTAACACACTGGAGGCTGAATGTCCTGACCAACCTGATAAATCTGGGGAAACTGGATGATAAGGTATTGATTACCTACACTGTAGCCATTTTATCACACCAGAAATGAACAGAAGAATTAACTAGCTCCTCTGCCCTTATCTGAACCAAAACCAAGATGGAGCAAAACTCTGAAATTGTAAGGTAAGCTGTAAGGCCAGCTGCCCACTCAGCTATGGATGGGTGTACTCTTGCCCTTTGAAATAGACTCCATAGCCAACTTCAGCCTTGGAGGATACCTGTAAGACATCTCAAACCTTCTGCTCATCATGCCATAAGGATATCCCAATGAAATCAGTAAGAAATTCCAGCTAAACACCAAGATCCTCTCTATTTCCTTGCATCATTCTGCTTCTGTCATACTGTTTGCTAACCGCACCTCTGCTATCACAAAGGCACCTGAGAAAGGCACTATCAGGAATCATCACATAGCAGGCAATGCCCAAAGATCTCCTGAAACTCATTGCAGCAATAATGTTCCTTTCTGCAGCTTAAAGGGGCACGGTCCCTTTAGCAGGTGGAGGAGCACTTCTAGGCCCCTTCTTACCTGATTATTACTCCCTGCTACCACCTGATTGACATAGTCCATTAGGAAATTTGCAAAAGGAGTGGAGTCTTTCATACACTGAATGTTCATGTGTGTGCACATTGCTGCCTTTGGTCTCATCTGAGCGTGGAGATAGAGCCAAATCAGAATTTTCATGCTGACAAATGACCTTGACTGTGATCTGAGGGTTCATAGGGAGTCTGCCATAGTCTGTAGAGTGCACTTGAGTCCTCTGGGTAGTCCACATATCACACTTGCCCTATCTCTTTTATAAGTCATTTTA
This sequence comes from Iguana delicatissima, assembly GCA_948472985.1. Lineage (NCBI taxonomy): Eukaryota > Metazoa > Chordata > Lepidosauria > Squamata > Iguanidae > Iguana > Iguana delicatissima. The sequence continues at coordinate 163,429 of CAOKZL010000439.1, forward strand.
TGCCATGAGATCAAGACAAAAAAAAAGTCTGTCACCTGTTATTTGAGGGCCTCAAACAAGAGATTTATATGGGACTTGCCTTTCTTCACTGATACAAACATACGCTCACTGATCATCTTCATTTTCTTTTGCAGGTGGCTGGCTGGATATCATTTCTTTCCTATCTGTTATCTCTGTCTCATCACTTCTCCTTCTCCATACTGGCCTGGGGCACATGATGAAACTCAAGAGCTTCTTTCTCCAGTCTGCAGAGAGCACTGGTGAGTGGAAAGACTAAGGGGCACAGCTTGGGCATGGAAGGAGTTCTTTTAGTTCTCTATAGAAAAAAGACAGAGATTTATGATGACTGTTGTAATAGGATGGCTTTAGATATTGGAGTTCAATGATACCTCAATGATACCTCCCAACACCAAAAGACTTATGGGTTGTGATAGAGAAGGAACACCTTGGATTCAATTAAACAGCTATTCTTTCAATTAAGCCTTTTAAAGTGTCTTTTCTCCTCATGGCTCTCTCCTATATTGACTGCTACTGCTAAGTTGACCAAAGACTCAGTAGGTATGTGGACATATTTTGAAGCTGATGATTTTGGGGTTGTGAGAGCCCACCTCAAAAATTTCTGATAGACAATAGAGTGTTCTCTATGCAATATAAGGGTTCTTTGGTCCAACATGAGGACAGAGTACCAAGTAACTTTTCATCATATTTTCTGCAATTTGCTATTTCAACAGTTTGTGATTTCCAATGCTTCTGCTTCTCATTAAACCACACAATAAAAACTTTATAAAAGTGAACCACAGCATGTACAATTTTCCCTACATTTTCTTCTTTAGCACATGAGGATATATCAATTTTCCTTCCTCGGGATTGCAAGGAATAACACAGCAGATAGTACCTGATCAGACATATGTAATTGTATGTATGTTAAGCCAGAGATTGGTTTGAGCAGTTGTGTGTTTAGAGGGGTGGGCGGATCTGAGCATGACACTGGCCCTGCTGGATATGTCATCATGGGTAAATGTTGGTGTAAGTTCGTTTTTGGCTTGTCATTAGCATTTCACAATCTTAAGACCATCTTTCAAATAAAGGGCATGTTCTGCATGTAGAAACAATGGAAGGGAGTTTAGGGGTCAAATATGCCTTGATTTAAGAGTTATGAAAACTTGTAATTATGATGCTATTCAAATGTCCTGCAACTGGTTAACATGTTTCATTTACAAAATCAATTCTATTGCCTGATCTTTAGCAGGGATGTTAGGCTTAACATTTCAATGCTTGGTAATTTGCTATAGAATTGATGTGCTTTAACAATTAGCTATGGTATTAATCGGTTTTAGGCGCTTGTAGCTCATCAAACAACCTTGCTTTAGAATTGTTTGTTTTGCCTAGTACATCTCAGTGGTCTGTATGTGCAAAGAGAAGGACACTGCTAATGTTGAAGATATCTTTCAGAATGACCCAGGATGTTGATAGAGTCATGTAGACTTGAGAAGTTAGGGGTCCTATAGAATGTAACACTTTGCTGAAGCTGAAGTGTAATTTTGCTGGAGCTGATGCATGAATCTTTTCTTTCATGTAAGCATTCTTTAATATAAACATTAAAATGGTATAAGAAGGGAAGCCTGAAAGAATAAAATCATCCTTCCTAATCACTACTGTCAGTGGTGATAGCTGGATGGATCTTTTGGCCAAACTTACTGTGTGAGTTTGTTTTCTTTTACTCTCTCACATTCACATTTACTCTTCCTACTTTGTGCTTGGGGGTTCAATCCAGTTCTGTGTCAACTTGGGGATATGGTGAGGTGTGGTTTATTTATCCACCCTATCAGGATATAGGAACACGTGGAGATGCTTCCTCCCTGGGTGGAAAAGAATGGCTTGAGAGATTGAAAAGGCTATGGAAAACACACATAAATGTCATGAGCTTCCCTCCTTCCCCATTTGGGGGCTTTCGGCAAAAGTTTCATGTGCACCAAAAATAGCAGGATTTTACACAAACAAAAGCTTACGGTAAAACCATGGTAGTCATCAGCTACGAAGGAGGTGTATTCTACCACATGATGGAGCATGGCTGAACAATGTTTTCATCTGGTTTGGGGATGGGTGGGCTAGGAGAATTTACTTAGTTAAATATATATGCCCCACAAAGAAAAACTTCCCTGAGTATATTAAGATTGTCATCTTTAAAATGTCTTTATAATATAAATGGCTAGGATTTGCTCTTGACATTCTTCACCCTAGAAACCTGGTGCTTGTTAATTTGTGGCCCGAATACTGTTCAAGCCAAACTTTGAATTAGATTTGGAAAACATATTTGTGAACAATATTACCACCTGAGTAACAGAAAAATGAGCTTTGCTGTCATTATCAAAAAGGCTGTAATTTCATTTCCCCAGGGAGGAAGTAAATGGTTCATAATAAAGCAATCATGACCCCATTCTACCTAGGGCTATATTAACTCGGCAGCCTTTGATGGATTTGTAATGAGTACATTTTTTACTACAGAGAAAGGGACTTGATCTCATCTTGTTTAGCAAACACTCTCAATCACGCAGATGCTGCAAATGGATGTAGAAAGGTTTACATCTAGGGAGAGGATCTGCCACTGGAATGGAGGATTAGCAGTCTTTCTGATGTTGTTTCTCCTTCTCCTTTGGGTGTGTGGAGTAGATACAACAAACTGTCTCCTTCTTGATCCCCCTTCTCTTCCACATACATCATATCAATCTGGAGATCTCATGATTGGAGCTATTGTTACTCATTTACTTTGCAATTTCCATGTATTTTCATTCAAGGAATACCCTTGGCGTGAATATTCTGATTTTACAACGTAAGGATTTCTCTCTCTCTCCCTCCCTCGAATCGTGTGAATTTAGCAAGACCATAAGTTCAAGTATTAGAAAGGCAACATGAATGCCGAAGAAACAGAGAGTGAACAAAAAAAAAAAAAGATTATTCTGCATGCACATTTATTCTCACATTGCACTATGGATGTGAAGTGTCCCAACTCCCTTTGGATGAGTTTATTTATTTTTCTTCCCATTTTTGTTTTATATTTTGAATTTTTTTACAATTTCTTCCAACCTGAAATCTGATCCCATTCTAATTACTTATTAGTTGTTTTAAATTTTTAAATTTTGTATGTCTTTTTATGTTTTGTCTTATGCTTTTATTTATTTATTTATTTATTTTACTTTTGGAAACTGCCTTGAGCCCCATCTTGGAAGAAATAGCAGCATGCAAAGTCAATAAACAAATAAGCAAACAAATAATTCTTCCTAGATTCAGCATTTTGTTGCAAAATGAACATAATTTAAGAAATCTTTCCCTGCTTGACTAATGCATGTATTTTCACATTCCCAGTTCAAAATTGCTTATCTCTTTTGTTTTGTGTGAACTTTAGTTGTGAAAAGTACTCTCTGAGCCTGTCAACTGTATGAATGATCAAGGTGAGATGGGAATTGTCTTGCAGCATTGAAGGAACTGAATGTCTCTTCTTTCATTAAAACTGTTTGCTGCTATGCTCTTTCTTTCCATGATTTGATTAGTATTTATTCGGTTCTGATTATAAAATGTGACATCATAGTCTTTTCTTCAATTATTCTTGTTTGTATATTTTTATCTGCACGTTTGCATGGTTTTGGACTTGGGCAGAATAACTATCTTCCCCATTTTTATAATATTGCAATATGTCCCATTTTGCATGCTATAATAATTTGTAAGATGTGATGAATCTGGTGGAAGAAAAAGCAGCAAGAATTATCACCACTCACAGAAATTCCAAAACATATTGCAGATAGCAAAATTAGCCACAAAGACAGTATGGACAGCAAAACTGAAAAAGTGTGTCCGCTTGCCATTGTGCATATTGACGAGTGGGATTGATACAGAAAATGAAAGAAATCAAAAAAAGTTTGGAACCACAGGTTTCCCAGACAGTAGTCTTGAGCTTCACAAATTAATGGAAACCATTCCCTTCATCAGAAAATAGATTCTGAGAAGAAAGGAGCCAAAATGAGGTGCTTGGGAAACAAGGGGAATATCAGAACATAGTCCTAGCAGCTGCCTTAGCCAGAATAATCCATGGTTAAAAAGTGCTGGAAATCGCAATCTGAGAATTTATGGAGGGCTTCATGATTTGCGCACCTGAGCTGCTGTAGTTGGATGTCAGTATTAAAATTAGAATATGAGCACCAGGTACCTTCTGGCTTTTATTCACAGAGCCGGAACCAAAAGTGAATAAACACTGAACCTGGGTGGACATGACAGTTTGAAAATTTAGTGCTTTTTTGTTTGTTTGTTTGACCAAACCACTTTTGCAATGACCATGATCCACTTGGGAAAAAAAAATCCAACCTGTGAAGTGGACCAAGTTGTGCAGACCACTAGAAAGGGTTATTTCTTTATTTCTCCTCCTTCTAGTTCTGCTACGCCATTGACTGTAGCGATGAAAAGCTAAACTTAGAGATAGACACATGAAATGAAGAAAGTAGTACTTTTTTTTTTAGTGTAACTGTGTATAACTCCTTTTGCAGGATGCTGACAAAACTCTATCAGCACATCTTGTCTTTGGGGTTTGCTGTAAAAGAAATCAATGAGAATCCCAAACTCTTACCAAATGTTACTCTTGGTTTCCACATCTACGACAATTACAATAATGCACACTTGACTTATCGTATCACACTGGAACTTCTCTTCATGTCACATAGATTGGTCCCCAATTATAATTGTGAAAGCCACGAAAAACCAACAGCCATTATTGGGGCACTTGATTCCAAGACTACATTCCACATGGCGGATATCTTAACTCTCTACAGGTTTCCACAGGTAGGATCTAAACCTGGGGTTTCACGAGGGTAAGGTACTCTTTCTGTTTTATCTCACCCTCTCTTACATGTTACCAATAATATTAAGGGACATTTAAAATAGTATTTTTAATTTCCTGAAAAAGAACAAGTAAGAGGCAAGCTAGGTATGTTTAGCCTGATAAAACAAAGGTTGAGGGATGACATGACAGCCATCTTTAAATATTTGAAGAGATACCATGTTGAAGATGGAGTAAGCTTGTTTTCTCCTGCTCTGGAGAGTAGGACATGGAGCAATGGATTCAAACTTCAGGAAAAAGGTTTCACCTAAACATCAGGAAAAACTTCTGATCGTAAGAGCTATTGAACAGTGGAATATGCTGGCTTAGAGTGTGACGGAATCACCTATTCTGGAGATATTGAAACAGAGGCTGGATGGCCATCTGTCAAGAATGCTTTGACAGTATATTCCTTCATGGTTGGACTCAATGGCTATTCTGGTTTCTTCCAACTCTATGTCTCTATGATTCTATGAAAACATGTGATAGAAGAAGGAAGATTTCTTTAGGTGAAAGGAAAACATGCTTGGAGAGATGAGACACACAGTGTAGGCTCTGTTCCCTTGTTTGTTGTGGCTGCTCAGCCAGAGAAGAGTAGTCCAATGGATAAGGAAAGCGGAGAAGCCTCCTTGTAGCAGGGCATGTTGGATACTTGAGACCAGGCTAAGGGATCATAGAATCACAGAGTTAGAAGAGACCCCAGGGGCCATCCAGTCCAACCCCCTGCCATGCAGGCACCCTCATCAAAGCACTCCTGACAGATGGCCATCCAACCTCTGTTTAAAAACCTCCAAAGAAGAAGATTCCACCACACTTCGAGGCAGCATATTCCATGGAAGTTCTTCCTGAGGTTCAGGTGGAATCTCCTTTCTGGCAGTTTGAATCCTTTGCTCCTTGTCTTAGTGTCTTGAGCAGCAGAAAACAATCCCACTCCCTTCTCAACATGACATCTTTTCAAATATTTAAACATTGGCTTTCATGTCCCTTATTAACCTTCTCTTCTGGAGACTAAACATCCCCAGCTTCCTAAGGCACTCCTCATAGGGCATGGCTTCTAGACCCTTCACCATTTTGGTTGCCCTCCTCTGGACATGCTCCAGCTTGTCAAGATCCTTCTTGGAATGTGGTGCCCAGAACTGGACACAGTTCAGTTCAGTGTGCAGTTCAGTGGTCTGGGTGATCAGGAGACTTCCCTGACATGGCACTGCTTGAGTTTGGGGCATTGTTCCAAGAGCTACAAAGCAATGCCTTGCACTCCACTCAGAAAAAACTTTGCATGTGAATTTACACTTAGGACATATTTATAATGCACAGGCTTCTGACCACCATCTCTTAAGACTTCTTTAGATTGCTCCTGAAAAGAAACCATTTTCTTCCAGTTTTCTCTTCCCCGAACCAAAAAAAACCCTTCTTGATTGTAAGTAGTTTTAGTTTTATATATCTTATGCCCATCATGTTAAATTTCTTGTTTTACTCTTTTGCAAAGCTTTGGCCCTGTTATATTACATGTGTTTTATAGATATGATGCCAAAGGGAAAAATGCATTAGATATTCCAATATATTTTCAAAATTCTTTCAGCTGTCTTATGGCTCATTTGCATCATCCAAGAAGGAAATGGGACAGCACTCCTCCCTTTACTCCATGGTCACCAATGAAGACCCACAGTATATGGGGATTATCAGCTTACTTAAGCATTTCAGATGGACATGGGTTGGGCTCTTTGTGGTGGATGATGACACTGGAGAAAGATTTTTGGAGACCATGGAGCCCCTGCTTTCCCAAAATGGAATCTGCACAGCTTTCACAAGTCAAATTCCAAACCAGGAATATTTTCATGGTGCAAAAGAACAGTATTATGTAATCCAAAATGCTTTTCAGGCTTACATTTTACCCGAAACTAAGATATTGATCCTCTATGGAACATGCTTTCACTTTATTTGGCTGTGGCATTTCATTTCTCTAGGAATTTTTAAAGGTGATATAAGTATGTCGATTGGAAAGGTGTGGATTACAACTTCCCAGGTGGATTTTGTACTAGGAAACCATAGACAAGAGAAAGATTGGCAAGTGTTTGAGGGTTCTATTTCCTTCATGATTCACTCCAGTGAAGTTCCAGGGTTCCAGGAATTTCTTCAGACTCTAAAACCAGATTGGGTGACAGCTGATTATCTTCTCAGGGAATTCTGGAAGGAAGCATTTGACTGTGCAATTCCAGATCCCAGGATGCCATACAAGGTCTCTGGAACCTGCACTGGGGAGGAGAGATTGGAGAGCCGCATTAGTCCTATTTATGAAATGCGTTTGAGTGGCCACAGCTATGGTATTTATAATGCTGTCTATGCTGTGGCCCATGCTTTACATGCCTTGCGCTCATTCAGTTCCAAGCTCAGAGGAAAACTGCGTGGTATAAAAGGGGATCTGCAGGATGTGCAGCCATGGCAGGTAACATTTTACAATTAAAATGTTTTTCTTTGCTTGGTTAGCAGCTCCCCCCACCCCCGCAACACACATACTTCTTTAGTGAACAGTATTTCACACAGTATTTATCTCTATAAATTTGTATGCATACATTTCTCTTTCTTTTCAATCTTAAAAAAAAAAAATACAATTAGTATCTATGACAAAATTTTCCGGTCCAAAACATGGATAGTGGAAAAAAATATAAAATAATGCACAGGATCCAGGTGTAATCAATCTTACAATCATGTTTTCTAAACGATCGAAAAATGTTATGGTACTTTTTCTTTTTAGAAAATACAATAACATAGTATACAAAATCAGCTGGACTTCCTTTAATTATGATTAATTTCTCCCATTTATTTCACTTGATATCCATTACGTGTGAATGAATTTGGACCCAACCAATCTTTAGAAAGCACTAGCATATTCATTTTTTTTATTGTGACAACCTCATGGTGTTTCCATCCTACTATTTCTGTTGCTTTTTCAAGTAGCTCCATCCATTTCTTCAAGGGATTTCATTTAACAACTCTGCTGGAGAAAGCATGTATTTTAATGAGAATGCGGAAGTGAGAGCTGGATTTGATATAATGAATTTGAGGACATTTCCAAATCAGTCCTTTCTTCAGGTGAAAGTGGGAGGAGTAGATCCCATTGCTCCCCAAGGAAACAAATTCATCATTCATAAGAACAAGATTACTTGGCATCAAAGTTTTAACCAGGTATGGATTATAGGGCATTTTGGATGGATAAAACATCAGAAAAAAAAAGTTGGTCAGAGAAGGATGGTGGGTCATCCCCAGCACGCAAGAAGCAATTGTGACAAATTATTACATGTTTAACTTTGGCATTTCTCATGTCTCTTGTTTGTTTGTCCATCCTCTGATGTTCAAACTAGGATTTCTCCATCCTAAACATTCTTCCTCTTTATGGACAGGCGGTACCTATTTCAGTCTGCTGTGATTTCTGCCCTCCTGGCTACCAGAAGAGAAAGAGGGAAGAGGAGAAATTTTGCTGCTATGATTGCATTCTTTGTCCCAAAGGGAAGATTCCCAACCAAACAGGTAAGTGGCAGCAATCTTTCAGCCAAATGGATTCTTGCGGATGACTCAATTAAGTTTGGCAGACTTTCACATTTGCAAGTCATCCCGCATTAACAGTCAGACATTAATTTGTCTCAAGCTGCTCACTTAATAAAATTGCACACCAAGGAAAACAATAGTACTTTTTTCCCGTAAATTATTCAGTCTGTTTAGTCAGATACACAGGGATGGGAAACTGAACATGTTCAAAATATCTAATTTTCAAGAGAAGTTGATTCATCAATTGCATGGAACTGACTGCAAAAAAAATCAGAAGGTATCCACCAAGGTGCAAGGTACCTGTTAAGACAGAAGCTGGAAGTGGAGTAGACCATAAGTATTCCACAAATATTTCTCTCCCTTTTGTTTCCTATATTGTTCTCACCATCTGGAAAACAGAGCCTAGTTTCATAGTTTCTTGTCTGACATGGGTGACACACATGGGTTGCATACATAAGACTCCATTATGCAGCTGCCTGTACCTGCCTTTAGAAGGCTGGGCGCAGTGCTTTTATCTTTTATCTGTTTAGGTCAAAGTGCTTCAAGAAACTAGAGCTCTAGTGCTGTCCTATCTCAGTCCCAGCAGCATAGCTGATAATTCAAATAAGACAAACTGAATGGCTCCCAGATCTTAATTTCATTCAGTAAGTACAAAGTCAAAATACAGCCCAACAGAATTCAAAGGCAACAAGTCCAAAGTCATTCAAGATAATCCAGAGTCAGAGTAATCCAGAGTCAAAGTAATGCAGAGACAGGCACGGAGTTCAGCAAGGCATCCAGCAAACAGAGAGGTCAGGTAAGCTCTGACAAATCTTGGAGGGGAAGCTATAGGTCAGCCGCCTATTGCAGTTGTTGCCTGTTTAATTGTTGCCAGTTATATATTCTGTGGGATTGGTGTAGGCTCTCTCTTTGTTTTCTGTGCTCAGCAAAGGTAGGTACTGTTAAGTTGTCCTCTGTGTCTGAAGGGGCAGGACATTCTGCTGTAGCTGGCTCCACCCACTGTTCTGTTTGTGGCACTGTTCCCTCCTCTCACACAGCAGGTCCTGGCATGTCCCCTGTTTCAGACTCTGAGTCTAAGTCCATGTTGTGGAGGAAGGGCATGACAAGCTCAGAGTGGTATAAAAGAATGCAGAGCAGTCACACCTCCATGAATGTTGTCATTTTGCACATTGATTTAGTGGTTCATTGCAACATGCTTTTGTCCCCTTGGCTACATGTACAAAGTGCCCATGTGCAAAGAAGGCAGTATATGTTAATTATGTGTTTTAAAAAGTCAGAATTTGGGGAAATTAATAAGTAAAGTTTCTAGTAAATAAGGTATAAAATGAAACACACACTGTCTGTCTTTTAAAAAATATACTCTCATTTTTGCAGTTCACATTTTAAATCCTATGATCTAAATACTAGTGAAGTGTGACTATCGTACCTTTTAGAGGCAAAGCACAAGGGTAACCAGAAACTGTCAAGTTCTCAGGGAGATGTCACTATGAAATTAACTGTTAAGAATCACTGTAGTGTAGAAACTTGAACTACTTTGAAAATAAATAGGAATTATGCAGAACAGGGAGAATAATGTTTTGAACCTAAGGTCCAAATCATACCTGAGATAAAGTCAGTTCTTCACCATGTCATACTTATCTAGACATACCACACAAAGCTATGGTATCAATACAAACACAGGCATTACAAATATACCTGTAAAAGCAACAAGAGTTTTCTCACTCACTGACATCTCTAGAGATGTTTACATCTTCCCTTCCTGCCTGCTGAATTAAATGGAGTGGATGACATGTTAGGTGAGTTGGAGTGTTTTATCACAGGGTTTGATTCACCCAAAGGTTTACCCTGCAGGCTGAATGGGTTGTTGAAAAGAGACCAAACCATGAATGGGGAGAAATAACCTTGCTTTAACTCAGGACAGTAACTATAACTGCTGGATAAAAGTCACCCTCACAAATGAGTCCAATATAGAAGGCAATTACGGAAATTATTTCTACATTGTATATGATTCCATACTGTGATTGACCATTTTTTTTCTTTCACCAGACACAGCTGAGTGTTTCTCATGCCCAGAAAAGCAATATGCAAGCAAGAATCAAGATCAATGCATTCCTAAAATTATCACTTTTCTATCTTATGAAGAACCCTTGGGAAAATGTTTAGCTTCAGGTGTTCTTTCTTTATCCCTGATCACTGTTTTGGTTCTTGGAACTTTTATGAAGCACAATGATACCCCAATTGTGAAAGCCAACAATCAGAAACTCAGCTACACCCTCCTTGTCTCCCTTCTGCTCTCTCTTCTCTCTTCTTTCCTCTTCCTTGGTAAGCCAGGAAACCTCAAATGCCTTCTGCGTCAGTCTATTTTTAGCCTCATTTTCTCAGTGGCTATTTCTTCTGTCTTAGCTAAAACTGTCACTGTGGTTGTAGCTTTCATAGCTACTAAACCAGGGTCCAGTACGAGGAAGTGGGTGAAAAAAAGAGCATCTACCTCCCTTGTCTTCTTTTGCTGTCTCATTCAAACAGTGATTTGTACAATCTGGCTTTCAACCTTTCCCCCATTCCCAGATTTGGACATGAACTCTATTGCTGGAGAAATCCTTGTGATCTGTAACGAAGGGTCTGTGCTCATGTTTTATGTGGCCCTTGGCTACATGGGGCTTCTGTCCATTATCAGTTTAATTGTGGCTTTCCTAGCCAGGAAGTTGCCAGACATTTTTAATGAAGTCAAATTGATCACTTTTAGCATGTTGATCTTTTGCAGTGTTTGGTTGGGTTTCTTTCCAACCTATCTGAGAACTAAGGGGAAATACATGGTAGCTGTGGAGATTTTCTCCATCTTAGCCTCCAGTGCCGGGTTGCTCTGCTGCATCTTCTCCTCCAAATGTTACATTATTTTCTTTAAGCCTGAACTAAATAGCAGGAAGCTCCTAACCAGAAGAAAGATTTAGGAGATTAATCTGTCCATTCAAAGTTGTAATTTGATAATTTTCCCAATTTCATATTCTCATAAATTATTTTTTTAATCTGAAATTCTTTAAATCTTCAATTATTTTTCTAAATTGTTTTCAGACATAAACAGGATGAAACCCAGAGTCAGAAATGGTGCTATTGACAATGGTCATATAGTAAAAGAAAATCATAGAGGGCAAAGGATGGTGCACATGTGGGTAGTAGACCCCATTTGATTCATCTCTCCACATATCATTCCTCTTCCTCCTCTCTCCAGCTGGGCCATGAGTCAGTCATGGTTTTATTTCATTCCCTACATCTCCCTGAGGTGACTAGTAAAGGGGAAGGAGAATACGAAGCAGAGGCATGTCAACCTGCTATTGTCCAAGGATGATTAAAATTACCAGGGTATTAATAGCACTAATTAACGTTCCAATAATTGCATTCAGGAATCTTCTAAATGCTTCATGCATTAATATCATGACATGAGATGTTGAGCATTCTGCTGTTGTAGCACTCTCAAGAAGACTTTGCATTGCAACATATGATGTTCTTCATATGATGAAGACCTTTAGTCTGGCTTTTAGAATGTATGTGTCACATAATAGGCCTCAACAATTAGACATTTGTTTTGGTCTGTTGAGATGAGCTTTTGCTGGCTACATTTTTAGCTGAGACATATGCCCTCTCTTTTATATTTCTTAAGTCCTTGTTACCCTGTGACTTGGGGGTCCTGTGAGGGGCACCCAAATAACCAAACAAAACCTACCAAGATGGGGAAAATTAGCTGGAGCACTCTCTTGGCTAACGAGAGGCAGGGTAATGTAGCAGGATCTTTTACCCTATGTCTACAGCGTCAGGTCAGTGAGGAGGCAAATGGTGCAAATAACAATTAAGATTTATTAAACAGTTATTAAAGAAAAGCACAAACACACTCTTATCTAGAAAAGGAAAATAGAGGTTCAAGGGGAATGGGTGATATGCCGCCTGTCCTGTAGTCCTGGAGAAGCCTGATAGAAGAAGAGGAAACCTGGTGTGGCGGCCGAGGGGAATCTGCTGAACCGAGTGGCAGCAAGGCAGAGTAGAAGTCCAAAGCGATCCAGCGAGAGTTCCGAAGAGCTCTCAGAGCAGGGAATTTTTATAGGGGAAAGAATGACCGCAGGCTTGTCTGGTCTCGAGTGAAAACAATAAGTTTTAGGTTGGAGACAAAGCCTCCGAAAGGTCAGAATTTGCATGATTGAGTTAAAGTCCGAACTGACAATGGTATGGCCAGTATGTAGATGCGGCTAGCTCGGTAGTTAAGTACCTAGCTCGCCAGGGTGTCCTCTCAGGACAGAGGATCCCTTTGTGGTAGCGTGCATTTGTAATGAAGGTGTTTGTTTCGGGAGGTCCTCTAAAGCAGATCTGGCAATATCTGGCTTGGTTTGGTGGGAGCAACAAGTAATAGCCATGCCTAGCTTCACACTTGTTCGGCAGGCCTCACAAACACTTGGCTGGTGGCAGAATAGGGCCGAATTGTGATATCAAAATGATATCTTTGGTTCACCAAAGGCCAGGCCAGTACACGGTGGTAACATCCTGAATTGGATAGATGACACAAATCTTTCTTCTCAGACCAGATTGCATTATTAATTAGAGAGATAGCAACAATTGCTGTGGTCTGCATGGCTAGAACAGGGAACCGTGGAAATCACATGATTTCTCCCTTGTTTTAAAACTCCACCCACTACTTGATGGTCTATTTGATGACTGACTCTGAAAATAAAGAGACCAGACATAGAGATTGAGTTGAATATGGTCTACTTTAATTCTAAACTTATTAATCCTTTCATTCCTGAGAGTTACAAAAGTGGGGGACAACCTAATATGGCAATAGCTGAGGCAGCCATCTTCTCCAGCTTCCTATGGGTGAGACACGGGAGCCACAAGGATAATACAAATTCTAGGTTGCTAACCAGCCATCTGGAACTGAAAGGAGGATCTGAGAGTACCTTCCTTAGTTCGCATGACTTCAAATAAGTGTCTAGCCCCTAGTCCAGCCCAAAGAAAAGTCTCCCTCCCAATTCCCCTAAGCTACATGATCTAAAGAGACAATTCCAGCGCCCCCTTCTTCACCAAAATTGCGCCATTGCTTTCTTCAAAACCTTATTTGTCTCCTGTCACAATAAGTCAAGTGACTACCTATTTAATACAGCACTAATTAACAATCGAGGGGGAAAAGAGAGAAATACTATTGTGTAAAAGTGAAAAAAAAACCCTCCTCAGTTCAAGGCTGACCATCAAAACATACATTGAATACAAAGAGGGAAAAGTTGTCAATGAAATCAGGCAAAGGGGAAAGGAAAGGCATATAGGACCATATAAATCTTCCTCCCTGGCTCCTCATTGTCCATCATGCTGCAAAGTGCTGTGATGTAGTTACCAAACCCATTCTCCCTTGAAAGATAGTGAAGATACACTCTGTAGCATGGGAGGAAAACAAATTGCTGACCAACCAGGGAAATAAAGAAATAAAGAGGTGTCCTCATGCAAACCTCCTCCTCATCTTCCCTTGGGCAAAACACCTGAAGATCAAGGAGAACCCAAAATCTGGGTTGCTTTCTGGCCAGCCTACCACTCCCCCAAGATGACTTAAAGTGAGGATCTAGCCCTAAGGCCAGCCTCAAGGAAAGTCTCCTTATCCATCCCTCTAGTTTCATGGTTTAAAGAGATGGTTCCAAAGGCTCCCCCAACTGAACTGTCACCTCACCACTTGCCCCAAATAAGGGACAAACATCTTCTTAGGCTTTAATTCCCACCAGGCTGGTCAAAAGGGCCCTCACTTCCTGTTGCAGATCTCCCAAGAATAATAAATCACCTGCCTTTGATACCATCTACTCTGCAGAGCTTAGGCTTCTGCAATATTTGATGGTGTGGCAAAAAAAACAACAACAAAAAAACAACAAAAAAACAGCCCAACCCCTTCAGCAAGGCATTCTCAATTTCACTATTCACTCTTCTCTGTGCTCAGCCAAAGCATACCTGCTGGGGAAAAATAGTAGCCCACATTGTAGACATGTCAGGTCTGTTGAGCTGTATAATTAATATCATGAATGACTTGTAGAATAAGGCCCTTGCTCTTCCACAAACCTAAATTATTACCCCAAAGGTGAATGACCAGCATGTGTAGTGGAGGCTTCTTGTACTCCCCGAACAACATTGACATCAGGCCCTATCAACGAAGGCCCCTCATGCTCAGCCATTTGACCAAGGTTGCTCAGTGCTAGGTAGGATCCAAAATAGCACCAGCAGGCTTTCTGAACTACCGAATAGACCATAGTATGGCTGCCGGTCAGGACACAATGCCTCACTTGCCCATAACCTAGAATCTGAAAGAAACAACAAAAGCAAAGAACAAAATATATTGGTATTGAAATAGATGGAGATATCTTAGGTATGCAGAGGTGCCAAGTCCTCTGAAGAAGTTGTGGACCCATGTCCAGTGCTGATGTAGTGGTTGTAGTTCCAATCTAGAATGAATGAGTACCACATTTAACCCTTTTAAGTCCCAGCAAAGATAAGGTCTTTGAAATGGCAGACTAGAACTGTTATTTAGTCAAGGGGAAAAAATCTTCATAGAAAAACAAAGGTCCAAGCTGTGATTCCCTGACTCTAACATAGTCCTGCAAAGCACACACCAGATATAGCAACTGGTCACTGCAGATCTGCAGCTGAAAACAGGGCCCAGACCCGTGTTGATCTGTTTCAGATTAATAAATGTTGAGAGATATGTTGCCTCTCTAACTGAAGGTCCTGGGACTCTTAGACCTTCCTAGACTAGCTGCCCTTTGATTGAACCACTAGCTCACTAACTCTGAAGGCCACCTCAAAAGGCAGCTAAAGATGCAACATGAAATAAAACAGCTTCATATTGCAAGGTACCAATACCTCTGCAAAGTTCCCTCAAACCCTTAAAATAGATTTCTTAGCCAACTCCAGCCTTGGAGGATACCTGTAAGGCATCTCAAAGCTCCACTCCTCACACCAAAAGGATATAGAATCATAGAGTTGGAGCCATCCAGTCCAATTCCATTCTGCCATGCAGGAACCCACATCAAAGCACTCCCAACAGATGGCCGTCTGGCTTCTGTTTAAAATCCTCCAAAGAGGGAGACTCCACCACACTCCAGGGTACCATATTCCACTGCCAAACAGCTCTGACTGTCAGGAAGTTCTTCCTGAGGTTTAGCTGGAATCCCTTTTCGTGTAGTTTGAATCCATTGTTCTTTGTCCTAGTCTCTGGAGCAGCAGAAAACAAGCCCGCTTTTCTCCTCAACATGACATCCCTTCAAACATTTAAACATGGATATCATGTCCCCTCTTAACCTTCTCTTCTGCAGACTAAACTTACCCAGCTCCTGATTTCCTATTGAAATCAGTAAGAAATTTCAGTCGAATTTCAAGACCCTCTCTATTCCCTTGTGTTATCCTAATTCTATCATGCTCTTTGCTAACTGCACCTATGATGTCACAGAGACTCTTGAGAAAGGCCCTACCAGGAGCCACCACATGGTAAGCAATGTTCAGATGTCCAATGATCTCCCTGAAGCTCCCTGACCACAGGTTTATTCTGGGTGAGAAACATAAAAACTATCTCCCTCATTGAAATTTCTCAATGCATAATATGCATGATAGAGAAACTGTATAATTTCCAATACCCAGAAACACCAGCTGGTGAGTATAACTTTCCATCTTTTCTTGAGCCAGCAGAGCTCCCAGTTCCTGTCCTAAGGAAGAAAATTTAGCCAACAGGGACACACACTGACTGGTCTCTTAGACCCTTTCCGCAGGACATCATCATCCCTCACTGCAGATGGGAGAAGGACATGATCTAGACAATGGTTCTGCATGATGTTGTCCAGGTCTCATCCTTCTCCCATTCCCAGGTAGTGTGGTTGTGCCACAAATCATTGATGGGTTTTACCCATCAAGGAGGTTTCCCTCCTGCCGGCTGCATGCACCTACCTGGTGTGTAGAGGTCCTGGAGTGCAATGGCTGCATTTCCTGTCCCAGCACAGCCTGTGTCAGTATGTAGCTGTGTTGCAGAAAGAAGAGGCAGCACCATCATGCTTCCTCTGTTTCTGGAGGCAGCCTGTTTGTAGGGGAGTGGTCCTGTCACTTTCCTATCCCAAGAGAACCTCTACCAAGGTCCCTGTGGGATGCCTCCAGGGTCAGGTAGGGTGTGGAAAGAGCCTTAGAGACCCCCCCCCAAAATCAAATTGTGTACAACCCCTCTTCAACGCCATTCAAGAAAAGTACTAAACTTCTCAAATGTAGCACATGATACACAACTCCCCATAGAAAGGGCATGATCCAGGTAGAACATACCTTTAAAAGAAAAGGCAGGTAGCTAAAAATCACAAGGTTGTACTAGTATGAGGCAATGTGATGGTCTTGCCACTTCTGCTCCAACACCCTCATTACTGGACTGTGCACCCCCATTCTATTATATGGTATAATTGGCAAATATCATTTAATTGATATAAAATATAAATTTATACAGCTATGACTGCAATGTGATGCTGGAGAAAAAAAACAGGCTAAGCAAGCAGGATGCAAAAATAGGTCAGATGAGACTTGAGGGCATGGTCACATAATAGGCAGATAAGCTCTGGTGATAATGGATTTGCACATATCCCTTAACAACTCGACCTTTAGAAGCTGCCTCCATAGCACACCAACCCTCTTCCTCTGCCTGTTGAAACTCCCTTTTTGTCTTCTTACCTGTCCCTCTATTAAGGAACTATCATGATTCCCATTAGTCTTTTGTCACCTAATGCTAAGGCATTAGCTTGTTCTGGACCTCACTGCTTAATGTGCCAGAGAGCCATTAACATCTTCCCCCTCGAAGAAAAAACAGGATGTTTTAACCCTGGGTCTGAGCCAGATAGTTTACAGTATTCTGGACATATGCCAAAACTCTGCTGCTCCAATTCCCATTCTTGTTACTTCTTTTAGACCCTAGTCTGGGCCACATCACTTTGTCCCTTCTCTCCAGATAGGTAAATATCAGCTTCTCCCTAACTTCTCACTGTCAAAATTTTCCTCCATTTTTCTTCAGTTAGACTTGTGTGATTGCAAGACTGTTTCAGTCTTGTATGCATGTGATTGTTAATTTGCCCAATAAAATGTGTATTCTTTGGCTGGTAGGTTACCCCCCTCTCAGAGGCCCCTCCTTTGACCTAATACTTCTGTGACACTGGTATTTTATTCCCAGTCTCTTCAAGTGGACTCCCACCTTGCCAGACTGGAAATTTCTCCAGTGTGTATTTAATTTTCGCTGCCACCTCACTGCATTATGAATTACTTGGATAGTGCAGTGAGACACTATCCAAAATTAACAATCTCTAAGTGTTTAAGGACCTTCCCCCCCCTTTCTGCATGAGAGAAGTCCTAGCTAGCGTGTGCCAAAGGCTGACGTGGGAGTGGAGAGAAACAGAGGTTTTCAGAAAGTGTTTAATCAAGGCATGCAAATAAACAAAACAATATCACACTTGAGAGGCTTCCCCCTCCCAGGTACATTTAGTTACAAGACATAACAGCACAGATACATTCTTAAGATCAGCCAATTCCCAAAATAACAACATCCCTAACGTGACTAACTGCTTAATTCTAGTTACTCACAATTAGGTTATAGGCTTAGATGGCCTAACGAAGATGGGAGGAGCCAGGAGACGAGGCATGGAGCCTCCAGTCTGCCACTGGTCCAGATCCCATCTCTCTCTTTTCTCTGTTTTTCCTTTGGCCACATGGCATCACCTTGTGACCTGTGATGCTGACCCTTTCCTTTTGGTTGGTCAACTCTCACCCTGTGACCCTTGATGTAATGCCAACACCACATTAACCCTTGGTTTACCTGAGGAGGAAAGTCCCCCTTCAGCTAAGCCTAGATAATGGGAAGCTCCATTATCACAACTTCCCACTGTTTCACAGAAGCACTGGCATTGTGAGTGGACCTCTGAGTCATCCATATTTTGGAATAAAACCCTGACAATGAATCTTCCTTACTGCTGCATCAAATGAAATGTACCTTAAAGTACACAGTTTGGTGGGAATGGGATCATTAACTAACTCAAATTCCAGGTAGGACAAATGGTGAACAATCCCATATTCACTGGGAGGTTTTTGTTTGTTTGTTTGTTTGTTTGTTTTTGGCACAAAGCTGAGAGGGCACACCATTAAGCACAGCAGATGATAAAGGAAGAGACCAACTACCCTTCTCTCTGAGAACTTCTGAATCTTTTCAACTTCATGGTCCAAAACAACCACTGAATTTAAATTCTTAGACTTATAAGACTTGCAAATTCCTTAAAATGGCCTAGTGAACAATGGCAGTTGCAACACAGACAATGGGGTCTGGAATGGACTGATTGGTTTCAATGTCTTGGTTGAGAGAGGGTTTCTGGGCTATCTGCAGTAGGATATGCACATAGTAGGGGTCCTGGGCACCTTATTGTTTTCTGATGTTGGCAGTTGATAGGATTAGCTGAAAGCCATTAAATCAGGTTTTCTTCACTAATTTCAGAGAACTTTTGACCTGGCCGTGCTGGGTTCATCTCTGACCTATTCCCAGCCAGTGTCCTTTTCTTCCACACAGCCTTGCCAGCCATAAGTGTAGTTTATATTTTATGTCAATTGAACATATCTGCCAATTAATATATTTTGCCAGTTAGACCATATCAAAGTGTGGGGGTGTACAACCTGGTAACATACCAGCTTTTAGCTGTCCCTGTTTTTGGTTAATAATGTGAAACAAAGTATTCACCCACAAAATTTATAGATACACATTTCTCTGTCTTTTCAGTCCTAAAATAAGCCAATCAATATTTTAACAGAAAAAATCATTGTCTGTAATCATTTTTTTTTTCAATCTAAATATTTGTTAGCTGAAACTGTTTGCAAGAATGCATATGGTCCAGGCTTGTTCACTCTTACTCATGCTTTCTCCATAATAGAAGAATGTCAGGATATCAATTTTTTTAAAAAATGGAATAAAATAGTAAAATCACTGGGACTTCTGTTAATTGTGATTCACATTTCCCATTTGCTTCACTTGGTATTCAATATATGTGAATGAACTTGGATCCAAGCTCACTGTAGGAAGTACTAGTACATATATTAATGTTTTTATTGTGAAGAGTTCGTAATGTTTCCCTCATTTTTTTTTCCTATTGTTTTGTCAACTAGCTCCATACTTTTCTTCAATTGATTTCATTTAACAACTCTGCTGGAGAAGTAGTGTCTTTTAATGAGAAAAGGGAAGTGAGAACTGGATTTGATATAATGAATTTGGTCACATTTCCAAACCGATCCTTTATTCAGATCAAAGTGGGACGAGCAGATCCCAGAGCTCCCAAAGGAAAGGAATTCAGCCTTGATAAGGATAAGATTACCTGGCCTTCAAGCATCAATCAGGTGTGGATTATAGAGCATTTTTAGTGGACAAACATGAGAAAAAAATCCTGAGTTGGTTACAAAAAGACAATGGCTCATGCCTGTCCTGTAGAGGAAAACTGTGCCAAATTATTCCATGGTTAAATTGGTTATATCTCATGTCTCTTGTTTTCCATCCTATGATGGTCAAACTAGGTTTTGTTCATTCTGAACCTTACTCATCTTTGTGGACAGGTCCCACCCATTTCAGTCTGTTGTGATCCCTGCACTCCTGGTTATCAAAAGAGAAAGAAGGAAGGGGAGAAATTTTGCTGCTATGATTGTGTTCATTGTCCAAAAGGGAAAATTTCCAACCAAACAGGTATGTGGCACAAATCTTTCAGCCAAAAGTATCAAAGCAGATGATTCTGCTAGGTTTGGAAGCCTTCCACACATAATTACCTATTAAAAGTCAGACATTACTCCTAATCATTCTGATCATTTAATACGATTGCAAACTAAGGAGAAATTATTCTTATTTTTTTCACAGTACTTTTTTTAGTTTCAATAGGCAGACCTAGAATGGTGGGAAACTGAACATTTTTTTTTAAAAAAAACCTATCTAATTTTCCAGAGTGTTTGATTCATCAATTGCACTGCACCAAGTAGTACAAATCAGGAGTTATACAATGGTGCAAAACAGCTGTTCGGTGAATGTAGAAGCTGGAAATGGAGATGTTTATATGTGTTCTCAAACAATTTCTCTTCCTTTCTGTTTCCCATGGTGCTCTATAGAAACTGGTGTTTCTCCAACACCTAGAAAAGAGAGCATAGTTTCACTGTTTCTTGCGTGACGTGAGTGACACACATGGGTTACATATATGGGACTCCATTATCCAGTTGCCTGAACCCTGTTTTTAGAAGGCTAGGTGAATTTCTGTTATTTTAAGAGGTTTAGGTCAAACTACTTCAAGGAAGTGAAGCTCCAGATCAGAGTTGCTTAAAAGAATCTAGAGCAGCTACAGCTCCATGCATATTGCCATTATACACATTGGGCCTTTCGGCATGACACTGTTATAATGCTATTACTCCACTTTCAACATCCTGTGGAATTCTGGGAGTTGTAGTTTACTGAGGCCGAAGAGCTCTCTGGCTGAGAATTCTGAATTCCCCTCCCTAAACTCAAAACCCCAGGATTCCACAGGATGTTGAAAGTGGAATAATAGCATTATAACAGTGTAGTGCAGAAAGGTCCATTGATGCAGTGGTTCATTGCAACATGCTTTTGCCCCCTTTGCTGCATTTTTCCCAAGTGTAAGGAAGAACATTCAGTGCTAAATGTCTTTAAACATCAGAATTGTGGGATGTTACTCAAATATCTCTTGGTAAATAGTATAAAATGACACACATATCCCTCTGTTTTTTTTCAAATTATTCTTTCATTTTTGCAGTATCATTTTAAATCTTCTGATCTAGATTCTAGTAAAGTGTCACTTTCAGTCCTTCTAGAGGTAAAACACAAGGTTTATCAGAAACTATCCAATTCTTAGAAAGCAGTCACTATAGATTAAACGGTTCAAAATAACTGCAGAGAAAAAAGAAACTTCAAATTCTTCTTCAAAAATAAAGACAATTGCATAGAACAGGAAAAATACAATTTGAGTCAAAGGTCAAAATCAAACCTGATATAATTTGAGTTCTTCATTATGGAATGTCACACAGAGTCGTGACAACAAAAGAAACACAGACACATACACTCACAAATGCCTATATGAAAATGCAGACCTTTTCCTTATTCTCTGATACCTTTAGAGAGTTTTCAAACTCCCCTTTTTTACTGCTGTATATATGGAAGGGGACAGCATGCAGGTTGGGTTGGGATATTTTATCTCAAGGATTGATTCACTGACAGATTCACAATCCAGACAGAATAGTTCTTCAGAAAAGTTCTACCTATTAATAGGAAAGGACAGCATAGAATTAACATAGTATAGTAATGGAAATTAATTCCATAGTATATATGTCTCCATAATGTAATGCCTTTTTTTCTTTCTTTCTCCAGATACAGTTGAGTGTCTCTCATGCCCAGAAGATCAGTATGCAAACAAGAATCAAAATGAATGCATTCCTAAACTAATCACCTTTCTTTCTTATGAAGAATCCTTAGGAAAAAGTTTGGCTTCTGGCGCTGTTTGCTTATCCCTGATCACAGTTTTGGTGCTTGGAACTTTTATGAAGCACAATGATACCCTCATCGTCAAAGCCAATAATCAGAAACTCACCTACACTCTCCTGGTCTCCCTCCTGCTCTCCTTCCTCTCTTCTTTCCTCTTCCTCGGTAAACCAGGAAAGCTCAGCTGCCTTCTGCGACAACCCATTTTTAGCCTGATCTTCTCAGTGGCTGTTTCTTCTGTGTTAGCCAAAACCACCACTGTGGTTGTAGCTTTCATAGCTACTAAACCAGGGTCCAGTATGAGGAAGTGGGTGGGACCAAGAGTGGCCACCTCCATTGCCTTTTCTTGCTGCCTCATTCAAACAGAGATTTGTATCCTTTGGCTTGCAACCACTGCCCCATTCCCAGATTTAGATGTAAATTCAATTTCTGGAGAAATCCTTGTACAGTGTAATGAAGGGTCTGCCCTCATGTTTTATCTGGTCTTGAGTTACATGGGACTTCTGTCCTTGATTAGTTTAATTGTGGCTTTTCTAGCCAGGAAGTTGCCAAACACTTTTAAGGAAGCTAAGTTTATCGCCTTTAGCATGCTGATCTTTTGCAGTGTTTGGTTGACTTTCTTCCCAACCTATCTGAGCACTAAGGGGAAATACATGGTCGCTGTGGAGGTTTTCACTATCTTAGCCTCCAGTGCTGGATTGCTTTGTTGTATCTTCCCCCCCAAATGTTACATTATTCTGTTTAAGCCTGAGCTGAACAGTAGGGAGCTCCTAACCAGAAGAAAGACTTAGGCCCTTTCTGCATCTTACCTTTTCTTGGTGCTGGGGTGCGGTGCTTCCGCAAGCAGCCTCTTGTGAGAGGCCCTCGTGTCCAGGTTTCTTCAGCTCCGCACAAGCTTCCTGCTCATACGAGAGCCCCGCCTCTTCCTTTCGCAGTGCAGCCTGGGACCTTCCCAGGCTGCACTGAGACAGGAAGCCCGACTGGCCCGGCTCCCAAGGCTTCACACACAAGGTAAGTGCATGCGGGGCCTGAGAGCAATGCACGACTACGCACCATTTTTGGCTTAAAGACAAAAAGGAATAAGTGCTTGAGTGGTGCCTGCCAGGTCCTGGAGTGTTGCGCAAATGTGAGTGTGCCATGTGGACCGCTCCTCACATTTGCGCGACGCTCGAGGGGCCCTTTCGCATGGAAAATGCAGTGCAAAAAAGGCCATAGTGCATGAACTTGTATGTTTAAAAGTGTGATTTCATGATTTTCACAATTTTGGTTACTAACACATCCAAAAAATTTTCATCTGACATTATTTAAGTCTCTAGGAGGAAAAAATCCCCCCCCCTCCAAAATTCTTCTCAGATCTCATCTGGATAAGAATCAGAATCAGAGTAAACAAACAAACATCAGAATCAGAGTAAACAAACAAACAGACAAACAAACAAAAATAAATAAACAAACAAACAAACAAATAAATAAATATTGTGTGGCGAATATATGTGGGTTCACATGTGTGTCATGGTTTGTATTTGACCCAGATGCAGATCAAAAGGTTGCATCCATTTTTTCCAGGTAGTCAAGCAGGAGATTTACACAGGCCTTGCCTTTCCCCATTCCCATAAACCTATGCACATGGATTATCTGGATCACACTTCTCTGATATCTGCTTTCTTTGCCACGTCATTAAGCATGGGCACATTGACCTAGTATTGGATGAAAAATGAGGAAAGAAATACCAGTGTATTAATGCTACTAAATAATATTCCAACAAATGTATTAACCTAAGTAATGCTCTGGGCATCATTCCGATAATAATACATTATTATTTGTAAGAAAGTAGTGCTTTTCCTGTGGTATATTCATAGGAAATGCTTCTCTTTTACCTTAAAAAAAAAACTTGAACAAAACAAGCTGAGACAGAAGAAACAGCACAAAACCAACATGTGCACAGATCCAATACAGAAATGAAACCCCCTCCAACCCCAAAAGAATTCCAGAAAGAGAAAAAAAATCAGTCTCAGTAATTTCAAAAACAAACAAGAGAATAATATCCATCTTCTCTTATGTACTCAAAAAAAAAATTACTCAGACGAGAAACAGATTGCAACCAATGTAACCAATAAAAAGAGTATGTGGACTCCACCCAAATTCCCAGATATATAACATCTTAAAAGCAAAGAGACGTCTGAAGTTGTATAAAGTGAATAGTGAGAAAGAGAAGTCTAGATACCACCTTCTCCTGGCCCCTTTTCGCACGGCATTTCTGATGTGAAAGGGCACCTTGAGCGTAGCGCACATGTGAGGAGTGGTCCACATGACACACTCACATTTGCATGATGCTCAAGGGCCTGACGCGGACCACACACACATTTTTTCATTTTCGGCTTGAAGCCGCTTGCAGAGCCTCGGGAGCAGGGCCGGTCGTGCCGCCTGTGCAGTGCAGGCTGAGAAAGGTCTCAGGTTGCCCTGCAAAAGGAAGAGGTGGGGTGCTCGAGCGACCAGGAAGCAGCTCTGGAGCTGAACAGGAAGGGAAGCGAGAGCCTTCCTCCGGAGGCTGCTCGCGCAAGCCCTGCACCCCAGCACCGTGGAAGTGTAAGGTGCGAAAAGGGTCTTAGCCTTGTCTCTTTAATACATTTCTTTTGTCAATAGGCTCAAGCTTATTTACTTCCTTCTTACCTATTCAGGTCAATTCTGCCTTCTTCGAAAAGTTAGTTCATCTTTTTTAAAAAATATACTTATGGTGTTTCCACTGAACTGTCAGCAACTGCAACTAGTATCAGTCATAAGAAAACTATTGGTTTTCTTACATGTTTAGTTTCTCATATATCTTTCAACCATGGAAGAATTCCTAATAAGGGAGTCAGTCTGTGCAACTAGAACAAGAATTTGCCTCCCCCTGCCATGCCATTCAGCACTGCTGGGAGAGGAGTGTTTGTTAGCCCCCAGTAGAAAAAGGCCGGAATAATCATATCACAGATGATAGGGTTTTATGATAGAGTTACTAGCTTGATAGATGAAGGGAATGCTGTGGATGTAGCATATCTCGATTTCAGTAAGACCTTTGACAAAGTTCCCCATGACATTCTTGCAAAGAAGCTGGTAAAATGTGGGTTGGACAGGGCTACTGTTAGTTGGATTTGTAATTGGTTGACCGACCAAACCCGAAGGGTGATCATGAATGGCTGCTTTTCATCCTGGAGAGAAGTGACTAGCGGGGTGACACAGGGTTCTCTCCTGGGCCCAGTGCTGTTCAATATCTTCATCAATTACTTGGATGAAGGAATAGAGGGCACGCTCATCAAATCTGCAGATGACACCAAATTGGGAGGGGTTGCTAATACGCCAGAGGACAGGATCAAAATTCAAAAGGACCTGGACAGATTGGAGAGCTGGGCCAAGACTAACAAAATGAAATTCAACATAGAGAAGTGTAAGGTCCTACGCTTAGGTAGAAAAAAATGGAATACAGAAATATAGGATGGGGGACACGTGGCTGGACAGCAGTATGTGTGAAAGGGATCTAGGAGTCTTCATAGACCACAAGCTGAACATGAGTCAGCAGAGTGATGCGGCAGCCAAGAAAGCCAATGCAATTCTCGGTTGCATCAATAGGAGTATGGTGTCTAGATCAAGGGAGGTACTGGTACCACTCTACTCTGCTTTGGTTAGACCTCATCTTGAATACTGTGTCCAATTCTGGGCACCCCAATTCAAGAAGGACATGGCCAAGCTGGAGCAAGTCCAGAGGAGGGCGACCAAAATGGTGAGAGACTTGGAAGCCATGCCCTATGGGGATAGACTTAGAGAGCTGGGTATGTTTAGTCTGCAGAAGAGAAGGATAAAGGGGACATGACAGCTATGTTTAAATATTGGAAGGGATGCCATGTAGAGGAGGGAACGGGCTTGTTTTCTGCTGCTCCAGAGACCAGGACAAGGAGCAATGGATTCAAGCTGCAGGAAAGGAGATTCCACCTGAACCTCAGGAAGAACTTCCTGACAGTCAGGGCTGTCCGGCAGTGGAACATGCTGCCTCGGAGTGTAGTGGAGTCTCCTTCCTTGGAGGTTTTTAAGCAGAGGCTGGACGGCCATCTGTCAGGAGTGCTTTGAGGGTGTTCCTGCATGGCAGGGAGTTGGACTGAATGGCCCGTGTGGTCTCTTCCAACTCTACATTTCTATGATACTATGATTCTACAGAGCAGAGAATATGGGTGTTATTATCATGGGAGTGATTTCTAAAGTGAACACAGAGAGGGAAGAGCTTCAGAATCATTTTTTAGCCAGTAGGGGTGCCTGGTCATGTCACAGCATGGTTTTGTTGCTCATGTTGCCATGTGATCTGGTTCACCTCAGTTTTGTGCCATTTGTCATGCGAAAGGGCCTTTGGAGTGTTGCACAATTGCAAGGAGCATTTCAGATGATGTCCTTTCAATCGCACAACGCTGCCAGGGCCGGCAGGTGTCGATCGAGCACTATATCATTTTCGGCTTTTATCCGAAAATGATGTGTGATTGTGCATCGCTCCAGGTCCCCACGCGCACTTACCTTGCGTGCAGAGCCCTGGAGCCGTGGCCCCCGTGCTTCCTTCCTCAGTGCAGCCTGGGAAAATACCCGGCTGTGCTGCGGAAGGAAGAGGCAGAGCCCTCATGTTGCCTGCCACCCAGCAGGCAGCTTCTGGGGAGCCGAAGCAGTGGGGATGCAAGAGCCTCATGGAAGAGGCTGCTTGCTAAAAGGGACTATGTCTGACATGAGTGGTTGGGCTCCAGCGAGTGGTGGCAAGGACTTGATCAGCCCAAGGGCAGAAGGCTTTGTCTGGCACACTCAAGCCACAACCAGACCTCAGGGATTTTACATGGACCATCACCAGAGCTGCTAAGCCTCTTTAGGTATGCTTTGAAGCCATGGCTACAATTTTTAGGCCCTGATCATGCCACAGAAAGGAGAGGGCCACAGTTGTAGACTCCAAACAATGAATAAGCCTTGGATCAGATTCGACCAAATCTGGCCTGAGGGAGGAGTGATGTTGATGACATTACTCCCATTGGGCCTGGGTGAAGGCAGTATCGGGCATAGTTGGGGTCCTGATCAGACTGTGGGGGTGCTCTAATTCCAGTTTCAGGGAGTGATAGGCCCCTGTCAAGCCATATAGATGACCATGCAATCCCTGGGGAGGTGCCATCTAGGCGTCAGAAGTGGTTAGGTCAGTGGAGCCTTGAAGCGTGGCTCAATGGTGCAATTAGGCCTCAGTTATGTCTAGTGTATGTCTAGGCATCAATCAGACCTAGTAATGTATTGCTGCTTGATTTATTAGGCCTAGCAGAACCAGAGGCCCGAGGTAGGACATGAGTTATCTCTTGGCTAGGTCCATAGGCCTTGGGTCACCCCCATTCCCTTTTGTTTAGTTTATAGGCCTTAGAGGGGCTTGAGAAATCTGTAGGCCTCCTATTGAGTGATGGTTAGGCTGCTAGCCCCCTGTAGGCCTGAAGGAGATGCTTTAGATAGCTAGGTCCCAGTGGCACACGGCTTTCAGATGTTAGGTCCTTCGGAGGCATTCACCCTGATCTGTGTGGTTAAGTGTTAAACTATGACTATAGTCCCAGAATGGGTCTAAAGAAAGAAAGAAAACAGGGGATCAAAAGGTAAGGGTCTCATCAAGAGAGAGTTATCAAATAACCTGTGGCTATGTTGTCCAGACTTGAGGCCCTGGACCAAGTAGATTCATCCAAAAGCCCCTCCGAAAAGAGGTGCAGCGAAGAGATCGATTAAGGTGAGGTTTGCTGACCAGACTGTGGCGTAAATAAAAGAAGGTGACAGGAATAGGTACAACTGCAGCAGCAGAAAATGTTATTCAGCAGCTGCTGCAGCTGCTGGTTTTGGAGAGTCAGATGAGACTCCAACAGCAGAAGCTGGTTCTGCTGAGGCTTACGATATGACTGGTTGGTTTGCAGGGGGCACAATTCCATTGTTAAAATTCTACCAGCATGTCTTGGCTTTGGTTTTTGCTGTAAAGGAGATCAATAAGGATGAAACAATCTTACCAAATGCCACCCTTGGATTCCACATTTATGATGCTTACAGCGACGAACAGATGACCTATCGCATTATTCTTGATATGCTCTTCAAATCACACAGGTTTGTCCCCAGTTATGGTTGTGAAACTCACAAAAATCCTGTAGCCATCATAGGGGCACTAGACTCCAAAATATCTTTCCGGATGGCTGAAATCTTAGGCCTCTACAAGATTCCACAGGTAGGATCTCTGTTCTAGATTTTCACTGGAAAAAGAAACAAACCCAAAAAGTCATGTTTATGTGATTTTCAAAGCAATTTATATACAAATTTCATATTTCTTGGATATGTTATGGTTTATTTTGTGCTTTCTCTTTCTTTTTCCAAGCAAGTTAAATAATATTTGTGCCATGAATGGTCTAGAAATTGCACTGAAGAAATACATATTGACATGCTTCTTAAATTTCTTGTCCAGCTCACTTATGGCTCCTTTGCCCCTGCAGACAGAGAGATGAAGCACCTCACTTCCTTCTACCGCATGTCTACAAATGAAGATTTTCAGTATGTGGGCATGATAAGCTTGCTTAAGCATTTTGCATGGACGTGGGTTGGGCTCTTTGTGGGGGATGGTGAGAGTGGAGACAGATTTTTGGAGATCATAGAACCGTTGCTTTCCAAGAATGGGATTTGTTCAGCCTTCACAGGACGAATACCTAGCCATGGCTATGCATACAAAAATAACAAATATGATAATGTAATCCATTCTTTACATCAGATGTTCAGATTTTCAAATTGCAGAGTATTTTTCCTCTATGGTAACACGCAGACTCTTGTGTCATTATGGTATCATGCTACTCAAGTTTTTGGAGACAAAAACAGCTCATCAGTGTGGATTACTACAGCCCAGATTGATTTTGTGTTAGGAAACCTTTGTCGGGATAAAGATTTACAAATGTTCCAAGGTGCCCTTTCCTTTAGGATTCACTCCAGTGAAGTTCCTGGATTCCAGGAATTCCTTCAAAATGTCAGACCTGATTGGTCAGAAGCAGATGATTTTCTCAAGGAATTCTGGAGGAAAGCATTTGAGTGTTCAATTCCAAATCCTAGTATGCCATACAAGGTCTCTGGGACATGCACTGGAGAAGAAAGACTGGACAGCCTCATTGGTCCTCTTTTTGAAATGCACATGTCTGGCCAGTTACAGTATTTATAATGGTGTGTATGCTGTGGCACATGTTTTACATGCTTTGTACTCATCTAACTCCAATCATAGAGCTATGGTGACTGGCAAAAAGGAAGGACATCAACATCTAGGCCTTTGGCAAGTGAGTTGCCCAGAATGAAATTATTTTCTTTCCATGGTGAGAACAAAGTAGAGAACATTTAACTTTCTCTTTTCTGAATATAGGTTAAAAGATGTTACACAATGGCTAGCACCCTGCTTGGGACATATACGTGACTAATTTTTCCTTGTTGTTCATGTCAAATGTTTGTAAGCCAACTTTAACTGATAGTGGCCCTATGAATGGGAGATGCCCAGCCCCCTGCTCAGGTCTTTGCTTATTGAGAGATGTGATGAGTCTATCCATCTGTGATATGGTCTTCCTCCTTCCTACTGACTTCTACTTTACTAAAATGCAACAGTGTCAGTTTAGTCACCTTGTCTTCAAGAGAGAATGCAGGATTGATTTGCTCTAGGAGTCATTTATTTGTCTTCTTAGCAGTCCAGGGTATCTGTAGAACTCATCTCTAGTACCACATTTCAAATAAGTTGATTTTCTCCCTATCAGTTTTCTTCCCTGTCTAGTTTTCACAACCATACATTGAAATTCTAAATGCAATGGCATGAACAGTCCAATCTTTAGTACTCAATGGATCTTGTCTAGGTTAGGATCTTGTCTAGGTCATTTACAGGTGCCCTTTCAAGTCCCAGTCTTCTCTGGTTTTTTGATACAGTCTCCATTTTCATTAAAGAATGAACCAAGGTATAGAAATTCTTGAACTATTTCAATGTCTTCATTGTCTACTTTAAAATTATGTATATCATCTGTCATTACTTTTGCTTTCTTGATGTTCAACTATAAACCTACCTTTGCACTTTCTTCCTTGACTTTCTTCAGTAGTTATTCCAAGTCCTTGCCGTTTTCTGCTACTAGTAAGGTACCATCTGCATATCTTAAATTGTTGTTGTATCTTCCTCCGATTTCCATGTGTCCATCCTCCAATCCTGCTTTATGTATGATATTTTCAGCATACAACTTATACAGATATGATTTTATAATGAAGCTTTGGCTGACTCCCTTGTCAAATGGAAACCATTCTATTTCTCTGTATTCTGTCCTGATTCTGCCCTGATGTTTACATATCACAACTATCAATTGCACACCCATTTGCTGGCCAATGAAATAATAAGACCACACAAGAAAGCTTTGTTGAAAACATATGAGCAACTTTATCCAATTAGCACCTATTTATTTTTATTTCTAGAGATATGCAACCTAAGGGGGGAGACCTGGTGTGAGAGTAACTGAAGCAGGGTTCTCCTCTACACCACCTCCCAAGTTTCCCTGAGTGATGCACCTGAGTTCCAAGGAGAATCCATCTTCTGGGTTGCTTCCCAGCCTACCACTATTGGGAAGCTAGCCCAAAGATGAAGCCCAGGGCCAAGCAACTTAAGATGAAGAAAAATATCCTCCATCCAGACTCAAGGAGATTCTCCTTCCTTTCCCCACTTTCTTACAACATGTGCGGGCATCTCCAGAGAACCAAATGGATGCCGTAGGTGTTCACCAGACTGGTATTTTTCCACTCAGTTGCATCCCAGATGATCCAATGTAATCACCACTCCATGCCAATTTCTAAGTCCCCTTTCAACAGTGTAGGGTATTCAAATATCTGTGAAAAAAGGGGGGGGAAATCCTACCATGCCCCGAAGAGATCAGAAGCCTTCCGTTGTGTCAGAGGTGAGATGGTGGGTAAAGTTCGCAAAGCAATACAGACAGAGGGAGGGGTGAGTCCCCATAAGGCATGGATTTCTGAGGCTACATAAGTCAGGAGGTGGTGATGAGTGGTCCCTCGAAGGAACTGTCATGCTACATAGAGTCATGCTGAATTGCAGTCACAGTATCCATTTACATAGGTCTGTGAATATAATTTCTCTTCCCAGTGGATCCAAGTAATTTTTTTATTCATCCTTCAGTGGAAAAAAAAGAAGCTGCCTGGATCTTTGTATGGTATCTTTTCATAAAATATTTGGACCCACAAAATCAACAAGACTCAAGTTAATTCCATTTAGTTGTTTCTCTGGATTTACTACAGTGCAACTGAGTCATGTTCTGTCCATAAATTAGAATAGATAGAACAGAACAGTTTTAATGTGAACATTCCAGTCTGTATTTTACCTTTTCTTTCTTTTTGGTTTCAACTAGCTCCACCCTTACCTTCAAAGTATTTCATTTAATACCTCGACGGGTGAAAGAGTGGCTTTTAATGATGACAGGGAATTTAGAGCTGGATTTGACATCATGAACTTGGTGATCTTTCCGAACAGATCCTTTGTGAATGTGAAAGTTGGGCACTTGGACCCCAATGCTCCAGGGGGGAATCTTTTCAGCATTAATGACACCATGATCACCTGGCAAAAGAGCTTTAATCAGGTGTGAAAATCATTAGTTTTCTTAGGGAATCATCATAAGGGTGAGTCTTCAAAGAGGCCAAAGGAAAAGTATCCTTTGTAGTCTAAACCAACCTATGCCATGGATGATCCAGGCTGTGTAATGAAACTAACATACTTTGTACTGAAAAACAAAAACAGAATGAAATCATAGAATCATACAGTTGGAAGAGACCACAAGAACCATTCAGTCCAATCTCATGAAACATTACTGTTTCAAATATCTGAATGAAATGTGGCAAATCTACTATAATGCTTGGGTTGAGGGCAAGTCTGGAAAGAAAGATTATCTAGAAGTAAGCTGAGGTTCTTTTCCATTTGACCATCCCTGCCATGTTGAAGCAAGGCCTGGCTGAGCATTTGCTTTACCTAAATGTGCCTTATTCCATATCTTCATCCCACCTCCACTGCACCCTCTGGTGGTTCAAGAAAAGCTTTCCAATTTTTCCCATATTAATTTTTCTTCATCTTCACAAACAGGTCCTGCCACTTTCAGTCTGCAGTGACTTTTGCCATCCAGGCTCTCAGAAAAGCAAGAAGGAAGGGGAGAAATTTTGTTGTTATGATTGTGTTCTGTGTCCAGAAGGCAAGATTTCCAACCAAACAGGTGGGTGGTGATGTTAGTCTGACAAACATGGCTAGTACAGATGAACATTTTGAAAGCTGCAGCTTCCATTGAGTTTCTGTAATTCTTTCCTAAGAGAACAGTTTTGGTCTACATGTATCCCTCCAATTGCATTTTGTAATAGTTATACCAAATATCCAAAACCTGGCAGAAAACTCTAATTCATGGTTATTATTAAGCATCTCCAATGAGATGTGAATTTATGGGTAAAGAATGACTTTGAACATATTGATTTTGAGTGCAGGTGAATTCATAAAGTTTTAACTGAAAATGCAAGCTAGAAACAGGAACTGCCACATAACAGCTTCTATAGAAAAAATATATATTATTGGAAAAAAACTGAAACTAAATCCAACAAGTTTAAAAAGGACATCTCCTATGTCAAATTGCCAATCCAAAGTGACAGCATGGATCTCAACAGAAACAATGATTCCTGTTTTAAAATGAGCCAGGAAGATTGGCCTCATATTGCATATGATTAAGATAAATGATGCCCCCTTCTCTGTGTTTTCCCCTAGACATGGTTGATTGTTTCCAATGCCCAGAAGAACAATATCCAAACAAGGACCAGAGTCAATGTACCCTCAAAGAGATAACTTTTCTGTCCTACGAAGACCCGTTAGGGAAAAGTTTAACTTCAGGAGCCATTTTCTTTTCCCTGACGACCACAGTGGTATTTGCGACATTTGCAAAGCACAATGGTACCCCCATTGTCAAAGCCAACAACCAAGAGATCACCTATACTCTCCTTGTTGCACTTCTGCTCTGCTTCCTGTCTTCTTTCCTGTTTCTTGGCAAGCCTGGAAAATTCGCCTGTTTTCTCCGACAAACCATTTTTGGCATAATTTTCTCAGTGGCTGTTTCTTGTGTTCTGGCCAAAACCATTACTGTGGTTGTAGCATTCATGGCCACGAGACCAGGCTCAAACATGAAGAACTGGATGGGAAAACGAATGGCCAGATCCACTGTCATTTCTTGCTCCCTCATTCCAGTGGGCATTTGTGCCATCTGGCTTGGAACATCCCCACCGTTCCCAGATTTAGATGTGAACTCGTTTGTTGGAAAAATCATTGTGCAGTGTAATGAAGGTTCTCCACTCTTGTTTTATCTCATCCTGAGTTACATGGGGTTTCTTTCCATCATCAGCTTCACTGTGGCATTCCTGGCCAGGAAATTGCCAGACAGTTTTAACGAAGCCAAATTTATCACCTTCAGCATGTTGATTTTTTGCAGTGTTTGGTTGTCCTTTGTTCCCACCTACCTGAGCACAAAGGGGACAGACATGGTAGCTGTGGAGGTGTTCTCTATCTTAGCTTCTGGTTCAGGCTTGCTATGCTTTATTTTTCTCCCCAAATGTTACATTATTCTGTTTAAGCCTGAGCTGAACAGCAAGGAGCAGATAACCAGGAGAAAGTCTTAGTTTATGAACCATTTTGAAATTGAGATTGTCAGTTTCAGCTTCTTATCCCTTCAAAATCTCAACTATTATAATCTCAAACAGGAATAAATTGAAGATATTGCTAACTCTTTCTTTGTGATTAGTAGAAGCAGTAAAATACTAGGAACGTTATTATCCTGTTTATGAAAGAAACTTTTGTGGAATGTACAGGAAGAGTCATAAGTCACATGAGAAACAGTCCTAAATGAGCCTTATCTTTACCTAGCCAAACAAAAATATACACAGTTGTCTTGTCCTTCTGCCTTAAAGCTGAACTGGTTGGAAATATTTTTCTTCCTTCCTGATATTTCTGCTATTGCAATACTCTGCCTCCCGACCACAGAGGTCCATTCTAGAACCCATAGTTTTTGTTTTCTTGGTTTTCTGCTACACAAGATTTCTATCACAATGGTTTTCCAAGACAAACACTTTTAAAGAAGACAAGTTTATCATGATCAGCATGTTGATTTTTTAAAGTTGTTTGATTAGCCTTTCATCCCACTTACCTGAACACCAAGGGTACAGAACCTGTAGCTTTTGAGATCTAATCTATTTTAGTTCTTCGCTGATCTTCAAGGGGTTAATGAACAGGCAAAATGAGTAGCAAAATAAATTATTTAAAGATAAAGTCACAATGTAAGATGGCATAGTGTCACACAAGGGAAAAGAAAGAAGGAAGGAAGGAAGGAAGGAAGGAAGGAAGGAAGGACAGGCAGACAGACTATGTGGTGAAGGACAGCATAAAATAAGGATTAACTACTGAAGAAAAGCAAAGTACAATAGTAATAACAAAGGGAATGACAGCAATAGCTTCTAATGAGATACTAATACTAATAGGAAGAATAGAAATACTAATTGAAAGTTTTAAAGAGAGTCCAACTTCAGTTCTCTTCAGCAGGAAGCTTTCTTCACAAAGAACCTGAACTCATTTGAAACACTACTTAGATTTGAGAATTCAGCCAAGTTTTATGGACTTTCATAGTTGTAACTATTCAGCTACAGGTATTTTGGGTATAATCTGATGTCTTGACTCATTTCAGTTTGGTGTTACCCTGATTTCTGGGGGTCCCGGGAGGGACACCTAAGTGCGCTCCAACTATTACAAAGTTGGGAATTAGCTATCACTAGAGCACATGGTATCACTATGAGAGGCAGGGCAACGTAGTGAGATCTTTTACCCAATGTCTACAGGGTCAGGTCGAGTCAAGAAGCAAACAGAAGCAAATAATAATTGTTGTTTTATTGATGTACAGTCAAACACGTGTATGCAACACACTCACACAAAGAACTATTGAAATAAAGGTAGGAGTTGGATAGAGGGATTTTAAGAGGAGGTTTTGTATGGGAAATACTACACCTGTCCTGAAGCCCAGGTAGTCTGAAGAAGAAGTTCATGGAAGAGGAGATTCTCAGCACGAGGAGCTGAGGGGAAGACTTGGTGGACGAAGCGACAGCAAGGCGGGATGGAAGCCAAGAGCGATCCGAAGAAGCTCTCAAAATCAGGGGGTCCAGTTAGTCCGTTCCTGGGGAATACAATGGGTTTCGGGCTGGAGACAAAGCCTCCAAAAGGTCAGTACTTTGCATGATTGAATTATGACGGAGTTGTCAATAAAGTAGCCAGTATGCAAACACGGAGTGCTTGAATGTTGGAGAGTCGGCTCATCAAGCTGCCTGCTCAGGGTAGGGTCTCCTTTGTAAACAGCGTGCATACATAATGTGATCTTAAGAAGGTACTTGCCTGGAGGTCTCCTGAAGCTGCGGTCCAGCAAATACTGGCCTGCCTGGAGTTGTTTTGAATGGTTCAGCTGTTTTCGGCCGTGCCCGTGTGCAAGCTCATCCAGGGGCCTCGCATGCACGTGGAAAGGAATGAGTAAAGAAGGCCAGATTGTTGATATCAAATGATATCTAATATACCACAAGTTTGGACTAGAAACTACAGTAACACTGGATTGAGACCCAGTTTTATATAGAACGAATCTTCTTTAGGAAATGAATGGAAGAATATAATACTAAAGCTCCTATGCTCCATCTCATCGTCTTTCCATATCAATAACTGGGGTGCCATGAGGCAGTATTTTGTCTCCCACCTACATTGGTCTGACAATTACTTAGCAGTGGTCCAAGAAGTGAACATTTTCTCTGACAGCACTTGTTCTTTGAAACTCTTTACTGGTCTACAGGACACAGCATTGCTCACGTGTCATTTACATACCTCCTGAAAAGTCACTTCCGTGTTCCGTTTTACCTGGTTTTCCAAAAGAACAGTTTTGATGGTCAATTTTTTACCAGATTTTGGATTCCCTGCTCAGACATTGAATCCAAAGTTGCCTGACATTAAAAAGATCTTTAAACAAACAGTCTGAGAACATTTGGCTTCTCCAGCTTCATAGAATCGTATAATCATAGAGTTGGAGGAGACCACAGGGGCCATCTAGTCCAATCCCCTGCTATGAAGGAACACACATCAAAGCACTCTCAACAGATGGCCATCCAGCCTCTACTTACAAACCTCCAAAGAAGGAGACTCCACCACACTCCATTGAGGCAGCATATCCCGCTGCCAGACAGCTCTGACTGTCAGGAAGTTCTTCCTGAGGTTCAGGTGGAATCTTCTTTTCTGCAGCTTGAATCTATTGCTCCTTATCCTTGTCTCTGGAGCAGCAGAAAAGAAAGCCTGCTCCCTCCTCAACGTGGCATCCCTTCAAATATTTAAACATAATTTTCATGTCCCTTCTTAACCTTCTCTTCTGCAAACTAAACATCCCCAGCTCCCTAAGCCACTCCTCATAGGGCATGGCTTCCAGAACCTTCACCATTTTGTTCGCTCTCCTCTGGACATGCTCAAACTTTTCAATATCCTTCTTGAACTGAGGTGCCCAGAACTGAACACAGTATTCCAAATGAGGTCTTAACAATACTGAATAGTGTGGTACCATTACCTCCTTCGATCTAGACACCATACTTCTGTTGATGCAACCAAGAATTGTGTTGGCTTTCTTGGTTGCCGCATCACACTGCTGACTCAAGTTTAGCTTGTGATCTACCAAGACTCTTAGATCCCTTTCACATGTACTGTTATCCAGCCATATTTTCCCCACCCTACATTTGTACATTCCACTTTTTTTTTCTGCCTAAATGCAGGACCTTACATTTCTTTCTGTTGAAATTCAGTTTGTTAGCTTTGGCCCAGCTCTCCAATCTGTCAAGGTCATTTTGAATTTTGATCCTGTCCTCTGGGGTATTGGCAATCCCTTCCAATTTAGTGTTATCTGCAAATTTGATCAGCATGCCCTCCACTCCTTCATCCAAGTCATTGATGAAGATGTTGAATAGCACTGGACTCAATACAGAACCCTGTGGCACCCCCACTACTCACTTCTTCCCAGGATGAAAAACCATTGGTGAATACCCGTTGGGTTTGGTCTGTCAGCCAATTACTAATCCACCTAACAGAAGCCCTGTCCAGGCTGCATTTTACTAATTCTTTGCAAGAATATCATGTGAAACTTTGCCAAAGGCCTTACTGAAATCAAGATATGCTATGCCCACAGCATTCCCTTCATCTATGAAGCTCATACCTCTATTGTAAAAAGAGATAAGTTTAGTCTGGCATGACTTATTTCTGAAAAATCCATGTTGACTTTTAGTGATTACAGCATTGCTGTCTAAGTAATTGCAAACAGACTGTTTAATTGTCTGCTCTAGGATCTTTCTTGGAATTGATGTCAGGCTGACTGGGCAATAAAAGTCTGGTTTAAAACTGATTGGCCATCACTTGAGTTCTTTTCACTTTTTGCCTTGCAAGCAACGAATCTACTTCTCTGAAAAATCATTTTGTTCAAAGGTTTGCTGTTCCCCACCTATTTTGAAAGTATGAACAAGTTGCATGAAATATGTCTAACTTCTTACCTCCATTCTGTGGAGCGCAAAAGTCAGAGACGTACAGAGGCTTCCTGAATCAGCTTGGAACTGGAACTGAATTTTGACTTGGAATGTAAATTTTCATTTTACCACATTCCAAAATCATTTCTAAGTGAGAAATGTATTAAGTATTTTTTTTTTTTTTTATTTTTTTTTTGTGGGTGAACTGGGAGGAGTTTTCACACACTGTAGACAGTTAAGTAAGTGTTAGCGGAACATGAGAAAAACATGCTGGGAATTTCTGGATGGAACTCAAGGATGTCAAAGCATCCTTATACCTTCTGAGAGGGTCAAGCCAACATAAAATTCAGAGATTACCTTTCAAGTGAGCTCTCTACTGAAAACCCTATGATTCCCATCAAGGTCCCACAGAGGTTGGTGCTAATTGTTCAGATGTCCTTGTACTTTAAAAACCAGAAGATTACAGTAGTTGCATTTGAAATATGGGAATGGCTAAAGACCACACTAGTAGCACTGGGGCCACATAGAACAATATCTGTAAGCCTCATTTTACTAACCTTTAGAGAAAGCAG
Organism: Iguana delicatissima; assembly: GCA_948472985.1. NCBI lineage: Eukaryota > Metazoa > Chordata > Lepidosauria > Squamata > Iguanidae > Iguana > Iguana delicatissima. Next base: position 201,557 of record CAOKZL010000439.1, read on the forward strand.
AAATTTTTATGTCCAAATACTTATACAATTGACAAATCAATCAATCAAAAATAAATGAAATTGATGACTTGACTTCCTTCCCCAAATAGGGATGAATCCAGCTTACAATACCGCATAGAGAAAAATTCCATTGAAACACAAAATAAGGGTCTAAAACTACAGGTACAGATTTAAACAAATAAAAATGTAATTTAGAGGCACATATCTGAGAAGAATAAGGAACACACAGAGCTCAGTTGCTAACAGGACCCTTCTCAGTAACTGGCAGTTATGAAAATCCTACCTGAATAACTACTTCTAGCTCTACCACTACTACTAGGACATTTCTAATGCTCAGATAAATTTTGAAGTCACTACAATACAGATATTTTGGGACTGAAAGAAAATTTTATTTAGGGGTCATTTTTTTTGTGGGGGGGAAATGCCCTAATTCTCTCCCAATAGCTATCAAGTTCAATAATTTCCTCCCATCATGGCCAGCTGGATGAGAAGCCTGGAAGGAAGATATTTTGACTTAGTGCATCCTATTCCTATCCAAGCCAATGGCCAAGATTTACATTTTCTCTCCATAGACATCTGGAAATCATCTATAGCCATTCCAAAGAATGAGCAGAGTAAATTTTTCAAGAGGATTGAAAAATATGTTTGTGAACCACATTGATACTCAGGTGGCAGAATAATTGGCTGATTCAACAGTTTATAATTTTCTTTCCCCCACAGAATGGTCTGGTGGGTTTTCAGAAAGCTGGAAAACAGACACAAAACAATTCTGTGTGTCTACATTAACCCCTCCAACTATGGCATTCTAGGATAGGATCAGAAAAGCGCTCTGCATGTAGGGCTCTGTCACTTTGATCTCTGTTCCTTCTTCTTTGCCGTTGTCTCGTGTATCAACAGTCCGTCTGCTTTGTAAGGAATGCACTTGTAATTGCAATAGAGGAAAAGGCTGGGCCTGCCTTAGGAAGAATACCAGTCAAATATAATGCTTGTCAAGAAGACCTCCTTGAATGAAGTAGACGCTGTAGATGGATGCAGGAGGGATTTCTTGCAGGGAATCATTTCCTTGCAGAAGGATAGACTGGTGCTGGTGTTCCTCTTGCTTCTACTTTTTCATTGGGCATGTGAAGTAGACAGAATGAAATGTCTTCTGAGTGATCTTCCTGCTCTTCCACATGAGTCATCCATTTCAGGGGACCTCATGATTGGTGCACTCGTTTCTCACTACAGTTATTGCTCCCATGAATTTTCTTTCAAAGAATATCCTCTGCAGGAATTTTCTGATTTCATAACGTAAGGAATGCTATTTTTCTTTAGCCTTCATGACGTGATTTTTCCAAAACATTAAGCCCTAAATATTTTAAATACAACAAAATGCTGGAGGGGGGGGGAACATGTCCATTAATTCTCTTTCCATGTCCATTAATTCTCAATTAAATTACCAATGAGCTGGGAGTTGAAGATTTTTCAGCTAAAATGGTAAACAGTTTTGCCAAATCCCTTCTAGCTTTTGCACAATTATACATGATTTATATGTACTTAAGTCACTGGCTGGTGCATTATTTTCTAAGTATTCTAAGCATTTCCTTTTTTAAAATAGATTCACCTCTTTCTAAGTATTTTGTTAATGGACTTCTCATACTTCCCTTTCCATTGTTACTATTATTCTTCTGGTTTTAACTGCATGTAATATATGAATGAAAACATAATGTACTGTTTATTCTTTTGCTATTCTGCTGGCTGTTTGTTCTAATAAACTTTATGCATTCATTCATTTATTTCTTGTATACTCTGAAGTTCTGAGCCCCAGAAATGTGTGAGTACACAAGGGAAGGTATGCATTTTTCTTTCCAAAACACTTGAGGGTACAGAAAAGCCACTTCTTTTATTAGGTTGTTGAGGTCAATAATGTTTATTTTCATCCTCATTATGCCTCCTTTTCTGCTTATAACATAAGCCTTCTTGCTACTGCTAAGGACAGAGAGAGAGGGGAAGAATCATATTTATAGGCAAGGGCAACAGGGACAGTGAGTATGAGAAAAGATTGAAAAACTATTGGAGGAGAAGAGAGAGAGAGAGAGAGAGAGAGAAGTATGGTGATTAGAGAGAAAAGGAACAGTAGAAGGAAAGAACAGAAGTACCAGGAGTGGATGAGAGTGAAAACTTGAGCAATTAACTTTTTCAAAATTACAAATACTCCAAAAATCACTGCTATTTATTGCTGAAAGGTAACTTTTCCAAACTCTGTTGAGCAATATGTGGTACTGACACACCAGAAACCAGCGCAGGTCTGAACTAAGCATTAAAAGTGTTTTTTTTTTCCCCTTCCGACAACTAAAATGGTAAACAGAACATTTTTTTCCCCAAAAGATCTTTGTTCTAAAATTCTCCTAGAAAATAGTGCGTAACTCTATTTACAGGGTGAAGACGAAGTTCTACCAGCACATCTTGTCCTTAATTTTTGCTATGAAGGAGATCAACAAAAATCCCAGGATTTTACCAAATGTCACACTAGGATTCGACATCCATGACACCTACAATGATGCACAAATGACTTTTCGTACCACCTTGGAACTTCTTTTCAAATCACACAGGCTGGTCCTCAATTACCACTGTGAAAGCCACAAAATGCCATTAGCCATCATTGGGGCACTTGATTCCAAGACCTCGTTTTGGATGGCAAATACTTTAACTCTCTATAAGATTCCACAGGTAGGATTTATGCCTGGGGGTTCTATAATGTCTTCTTTTTCTTGTCCTCTTTCTTTTGTCAAGAGAAAAAAAATCTTTCTCTTGTATATGATCATCTGTGATGTTTCTGTTGACCTGGGATGGGGACGTGTTGCTGCTGGTCCATAAGTTGTACTTTTGCACAATGTTGTTGTGCATGCATAATCATGGAATATTCTATTAGCAGAAACAAAATCTGGCAATGGTCCTCAATCATGTGATGCTCCCATTTCCAGCAGCCGTGTGGAAAGGGCTAAAGTGTATTCTAGGTACTACCTTCCCCAGGGTAGCACTGGAAGTGGCTGCCTGCACTGCAAAAAGAAGGAGTTTGTCCCTTGTGCTACCCTTCCGCAGGCAGCTGACAGATATGGAGGAGAATGTTCTGGTTGATCTCCCATCCCAGCATTAGCACTGCTGAGTTCGTGATGGGACAATGATAGAAAATGGTAAGGTACAGAAAAGGCCAAAGTAATTGCTACTTGCCCAGCCCCTCAATCCTAATAGAAACATCATTCAACCATTCTCTGATCATTGTCAGAACAGTCCCCTTTCTTCCCATGCAGCTGATGCCCTGTAAAGTAGATTGGGTGACTAAGTAGCAATGGTGAATCTGAAATAGTTACGGTTAGATAAAAGATATTTCATAAATGTGGTCTGGAACTGACACTGGTTTTCAAGGTGACATATTTCTTTTAATACTTCTTCCAAATTCTTTCAGCTCACCTATGGTTCATTTGCCCCAGGAATGAATGAGATGCGTCAACCCCTTTCCTTTTACTGCATGACCACCAATGAAGAGCCTCAGTGTATGGGGATAATCCGTTTGCTTAAGCATTTTGGATGGATATGGGTTGGGTTCTTTGTGGTGGATGATGACAGTGGGGAACATTTTTTGGAAACCATGGAACCTTTGCTTTCCCAGAATGGAATATGTTCATCTTTTACCAAACAAATACCAAGCCAAGAACGTTTTCACACTCCAGGATTACGGAACCATATAACACAAAATTTGTATCAGATATTCAAATTGTCTAAGACAAAAATATTTGTCCTTTATGGTAAAATTTTGACCATTATGTGGGTGTGGCATTTTATCACTCAAGGAGCTCTTAGAGACAAGAACAATACATTGATTGGAAAGGTGTGGGTTATAACTGCCCAGGCTGATTTTGTGTTACCAAATATTTGCCGGGATGGCAGTTTGCAAATGTTCCAAGGTGCCCTTTCCTTTATGGTTCACTCCAGTGAAGTTCCAGGGTTCCAGGAATTCCTTCAAACCCTCAAACCTGATTGGACAGAACTAGATGATTTTCTCAAGGGGTTCTGGGAGGAAGCATTTGACTGTTCAATACCAGATGCCAATATGCCATACAAGGTGGCTGGAACCTGCACTGGGGAGGAGAGATTGGAGAGCCTCATTGGGCCTTTATTTGAAATGCGCATGAGTGGCCACAGCTATGGCATTTATAATGCTATCTATGCAGTGGCACATGCTATACATGCTTTGTACTTATCTAGGTCCAGTCACAGAAACATGGCTACTGGCAAAAGAGGAGATCTTCAGGATTTGCTACCTTGGCAGGTAATATCTGTACAATGAATTGAGTATATTTCCACTATTAGCAGAAAGATAGAGGATGTTGTAGCTAAGGACTTATTTTGCACAAAATTAACTTTTTTGTACAGAAAACATTATATAACATGTAATTATGTTATCTGTGGAGAAACTAATATTAATTGGTACACTAAAGGTGCTGTTTCTGAACAGAAAAAGCTGTTTTCTGCACAAAATACCAGGTGCAAATTTTGCACCTAACCTGTGTAGAGTGGTTGGAAACTATGCAGTTAGTAAACATTTTCTCGTAGTAGGAAGAAAATGGCTGAAATGGCAAAAATGACTCATTTATGCCTTCAAGAATGAATATATATATAAATATATATATACACACACAAACATACATGTATACATACATAATCTTGGCTCTTCAAGGTGGATATTTTTCTCAGTCAGTCCAGACATGAATAAAGACACCTTTGGGAATGGGAATGTGTGGCAGGACCTTTCCAGTGCTGAAACTTCTTTTCTATGTTTTCTATGTGTTATGTGCTATATGTTTAATGTGCTATGTTCTTTCTATGTGTTCTTTTCTAGATGTTGAAGCCTCTTTTCTATTGAAGCCACACTGGCTTCCTTCTTGTACTTTCGTCAGTGAGTGGAGACCTAGTTATTCCAGGAAATATTTTGGAAAAGGTTCTTTAATTATATAAACAGTTCAATGTTATTTTCAAGATAGCCTTTTGGATATTTTATTTCATTGCAAGCTTCCTTTATTCTCAGCTTTATGGGACTTTATGTGACATAAATAAAGTCACACAACCTACAGCAGAATTTTTTTCTACTTCCAGTCTACTAAATAGGGATCTTTCTCTCTGATATAAACCCTATTTTCCAGGCTTGCATGGTGTTAGGTAGAAAAGTGGGTAGGGCCAAGGCTTATTGCTACTAAGAGGAGACAGTAAGTATAATGACTCTTCATTTAAATATAATTCATTTGATAGTGAAATATGCTGTCCTAGAGTGTGATGAAGTCAACTTCTTTGGAGGTTTTTATGCAGAGGTCTGATGATCATTTGCTGAGGGTGCTTTGAGTGTTTGTTCCTGCATGGCACTGGGTTGGACTTGATGGCCACTGTGGTCTCTTCCTACTTCACAATTCTGTAATTCTACAATTCTGTGATTCATTTCTCCCATTTATTTTTACTGGCTGTAGTGTATGTATGATTAAGGTGTTATCACCGTGAACAGGCCTGGCTTTGGTAGATGTTAGATATCGCTTTGATATCACAATTTGGCCTCGTTTTGCCACCCTCAGCCAAATGTTTGTGAGGCCCCCGAACAAGCACAGAGCTAGGCATGGCTATTAATTGCTGAAACATTCCTTTCTCCACCTAGGCAAGCCAGACTCAGCCAGATCTTGCTTTAGGAGACCTCCCGAGACAAACAATTTATTAAGGATGCATGCTAATACAAAGAGTCCCCTGCCCCGAGCAAGTATCCTGGTAAGCTAGAAGCTTACCCACCCATGCAAGCTGCATCTGCATACTGGCCATACCTTTGTCAATTCGGACCTAACTCAATCATGTTAAATTCTGACCTTTCAGAGACATTGTCTCTCACCCAAACTTCATTGTTCTCTCCCAAGTACAGACTAGCCCACGGTCATATTTTCCCTATAACAACCCCCAGCTCCGAGAACTTCCTCAGATCACTCTGAACTTCCACCCTGTTTTGTTGCTGCTGCATCCACTGAGCTTTCCCCTCGGTCTCTGTCCGAGACTGTGCATCTACAGACCTCTTCGTTGATCTACTCTGGACTTCAGACAGGTGTAATATCTCTCACTTCCACAACCCCTCTCAAAATCCCGCTATACCACTAACACCTTTATTTTCTATAGTTACTTGTGTGAGTGTGCTGCATACACTGTTTGCCTGTATTCAATAAAATCACAGTTAATTTCATATTTTAGTGTGCTTCTTGACTCAGCTTGACCCCGTATACATAGGGTTGCAAGGTCCTGCAAAGTTACCCTGCCTCTCGTTAGCTTAAGTGAAGTGCTCCAGTTAATTCCCCCCTCTTTGTGTCGTTGCATTTTGGTTATTTGGGCACCCCTCCCGGGGCCCCCAATTCACAGGGTAACAAAAGATGCAGTCACAAAGTTACAGAAATTACACATTAGTGTCAAGTCTCCAAAGTGTTTTTAATCCATTTCTTTTTTCCTGTCTTCTAGCTCCACTCTTTTCTTCAGGCTATTTCATTTAACAACTCAGTTGGAGAAAGAGTAACTTTTAATGCTAACAGGGAAATAAGAGCTGGATTTGATGTCATGAACCTGATCACTTTTCCAAACAAATCTTTTGTGAATGTAAAAGTCGGATGGGTAGATCCGAGTGCTCCCACAGGAAAAGAATTTATAATTCATGAGGACATGATTACATGGCATAGCAGCTTTAATCAGGTATGGATTCTAAAGTATTATTGATTTTCAAATCACCATGGGAATTGGTGATTTAAGAGCCAAAAGCTTTGTGAACTAATTGTGTTCTGTTCTCTTGCTTAGTAGATTGTTTTCTAAAGCACACATAATCACATTCAAAAACTAAAAAGAAAAGCAATATTATCTATCTATCTATCTATCTATCTATCTAACTATCTATCTATCTATCTATGACCCTTTTCGCACATTACCCGTTTGTGCGACGGGGGAGGGCGGCTCACACGAGAAGCCTCATTCAGAATGCTGCCGCTTCCTCGCTCCTTCCTACCACAGGTCGCTTCCTGCTGGTGCGACCGTCACTCTAGCGCCCTGCCTCTTCCTTCCGCAGTGCAGTCTGGGAGCTGTAGGCTGCACTGGAGGAAGGAAGCGCGACCGGCCTGGCTCGCTGAAGCACCGCACCCAGGTAAATGCGCGAGGGCGCCACGAGCATTGCGCAAGTGCACAGTATTTTCGGCTTACAGCCAAAAATAAAAAAATTTGCACGCGCCCTGCTTTAGCCTCATGAGCGTCACGCGAGTGGGAGTGCGTCGTATGGAGCGACGCTCCCATTCACGTGACGCTGAAGGGGCGCTCGAGCAAAAAAAAGGCATGCGAAAAGGGCTTACTTCTGCATCAATATTTAATATGGAGAATATAACAAATGACACAAGTCTACATATATATATATGATCATGCCCCTTAAAGTTGCTCCTTGAGTTATGGTGCCCCTCCCCTTGAGTTTCTTATGGTTTTCTGAGATAAGTGTCCTCAGAAGTGATTTGCCCTTTCTCTGAAATATATCATACAGTACCTGGTTTTCCCCTGAAAAACTAACAAGGCCCACTCCTTCATAATTTTCAGAAGGAAACAAGATCTTCTGTCTTCAGAGTATTTCACTTGGCCTACCCCTTTCCACTACATATAATGTATATGTGCAGGAAAGAGGAGGCCAGCTGAAATTTTCTAAAGGCACAAGATCTTGTTTAATGTGGGTTGTATTGTTTAATGCCAGTTCAATGTCAGTTGGCTTTAAACAAGATTTTGTGCCTTCAGAAAATTTCAGTTAGCCTGCCATCCCTTGCTTCATATATATGAGAGACAGACAGACAGACAGCTGGAAAATATTTATTATTTTTTGAATTATTCCAGCTCACAATACAAATAGTATATATATGAAGAATTATTCCATCTCACACTGAGATAAAACCAGAAGAAAAAATCTCTGTTTGCTACAACATCCTTGCCATATCTGATATTCTGGAAGATATATTTGATATATCTGATATATCTGATATTCTGGAAGATGATTTTTGTGTCGTTATTTCTATTGTACATCCTTAGATGATCAGGCCAAGGTTTCCAATATTGCTACTTCTAGATATTTGGAATCATTACAGGTCCCACCCCTTTCAGTCTGCACTGATCCTTGCCCTCTTGGTTATCAGAAGAGAAAGAAGAAAGGGGAGAAATTTTGCTGTTATGATTGCATTCCATGTCCAAAAGGGAAAATTTCCAACCAAACTGGTAGGTAGCACATTTATTCTTGCAAATAATGATAATACAGGTGGTTGCTTCCAATTTGGTGGTGAGCAGATAAGCATGTGATAAATGTTGGATGTTGGAAAGGGATAAGCATCATCCTGTCCTTTTGCAGCACTTGCAAGTATGGTAAGAAATTAAATATAGTTTGTGTAATTTATTTCCTATCTCAGATCAGATGAGAAATGGTGGGACTTGGGAAAGAATGATGTCAGTTGGAAGGCATAAAATGACAATGAACTCAAAAGATGAAATTAGGTTGCAATCCAGAGATTCCTTGAGAATAGCAGCTGGAAATGGACAAGCCCACTCAATTTCTCATCCTGTTGGTGTACTTTTTTATTTCCAGTGGAATGGAATCTCTTCACCACCTTGAAAACAGAGCCTATTTTTAACTATGAGAAGAGAGAAAGTTTGCAAACTCAGCAAGGAACATATGAATTAGCTTATCTTTGGAACACAAGAACAGGGTGAAAAGTTTAACATGGCGTGGTCTCTGTTTCCAACTATGATTTGCACACTAATGCCAGTGAAGGCGAAATGTAGAAATAGAGCCGTCTTACTGCTACTGTGACAATAATACCTATGAATCTCTCTCTTCATCACAATGTCTTCTGTGTAAATCCAATTTGTGCTACATGAGGAAAGTCTCTTCTCCCTTAGTGGTACTTGCTGAGGTTAATTCTTCCATCAAAGTTGAAATAGCATAATGATTGCAGCCCCACCCCAGAGTAATTCTTCTCTCACCAAGTCAGGTATGGGCAATATAAACATACTGCCCTTTCTGCACAGCGTGGCTGCCCTGCAATTGGGACATGATGGCAATGCTCCATGGGTCTTCCTTCTGCACAATGTTGTCACGGTCCCACCGCCATCTTGTCCCAGCATATCATGTGACTGCGGTATTTGTGAAATGGAAAAAAATCTGTTTTAAACCTACCATCAAGTCATGCAGCCATCTTTCCCAGCCATGCAGAAGGGCAGATGTGCACTGGCAACACCTTCTTCCTCAGCTCAGCAATGGCAGGTGCCCGGCTGTGCTGCAGAGGGGAAGAGGTGGGGCCAGAATATTCCCCTCTGCGGTGACCAGGTGAGGCACAGAGGGGAGCTTTCTTAGCTTGCTTTCCCTTCCCACCAGGGCTGCAACAAAAGGACTTCACTAAGCCCGTTGTGCAGCAATGGATATGACATAAAAGAGAAGAAAAATACAGGGGGATAATTTATTTGAGCATTTTAAGTGTGCATTGAGATTTAGGAGAGGCAATCATAAGGCAAGTAATGTCTGATGGTGAACATCAGTCAAACAACCACTCAGTGCATATAACCTCAGAAGGTAATAATTGGTACATGGCTAATGGCAGAATGAAAAATTCAAAACAATTGAGGAGTACAAATGGAGGAGTATCAGTAATCAACACAACACAACAGAAAGCATAAAAGAGGAAAAAAATCTGTTGCATGTCATTATTCTCTGTATGTAGGACTTGGAAGAAGTATGGGAGAAATTAGGGAACAATTTTCAGAGATTAAAAAGAAGAAGGTAGGAACACAAACTGAAGATAGTTTACAGTGTTGCAGTGAGTCATGAGATTCTATCCTGGTTCATAAATCACTCAGTGTGATCATATTTCTTTCTTTTCCAGACATGGCAGAGTGTCTCCAATGCCCAGAAGATCGATATCCAAGCAAAGACAAAGATCAATGCATTCCTAAAGTGATAGTGTTTCTATCCTACGAAAAACCCTTAGGAAAATGTTTAGCTTTAAGTGCTGTTTCCTTTTCTCTGATCACAGTTTTGATGCTGGGTGTTTTCATTAAACACAAAGATACCCCGATAGTCAAAGCCAATAATAGGGAGCTCACCTATGGTCTCCTTCTCACCCTTTTATGCTGCTTCCTCTCTTCTTTCTTGTTCCTTGGACATCCTGGGAAACTCACTTGCCTTCTCCGACAACCCATTTTTGGCACCATCTTCTCTGTGGCAATTTCTTGCGTCTTAGCCAAAACCATCACTGTGGTGATAGCATTCAGGGCCACAGGACCAGGGTCCACCATGAGGAGGTGGGTGAGGAAAAGGGTGGCCATCTACATAGTTCTTTCTTGCTCCCTCATTCAAGTTGTTATTTGTACTATATGGCTTGGCACATTTCCACCATTCCCAGATTTAGACATTAACTCATTTCCTGGAAAAATTATTGTGCAGTGTAATGAAGGGTCTCCCGTCATGTTTGGTGTTGTTTTGGGTTATATGGGAATTCTCTCCACTATCAGTTTAATTGTGGCTTTCCTAGCCAGGAAGTTGCCAGATACTTTCAATGAAGCCAAACTGATCACCTTTAGCATGTTAATTTTTTGCAGTGTTTGGTTGTCCTTTGTTCCCACCTACCTAAGTACCAAGGGGACAGATACTGTAGCTGCAGAGATCTTCTCCATCTTGGCCTCCAGTGCTGGGTTGCTCTGTTTTCTTTTTCCCTTGAAATGTTACATTATTCTGTTTAAGCACGAGCTGAACAGCAAAGAGAAGCTAAGTAGGAAAAAGTGTTAGAACAGCAACCTGTAAATGTACTGGTGTTATTTGACCATGTCCTACATTCACTTTTTGTTTTTCAGCTACTTAGTGAAGTATAGTTAAACATATAACTTCTTCTGGCCTGATCTCCTTAACCTGCTGAAAACATCTTTCAATTGTGTTACATTATCAATGAGTGAATCTAGGTAACAGTTTCATATTCACAATCCCTACTTAGTCATGATTTTGACACTTTTGGCACAATCACAACTCTTCATCCAAGCAGTTTTACTGCTCATCAGCTGCATGTGAAGAAGGAATCCCATTCTGTCAGAGACTGGGCGATAGTTGAATAAAGTTTTCAACAGGTTTCTGGGCAGACAGACTAGAAGATAATTAGTTGAGCATACTTTACTACACTTAGCACAGTTAACTAAAAGCCTTTCTGCACTACACTGTTATAGTGCTATTGTTCCTCTTTCAACATCATGTGGAATTCTGGGGTTTGTAGTTTACTGAGGCCAAAGAGCTCTCTGGCTGAGAATTCTAGATGCCCCTCCCTAAGCTGCAAGTTACAGGATTCCAGAGGATGGTAAAAGGGGAATAATAGCACTATAACTGTACTGCAGAAAGGCCCTATGTAGTTGAAGCAGGATTCTGTTACCTTGTGAATTGAGGGTCCCGGGAGGGGCACCCAAACAACAAACCAAACTTAAGCAAAGATGGGGAAATTGGCTGGAGCACTCTCTTGGCTAATGAGAGGCAGGGCAACGCAGCAGGATCTTTTACCCTATGTCTACAGCGTCAGGTCAGTGAGGAGGCAAATGGTTCAAACAACAATTAGATTTATTAAACAGTTATTAAAGAAAAGCACAAACACACTCCTAACTAGAAAAGGAAATAGAGTTTCAAGGGGAATGGGTGATACTCCACCTGTCCTGCAGTCCTACTGTCCTGGAGAAGCCAAGTGAAGAGGAAGAAACCCAGCGTGGTGACCGAGAGGAATCTGCTGAACCGAGCGGCAGCAAGGCAGAATGCAGTCCAAGCGATCCAGCAAGAGTTCCACAGAGCTCTCAGAGCGGGGGATTTTTATAGGGGAAAGAACAACCGCAGGCTAGTCTGGTCTCGGGTGAAAACAATAAGTTTTGGGCTGGAGACAAAGCCTTTGAGAGGTCAGAATTTGCATGATTGAGTTAAAGTCCGAATTGACAATAGTATGGCCGGTATGTAGATATGGCTAACTCGGCAGTTAAGTACCTATCTCATCAGTGTGTCCTCTCAGGGCAGAGGATTCCTTTGTGGTAGCGTGCATTTGTAATGAAGGTGTTTGTTTCGGGAGGTCCCCTAAAGCAGATCTGGCAATATCTGGCTTGGTTTGGTGGGAGCAGCAAGCAGTAGCCATGCCTAGCTTCGCGCTTGTTTGGAGGGCATCACAAACACTTGGCTGGTGGCAGAGCAGGGCCAAATTGCGATATCAAAATGATATCTTTGGTTCACCAAAGGCCAGGCCAGAACATGGTGGTAACGGTATTCAAAACATGTTTCATCTTACAGTGTTTCTTAATGATATAATGTAATGTCATATAATCAAATGAAATGAGGAAAGCTGTTGCTCAAATAATGCTTTTTTTTTCTGACTGGAATCTCGACTACAAGAGCATGTGGTCTTTGCAACTCACATGCTATCCTGGACGATGCTCAGGATCAACAGTGACATCGCATATAGGTTCACTCCGAGGCAACTAATTCTCTGTTCATTGGGACATATTTCACCTTCAGCGTGAATACGACAGTTGGAAAATAAAGGTTCTAGGCCTTGTATGCCAGGACACATGGGTGGCTTCTGGGTCAAACAGAGGGAACACCAGCTCCAGTTTTGGAGGGGTGATTCCTTCCCTGTTTGATCTATGAGCTGCCACTGGCATGCTTATTGATCATTTCTAGCTGAAAAGCCATCACTCTTATAACACTGGTCTGAGGCACTGCTACCTAAAGGTTTTTGTAGCTCAATATTTTGTTTGAAGCCCACAAGAAAGAGATTTCGGTGTGGAGTACTATAATATCTCCTCAGTCAAGCCGATGCTTTCATTCTAGGCCAGGTTTCACTCCTAACATTTCTTCCCCTTAGAAATCTGATGTCGTGTTCCCTCTTTCCCAGTATAGAGCAAATCAAACTTCTGGTTAGATTTGAAAAACATGTTTGTGAATAATGTTTCCACTCAAGTGGAAAAAGAATGAGCCTTGCTGTCATTATCCAACAGGCTGTAATTTCATTTCCCTGAGGATAGAGAGTCCAGTTGATGCTTCTCAATAGTAGAAAAAAAAAGCATAACAGCATGATACTACAAAGGATTTATTAACTCCTTCACGTGTGTAAATGCAACATGTGATTGAAGAATAGGCACAGAAGGTTCTGTCACTTTGATATCTGCCTCTTGGTATTTCCCACTGAATAACCTAGATGTGGTCGGTGTATTGAAAACCCCTACTCGCTTTGTAATGAATGCCTTTACTCCTTCTGCTGCTATAGAGAAAGAAGCTTGCTCTCACCTCACTTAACAACTACTTTGAATCATACAGATGCTTTCAGTAGATGTAGGAGGTTAGCATCTAAGCACAGTGTCTGCAGTTTAAATGGGAGGATTTGCAGTCTTACTGCTGCTATTTCTCCTTTTCTTTTGGATGTCCGGAGTAGATACAACAAAATGTCTCCTGCTTGATCCCCCTTCTCTTCCACATGCGTCTTATCAGTCTGGGGACCTCATGATTGGTGTTCTTGTTACTCATTTAATTCACTCCTACAGTGAATTTTCTTTCAAGGAATATCCTTGGCACGAATATTCTGATTTTATGACGTAAGGAATAATATGTTTTTTTTTTCTTCCTTGAATCATGTAAATTTAGCAAGACAATAAACCTAAGTCTTGGAAAGGTAAAAGAATGCTGAACTCCATACTAACTCTCTATAATGTCCTTCCTCCATTCTTGTTAACTCTCTGAGGGTGAGGCATGTAAGTACTATAGAAGGAAGTCTCGCAGTTCAGCCTTTCAAGATTTTCTTCATTTTCCTTTTCATCTTTGTTTTTGTCATCCTTGTTTTGTATTTTTGTATTCTTTTCCTGTCCTCAAACCTGACAACATTATTCCTAGCTTCTGCATTTCTTTGCATGATGACCCTAATTTAAGAAATCATTCCCCCTTTGACTAATGCACATATTTTCACTCAACCACATTCCCAATTCAAAACTGTAGACCTCTTCTTTTGTTTGCATTTTACTTTTGAAAACTGTGCTCTAAATCTTTTAGAGGTATGAACGCTCAAAGTGAGATATGAATTGTCGTACAACAATTCTCTGTTCTTTATTGCAAGGAAAGTCTCTACTTTTATGGAAACTTTGCATTACTATGCTGTATCACTCCATGCATGGTGTTTCATCTGTTCTGCTTATAAAATGTGACATCAATGTTTGTTCTTCAGCTCTCTCCTTCTTATGAGACCTTGACAGGTTGGAGAGCTGGACCAAAGCTTAAAAATTAGATTCAACAGAGAGAAATGTAAGGTCCTGCACTTAGGCAGAAAAAAATGGAATGCACAAATAAAGGATAGGGGACACATGACTGGATAACAGTACATGGGAAAGGGATCTAGGAGTCTTGGTAGATCACAAGCAGAACATGAGTCAGCAGTGTGATGCAGCAACCAAGAAAGCCAATGCGATACTTCATTGCATCAATAGGAGTATGGTGTCTAGATCGAGAGAAGTAAGGGTACCTCTCTATTCTGCATTGGTTAGAATTGGTGCCCAGTTCTGGGCATCTGAATTCATAAAGGATATTGACAAGCTCAAGAATGTCCAGAGGAGGGTGACCAAGATGGTGAAGGGGGTTTAGGACAGTGGTTCTTAGCCTTTTCTTTACTGGAAAAGTAAAGCAAGGTAAACCAGGACCCCCAATATTTTACACACAATTTAAATATTTAGATTTAAATTTGTTGCCTTTGCCTTTTTCTTAGGCTGATAGAATGAGACTTGCTCGAGGTAACCCAGTGGGTTTCCATGGCTGAGTGGGGATTCAAACCCTGGTCTCCAGAGTCTTAGTTTGCAAATGAGGGAGTAGTTTTAGCATCCACAGCCTCTCCCACTGTGACATCCCTGTTGCCACTGGTGGCGTACATCAGCAGGGCTTTGCAGATCCCCGTGAGGACTCTGTGGGCCCCCAGACTCCAGGTTAAGAACCACTGGTTTAGAGGCTTCAAAGGAATTGCTCTTTTCCCTACTTGTACAATATTTCAGTGTACTCTATTTTGTGTAGTATAACAATTTGTCAGAGGTGATGATTGTGGGAGGAAGAAATAGCAGAAAGAATAATCACCAGTCACAGAGATATATTAAAGATAGAAAAGTCAGCCAGAGAGAGAGCATGGACAGCAAAATTAAAAGAGCAGAAAAGCATGCATTCCTTTATTTTCTAGACCAGTGGTTCTCAACCTGTGGGTCCCCAGATGTTCGTGGACTTCTGCTCCCAGAAGCCCTGAGCATTGACCATAGTGGCTGGGGCTTCTGGGAGCTGAAGTCCACGAACATCTGGGGACCCACAGTTTGAGAACCACTGTTCTAGACAGTGGGAGAGGGGAAAAAACATGAGAAACCAAAAATACAGTTTGAAACCAAAGGAAAACCACCCACATATGGTGGGTTTCATGACTTCAGTCCCTGAACTGTTGGGATTGAATGGCAGGATTAAAACTAGGAATACAGGCACCAGGTATTGTTTCACCTTCTAAACTACTCCATGGCTTTGATTCACAGATCTTGAGCCAAAGTAACCTGGCTCATCCCAGAATTTCCAGTTCACGTCAAATGAAGGCGGGTTGGCCACTGACAGAAGGAGAGAGAAGCTTTCTGTCTGAGAAGGACAGAGAGGAGAATGAGTGCAGGGAAAGGTTGAACAAGAGAAGAGGAAGAGAAAAATCAAAAAGGTGCTAGGGAAGTGAAGCGAACATGCAGAGGAAAAGAAAATAAGCACCAGAGGTGAATGTTGATGACAGTCTGGAAAATTTAGGGTTTTTATTTGACCAAACTACTCTCCCAATGCCTACAATTCACTCAGTAGTGCAGACCACTACTAAGGCTACAGCTGCAACTAGCAGTTCTTTTGCTATTCCATCAGCTTTACAGTTCAGCAACTACAATGAAAAGAGCAATATTGTTTTCAAACCTATTTGTGTGTAATTCTTTTGCAGAGTGCTGACAAAGTTCTATCAGCAAGTCTTGTCCTTGGAGTTTGCTGTAAAGGAGATCAACCAGAATCCCAAGGTCTTACCAAATGTTACTATTGGTTTTCACATCTATGACAATTACAATGATGCACAATTGACTTATCGTACCACGTTGGAATTTCTCTTCCTCTCACATAGATTGGTCCTCAATTATAACTGTGAATCCCACAAAAAACCCTTAGCCATCATTGGGGCTCTTGACTCAAAAACCTCATTCTGCATGGCAGATGTCTTAAGTCTGTATAAGGTTCCACAGGTAGGATATGGATGGAGACTTACAAGGGTAATGTACTCTTTCTCCTGCATCTCACCCTATTTTACATTTTACCAGTAAAGAGTAAGAAATGTTTTAACTAGCATTGTTAATCTTCTAAGCAAGAACAAATAAGTGTATATAATGAATTATGTGGTAGAAGAAGCAGATTTCTACAGGTGAAAGAATAGGATGCTTGGAGAGATGAAAAACATGATGTAAGTGCTGCTGGGCAAAGTTACACTTAGAACATGTTTGTCAATAATAGTCTTCTGGCTACCATCTCAAAAGACTTCTGTAGACACCTCCTGAAGAGACACCTTCTTGCTCCAGTTTACCCATCTTCCCAACAAAAAGCTTTCAGTTTTAAGTATTCTCATTTTCATGAGATGTATGCCCACCTTTCTATGTTTCTTGTTTTACCCTTTTACAAAGCTTTGGCCTTGTTGTATTACACGTGTTTTACAGACATGGTGCTAAAGGAAAATATGTATTAGATATTCCAATACATTTTCAAAATTCTTTCAGCTGTCTTATGGCTCGTTTGCCGCAGCCAAGAATGAGATGGGACAACTCCCTTCCTTTTACTCCATGGCCACCAATGAGGACTCACAGTATATGGGGATTATCAGTTTACTTAAGCATTTCAGATGGACATGGATTGGGCTCTTTGTGGTGGATGACGACAGTGGAGAAAGATTTTTGGAGATCATGGAGTCCTTGTTCTACAGGAATGGCATCTGCACAGCCTTCACAAAGCAAATTCCAAACCTAGGAAATATGAATGATGTAAAAGAACAGCATTATTTAATCCAAAATATTCATGAGATTTTCAATTTACCCAGAATTAGAACGTTTCTCCTCTATGGAACACCCTTTAACCTTATGTGGCTGTGGTATTTCTTTACTCTAGAAATTGCTAAAGTTAAGATCAGTAGGTCAGTTGGGAAGGTGTGGATTACAACTGCCCAGGCTGATTTTGTGCTATCAAGTCTTAGCCGGGATAAAGATTTGCAAATGTTCCAGGGTGCTCTTTCCTTTACACTTCACTTTAGGGAAGTTCCAGGGTTCCAGGAATTTCTTCAGAGCATAAAACCTGATTGGACAGTAGCAGATGAATTTCTCAAGGAATTCTGGAAGGAAGCATTTGACTGTTCAATTCTGGATACAAGGATGCCGTACAAGGTCTCTGGAGCCTGCACTGGGAAGGAGAGATTGGAGACCATTATTGGGCCTCTTTTTGAAATGCGCTTGAGTGGCTGCAGCTATGGCATTTATAATGCTGTCTCTGCCGTGGCTCATGCTTTACATGCCTTGTTCTCTTCCAGATCCAAACATGGAGGAAAACTGGACAGGATAGAAGGAGATCTTCTGGATGTGCAACCTTGGCAGGTAATTTTGTTAAACTAAAATATATTTCTTTGCATGATTCTCAGCTTTTATTCCTCCCCTTTTTTTTGGTTAATCATGTTATGCACAGTATTAATCTGAAGAAATCCAGGGAAATACTCTTCTGTCTTTTTTTTTTTTTTAAGAAAATGGCAATCAGGATTTCAACATTGACAATGGCTGTCTGAAACCATTTTTCTAGGCTAAAGGTTTGTTAGCTGAAACTACTTAAAAGAATGCATAGGATTAAGGCTTAATCATTCTTAGAGTCATACTTTGTCCATGATGAGAGAATGTCAGGACAGCAATAAAAAATGAAATAAAGTCTTCAATATTAAAATAAATGGGACCTCTGTTATTATCTACTATTTGTTTCACTTGGTATACCTTCTATGTGAATGAATCTGGACACCACCACACCTTAGAAGGTACTAGTACATTCATTAATGTTTCTATTATAAAGACATCACAACCCTTCCATCCTCCTGTTTCTGTTGCTTTTCCAACTAGCTCCATCCTTTTCTTCAAGGGCTTTCATTTAACAACTCTGCTGGAGAAAAAGTGTCTTTCAATGAGAACAAGGAAGTGAGAGCTGGATTTGATATAATGAATTTGGTTACATTTCCAAACCGATCCTTCAATCAGGTGAAAGTTGGACGAGTAGATCCCAGAGCTCCCGAAGGAAAGGAATTCAGCATTGATAAGAACAGGATTACCTGGCCTCAGAGCTTCAACCAGGTGAGGATTATAGGACATTTTTGATGGACCAACCATCAGAGAAAAAAACTATGTTAGTTATAAAGGACAATGTGTCATTCCTGACTTGTGGAGAAAGTTTGTGACAAATGGTTGTGTATCTAACTGATGATCCAGCAAGGATTTACCATTTCTGATCATTCCATATCTTCTTGGATAGGTGCTACCCATTTCAGTCTGCTGTGATTCCTGCAATCCTGGTTATCAGAAGAAAAAGAGGGAAAGGCAGCAATTTTGCTGCTATGATTGTGTTTCCTGTCCAGAAGGGAAGATATCCAACCAAACAGGTAAGCAGCTCAGGGCTTTCAACCAAAAATATGAATGCAGATGACTATGCAAGATTTTGCAGCTTGTCACAGGTGCATGGAACCACCTGTGAAAAGTCAGGCATTAATCCTGACCTGCAAAGAACGGCAAAGAAAAGGAGGAAATTAATCTTATTCACATAAATTATTCATTCTCTTCAGTCAGATGCAGAATAGTGGAAAACTAAACATTATTTTTTTAAAAAGAGCTTGATTGTAAGACAGAAGGTGCAAATGATCCAGAGCTATATACCTTGGTGCAAAGGAGCTGTTAATTGAAGACCTAAATTGGAAATAGAGATGGCCACAAGTGTTCCCAAACTATTTCTATTCTTTTTTTTCCCCACAAAAGTGATCTTTCTCCAGCACACTGAAAACACGACATATTTTCATAGCTCTTATCTGACATGGGTGACACATAGGGAACTCCTTTGTCGAGGTGCCTGTTCCCTGTCCTTAGGCATCTAGGTGCAGTTGTTTTTTACTGCAGGAAACTGAAGCTCAGAGTTCTACAAAAGAACCTACAGTAGCAATATTATATAGCAGTTATTTCTATACCGCCTATCAACTAAGTTTTATCTAAGCGGTTTACAATGTATTTTTAGCTAGTAGACACAGCTCCACGGATATTTTCCTTTCACACATTAATTTAGTGGTTCATTGTGACATGCTTTTCTCACCTTTGCTTCATGTCTTCAAAGTTCAAAGAGGGAAGGTCTGTCTAAATTATGTGTTTATGTGGGGAAGCTATGTATATAGTTCCCATTAAATAAAGTATAAGATCACACACGCACACTCACACTCTTTCCTACTTTGACTTTTTTTCACTCATTTTATTGTAGTTTTCATTGTAAGACTTCTCATCTAGATTCCAGTGAAGTGTGACATTCATTCCTGTGAGAGGCAAAGCAGAAGCATAATATTCAGAAACGGTCTAGGTCTTAAAGAGATGTCACTATGGAATTACCAGTTCAAAATCACTGTAGGGAAAAAGAAATTGAAATTCTTCTTTGAAAATTAACAGGAAGTACACAGAATGAAACTAATAATTTTTTTTTATTCCATAGCCCAAGGTCTAACCCAAACCTGAGAGAATTTGAGTTCTTCATAATGTCACACGTACCTGGATACATAGCTGTGACATCCAGACAAAACATACACTCCATAAAAATATTTGAAAGCATGGATCTTTTTGAAACTCAGTGACCTCTCTATAGTTGTTTAATCCTCCCCTTCCTGTTTGCTGAATGAAGGGGAGGGGATGACATGCACAAATAGTTTGGGTGTTTAATCTCAAGATTTAATTCAGTCAAAGGTTGATGATCCAGACTGAATGGTAGTTAAGAGGAGACTAGTCCATGAATGGGGAAAAACATTACAGTGACTATAATTGTAGGATAAGTATCACTCCAATCAATAGAACTGATGTTGACATTAATGATGGAAATTAGTTCCACATTGTATACGTCTCTGTAATCTAATGGCCTTTTTTCTTCTTTCATCAGACATAGTTGAGTGTTTTCCATGCCCAGAAGATCAATATGCAAGCAAGAATCAAGATCAATGCATTCCTAAACTCATCACTTTTCTATCTTATGAAGAACCCTTAGGAAAATGCTTAGCTTTGAGTGCTGTTTCCTTATCCCTGATCACAATTTTGGTGCTTGGAACATTTATGAAGCACAATGATACCCCCATTGTCAAAGCCAACAATCAGAAACTTACCTACACCCTCCTGGTCTCCCTCCTCTTCTCTTTCCTCTCTTCTTTCCTCTTCCTTGGTAAGCCGGGAAAATTCAACTGCCTTCTCCAACAACCCATTTTTAGCATGATCTTCTCAGTGGCTGTTTCTTCTGTGTTAGCCAAAACCACCACTGTGGTTGTAGCCTTCATGGCTACTAAGCCAGGGTGCAGTATGAGGAAGTGGGTGGGGACAAAAGTGACCAGCTCCATTGTCTTCTCTTGTTCCCTCATTCAAACAGGGAATTGTATCATCTGGCTTGCAACCTCTCCCCCATTCCCAGATGTAGACATGAGCTCAGTTACAGAACAAATCATTGTGAAGTGTAATGAGGGATCTGCCTTCATATTTTATCTGGTCTTGGGTTATATGGGACTTCTGTCCTTGATTAGTTTAATTGTGGCTTTCCTAGCCAGGAAGTTGCCAAGCACTTTTAATGAAGCCAAGTTGATCACCTTTAGCATGTTGATTTTTTGCAGTGTTTGGTTGAGTTTCTTTCCCACCTATCTGAGCACTAAGGGGAAATACATGGTAGCTGTGGAGATTTTCTCTATCTTAGTCTCCAGTGCTGGGTTACTTTTTTGTCTCTTCCCCCTGAAATGTTACATTATTCTGTTTAAGTCTGAGCTGAACAGCAGGGAGCTCCTTAGCAAAAGAAAGAGTTGAGACATCAGTCTGTCAATTTAAAGTTATATTTTGATGATTTCCCTGATATCATTTTTCATAAGTTTTCATAAATCTCAAATAATTTAAATCTCCAGCTTGATGACAATTTTTTTTCTAAATTCTTATCAGACATAAACTGAATGAGAATCAGAATTAAACATGCTTCTGTTGGTCACTGTCATGGAAATAAAAAAAATCATAGAGAGCAGAAAATGGGCTGAATGTAGATGTACTTGTGGGACCTGGACCGCATTTGACAAATCTTTTTTAGAATTAGCAAAATATATTAAGATAACAATAACAAGCTGTGTCCAGGATTTCTGGTGGCTGAGCAAGAGTTTTGCACAGGCCTTACTATTCTCCATTGATATAAAAGTATGACAACTGTGCTTTTTCTTTTAATCTTGATAAGGTGGTTTATATGGACCCTATGAAATTACTGTCTACTCTCTTTGCCACATGAATCATCTTCTTCTTCTCTATAGATGTCCCATGGGGAACTCATGATTTCTCTCTCCTTTCTTTATCACCCTGAGGTGTTTGATAAAGGGAAAAGAGAAGATTATTGTATTTGTTTTTATTGTTGTTATTGTTATTTCTTGCCCTCCTCTCCCCACTAATGGGAGGGAACAAGAGAATAAAAACAGAACATCATTAACACAGTGGTTAAAATGCATGTCATCTCAACAAAAATGTTTTACTAATACCTAAAACCAGACAATATATATTTAAAATTAATTATTAAAAATCACAATTTAGCATCTTCTGGATAGTCCTGCCAGAAGATGCTAAATTGCTGTTGTAAATTTTGACAGCATACTCAGCTGTTGAATCTCTTGCATCCAGTCCTTCCATAGTTTAGGGAGATGAAGATGAAAGAGAGGTAAACAAAGCATTATTATAATTACAAAGCTATTAATACAACTAACTTATCTTCCAACAAATGCATTAAGAAATGCTCAAATTAATTGGTTATGTAATGCACTAGTGCCAGTCATGACATATAGAGCATTCTATTCTAGTGGCCGTCTCAGGTCTTCTTTGCAGTGGAACATATAATATACTCTGGCCCAGAAATAATAAATTGACTGACTTTTAGTATGTAATTGTCTTCAGGACTTAGTTTTGGAACTCTGAGTGTGGTCTGCGTAATACAGCTTTCATTATCTGTATTTTAGCTGAGCCATTTGCTCTCTCTATCTTGAATTGGAAAGAAATGCTGCTTTGGATATAGAAAGCGATATACAGCTCAAGTTCAAGTGACTAAAATGATTGTCTTCTCCCTCACAAAACTGCTTATGTCTTCAGATATGCTGGGGAAGCCCTTCTCTGACTCCTACCACTCTTAGAGGTACATCTGGTGGGTACCGGAAGAGGCCTACTTGCTGATTTCCCCATGGTCTGGAACCGGCACAGTTTTTACCCTTTTTCCATAAACAGATGAAGTCTTCTTTTTTTGACACACCTTTAGGGACTGATTGTTTACATGGGACAACCTTTTATAATTTATAGGATTTTCATTTGTTGTGCTGTTATGTTTTGTCTTATGTTTCATGTTTTGGACTGGTTTTAATTTTTTGAGACAGACTAATCTCTTTTCAACTTCTCTATTTAGTGAGTTTTAAATACTTTTATTGATTTGCTCTAAGTAGCCTTGAATCCCAAAATGGAATAGTTATACATAAATACATCTACAATTGCTCTTTAGTCATGATTATGCTCTATTGGCATATCTGCAATTTCAACCTCCAAAACCTACTTTACTGGACTCTAGCTGCATGGGGAAAAGAAGGTCCATTTTGCAAAAAAATGGAGCATGGAAGAGTGAAATTTCCATCAATGCTGAGGAGGGGAGTCAGGCCAGAGGAGGTTACATAGTTAATTACACATATCTGTGACCATTTCTGCACTACACTGTTATAGTGCTCTTATTCCACTTTCAACATCCTGTGGAATCCTGGGGTTTGCAGTTTAGGGAGGGGCATTTAGAATTCTCAGCCAGAGAGCCCTTGGCCTCAGTAAATTATAAACCCCAGAATTCCACAGGATGTTGATAGTGGAATAATAGCACTATAATAGTGTAGTGTGGAAATGGCCTAAGTTGCTAATACTGGATCCTGGATCCTGAGTAGTAATAGTAGTGGTAGTAGTAGTAGTAGTAATAATAGTAGTAGTAGTAGTAGTAGTAGTTCTATTTTATTTAAATAAAAGCCTTAATCTTAAAAATTATTAAGAATGCTTGCTTGAATTTAACACTGAAGAATTTTTTATAGTATGTACATGACCCCTCAAGAGCCTCAAGTCTGGCCAGGATAGCCAACAATACACCTCTTTCTCTTCCTTATTAGAAGAATCAGACTATAGTGTAGGGGGAAGCCTTGATGATTGTCTTTTCTAGACCTTTCCCTGTAGGCCATCCATTCCTTTTTTTTGGAAGCCATTATAAATTATTGGAATTAGCTACTAGCCCATCTCTCATAAAAGAAAGAAGCTAGGGTGCTAGAGCGTTAATACAGCCTACCTAAACCTTAACTGATGCACTCAGATTGTCAAGTACTAGGATTATGAAGAGGACCACTTGTCCGAAAAAGACCTAATGGAGTCCAGTTGGGCCCACTTGGCCTGTGAAGACTACTAGTCCCATAGAAGAGACCTACTGATTAATGAAAAAGCCTGCTGTCTCAGGCAGAGGGCTAGCAGCACCTAGGAGGTCTCCAAAGGGCCTATCCAGATGCTGCACCCTAATGGAGTCAAAGGGACACTGCAGCCTAGTGGGGCCTACTGATCCTTAAAAGGGCCTACATATGCCATGCCTAGAATAGCCTCCACAGGGCCAGACAAGTTGCTGTGGCCCAGTGGGAACTACTGGGCTTTGAAAGGCCATGCAAAGAGCTACAGCCTAGAGGGACCTAGGGGTCCTCTAATGGGCATACCAGTTGTTGCAGCCTCCCCGGGCCTACTGGGTCTCTAAAAGGACTACATAGCTGCCACAGCCAGGGGTAGTCTATTAGGTCTGCTAAAGGACCTGCAGGTTATGAAGAGGCCTGTTTTCAGAGGTACTAAGCTCTAAAGGATCTACAGAGGCCAACCAGCCAGATAAAAATGGGGAGTGCTAGCAGGGCATACCCATCTGCCCAAAATGTCAGAGTGGAAACTAAAGAAACCTGGCAGTGACAAGCACTAGACTGGCCCCATGAGTCCTCTGATACCTAATAATGGAACTAAACAGTCAAGGGTGAAGAAGAAATGATGTCTTGGCTGGGCCTAAGGGTGAAGAAGAAATGATGTCTTGGCTGGGCCTAACACAAACACAACCATAAGAACCCCTTACTTCCTGGGTTTCCCCCTCCCATTGACTAACCACACTTAACAAGGCATGTCCCCCACGTACCAGCCAATGTAGAACCATTTGGTCATATGCTAAATTAACCTGCCACTGATCCAAATCTCTCCCTACCAGCTCCTCCAAAGATCATCATCACCACTGTCTTTCCTTCACATGCTGTACCATCCTCTGCTGTCTGCACCATCATGAGGCATTGGCCAAAAGGAATTAAAGATAGGTGGATGGAGTTCATACAACCTATAGCTCTGCCCATAAACAACTGGCATCATTGTGCATTGTGCCTAATTTCTTCTAAACTGGCCTCTCCTCCACTGGAGGTCAGCCAAAGTGGATGTTCCACCACAGGACCTCACACTGTGCAGATCCAGATATGTATTACATACATCTCACATGGGATCTTTCACTATGTTCAGGATTAACAGTGCAATAACATGCAGGTTAACTCTATTGTAGGTCGTCCTGTGTTTAGTGAGGCATATTTCTATTTAAACATGAATATGACAGCAGGGCACACTAAGGATCTTCCTTTGTCTTCCTCATATAGCAGATCATAAGGATGGTTGTGGACCAAAGAGGGAAAACACCACCTCCAGCTTTTGGTGGGGACTTCTTCCCTGCTTGATCCATGAGGTACCACTGGGCAAACAAAAGGTGTCCAGAGCTGGCTAATGGTTGTAGCATTAGGTGACAAACACTGATGGGAATCGTGATAGCTTCTTAATGTGTAGGCAGGTGAGGGAACAAAAGGGGGAAGTTCAGCTGGAAGGAGGTTCTAGGCCATTGACTATGGCTGCTTTGTCTGAGAGTTTTAGTGGCTGCTGTCTTCTAGGTTTGGGCCATTGCAAGGACCACCATTTCTGACTATTCCTCCACAACTTATGACCTGAGAAAGCCTTGAAGTCCCTTCTGACGTACTTTTGCATGTGTCCAGTCAGTCCTCTTTGCCAGCATGGCTTTTCAGCCATAAATGTATGATTTCTATTCCATGCCAATTAAATAATGTTCATTCACATCATGGAGGGAGGTGTATGTCATGGTAACTTCAGAGCCATTAAAATGAAATATTTGGTTTCTCAGTAGGAAGCCCACAAGAAGTGATTGCAGCATGGAATACTACAATACCTTCCCAACCAAGCTGATGCTTTCATTGTAGGCCAGGATTCACTCCTGACATTGTTTCTCACTAGAAATCTGGTGTCATTTTCCTTGCTGCCCAAATAATGAGCAAACCAATCTTTGAGTTAGAATTGAAAAACATGTCTGTGAAGAATATTGCCACTCAAGTAGAAAAAGACTTAGCTTTGCTGACATTATCCAAAAGACTGTAATTTCATTTCCCCAAGGACAGAGTCAAGTTGATGGTTCACAACAGTAGAAAACAAACATGACATTATTCTACAAAGGATTATATTAACTCCTCCACTTTGCAAATCCATAATGGGATTGGGATATAGGAGGAGAAGTTCTGTCAGTTTGATCTCTGTCCCTTAGTATTTTGAATTGAATAACCCAGACATTGCCAGTGTATTACAGGTCTCCGTTGGTTTTGTAATGAGTGCATTTTCTGCTTCTATCTATAGAGAAAGGGGCTTGATCTCATCTTACTTAGCACCCATTCTGAATCACTTGGATGGTTTGTATCTAGGGAGAGGAACTGCAGCTGGAATGTGGTATTGGCAGTTTTACTCCTGCTTTTTCTCCTTTGGGTGTGTGGAGTAGATACAAGAAAATGTCTCCTGTGTCATCCACCCACTCTTCTATATGAATCATATCAATCTGGGGACCTCATGATTGGTGCCCTTGTTACTAATTTACATTACTATTTCCAAGAATTTTCTTTCAAGGAATACCCTTGGCAGGAATATTATGATCTTATGATGTAAGGAATTATTATTAAGTATTAGAAAAGCAAAAGAATGCTGAACAGAAAAAAAAATCCTCCATTCATGTTAATTCTTCAGTGGTCATGCATATATGTACTATAGATGTAAAGTCTACCAGTTCTCTTTTTGATGAGTTGCTTCATTTTCCTTTTCATCTTTGTCTTGTATTGGGTGCTGAAATGTTGTGTTCTTTCCCTACCCTGAAACCTGACCACATTCTTCCTAGTCTTGGCATTTTTGGGGGAGGGGCATAATGAACCTAATGCAAGGAATCTTTCCCCCTGACTTAAGGGCATATTTTTGCGTAGCCACATTCCCATTTCATGGCATTTTTGAAAGGTGCTCTCTAAATCTTTCATATCTATGAATGCTCAAGGAGAGATGTGAGATGCTGCTCTGCTTATAAAGTTTGACATCATCACCCTCTTCAGCTCTCTCATCCTTGTGTGTATATTTTTATCTCTATATGAATGCATGTTTTCGGGATTTGGGAGAAATTACTATTTTCCCTACTTGTACAATATTTCAATTGTGGCAGCTTGGTGGAATGAAACTTTTTTAACAGTAGACTTGGTTCTGACCTCCAGCACCAGGATCAACTTTGGTAAGACAGCGAACAATAATGCAACTTCATGGTTAGGTAAACTTCCCTGATTCCTGGCCTATCCCAGTGGAAGACCTCATGTAGTTTTGTGTCACATTGAGAAGGAAGGGCCTGCCATCACATTCCATAAGTTTCAAGTTTGCTACCTTTGCCTTTGAATCTCAGACCTAGGGGTTACATAATTCATCCAAGAATTAAGCAATACTGAGGATTAGTTCAAAGAAGCAGGGCTCAAGAAGGTCTTAAGGGATTCTGGGTTCATCTTTGCAACTCCTACAATGAAGCTGTGTTTTTTCATGCACCCTTCCTGGTTGAATTCTTCTGGACCTTGCTAATCACTGGGTTTGTGATTGCATCCAAGGGTGACTTTACATGGAGTTCCTGGAATTTGGGGATGTCACAGTTGTGAACTATAACATTTCTATGTCTTTTCTATATGAACTTGAAACAGAGAAAAGTAAATGTAGCTTACTATTCCATATTTGCAATTGCTCATTAGTCACAGCTTTGACATGATGGCCATGGTCCTAACTTACCCACCAACCTACTTTACATTGCATCAGCTGCATGGGGAGAAGAAGGACCACTTGCCTATCACCAGAGAACATCTGAATGAGGTTTTCATCAAATTTAGATGTTGATGAGGTGACAGTGTCCTACCACAGGTGCTCCCGCTGTTGAGGGTCAGAGCCCAATTCAAGAAGCTTCATTCCACCAAGCTGCCACAGCTATTTTAGCATGGTGCCTACCTAGAACTTGGCCCCAAGAGCCAGCATCCTAAACCACTTCATTCCAGGGGAGCAGGTATGAATAAAGCAGTATGGAATGGTACTATTACTTCTATTGACCAAGACAAAATTCACCTATTATTGAAACCTAGAATCTCAGTTGACTCCTCTCTCACTGATCCGTGAGGGTCCACTAGTTCTAAAGAACTCTTTGTCTCTCCTACCTGAATAGCCACTACTATGATAACAGTAGGAAGAGGCATCACTACTCAAAATCCTATCTAGCTCAATATTTGCTTTCACAGTAATAAGACCATAAAAAAGATCTTTCAGCATAGAGTATGACAATATCTAGCCAATCATGCTGATGCTTTCGTCTTAGGATTTGCTCCTGACATTACTTCCCCTAGAAACCTGATGTCCTTCTTCTTGTTGCCCAAATAACAAGCAAATCAAACTTAGGGTTAGTTTTGAAAAACATATTTGTGAACAATATTGTCACTCAAGTGGAGAAAGAATGAGCTTTGCTATCATTATCCAAAAGACTGTAATTTCATTTCCCTAAAGACAGAGAGTCCAGTTGACGGCTCACAAGGGTAGAAAAAATCATGACATCATTCCACATGGGGTTATATTAACTCTTCCAGAAATGCAAATCCAAGATAGGATTGGGGAATAGGCACAGTTGTTCTGTCACTTTGATCTCTGCCCTTGGTATTTCAAATGTTGTGAGTGTATTGCCAGACTCTGATGGTTTTGTAACAACTACACTTGTTGCATCTACTGCTAAAGTACTCATCACGCTTACCATGCACTTTGCATCACATAGATGTTATAAATGGATATAGGGATGTTTGCATTTAGCAAGAAGTTCTGCAGTTGGAATGGGGGATTGACAGTCTTTGTGAAGTTGTTTCTCCTCATTTGAGTGTGTGGAGTAGATGCAAGAAAATATCCTCCTCTTGATCTCCCTTCTCTTCCACATGAGTTGTATCAGTCCGGGGATCTCATGATCGGTGCTCTTGTTAGCCATTTACATTACTATTTCCATGAATTTTCTTTCAAGGAATACCCTTGGCAGGAATATTCTGATCTTATGACGTAAAGAATTACATATTTCTCATCCTACATTGAATCATGTGAATTTAGCAAGACAATTAGCTTAATTATTAGAAAAGGAAAAGAATGGTGATCAAACAAACAAACAAAAAATTATTCTCTTCATTCATATTAATTCTTTGGTGGTAATACATGAATTTTCATTCTCTTCCTACCCAAAAATGTCCTCCTTAGCATCTGCATGTCTTTCAGTGATGAATCTTAATTAAGGAATGTTTTCCTTCTCGTTAAACTGTGTATTTTTAATTAGCCAGATTCCCATTTCATTACATAACTGTTCTCTTCTTTGTACTTTATTTCTTAAAATAGTTCTCTAAGCCTTTCAAAGGCATGTATGCTCAAGGTTAAATGTGAATTATCTCGCAACAGTTCTCAATTTTTTTTTCATTCTCTACTTTCATTTAAATTGTCGATAGTTTTGCTGTTTCTTTAAATGCCAAGTGTTTTTGCTGCTCTGCTTAAAAAATGTGATATCATCATCCTCTCTTTAGCTATCATTTTCTTGTGTGTGTATTTTTATGTGTGCAGGTACACATGTTTTTTAAGGGTTGGGGGGGTTACTGTTTTTCTCCTTCCACAATATTTCAATATTCCCAGGTTTCTGTGGTATAATTATTTATCAGATGTGATGAATGTGAGGGGAAGATAAAATTTCCAAAATGTATTACAGATAGCAAAGTTCACAAGAGTAATAAAATAGATGGCAAAACTAAAAAAGTAGGAAGGTATATATGCCAGTGTTTTATATCTATTGGTGAGGGAGAGTCAGTGAAGAAAAAGAAGAAACCAAAGCATGGTTTCAAAGCAGCGGAAAAGTCCTATCCTAGACAGTAGTCCTAGAGTTCACAAAGTGATGAAAACCATTTCCTTAAATAGCAAATAGAAATAGATGGTGGGAAGAAAGGAGACAAAATGAGGCCACTGTGAAGCAAGAGGAGAAGAACACCACCCTAGCATGCCTAGCTACCCTCAGCTATCTTAGCCAGCAAAGCCCATAATGAAGAATGCTGGAAGCTGCAGTCCAAGAACATATGGAGGGCTACCTGATTTCCAACCCTTAGCTTGTGTAATTGATGGCAACATTAAAACTAGGAATAGAAATGCCAGGTATTGTATTTTGCTCCATCTTATGCATTGCTACCTGGCTTTGATTCATAGATCCCTAACTAAATGAAGCTGGCTCTGTCCACAGGTTTTTTTGAGTCCCTTATTACATCAGCTCCAAGCAGATTGGCGACTGACAGAAGAGGAGGGAATCCTTCTGCCTGGGAAGATCAGAGAGTAAAGTGAGCAAAGGGAAAAGCTGAACAAGAGTAGACAGAAGTATACAAAAGTGTGATGAGGGTGCAGCAAACAGAGAAAGCAAGAGAGAATAAGCACTAGAGCTATATGGAGATGAGAGTTTGGGAAATTTAGTATTTTTTTTAAAAAACCAAACCATTCTCCCAATGATCATAATCCGCTTAAGTAGTACAGACTACCCCTAAGGGTTCTTTTTGCTACTAGCAGTTCTTCTGCTATTCCTTCACCTTTAAAGAAGGTGTACCCTTACAATTAGGCAACTGACATGAAGAGAGCAATATTGTTTTCATGCATATTTGTGCAAAACTCTTTTTGCAGAGTGCTGACAAAGTTCTATCAGCATGTCTTAACGCTGGAGTTTGCTGTAAAGGAGATCAATCAGAATCCCAAGATCTTACCAAACGTCACTCTTGGTTTCCACGTCTATGACAATTACAATGATGCACAATTGACTTATCGTACCACACTGGAACTTCTCTTCATGTCACATAGATTAGTCCTTAATTATAACTGTGAAAGCCACAAAAAGCCATTAGCCATCATCGGGGCACTTGACTCCAAGACCTCATTTCACATGGCTGATATCTTAATTGTCTACAGGATTCCACAGGTAGGATCTAAACTGGGGGAGGGCTCACAAGTATAAAGTATTTTTTTCTCTTTCATCTCACCCTCTTTTATGTTTTACCAGTAAAAAGTAGGGTGCTTGAAAAGAACGAAAAAAGAGTAGCTAACAAAGCATGTGCATGAAGAGGTAGAATTTTTACAGGTGAAATAACAGTATGCTTGGAGAGGTGAGTGGCACATTGTGTGTGTCTTTGCCTTACTCTTCTTGGTTGATCAGAATGATCAGCCAAGACCATCCAAAGGATTAGAGGAATGGTAAATGCTTCTATGAAGCAGGAAAATTCACAATAGATAACAAAATCACAACAGATAAAATGTTGCAGTTTTTTTGGATAAATGCAACTCAAAGACTATCTTCCCTCATGGTGAATGAAGAGAAACACTTATCCATGGAAAGCTTGGCCATGGATCTCCCATTGGCTGACTCTCACTTGTCTTAAATGGTATTTTCTTTTTCTCCTGCAGATTTCCAGTAGGCAGGGAACATTGATTAATATCCTTTATGAAGCAGGTGGATTATGAACTTCTGCCCATAGGATTCCATGTATAACTCCGTAAGCCCTTTTTCTTGTAAAGATGCAAGGCACTCTTCCCTAGTCATTTTTCATTTCATCCAGAGCCTCTTCCTGAAGTAGTCAAGCCCTGGGTGGGGACATGTCTTCCATTTACTCTTAAAGAGAAGAATGAGTGGAGAGCAAATTCAAACAATGATGAAACAATTTCTCTAAGATCTGACAAGGAAGAAATTCAAGTTTCCTCACAGCAGGAGGACCCCCCCATCCCTTCCCTTCAGAGCTGCATCAGTTGAATTGCTTCCCTGTTCTCCTCCCTTTCCATCAATAAGCGAGAGCCCATCCTGGAACTTGACAGCTCTATAGCTTGGAT
Organism: Iguana delicatissima; assembly: GCA_948472985.1. NCBI lineage: Eukaryota > Metazoa > Chordata > Lepidosauria > Squamata > Iguanidae > Iguana > Iguana delicatissima. Next base: position 233,249 of record CAOKZL010000439.1, read on the forward strand.
AGGGAGTTTGGGACTTTGTTCCAAGGGCTACAGAATTACACTTTGTGCTTCTTCCAAAAACTGTCTTGCCGGTCAGTACCAGTTCGGCACATTTGTAACTAATAGGCTTCTGACCACTAACTCTTTATAATTTTCTAGACACAAACTTCTTTTTCTTTTCTTTTTTAAATTATTTTATCAAACACATGCAGATCATGCAACTGAAAAAAAAGAAAAAAGAATACAATACATATAATAACTAATGCAAAAGCTGACAATACTAACAAGACTAAAAAAAAATCCAAAACCTAACAATACATAATCCAACATAACATACCATAACCTAACTTAACTACAAATAACTAACAAAATGGTTTCCTTTCCTGTTGAGAACAACTAATATTATTTAAGGGGTTACACATACGTATGAACTCAATCTTTTTATACCATAACTATTAGTTGTCACATTATCATTGGAATATTTGCTTACCTATATTATTTACCTTCTCATCACTTACTTATTGTCTCCTTGATTAATTTTCCAAGTGAAATCACTATTAAACGATTATATACTGTCATGTAATACAAAAATCATAACACAAAACACTAGAACAAATACTCAATATTCAAAAAAGACGATGATAGACATGAAGAAATAGCAGTAACCATCCAAAAAAAAAAAAATAAAATATAACCTTTGAAAGCAACAATCAAAATCAATTAGAATTCTAGTTTTACACTTCTCATGGAACAATATGTATCTTAAATTTTAAGTTTAAACATCTATTGTCATCAGAGCTCCTTCATTCTTCTTTAAAAATTCAATCAACCATTTCCATTGAGACCAAAACTCATTTTGTGCTCTGCTTTTTTACCAGTACATTAAACTGTCCATTTCAACAATACCCATTAACCTATTTAACCACTTGTCCACTGTTGGTAAGTCCATTTTTCCCCCAATACTTTGAATTCTCTAGACATCAACAGAAGAGAAATGTCCTTGTTCCAGTTCACCTGTCTTCCCAGCAAAAAAACTTTTGATTTTAAGTATGCTAAATTTTATATGTTTTCTACCCATGACATTCAGTTTCTTATTTTATATATTTCAAAAGTTCTGTTGTATTAAGTGCAGCACACACCTGTTGCTGAATGAAAACTACATATTTTCCAATATATTTTCAAAATTTTTACAGCTCACATATGGCTCATTTCTCCCGGCAAAAAATGAGATAGGACACCTCAATTCCCTCTACTGCATGACCAGTAATGAACACCCACAGTATATGGGGGTTATCAACTTACTTAAGCATTTCAAGTGGACGTGGGTTGGGCTCTTTGTGGTGGATGATGAGAGTGGAGAAAGATTTTTGGAGACCATGGAGCCCTTGTTTTCCAAGAATGGAATCTGCACAACCTTCACAAGGCAAATTCCAAGCCAAGAATATTTTCATGACCCAAAAGAACAGGATCATCTATTCCATAACATGCATCGGATTTTGAAATTACCCAAAATAAAAATATATGTGGTCTATGGTACTACATTTATTATTATGAGGTTGGAGTATCTTATTTTTGGAGGATTTCTTACAGGTGAGATCAATATATTGATTGGAAAAGTGTGGGTTACAACTGCTCAGGCTGATTTTGTACTACCAAGCCTTACCCATGAGAAAGATTTGCAAATATTCCAGGGTGCTCTTTCCTTTATGGTTCATTCTAAGGAAATTCCAGAGTTTCAGGAATTTCTTCAGGCCCTAGAACCTGATTGGACAGCAGCAGATGCTTTTCTAAAGGAATTCTGGCAGGAAGCATTTGACTGTTCAATTCTGGATACCAAGATGACGTACGAGGTCTCTGGGACCTGCACTGGGGAGGAGAGACTGGACACCCTCATTGGGCTTTTTTTTGAAAAGCGTTTGAGTGGTTACAGCTATGGCATTTATAATGCTGTCTATTCTGTGGCCCATGCTTTACATGCCTTGTACTCTTCCAGATCCAAACATCAAAGAAAAGTGGAGAGTGTAAAAGGGTATCTTCAGAATGTGCAACCTTGTCAGGTAATATTTGCAAATGGTAACATTTTTATTTAATTTTTTTAATGGTTAACAGCTTCTATTCCTCCCCTTCTTTGGTGAATGGGGTCCCACACAGTTATTCTTCCAAAGAAATTGGTAGGCACACATTTCTCTGTCTTCTCAGTCTTAAAAAAATGGCAATCAGGACCTGAATGGAGACAATCTCTGTCTGTAACTGTATGTTCCAGGCTAAAACTCTGTTAGCTGATACAAAGCAAAGGATCCAGTCATGCTTTCTTCATATTTCCTGTTTGTTCCACTTGGAATATATTGTGTCTGAATGAATCTGGATCCAACTGAACTTTAGGAAGTATTAATACATTCATTAATGGTTATTATTGTGAAGACTCCACTATGTTTTCATTTTCTCTTTCCTTTTTCTTTTCAACCAAAACAAGACTAATATCACTTTGATGAGGACAAATATACCCATGTGACATGATCCATGTGGACATTGGGTATATTGCAAATACACAGCCAGCATGAGGGAATTTAACAACTTTACAGACCAAAAGTGTTATACTTTGTTCCACTTCAGTATTTGTAACAGTCTTTTTCTTTAATTTTATGCAATCCAATGTAAACTTAACAAATTGTAAACTGGAAGAATGACGTGACTTATCAAAGTATAGCTGAACAGTTCTCCAACTTGAAAAACCAAAGAATAGTGGCTCCCCTGGTTGGCTGTTTGGAACAAATGAAACATGCAGCAACTGATATGTTTATTTGAAGTTTAGAGAAGATAAACAAGAAAAAAAGAAGCGTTAAAAAAAAACCCGACAACAAAATAGAATGGATTTTGAAACTCCAAATTTTACCATCAAAATGCTTGGATAAGGAATTGGATATGTAAGCTTAATGCGAAAAGTTCTAGAATGGAGGGCCATAGATTGAGCAATTATAGCACCGTGCATCAGATAGTAAAGAAAAAAGTTGATTAAATTGGGAGACAGATTACATCATATGTCTTTTCACTGGCTCTCTTTGAAGGAGCTCTCAAAGAAAATCAATAAATAAGCACCCAGTGGTAGACCCTATTTTCTGTCTTTTGATATTCAGTGCTCCACTGATATAGAGAGTCCATGCTTCCACTCAAAAAATTTCTGTGCTTTGATATGTATATACATATAATAGAAATTATATATAAATTATAATTATACATATTTATGTGTGTGTATATATATATACATACATACATATATATATAAATAGAAATTATAGCACATTAAAAGTTATTTAAAAGATTTGTTGCCTTAAATAACAAATATGGCTTTGTTTATTTTTAAGATAGCCCCCAAAAAGGCACATTGATGTTAAGGCTGAAATGCATAAGTCTTTTTAGGAAAAAAAAGTTACTGATTATCATACAACACATGGAGCTTTGTCCCCTTTCAGTCCTTCACTGTGAATATGTGCTTCCCAATTATTATTATTTTTTTGTTCTTTTTCTAACTAGCTCCATGCTTTTCTTCAAGGGATTTCATTTAACAATTCTGCTGGTGAAAGAGTGTCTTTTGATGAGAACAGGGATGTCAGAGCTGGATTTGATATAACGAATTTGTTGACCTTTCCAAATCTATCCTTCCTTCAGGTGAAAGTGGGACGAGTAGATCCCAAAGCTCCCAAAGGAAAGGAATTCAGAGTTTATCAGAACAAGATTATCTGACATCAAAGCTTCAACCAGGTGTGAATTACCAGAAAAAAACTATGTTGGTCACAAAGGGTCACTGTATCCCCTTGGCATTTGAAAGAAAGTTGTGACAAATGATTGCATGATTTCTCATGACTCTTGTTTATTTGTACATTCCCTTAACAATCAAACTAGGGTTTCCCATTCGTAACATTCCTCATCTTTATCAGTAGGTCCTGCCCATTTCAGTCTGCTGTGATCCTTGCCGTCCTGGTTACCAGAAGAGAAAGAAGCGAGGGGAGAAATTTTGCTGTTATGATTGCATTCATGCTCCAGGAGGGAATATTTCCAACCAAACAGGTAGGTAGTTTTTCAGCCAAAAGTGTTAATGTAGATGACCCTACTAGATTTGGCAGCCTTCTAGACATACATATAACCACCTGTTACAAGTCAGACATTAATTTTTATCATCCTGTCTATTTAAAACAGTTCACACACAGGAGATGGGTCTACGTGTGCTCATTGATGGTCTACATTTTATTCTCTAAAAAGTCTTCAATAATATTCTGTTCTGTAAAAAGCCCAACACTTTTACTAGGCAGTACACCTCCATGCTTTGATATGGTCTAATTGAAAAAATATATTAATTGGCAGATGTGTTGACATAAAATATAAATTATACTTATGGCTGGCAAAGCCATGTGGAAAGGGACACTGGTTTGGAGTAGGTCAGAGGTGACCTCAACATGATGAAAATAACTGCAATCTTGTATATGTCTCCATAATATAATGGGCATTTTTTATTCTTTCTCCAGATACAGTTGAGCGTTTCCCATGCCCAGAAGATCAATATGCAAACAGGAATCAAGATCAATGCATTCCTAAACTGATCACCTTTCTATCTTATGAAGAACCCTTAGGGAAATGTATAGCTTCAAGTGCTGTTTCCTTATCCCTGATCACAGTTTTGGTGCTTGGAACATTTATAAAGCACAATGATAGCCCCATTGTCAAAGCCAACAATCAGAAACTCACCTACACACTCCTTGTGTCCCTCCTGCTCTCTTTCCTCTCATCTTTCCTCTTCCTTGGTAAGCCAGGAAAACTGAAATGCTTTCTTCAACAACCCATTTTTAGCCTCATTTTCTCAGTGGCTGTTTCTTCTGTGTTAGCCAAAACCATCACTGTGGTTGTAGCCTTCATGGCTACTAAGCCAGGGTCCAGTATGAGAAAGTGGGTGGGGACAAGAGTGGCCACTTCCATTGTCTTGTCTTGTGGCCTTATTCAAACAATAATCTGTATCATCTGGATTGCAACCTCACTTCCATTCCCAGATTTGGACATGAACTCAGTTGCTAGAGAAATCCTTGTGAAGTGTAATGAAGGGTGTCCCATCATGTTTATCTGGTCTTCGGTTACATGGGACTTCTGTCTGTAATCAGTTTAATTGTGGCTTTCCTAGCCAGGAAGTTGCCAGACACTTATAACGAATCCAAGTTTATCACATTCAGCATGTTGATCTTTTGCAGTGTTTGGTTGAGTTTCTTTCTCACCTATCTGAGCACTCAGGGGAAATATATGGTAGCTGTGGAGATTTTCTCCATCTTAACCTCTAGTGCTGGGTTGCTGGGTTGTATCTTTTCCCCCAAATGTTACATTATTCTTTTTAAGCCTGAGCTGAGCAGCAGGAAGCTCCTAACCAGAAGAAAGACTTAGTGCATGAACAGATCCATTTAAAACTGTAATTACATGCTTTTATCTTATTTTATTACAAATTCAAAATCTTTACATCTCAACTGATTTAAGTGTCTAATACAAAGAAGAGATTTTTTTTTTTGAAAAATTCATTTCTGATGTAAACTGGATAAGAATCAGAATCACAAATTGAGCTATTGTGCACAATTTTGTCATTGAAAATAATTAAATAAATAAATTGTTGGAGGGAGAATGTAGGCTGGGATTGGGTACATAATGGTGTGATATACTATATTGGACCCAAATTTTTGCAGTTTGTTGTCAGTGTTAAGATCAGAAGAAAAGACTGTGTCTGAAACATTCTGGTATTTGAACACAACATTTGCACAGGCCTTGCCTTTCTTCACTTCTATAAATATATGCACACTGTTGCTTTCCCTTCCCTTACAGATATGGATTATCTGGAGCTCATTTCTTTGGCCATTTGGAAACTCATAGTTTTCCTCCTCACTCTTCCTTTCCTTCAGGTGATTAGTGAATGGAAAGAACAAGCATCGGGCAATTGACCTGGGATGGCACAAATATTAAAAAAAAAATCTCATGATATTAATACAGCCAATTAATGAGCTAACCAATGCAAGAAGTACCGGTCTAAGTCATGCAGTAATGCTAGTGTCATTCTTTACAAGAATATTTCAGCCTCCCCTCTGATGTTTTCAATAGTAAGAGTTCCTTTCCATTGTGATTTTTAACAGGAAACATTCAACAAAGCAAGCTAAGGTAGAGCAAACTGTACAAAACTAGAAATTACACCAGCTCCTTTCCCTCTCCTGTCCAAAATAAATAAATAAATAAGGAGAAAAACAAAACACTTTTAGGATTTTTAGAGGCAAACTGGATATGAATCCCATGCATTCAAGGTACAGTTGTCCTTCCACATTCAGAAATTTGATTATTTTGGAGGTGCCCACTTTCTTCCCCTCCATTCTCCGCTCTCATTCCCTAGCCTTTTACTCAGGGACACTGCCTTGGCAAAAGGCAAGCAAATGGGATGGGGAAAGTTTCATGGTCATGCAAGCCTTTCTCCTTCCAGTATCCTGCATCTCCACTCTTCCACATATTGCCCATGAGGGTGTGAAGCAAGAAGGAAGGATGCTGTGACAAAATACTGGAGAGTTCAGGGGGAAAGAACTTCCGTCCCCCTCCATTCTCCTGCCTGTCACTTGCACAGCTGCACAGAAAGAAACATGTATGTATTATGATTAGCTGCAATGTTGATGAGTTCATTCATTTTTCTTCCCATCCCTGGCACTTGTAGTCCATTGTTCCTAACTTCTGCATTACTTTGTATAATATGTATAATCATGAGGAATTTAAGGGCTTCTGGGTTGATCTTTGCAACTCTGATGATGAAGCTGTGTTTTTTCATGTACCCTCCCTGGTTGCATTCTTCTGGGCCTTGCAAATCAGTAGGCTTGGGTTTGCACCCAAGAGTGACTTTACAGGGAGTCCTTAGAGTTTGAGGATGTCACATTTGATAACCATAATGTTTCTACTTCTTTCATAGTTGAATATGAAACCGTTAGAGATTAGTGCTACCATTTTGACAATATTGCCATGATCATAATTCACCCACCACACTATTGTATATTGCACCAGCTGTGCAGGGTTAAGGAGGACCATCCTGCTTATGATCAGAAAACAGGTGATTTATGTTTCCATCAAGTTTGGGCTGTTGGGCCAGGGGAAGCTACCTGTAATTCATATGGGGCTCTGGCCACCCTAAAAATATTCAAAATGTCTTTCATCTCAAAATGTCTTTATTATATCATATAAGAAAATCAAAGTAAAAAGGTGTTCCTCAAGGTGTTCCTCATCTGCAACTCCAAACACCTTATTCAGTAGAAGTGCTTACATTTCTTCTGTCTTCATATGGAATCCTAGGCTATGCACAGGTGTAACAGTGCAAAATATTGGACTATGTGTCCAGTTCTGGGCACCTCAATTCAAGAAGGATGTTGACAAGCTGGATTGTGTCCAGAGGAGGGCAACCAAAATGATGAAGGGTCTTCACCAAAATGGTGAAGCCATGCTTTATGAAGAACGGCTTAGGGAGCTGGGTATGTTTAATCTGCAGAAGAGAAGGTTAAGAGGGGACATGATAGCCATGTTTAAATATTTGAAGGAATGTCATATTGAGGAGGGAGCAGGCTTGTTCTCTCCCGCTCCAGAGACTAGGATAAGGAGCAATGGATTCAAGCTACAGGAAAGGAGATTCCACTTGAACCTCAGGAAGAACTTCCTGACAGTCAGGGCTGTCCGGCAGTGGAATGTGCTGCCTCAGAGTATGGTGGAGTCTCCTTCTTTTGAGGTTTTTAAGCAGAGGCTGGATAGCCATCTGTTGGGAACACTTTGATGTGTGTTCCTGCATAGCAGGGGGTTGGACTCGATGGCCCTTGTGGTCTCTTCCAACTCTATGATTCTATGAAAGTGATGCATTAAATTTTTGGTTATCTCAGAAAAGCCTGCTTCTGAGCAACTTCACTACTGAAATGAAGAAAGAATGATCTTTGCTGTTAATAACCCAGACACTGTTATTTCCTTTCCCCAGAGAGCAGACCAGATTTTCAGGTAGAAATTGTTCAGGAAGCAGTTCTACAAATGTTTAAAAAACCCCTTCACCTTCAGCAAATGAGACAGCTGATACTGGGGAATAGGTGCAGAGGGTGTTTTTGTTCTTGTTGTATGTCTTCACAATTATTTATGGCCACCCTACAGTGAACCCATCACAGGAGTTTCTGGGCTCAGAATGTGCAGTGTACCCAAGGTCACCCAATAGGTTTCCATGGCTGAAAAGGGAACTGAACCCTGGTCTCCAGGGTCGTAGTCCAATGTTCAGACCACTACACTACACTGACTGTGTTACTTTGGTATTTCCTACTTTTTTTTTTCTCATTGCATACATCAGATATTTTCAGTATATAGGGAGAAATAAATAAGCAGAGAGAATGAGAAAAAGAATCAGTGTTAGATTCTAGATAAAAGCTTTCAAAGTTTCATAAAATTATAGAGTTGGGGGAGACCACAAGGGTCATTGACTCAAACTCCCTGCTATGCAGAAATAAACCATCAAAGCAGATGGCCATCCAGAGGGAGATTCCACTGCACTACATGGGGCAATGCATTCCGTGGTCAAACTGCTCTTACTGTCATAAAGTTCTTCCTAATGTTTACATGGAATCCCTTTTCCTGAAGTTTGAAGCCATTGCTCCATGTCTGAGTGTCTGGAGCAGCAGAAAACAGGCTTGCTGCATCTTCCATATGATATCCTCTCAAATATTTTAACATTGCTATCATATCACCACTTTACCACCTCTTCTCCAGGTTAAACACTCACAGTTCCCTAAATTGCTTCTCATAGGGCATAGTTTCCTGGACTTTTACCATTTTGATTGTCCTTCTCTGGACACATTTCAGTTATTTCAATATCCTTCTTGAGCTGTCATGCCCAGAACTGGACACAGTATTCCAGGTGGGGTCTGACCAAAGCAGAATGCAATGATACTATCACTTCCCTTGACCTAGACAAAATTCACTTACTGATGAAGCCTAGAATCTCATGTGACTCCTCCCTGTTTGACCCATGAGGCATGACTAAGTCTGAAGAAGAACTGCTTATCTCTCCTGTCTCAATAGTTGTAAGTCTTGTAACAATGGGTTGGGGTACTGCTACTGAAAGACCTATATAGCTCAATATTTGCTTTCAGAGTAAAAAGACCGTTAGAAAGATATTTCAGCACGGAGTATTACAGTATCTCCCAAATCAAGCTAATCCTTTCATTCTGAGCCAAAATTTGCTCTTGACTGTTCTTCCCCCTAGGAATCTGGTGTCCCTTTTCTTTATGGCTCAAATAATGAGAAAAACAAATTTTAATTTAAAAAAATGTATTTATGAACAATATCACCATACAAATGGAGAAAGAAAGAGTTTTGTTGTCATTATCCAAAAGGCTGTAATTTCATTTCTCCAAGGACAGCAGATTGTTCACAAGGGTAGAAAGCAATTCTGAAACCATTCTACAACAGCTTATATTTACTCCTCCAAATATGGAAATCCATGATGGGATTGAGGAATAGGCACAGAAGGTTTTGTCACTTTGATCTCTGCCCTTGGTACTTCAAACACTGAGAGTATATTGGCAGCTCTGATGCCTTTGTAATAACTACACTTAGTACTTCTACTGCTATATTACTCATCACGTTTAACGTGTACTCTGAATCACACAGGTGCTATAAATGAATATAGAGATGTTTGCATCTTGGGAAAGGTTCTGCAGATGGAATGGGAGTTTGACAGTCTTCATGATGTTGTTTCTCTTTCTCCTTTGGGTTTGTGGAGTAGATACAACAAAATGTCTGCTGCCTGATCCCCTTTCTCTTCCACATGAGTCATATCAATCTGGGGACCTCCTTTTTGGTACTCTTGTTTCTCTTTTACACTACATTTTCCATGAATTTTCTTTCAAGGAATATCCTTGGCAGGAATATTCTGATTTTATAAAGTAAGGAATTATATTTTCTTTTCTCCCTTGAATCATGTGAATTTAGCAAGCCATTCAAGTTAAATATTAGAAAGAGAAAAGAATGCTGAACAAACAGGGAAAAAAATATTGTCCTTTATGAACATTCATTCTCTGGTGGTAATGTAAGAATTTTTATTCTCTTCCTATCCTGAAACCTCCTCCTTAGTTTTTGCATTTGTTTGCATAATGAGTCTCAATTAAGGAATGTTTCCCTGGTAATTAAAGTACATATTTTGCATAGCCACATTCCCATTTCGAAATATATGTCCTTTTCTTTGCATTTTATTTCTTAAAATTGTTCTCTAAGCATTTCCAAAGTGTGAATTCTCCAGATTAAAGTGAATTATGTTGGACAGTTCTCAATTCCTTCTTGCCCTGCTTTCATTGAAACTGTCCATTGCTTTGCTGTTTCTTTCCATGCCTAATATTTATGATGCTTTGTTTATAAAATATGATATTGATATTTTCTTTATCTATCTGATCTCTTGTATGTATTCTCATGTGTGTATGTGTGTGTCTTTTGGGGGACCTGGGAAGAACTGAATAACTGTTTTTTTCCTTGTACAGTATTTCAATATATCCAGTTTTGTGTTCAATAATTAGTGTGCAATAATCAGATGTGATGAATTTGAGGGTAAGGGGGGGGGAAATCAAGAAGAATGATCCCCACTCAGACAAATTGCAAAATATTTTGCAGATAGCAAGTTATCCAAGATGACCGGAACTAAAAAAGCAGGAATGTATGTATTTCTGTGTTTTAAACTTATAGGTGAGGAAGAGTTAATGCAAGAAAAGAAGAAACTGAACCATGGTTTCAAACCAGATGAAAAACCCTATCCCATACAGTAGTCTTGGAATTCATCTTCACAGAGATGAAAACCATTCCCTTGAACAGAAAATAGAAATAGATGGTGAAAAAAAAAATAGGAAAAAGTGAGGCCACTGGAAAACAAGGAGAAGACAACAAAGCCATTCTAGCATGCCTAGCTACTTTCCACTCTCTTAGCCAGCAAAGGCCAGGGTGAAGAATACAGGAAGCTTCTGTCCAAGGATACATGCAGGACTTCATGATTTCCATCCTTGAACTTCTATAATTGATGGATGGTAATGTAGACTTCCAGTCCACTTCTGCTCCAGGCAGGTTGGTCACTGACACAAGGGGAGAGAATCTTTCTGTCTGGGAAGAATGGAGAGGAGACTGAGGAAAGGGAAAAGCTGAACAAAAGTCGACAGAAGAATAGAAAAAAAAAGTGTTGAAGGGGTGAAGGAAACATACAGAGAATAAGCATTAGAGTTGTATGGTGATGAGAGTTTGGAAAATATAGGGTTCCTTATTTGAGGAAACTGTTCTCCTAATGACCATGACCCACTAAGTGTCCACTAGTAAGGTAACTCCTGCTACTAGCAGTTCTTCTGTTTCTCCAACAGTTTTAATGACGAAAGTGAATCCTTACGGGAAACCAAAATGAAAAGAACAATATTGATTTAGTACATATTTTTGTGTAATTCCTTTTGTAGGGTGCTGACAAAGTTCTATCAGCATGTCTTGTCCCTGGAGTTTGCTGTAAAGGAGATAAATCAAAATCCCAAGGTCTTACCAAATGTTACTCTTGGTTTCCACATCTATGACAATTACAATGATGCACACTTGACTTACCGTACCACACTGGAACTTCTCTTCATGTCGCATAGATTGGTCCTCAATTATAACTGTGAAAACCACAAAACACCATTAGCCATCATTGGAGCACTTAACTCCAAGACCACATTCCACATGGCGGATATCTTAACTATCTACAAGATTCCACAGGTAGGATCTATTTAAAGTGGTTTCCAAGATAATGCACACATTCTATTGAATCTCATCTCTTCTATATTTGCATTCTACCAATAAAAAGTAGGATATATTTTAACTGTTTTTTGAACATCTTCTTAACAAGCCCAAGAAGCAGAATTTTGGAGGCGAAGGAATAGGGTGCTTGAAGAGATAAGTGACATAGCATATGTGTCTTTTCTTTTCTTTTCTTTTCTTTTCTTTTCTTTTCTTTTCTTTTCTTTTCTTTTCTTTTCTTTTCTTTTCTTGGCTGTCAAAGAAGGCCAGCCCAAGGGTTAGAGGTTTGGTGAATGTTTCTCTGTAGCAGGTCATGTTGGATTTCCTGAGACTGTGCTAGGTGTAGCTGATGTGTAGTACAGCAGCCTGGATGATTAACAGGCTGGCTCGACATGGCACTGCTTGAAGTGTTCTATGTTCCTGTTACCTACTGAGGTATCTTGAATGGCCCTAACAGGAAAAAAAATAGTAGTTTTCTGGACAATTTTAAGTCAATGACTATCTTTGCTTATATTGTACCAGGGCAAACTCTCGTTAATGGAAACCTTGGCCATGGATTTGTCATGGGCTGACCCTCACTTGGCAGAACTGAGAATTTTCTTCTTCTCTATCAGGTTTCCTTTCGAACAATTTCCTTTCTAGTAGGCAGGAAACATTAATGAATATCAATTAGGAAGCAGGTGGATTATGAAGTCCTGCCTATAGAATACCATGTCCACCCCCAGATATTGTGATAGATAATGATGCTGTGACTAAGGAGCAACTGATTGTGCCGGGGGTTGAGCCACTGAGTGAGCAAGTCAACCTGCAAACATCCCCTGCATTGGAAGGTCAAACAGAGACTGAATTGCCCCAGCCAGCTCATGACAGAGAGGGAACCATCAGTGATACAGAGGAGTTACAGCCAGCTGTGCCCATCAGCCCTCAATCAGGCAGAAGGCTGAAACGGGCTGCTGAGAGGGAGGCTGCTTGGGCTAGGTTGAGGAAACAAGAACAAGCAGTGCCTGCTTACAGGGGCTATTTAAGTCTGCTGGCGTGGCTACTCCTTGCTTGCAGCGAATTATTAGCAAGCCCTCACAACCTTTGTGTCTCCTGCTTCCTGAAACCCTCCAAATGGATCTCTGCCTCCTGAACCTTTGGACTGGACCTTGACCTGGCTTGGCTTTTGTTTTCCTGGTGTTTGGTATATTCTGACTCCCCAGGTGTTCCTGATCTCTCTCCACCCTTGCTGGCTGCGGCCCGGGAGGAAGAGATTCCTGATAGGTATGCCCTATTTTTGTATGAATGCAATGCACTATTCTCTAGCCCAGAGCTTTCCAAACTTTTCATGTTGGTGACACACTTTTTAGACATGCATCATTTCATCACATAGTAAGTAAGTCAATAAGTAGAAGCAGCCCCTCCACCTGAGCCTGGTCTGTTGCCACCCTTGCCAGGGTCTTTCTCAGTCTGAGGTGGTAGTGGGAGACACAGCCCCTTCACCTCAGCCTGGCCTGCCATGGTGGTGGGAGAGGCAGCACCTCCACTAGTTAAGTTTGTGTCACACACCTACACACTGCAGCTGACACACTAACACAGTTTGGAAAGCTCTGCTCTAGTCTTTCCCACTTCATCCAAAACCCCTCCCTGACGCATTCAAGCCCTCTGAGGGAACACTTCTTCTGTTTACTGTTGAAAAGAGGAATGAGAGGAGTGCAAACTGAGACAACGATGAACCTATTTATTTGAAATTTGAGCAGGAAGAAATTAAAATTTCCTGGCAGAAAGTGTCCCCATCTATCCCTTCCCCTCAGATCAACATTTGTTGTCCTCCTTCCTCTTCATCTGTAAGCAAATGCCAACCTTGTGACTTGACAGCTGTGAGAGATGGAAGATAAGGCATTGTTCCAAAACCTTTGAAATGACACTTTGCACACCATCCAAAAACACACTTGCCAGTCTAAGTAACATTTGTAACTTACAGGTTTCTGGCTACCAACTCTGTATAGATTTCTAGACTCCAACCTAAAGAGACATCTCCTTGCTCCAGTTTGTCTTTCTTCCCAGCAAAGAACTTTTGATTTTAAGTATGCTAATTTGCATATGTTTCACACCCACTATGCTGAGTTTCTTGTTTTATTCTTTGCAGAATTTTTGACACTGCAGTATTAGGTGTGGCAGAGATATATGGCTGAATAAGAAAAGGCATTACATTTTCCAATACAGTTTTAACATTTTTTACAGCTCACATATGGTACTTCTGTATCTGCAAAGGATGAGATGAAAAAACTCTCTTCCCTTTACTGTATGGCCTCCAATGAAGACCCACAGTATATGGGAATTATATGCTTACTTAAGCACTTCAAATGGACCTGGATTGGGCTCTTTGTGGTGGATGATGAGAGTGGAGAAAGATTTCTGGAGACCATGAAGCCCTTCCTTGCTCAGAATGGAATCTGCACAGCCTTCACAAGGCAAATTCCAAGCCAAGAATATTTTCATGACCGAATAAGACAGCATTATGTTATCCAAAATATTTATCAGGATTTCCATTTACCCAAAACTAGAGTATTTGTCCTCTATGGAACATCCTTTAATCTTATCTGGCTGCGGTATTTTATTACCCAAGGAGTACTTACAGGTGAGATGAGTATGTCGGTTGGAAAGGTTTGGATTACAACTGTCCAGGTTAATTTTGTACTAGCATGTACTGGCCAGAATAATGATTTGCAAATATTCCATAGTGCTCTTTCCTTTACGGTTCACTCCAAGGAAGTTCCAGGGTTCCAGGAATTTCTTCAGGCCCTAAAACCTGATTGGACAGCAGCAGATGATTTTCTCAAAGAATTCTGGCAGGAAGCATTTGCCTGTTCAGTTCAAGATCCCAGGATGCCATACAAGGTCTCTGGAACCTGCACTGGGGAGGAGAGACTGGAGAGCCTCATTGGGCCCGTATTTGAAATGCACTTGAGTGGCCACAGCTATGGCATTTATAATGCTGTCTATTCTGTGGCCCATGCTTTACATGCCTTGTACTCATCCAGGGCGAAACATCAAGGAAAATTGGAAGGTGTTAAAGGGAGTTTTCAGGAAGTACAACCCTGGCAGGTAATGTTTGCAAACTAGATAGATAGATAGATAGATAGATAGATAGATAGATAGATAGATAGATATGGTTAAAAGATTTTATTCCTTCTCTTCCTTGGTAAATGGTGTTATATACAGTATTCACCTACAGAAATTGATGGGCACACATTTTACTGTCCCTTTAGTCTAAAAAAAAAAATGGCTTCAGTAGAGACAAGTACTATCTGGAACTGCATTTTCCATGTTAAAAAACTGTTAGTGTAAACTTGTAAAGAGAATGCAACAGGATCCAGGCTTAGTCATTCTTAGAGTTAAGCTTTCTCCATGATGAGGGAATGTGAGGATATCGTTAAAACACCAGCGTTGGAGAATAAGTTAAATCATTGGGACTTCAGTTAATTTTGATGCATGTATCCTGTTCGTTTCTCTTGGGATATATTATTACTCCAGTTTCTTGACCACTTGGCATATATTATGTGTGAATGAATCTGGACCCAATCGCTCTTTAAGTAATACTGGTATATTCAATGTTTTTTATTGTGAAGATTCCACCAGGTTTTAATTTTGGCTTCCCTATTTCCTTTACAACAAAAGTCTAATACCACTTTGATGTGGATAAATATGGGTCATATGCAACCAACAAGAGAATATTTAATAATTTTGTGGAGCAAAAATGTTATATTTTATATATTATATATATATTATATATTATGTTATATTATACATATTATATTTATATATTATAAATATTTATATATTATATTTTGTCTCACTTCCTTACTTCTAACAGAATTTTCTTTTATGCAATCTAGTGTTAATGTAAGAAACTGTATTGTTGGAAGAACAAGAAGACCTATGAAACAAAGAATAGCTGAACATTTGTCCAATTTGAAAAATAAAAGAACAGAGGTTACCAGGTTGACCATTTTGAACACATGAAACACGAAGCAACTATTGTATGTTTTGGGGGTCTGGAGAAAAACAGACAATAAAAAGGAGAATTGTTTAAAGAAAAAAAATAAAATGGGTTTTGAAACTTGAAATGTTAGCACCAAATGGCATGAATGAGGATTTTGAAACACAAAGGTTCATGTAAAAATTTCTAGAATGGAGGGCCATCAATTGACCATTTTTTCAGTCTATTGTATCAGGTAGAAAAGAGAACAACTGATTAATTCTTTTCACTGACTCTTTTTGAAAGAGTCATGACAGCAAATTTGTAGATATGAACCCAGGGGTCCACCTGTTTCCTTTCTTTTGACATTCGACAGTACACTTGTTTAGAGAATGCATATTGAGATTTCAGAAATTTATTTGAATTGGTTTGTATATAATTTAATGTATAATAAAAATTATAGTACTTTGAGGTTTGTTTGTTTTTTTGGAGGATTTGTTATGTGCTATCTTAAATATTACATGGTACATGTGTTTTAGTTTAGTTTTAGAATAGCCCCTGAAGAAGGACAATGGTTGTCAAGGAAAAAACGTCTTAGGCTTTTTATGAAATAAATATTAGTGAACTTCACACAGGATGTGAATATATGCACTCCAGTCATTTGTTTTTGTTCTTTTTCACCTAGCTCCATGCTTTTCTTCAAGGGATTTCATTTAACAACTCTGCTGGGGAAATAGTGTCTTTTAATGAGAAAAGGGAAGTGAGAACTGGACTTGATATAATGAATTTGGTCACATTTCCAAACCGATCTTTTCTTCAAGTGAAAGTGGGATGGGTAGATCCAACTGCTTCCAAAAGACAGGAATTCAGCATTAATAACCAGAGGATTACCTGGCATCAAAGCTTTAACCAGGTGTGGAATATAGGACAGTCTGTTATCCTTGACATGTGGATAAAAATTGTGGTATATGACTCCAGGATTAAATTGGGCATTTCTGATGCCTCTTGCTTATTTGAATATCCCCTAACAATCAAATTATGATTTCTTCCCATTCTGAACATTCTTCATCTTTATGATCAGGTCTTGCCCATTTCTGTCTGCTGTGATGCTTGCAGTCCTGGTTACCGGAAGAGAAAGAAGGAAGGGGAGAAATTTTGCTGCTATGATTGTGTTCCCTGTCCAGAAGGAAGGATTTCCAACCAAACAGGTAGGCGGCACCAGTTTTTCAGGAAAAAGCACTAACGAACATGACCTTATTAGATCTGGGAGCCTTCCACTTGTACATGTAACCTTCTGTTAAAAGTGAGCACTAGTTTTTGTCATCCTGTCTATTAAAAAGAGTTCACAACAAAAGTAGGAAATGAGTGTACATGTACTTAATGATGACTATACTTTAAATGGTCTTTAAAAAGTCTTCCTTAATATATATTTTTTTTTTAATGTAAAAAGCCCGACATACTTCAGCCTAAAGATTGAAGTGAATGGCCTTTTTCAGGGGCTGTAAGAGGAAGGATTACAAATATAAATAAAAAATAAGATTCCAAACTTAGAACAGGACAACACATAATTCAATTTGCATTCATGTAAAGTAACTGGATACATTGATTGTACTTAGGACCTATATATATATATATGCCATTCCATATACCAACAGCAGAAATTGATGGAGTTGGCAAAGAATCTCTTCCCACAGATTGGACTATTAAGCAATAAATGAGAGGCTAGACTGCTGACTTTCCTTTATTTATACATTTCATTAGATTATCATATACGAGGACTTAATGAAAATCTGGATTTTCTACCTCTATTATAGTAAGGGTACTCCACTCCATAAAAAGAAAAATGACTTTTCAGGTTGATTGCATCAGATGTCCTTGACTGTTGCCTCACCACAGTCTCCATATTCTTCCTTTGCTGACCATCTGTTGTTGATATATTGGATAATATGCATATGGCTTTTTAACCTCTCCTCCATTCTCAGACTTGGAAATGAATTCAACAGGCACATGGAGACTCATTTCCTCCTCTGTTTGGGGATTATAATGTATGCTTTTCAGTACCTATTCTTCATTTAAAAGAATTACAAACTGAAGGAGAAATCAAATCTTGTTGATAGAAACTATTCAGATTCTTTAGTCAGATGCATAATGGTGGGAAATATAAACAGTAATTGTCAATAGAAGTTGACTGATGAATTGTACAGCACCAGTTCCAAGAATCGAGAAGGTATACTCTATAGTGCAAAGCAGCTGATAAGTGAAGATAGAAGCAAGAAATGGAGATGACCAAGAATGTTCCCAAACTATTTCTCTTTCTTTTTGTTTTCAGTGTTTGTCTGCTAGTCTCATTCCATCTCCTTAAGAACAGAGCACATTTTCATAGATAAGTATGGGTTAGACGCATGGCTAGATGCATGGGACTCTCTTTACTGGGGTGCCTGCATCATATCTTTAGGAGACAATGTGCAGTCCTGTTGTATTAAAGAGCTATGGTCATACTACTTCAAGAAACTAAAGATCTAGCTGAGATTCTTGTAACTTAATCTGGAACAGCAACAACTCTGTGAATGTTGTCTTTTGTACATTGATTCCATGGCTCATTATAAAATGGACATTATAAAATGTTTTGGTTAACTCTGTTGTATGTTCCCAGAACAACGAAGGGAAATCAGTGTTAATTATTCTTCTTTAAAAAAGTCAGAATTTGGTGAAGTTACATAAATCAGGTAAATAAAAGGAGGAAGGACACACACAAACTCCTGTTTTGTTTTGTTTTCCCTAGTTCTCATTTTAGATTTTCAGATCTGGATTCCAGTGAAGAGAGACTTTCAATCATTCTAGGGGCTAAGCACAAGGGTAATGTTCAGAAACAGTCTAGTCCTTATAGAGATGTCACCATGGCCTTTTCCACATTTTATTTTTTCAACAGGCAGCTCATCCTCCAGCGAAGACATTTGCACTTGGGAGCGGACTAGGTCCAGACCACTTTCTGTAGTTTCGGACTTCAGTCCACTCCAGAACGACCAGAACTGGTGGTTCGCCATGCTATTGAAAGACCGCTTAAAACAGGTCTTTCAGTAGCCCGACACACCCCACTCCATCACTGCACTCCTGTGTAGATCTGCAGTCTCGCACCAGTGCGACGCTGCAGATCTTCCAGGGGTGGGCTTCTGGCTGGCGAGCTCAACTGGAAGCCGGTATTTTCATCCCCGGAGCAGTGTGTAGCGTGGCCACGCACTGCTCCAGATCAGCATGGATTGTCAGAGGGAGCATGCCAGTCCAGTGAGTGTCAGAATGCCCCGTTTTCTTCCCAAAGTGTGAAAAAGCCCTATGGCATTAAGAGTTAAAAATCACTGTAAGGAAAAAGAAACTTAATATTCTCTTTCAAAATAAATAAACCAAAGAACTAGATATCCAAGGTCGAAACCAATCCTTAGAGAATTTGAGTTCTCTATCATGCCCTTCATACATGGGCATATCTCAAATAGCTGTGAAATCAATACAAACATACAACACATACACTCAAAAACGCACAAGACATTACTCCATCACTAATCTCTCAACAGATGTTTCTATCTTGCCTCCCTGACTGCTGAGCAAAGATCAGGGGGTGACATGTAAGGGGATTTACTGTATTTTAGCTTAAAGCTTAATTCATTCACAGGTTCATGATTTGGACTAAATGATTCCTAATAAGAGACTAACCCACAAATATAAAGAATAGCCTAGGATTAATTTAGAACGTTAACTATAACTTCAGGATAGGAGTCTCCCTAAAAAATGACCACAAGTTAGCACTGATGATAGAAAAATATGCCACCTTGTATATGTCCCCATAATGTAATTGCCTTTTCTTCTTTCTTTCTCCAGACATGATTGAGTGTTTCCTATGCCCAGAAGATCAATATGCAAACAAGAATCAAGATCAATGCATTCCTAAACTTATCACCTTTCTATCGTATGAAGAACCCTTAGGAAAATGTTTAACTTCAGGTGCTGTTGCCTTATCCCTGATCACAGTTTTGGTGATTGGAACTTTTATGAAGCACAACGATACTCCCATCGTCAAAGCCAACAATCAGAAACTCACCTATACCCTCTTGGTCTCCCTCCTGCTCTCTTTTCTCTCTTCTTTCCTATTCCTGGGTAAGCCAGGAAAATTCAACTGCCTTTTTCAACAACCCATTTTTAATGTCATCTTTTCAGTGGCTGTTTCTTCTGTGTTAGCCAAAACCATCACTGTGATTGTAGCCTTCATGGCTACTAAGCCAGGGTCCAGCATGAGGAAGTGGATGGGGACAAGAGTGGCCACCTCCATTGTCTTCTCTTGCTGCCTGATTCAAACAGGAATTTGTATCATCTGGCTTGCAACCTCTCCCCATTCCCAGATTTGGAAATGAACTCAGTTGCTGAAGAAATCCTCATACAGTGTAATGAAGGTTCTCCCTTCATGTTTTATCTTGTCCTGGGTTACATGGGACTTCTGTCCATGATCAGTTTAATTGTGGCTTTCCTAGCCAGGAGGTTGCCTGATACTTATAATGAATCCAAGTTGATCACTTTCAGCATGTTGATCTTTTGCAGTGTTTGGTTGACTTTCTTTCCAGCCTATCTGAGCACTAAAGGAAAATACATGGTAGCTGTGGAGATCTTCTGCATCTTAGTCTCTGGTGCTGGCTTACTTTTTTGTATCTTCCCCCTCAAATGTTACATTATTCTGTTTAAGCCTGGGCTAAACAGCAGGGAACTCCTTAGCAGAAGAAAGATTTATTGCATTAACCTGTCTGTTTAAAGCTGTGGTTTCATGTTTTTTCCATATTTTATTTTCTGAAAAATTCAAAATATTTTCATCTCAAATGATTTAAGTCTCTAATATAAATAAGACAAACCTTTTTGTAAAGAAATCTTTCTTCAACATAAACTGGATTAAAATCAGAATTAGAAATGCAGCTATTGTCTACCCTCTTGCATTTAAAAGCCATTAAATAAATAAATAACAATTATTGGGGGTATAACGTAGGCTGGAAGTGGGCACACAATTGTGTGATTTCCTGTATTTGACCCAATAGTTTTGCAATTTGGTGTCAATGTTAAGATCAGAATAAAAGGCTGTGTTTGGGTTGTTCTGGTTTTTGAGCATGACATTTACAAAGGTCCTGTATTTCCATACTCATATAATATATATATCCACACTGGTGCTTTTTTCCTATCGCTTACATTGCTGGATCACCTGGGGCTCAGTCCTTTCATCTCCTTTTATTTCACATCCTTTCTCCTTCCATTCCCTACAGATGGCCCTTCGGAAACTCATAGTTTCCCTGCTTGATTTCCTACTGCCTCTGTGGGCTGTGAAGGGAAGGAATATGGAAAATATACCATCATAGTAAAGTGAATTAATGAGCTAACTAACCCATGAAGTAATCATCTAAGTTATGCAGTAATACCAGTGTGTTACCACAAGTTATACTCCCATCCCATTGCCTAGTAAAACTGGTGAGAAATATCATTTTCATACAAAACTAGACATTTATGGCTTGTAAGGGAGTAGTAGCAGGACACTGGCTGTAAGAGTGGATCAATCAGGATGACTTCACCATGATCAGGTCATAAGTTCAAGAAGACTAGATGGAAACCCCTGATATTAATGGGTTTGGGATAATCCTCTCAATGACCCAACCTCCACAAACAATAGTAGATGAAACTGCCCAGATATGGCAAGCAAGCACCCCTTCTCTGTGCATTTCCTACAGAGACCTTCCCCATTCACATTACTCAAATAAGACATTAAGAGGCTGTCAGGGTTCCTATCAATGTTTTGTCACTTGCAGTTAAGACAATCAGCCCCTTCTAGACCTTTTTGTTTGCTCTACTAGAAAGCTATTAACATATATATCTTCTGTCAGAAAAGGTTGGACTAAACCTCAAGAAAAATACTTTGTGATGTAAGTGTAAATGTTATGTTGCTTTAATTGTTAAGTGCATCTGTGGAAAGGAATGTGACTCCAGCTAGTTTGTGCTGAGTCATGCTGATGAGCACCAGGTGCAGACAATGCAAGGGTTGGCCAGGATTGGCTAGGTGTCTGTATAAAGGTAGTACAATCCCAGACAACAAATGCACATGTTGTCTGATGCATGTTGCTGGAGGCTCTGCCAGAAAGAGCAAGCTAGATATGCTGGATCACCATCTGGACTTTGTAAATATTGTATATATATTTTTAACAAAGAATAAAGAGCCTCCACATTGGAAGATTACAAGCTGAGTGGGTGAGTGGTACTGGCTTAGTGCATTTGCTGCTAAAGGTGTTCTCTGCAGCTTTGCATGCTTTGACAGCTGTGTGGAGCTATCTCTGTTTATCTATATAGAGCTTTTCTTGGCTGGCTTTTCTTTATTTTTTCCCTCATTCTCTGGACATCTTCAAGGTGAGAAATATAGTATAAAAACCCCGGATCCAGCCCAGGGTAATTTACTAGCATGTTCAGCATCGCACTTCACCCCAGACTCCATCCATGTTGCTCTCAGACTACTGTTTGAGCCATTCCATTCTTCTGCTTGAAGACCAGTGAATAATCACCCCTTTCACCTAAAATCACTATCCAACAGTTCTCACCTTTCCCTTCAATAGTCTTGCATGGTTTATGAGATTGCTTGATTTTTCATGTGTGTGCATTAATCTACTATATAAGTCTACTATATAAGACAAAGTTTGTGAGTTCGTGAGTTTGTCTGTTTGTCTGCATCAGGCAGGCAAAGACTTCATATGATTCGCTGTATAAGGTGGGAAGACCTCATATGATTGTCTGCCTGGGAAGATTCTATGGAATCCTGGGGTTGGCAGTTCAGGGAGGGGCCTTTAGAATTCTCAGCCAGAGAGCTCAAGCTAGTTACTATGGAGATGAGGCCTACCAGCAAGATGGAGGGCAATGTATTCCCTCAGGAAACCAAACTCTGTATGTTAATGACTCTGAATACAGATTGGATTGGGGAATATGAGGAAAAGTTACAGGTACTAGGCAAGACGGATTGGGGAATTAGAGAAACAGAATCTCAAATCTGTGTGTTTCAACCACATCTAATTCCTAAAGTGAAGTAAGGTAATTCCTTAGTTATCTCTAACAAGTATTACCTATGAGAAAATAAAATCCCGGGCAGTTCTTGTTATATACTCTAGTTTCCAATAAAATACCCCTTTACCTTTTAACTGGATTCCTGTCTACAGATAGTATTGGGGTACACAGCTGAAAAAATCCTACTGTTACCCTCTTGTCACAGGTCTTCTTTCAGCTAATAATTCCGCAAATTCTAAGGAGATGCTGGAACTGCTGGTGGACCTCAAGGTCTGCCAACATAACAAGTGTATTATCCTTTATCAGAATATTTTAGCTTCCTCTCTGATATTTTCAAGGGAATTCTTCTCTGTCATGATTTTTAATGAGAAACATTTAACATAACATGCTAATGCAGAGAAAACTGTACTAAACCAGTGTGCAGAGAGATTCAGTCCATAGGTTATACCACCCCTTTCCCTCCATCAAAGAAAAAAAATAGGGAAAAAGCCAAACCATCACTTTTAGGAGTTTTAGAGGAAACGGGAAATGAATCTCATGTCTTCAAGATAATAAATACTTAAATCTAGAAGAAATTACAATCTTTGCAACCAACACAAAGAGAAGGGTGATCTCCTTTCAAATTCCAAAATATATAACACAATGTACCCTATTATGAACACAATGAATACAATATCCTTATATTTTGATTTCACATTGTTCAAGTTGAACCTTTTCTTAATATATTAAGCTGGTGCTTCACAATTTCTTTCTCCTCAATTTTCATGTTATTTAATTTCCAGCCTTTTATAGAATCCTAAAATCTGAGATTTTGAAAGAGCCTGAAAGGCCATCTAGTCCAACCCCTGGGCATGCAGCCATACATTCATGAAAAACACCCATTTTCAACCTTAGTTTAAAGACCTACAAAGAGAGTCCATCATGCTCTAAGACAGTTTTTTCATCTGTCATACGGTTCTTCTGTCAAAGAGTAAAGAGACTCTTCCCAGTGTTTAGGTATTCTTATCATTAGAATCAAGTATTTCTGTTCTGAGAGTGAGCGTGATATAGTGGTTTGAGCATTGAACTATGACATTGCAGACCAGGGTCAAATTCTCCACTTGGCCATGGAAGCCCATTGGGTGACCTTGGGCATGTCACATCCTGTCAGCTCCAGAAAATCCTGATAACTTTGCCTTAG
Organism: Iguana delicatissima; assembly: GCA_948472985.1. NCBI lineage: Eukaryota > Metazoa > Chordata > Lepidosauria > Squamata > Iguanidae > Iguana > Iguana delicatissima. The sequence goes on from CAOKZL010000439.1 coordinate 257,248, forward strand.
TATCACCAGAAGATGGAAACAACTTTTAAAGGCACACAAGAACAACATTTGTATTCTAGATCCTGGAATAGAAGAAAAGAAGGTCTTTTCATCTTCTACAAGACAGCCCTTCAGATATTTGAAGATGGCTGTCATGTCTTCTTTTTTCAAAGCTAAAGATACTAAGCTAGCTCAGTCCTTTCTCACAAAGCTTGGTTTCCAAACCTTTAATTATCTTGATCACCCTTCCCTGAACACATCCCATCTTGTCAATATCCTTTTTGCACTGTGGTGCCCAGAACTGCACACAGTATTCTATGTGAGGTCTGACCAAAGCAGAGTAGAAAAGGACTGCTACTTCCCTCAATCCAGATGCAATTCTCCTGTTGATGCAAGGCAGAATTGCATCAGCTTTTTTCATGCCACATCATACTGTTGACTCATATTTTGCAAGCAGACTACGTACAGTGACTGAAGGAGGCAAGCCAAGTGTCAGCAATCCTTTATTTTTGAATATAATTTTATGTGGTGTTGTTGTTGCTGCTGCTGCATGTCTTTACTTACAAAAACTTTCATCAGGTGTTCTTGCCAAAATTCTTGATGAAGGACCTTACAATTATGCCTGTTGATATTTGTTCTCTTATTTTCGGCCAAATCTCCAATCTGTCAAGGTTATTTTGAATTCTGATCCTGTCCTCTGTTCTGTTCACTATCCCTCCTCATTTGGTGTCATCTGGAAATTCAAGGAGCATGCCTTCCTTTCCAACTCTAAGCCATTTATAAATATTTTGGAGGGGAAAAAAACAGACCCAAAAGAGAACCCTAAGGCACCCCACCACATTGTTCCCTTGACTTTTGTAGGGCTTGGGGCGCAAAACCCTCATTAAAGTAAAAAAAAAAAAAACATATATAACTCCGCACCCTCCCCCTAGCCACTCAAGAGAGCCTTCTCCTTCTCATTCCCTTCTAGGGCTCCCTCATCATTTCTTTGTGTTTTCCTTGGGCATGCTGCTTCCAGGCACTCAGGTGATAGGCAAGTGAATGGGAGGGGGCAGCTGCACATCCAGAGATGGTGTGTACATGTGCCTTCCCCCCACCATTCACTTGTGTTTTGCCCAGAGACGCTGCTTTCCAGGCACCTGGGCATGTTGCCTTCCAGGTGACTAGGTGGGAGGCAAGGAAATGGGAGGGGCAGCCAGGCACCAGGAGAAGGCATGCATACACCTTCTATCAGCTCCAGGATGCCCCTTGACATTTGCTTGCCTTTTGCCCAGGTCCATGTAAGGAAGACATGCATTTCCAGGCAAATGGCAGGGGAATGGGAGGGGGAGAATGAGGAGAGACAAGCGGGAGCCTCATTAATAATCAATTTTGTGAAGGTGTGAAGGTCAAACCCACACTCTCTTAGTTCAGTCACACAACCAATTATGAATCCATCTAAGAGAAGTACTATCTAACTCACAGTTCACTACCTTCCATGCAGGAATATCACGGGGGACCTTATCAAAAGCCTTAGAGAATCCATTGTGCTTCTTTGATCTACCAAGCAAGAACAGATGACTTGTATACATCCTTAAATGTTAATCCTAGTTCCTCAGTAGCTGAATATACCAATATGTCTCTATTTCTTTGATTCTCTTACATTTCCCATGATTATCCTAGAAAATGATTGCTTTCCAATTCTTTTTTTCCCTTCACATTACTTACACACACACACACACACACACACACACACACACACACACACACTCTTAGCTTGGGCTGTGATTTCAGTACCAGAGAAGCGGAGTTAGCTCAGAGAATTCAGCAAGAAGCCTTCAGAGAGGGGAGGAAGGCAGCTTGCCTGTGAGGTATTCAATTGTGTTCCAATACTTTCATCAGTAATTTTGACATCTCTAGTTTTTGGCATTAATGTAGTTCCATATATGTCCTAATTATAAGACTGGACTGGAGAGGCTTTTCAACCAAACCATTGCTCTCTTAAGGTAGGGCTTTTTTGCACTTACTGGACTGGTGTGCTCCCTCAGAGGATTCAGGCTGATCCGGAGCAGTGCATGGCCACACTACACACTGCTCTGGGGACGAAAATGCTGGCGTCCAGTTGGTGGAGGCTCTCCACCAACTGGTGAAGCTTGCCAGCCTAAAGCCTGCCCCCAGAAGATCTGCAGGCTCACGCTGGTGCGAGCCTCCAAATCTACACCAGAGCGCAGCCATGGAGCGGGGCGCACCGCCCTGTTGAAAGACCTGTTTCAATAGCACAGCAAGGGACCACTTCTGGTCGTTCCAGAGTGGGCTGAAGTCTGGAACTACAGAAAGTAGTCTGGACCCAGTCTGCCCCCAAGTGCAAACATCCTCGCTGGAGGACGCTCTGCCCCATTGCAAAAACAAAGCGCGGAAAAGGACGTAGAGAATCAAAGAACATAGACATGGATATCTTGATGGTGCATTATATAGATGCTAACTCTACTAAGAAGTGCATCCCTGTTGCTGGATCTGAAATTGTCAGCAAGTTCACTAGGCAGTAGGATTAATTCTGGACATTGAAATATATGGGATGCACTCACTCCTTTTTTCTTTATAGAACACTGGAAACTTTTTCTCCTTTCTTTTGTGTTCCTCATGGTTCACCTTTATGGTTAGCTGCGCTTCTAAAGTTCTCACTGACAATATCAGCTGATCAGCTTTGATAAAATATATTAATGATTAAGCTTTGGGGGAAAAGTTATGTCCAAGGAAAACAGGGTAAAAATATGGTAATCTACACATAAATAAATTGTCCCATTCCACCTTCATTTTGACTTATATAATTTATTGTATTTATTGCATTTTTCTTCCTCCTGAATTATCAGGATAATTGATCAGAAACCCTGAGTATTAAAAATACAAGCAAACACACACAAAAAAGATTGTTTGTCTTCCCATGTACATTAATTCTCAGATGATAATGAATCTGTGTATTAGAAATGTGAAAATTAGTCCCAATGTTGATGAGTTCATTCATTTTGATTCCTGTCTTTGTTTTGCAATGGTTTTCAGATTTTTTTATTACCCACCTCCCAGCTGAAGCCTGATACTTATACAGTTTAACTAAGCGATTGTTCCTAATTTCTGCATTCATATGCACATTATGCTTCCTTTAAGGAACATTTCCCCACTGATTAAAGTATATGTTTTCATTTACATGCATTCACAGTTCAAAATATATATTTTGTTTCACTTGTTCTTTTTTTGGAATGTGTTTTCTAAGGCGTTTTCTGCACTTTGTTTTTAGAACGGTGTAGAGCAAGGATGTTTGCACTTGGGAGAGGACTGGGTCCGGGCTACTTCATGTACTTCAGCCCACTCCGGAATGACCAAAAGTGGTCGTTCTCCATGCTATTGAAAGACCACTTAAAACAAGTCTTTCAACAGCACGGAGTGCGCCACTCCGTGGCAGCACTCCGTTGCAAATTTGTAGGCTCGCACCAGTGCGAGCCTGCAGATATTCCAGGGGCAGGCTTTAGGCTGGCGAGCTTCACCGGTTGGCAGAGAGCCTTCACCAACCAAATGCTGCCATTTTCATCCCCGGAGCAGTGCGTAGCGCAGCCACACACTGCTCCTGACCAGCCTGGATCCGCCGAGGGAGCACTCCAGTCCGGTGAGTATCAGAACGGGGCAATTTCTTCGCCAAGTGCAAAAAAGGCCGAAGTCTTTCAAATGCATGAAGACTCAAAGTGTGATATGCATTTTTCCCCCCAAGAACTGGCAATGCTACTCTCACTGAAGTGATGCTATACTGTTCCATCCCTAATATTTACTCTTCTTCCTCTTTGCTCATAAAATATGACAACCTCTTCCCTTCATTAGAAACCTTATGCTTATCTATGTGTAAAAATATTATGCAAAAATAAAAACCAGCCACATTTTTTTTTCTCTTCCTCCCTTCTCCTTTCCTCAGAATAAAGTTACATGGTACTCTCCTCTGGACCAGTGTAATTTAATGGCACTATTAAAACCAGGAACAAGAGCACTGGACATTGTTTTATTTCATATTCTGAGCTGCTCAGTGGCATTGATTTACAAGTCCTGAACCAAAAGAACCTAGCTCACCCTCTATATTTTTAGTACCCAGGTCAAAATCAGCTCCATGCAGAGTGGCCAATTACAGAGAGGGAGACATCCTTGCTACCTGGTAGGAGGAGAAGGGAGAGTGAGCACAAGGAAAGTTTGAACAAGAGTGGAAGAAAAGAAAGAAGAGGAAGAGGGTGTGAGGCAGCACGGAGAAGGAAATAAGTAAAGAGAAGGAGAAAGGGCATCAGAGTCACATGGAGATAAGAGCTAGAATCATAGATTTGGAAGAGACCACAAGACATTGGGGTCCAAATCCCTGACATGCAAATTAAACATCAGAGCATTCCTGACAGATGGCTTTCCAACCTCTATTTAAAGACCTTGGAAGGAGACTCCACCCCACTGCACGGGCAGTGTTTTCCAAGGTCGAATTGCTCTTACTGTTAGGCAGTTCTTCCTAATGGTTAGAGGGAATCTCTTTTCTTGAAATTTGAAGCCATTGCTCTGTGTCCTAGTCTCTGGAACAGCAGAAGGTAGGCTTGCTCCATCCTCCATATGACATCTCCACAAATACTTAAACATGGTTTCCATGTCACCTCCTAACAATCTCTTCTCCAGGCTAATTAGCTCTCTAAATTGCTTCTCATAGGGAAAGGTTAAAAGGCCTGTAGTACTATTACAAAATGGAGCAGTGCTATTACTTCCCTTGACCTAGACAAAATTCACTTGTTGATGACACCTAGAATCCAGGTTACTTCTCCCTGTTTGATTCTTGGGGCACCACTAGACTAGAGAAGAACTATTTGTCTCTTCTATCTCAATAGCCATCACTTTCATAATAGTAGGGTGGAACACGGCTACTCAAAGTCCTGTCTAGCTCAATATTAGCTTTCACAGTCGAAGGAACATAAGAAAGAGATTTCAACATGGAGTATTACAATATCTCCTCAATCAACCTGATCCTTTCATCTTTGGCCAGGATTTACTCCTGTCATTCCCCCCTCTAGAAATCTGGTATCCTTTTCCTTGTTGCCTAAATAATGAGCAAACTAAACTTTGGTTTGGATTTGAAAAACATGTTTGTGAATGATATTGCCACTTGAGTGGAGAAAGAGTGAGCTCTGCTGTCACTGTGCAAAAAACTGTAATTTCATTTCTCCATGGACAGATAGTCCAGTACAGGGTTCACAAGGGTAGAAAATAATCATGACACCATTCCACAAAGAGTTATATTAACTCCTCCACATATGTAAATCCATAATGCGATTGGGTAATAGACACAAAAGGTTCTATCTTCTTGATCTCTGCCTTTGTTATTTCAAATGTTTTATTGGCAGCCTCTAGTGGCTTGTGATGGATATATATATATTACTTTGACCCCTTTACTGCTCATCTGACTTAGCATCAGCTCTAAATCACACAGATGATATAGATCAGTGGTTCTCAACCTGTGGGTCCCCAGATGTTTGTGGACTTCAGCTCCCAGAAGCCCTGAGCATTGTCCATAGTGGCTGGGGCTTCTGGGAGCTGAAGTCCACGAACATCTGGGGACCCACAGGTTGAGAACCACTGCTATAGATGGATGTTGAAAGATTTGCATCTAGGGAGAGGATCCGCAGTTGGAATGGGGGATTGGTAGTCTTCCTCTTGTTGCTCCTTCCCCTGTGGGTGTGTGGAGTAGATACAACAAAACGTCTGCTACATGATCTCCCTTCTCTTCCACATGAGTCATATCAGTCTGGGGACCTCATGATTGGTGCTATTGTTAGTCATTTAATTTACTATTTCCATGAATTTTCTTTCAAGAAATACCCTTGGCAGGAATATTCTAACCTTATGACGTAAGGAATTATATGTTTTTTTCTGCTTTGAATCATTTGAATTTAGCCAGACAATGAACTTAAGGATTACAAAAGCAAAAGAATGCTAAACAAACAGAACAATAATTTCCCTCCATGCACATGAATTCCCTTGTGGTAATGCCTGAATTTTTATTCCCCTCCTACCCTGAAAGCTTTTTCTTAGCCTCTGTATTTCAAAGTGTGAATATTCAAGGTTAAAAATGAATTGTTTTAAAGCGCTGTCAATTCTTTCTTGCTCTACTTTCATTTAAATTTCCCTTTGTTTTGCAGTTTCTTTCTATGACTAGAATTTGTGCTACTCTGCTTATAAAATGTGACATCTTTATAATTTCTTTAGCTATCTCTCATGTGTGTATTTCTATGTGCACTTATGTGTGTGTTTCTATGTGTGCTTCGAATGTGTGTGTGTGTTTTGGGGGACTTATGAGGGATTACTGTTTTCCCCTACTTGTACAATATTTCAATATACCCAGTTTTGTGTGGTAAAATTATTTGTCAGATGTGATGAATGTGAGGGGAGGAAAAAAACAGAAGGAAGAAAGATTCCCACTCAGGTGTATTTCCAAATATTTTGCAGATAGCAAGTTAGCCAAGAAGACAGAATAGACGGCAAAACTAAGACCCTTTCCGTACTACACTATTATAGTGCTATTTCTCCACTGTCAACATCGTGTGGCATTCTGGGGTCTGTAGTTTACTGAGACCAAAGATCTCTCTGACTGATAATTCTAAATGTCCCTCCCTCAACTGCAAGTCCCAGGATTCCTTAGAATATTGAAAGTGGAATAATAAAGCACTATAACAGTGTAGTCAGAAAGACCTTAAAAAACGTGGAAAGTATGTATACCTGTGTTTCATACCTATGGGTGTGGGGAGAGGTTGGTTAGAGAAAAGAAGAAACCAAAACATGGTTTCAAACCAGAGGAAAAGTCCTGCCCCAGATAGTAGTCTTGCAAAACACAAAGTGATGAAAACAATTCCCTTGAACAGAAAATAGGAATAGATGGTGAGAAGAAAGGAGTCAAAATGAGTCCAATGGGAAACAAGGAGAAGGTAACGTGGTTCTATCATGCCTCGCTACCTACAGCTGTCTTAGCCAGCAAAACCTGTGGTGAAGAACTTGGGAAGTTGTGGTTCAAGAACATATGGAAGGTTTCATGATTTCCACCTGTGAGCTGTTGAAATTGGTGGCAGTATGAAAACTAGGAGTAAGAATGCCAGATATTGTTTTCTACTCCACCTTCTGCAATGTTTCCTTTGAACCACAAACCCTCAATCAAATGAAGCTGGCTCAATCCATAGGTTTTTTGAGTCCCTTATCACTTCAGGTCCAGGCAGGTTGGTCACTGACAGAAGATGGAGGAGAAAGGGATCAAAATTGTTGATAGTGAGCTTTGAAGGCTGGTGAGGGTGATATTTTCTGACCTGGAGAGCAGTGAAGAAATAGTGATGTGGCTTAAACATGTGCCTAAGGACAGCATTTGTTTGGAAATCAAAGGACAGCATGGCCACCAGCAAGTGAGATACTACATCTGACTGCTCAAATGTGGAAGGTTTCATATTCAATTTCTACCTGGACAGCATGGGTGTGAACGGTTGTCCTGCTGAGTAAATAAAGGAGCTTGCAAAGTGGAGAGTGATGTCCAGAATGTTTTGACGATCTTAGTGCTGGTGACAAGGGGTTAATGGCTATTGTGATAGCTCTGTAACGGTTGGACAGGTGTGTGGACAATGGGGAAATGCACAGGTCAGTGGGAAGAAAGTTTGAAACAATTAGTGGTTTGATGAGAACATTCCCATTGATGTTGTCTGAAAGTATGTATATATAAATACACACACACACACACACACACACACACATATGTATGTATTCATACTAGCATATATACCTGGTGTTGCCCAGGATTTTATTTTCTCATAGGTAATACTTGTTAAAAAGATTTGAGATCTTGTGTCTCTAAGGCCTCTTCCACACTTGTTCTTGCAACAGGGCAGAGCATCCTCCAGCGAGGACGTTTGCACTTGGAGGTGAACTGGGTCCAGACTACTTTCTGTAGTTCCGGACTTCAGCCCGCTCCGGAATGACCAGAAGTGGTCACTCACCGTGCTATTGAAAAACCGCTTAAAACGGGTCTTTCAACAGCACGGTGCGCCCCACTCCGTGGCTGCGCTCCAGTGTAGATTTGCAGGCTTGCACCAGCGTGAGCCTGCAGATCTTCTGGGGTCGGGCGTTAGGCTGGCGAGCTTCACCGGTTGGTGGAGAGCCTCCACCAACCGTACACTGCCATTTTCGTCCCCAGAGCAGTGTGTAGCACGGCCACGCACTGCTCCAGATCAACCTGGATCCTCTGAGGGAGCATGCCAGTCCGGTAAGTAACAGAACAGGGCGTTTTCTTCGCCAAGTGCGAAAAAGCCCTAATTCCCCAAACTGTCTTGTCTGGTACCTGTAGATTTTCCCCATATCCCCAATCCAATCTGTATTCAGAATTATTAGCATAAAGAGTTTGGATCCCCGAGGGAATAAAATGCCCTCTCTGCTGCTAGGCTTGTGCCCATAGCACCGGGCCTATTCAAGACAGACACAGTTGACTGAGGCCCAAGAACCCACTGGCTGAGAATTCAAAATGCCCCTCCCTAAACTGCAAACCCCAGGATTCCATAGAATATTCTTAGGCAGCCAATCATATGAGGTTTTTGCCTGACACAGGGGAAAAAAACATTGACCTTTATATATTAGATATATATCATAATGTTAATATAATGAATATTTCCAATAATGCTTCCTAATAATTTTGTTGTATACCTTTGTGGCTTTCATTTTACCTCTTAACCATCTCTTCTCCAGGTTAAGCATACATAGCTCCCTAAATTACTCCTCACAGGGCATAGTTTCTGGGCCTTATGCCATTTTGGTAATCCTTTTCTGGAAACATTCCAGTTTTCTGATATCCTTCTTGAACTATAATGCTCAGAACTGGACACAGTATTACCAGTGAGGTCTGATCAAAGCAGAATGGAGTGGTGCTATTACTTCCCTTGACCTTGACAAAATTCATCTATTGATGAAGCCTAGAATCTCAAGTGACTCCTACCTGTTTGATTCACGACGCACCATTAGTTCTAAAGAAGAAGTAGTTGTCTCTCATTTCAGAATAGTCATCACTATTATAACAATTTGATGAGGAACTGCTACTCAAAGTCCTATCTAGCTCAATATTTGCTTTCACAATGGAAAGACCACAAGAAAGAGATTTCAGCATGGAGTGTTGCAATATTTCCCCAGTCAAACTGATTCTTTCATCTTCAGCTAGGATTCACTCTTGACATTTCTTCCCCCTAGAAATCTGGTATTCTTTTCCTTGTTGCCCAAGTAATGAGCAAACCAAACTTTTGAGTGAGATCATAAAAAACATGTTTGTGAATGGTATTGCCACGTATGTGGAGAAAGAATGAGCTTTGCTATCATTATCCACAAGGCAGTAATTTCATTTCCCCAAAGACAAAGAGTTGAGTAGATTGTTCGCAAGTACACAAAACAATCCTTCCATCATTCTGCAAAGGATTATTTTAAGTTCTCCATGTATGCCAATCCACAATGGGGTAGGAGACGAAGCCAGAAGGTTCTCTCACTTTGGTCTCTCCCCTTTGCTACTTCCCATTGAAAAATAGAGATTTCGTCCAAGTCTCGGCACCCTCTTCTTGCTTCTACTGCCATAGAAAAGGGGACTTAATCTCATCTCACTTAGCATCCACTCTGAATCACATAGATGCTATCAATGGATGTAGGAAGGTTGACTTCTGGGGAGAGGATCTGCAGTTGGAATGGAAAACTGGCAGTCTTCCTGATGTTATTTCTCCTTCTCCTTTGGGCATGTGGAGTAGATACAAGAAAATGTGTCCTGCTTGATCCCCCTCCTCTTGCACATGAGTCTTATCAGTCTGGGGACCTCATGGTTGGTGCTCTTGTTAGTCATTTACATTACTATTACCAGGAATTTTCTTTCAAGGAATACCCCTGGCAGGAATATTCCTATCTTATGACGTAAGGAAGTATATGTATTTTTTTCTCCCTTGAATCATGTGAATTTAGGAAGACAATAAATATTAGACAAGCCAAAGAATGTTGAACAAACATCAAAAATTAATGTCTTCCATGTGTATTAATTATCCCATGGTAATGCCTGAAACCTTATTCTTTTCCTACTCTGAAACCTCCTCTTCAGCTTCTGCATTTCTTTGCATAATGAACCTCAATTAAGGAGTGTTTCCTCCATAATTAAGATCCATATTTTTAATTTGCCACCTTCCCATTCAAAAATACTACTGTTATTCTCTATTTCATTTCTCAAAATTGTGCTCTAAGCCTTTCAAATGTGTGAATTCTCCAAGAATAAACATGAATTGTCTTGCAACCATTCTCAATTTTTTTTCTTGCTCTACTTTCATTACAATCGTGCATTGCTTTGCTGTTTCCTTCCGTGTGCAGTATTAATGCTGATTTGGTTCTAAAAATATGACATTATCATCCTTTCTTTAGCAATCTCTTTCTAGTTTGTGTATTTTTATGTGTGCGTATTGGCATGTTTCTTGAAATTGGGAGGAATTACTGTTTTCTCTTCTTTTACAATATTTAAATACACCCGGTTTTCTGTGGTGTAATAGTTTGTCAAATGCAATTAATGTGATGGGGGGAGGACAGAAAAAAAATCCCTGCTCAGACAAATTCCAATATACTTTGCAGATAGCAAGTTTACAAGGCTGACAGAACAGATGGCAAAAATAAAGAGCAGAACAGTATGTACACCTGTGCTTTACATGTATAGGCGAGGAGAGGTAGTGAGAGAAAAGAAGGAATCAAACCATGCTTTCAAATCAGAGGAAAAGCCCTAACACAGACAGTAGTCTTCCTGTGCACAAAATGCTGACAACCATTTAATTGAAGAGACACAATAGAAATAGATGGTTAGAAGAAAGTATCTGTAAAGAGGCCACTCTGAAACAGGAAGAAGATAGCACCGCCATCCTAGCACACCTAACTATCTTCAGCTGTCTTAGGCAACAAAGCCCAAGGTGAAGAATGCTAGAAGCTGCAGTCCAAGAACGTAAGGAAGGCTTTGTGACTTCCACTTCTGAACTGCTGTATTTGATGGCAATACTAAAGCTAAGAATAAGACTACTAGCCGTTGTTTTTTGTTTTTTTCTCCGCCTTCTGCAATGTTTCCTGGCTTTGATTTACAGATCCCCAATCAAATCTAGCTGGCTCCATCCATAGGACTTTTGGGTCTCAATTCACTTCAGCACCAGGCATGTTGGCCACTGACAGAAGGGGAGAGCCTCCTTCTGCCTGAGAAGAGCAGACATGAGTGTGAACAGACGGAAAGTCTGAACAAGTGTAGGCAAAGGAATACAGAAACTCACTGGGGATGAAGCAAACACAGACCAAAAGACAGTAACCACTAGAGCTGGATGGAGATGACAGACTGAAAAATTTAGCCTTTTTTTTTTTACTTGACCAAACTTCTTTTCTGATGAGCATGATGTACTGAGTAATGCAGACCACTAGTAAAGTTCTTCCTGTTACTAGCACTTCTTCTGATAACTTCAAATACTTTAATGATGAAAGTACATCCTTCTAGTTAACCAACTGAAATTACAAGACCAATGTTTTTTAAAAACATATTTGTGTGCAATTCATTTTGCAGTGTGCTGACAAAGTTCTATCAGCATGTCTTGTCCCTGGAGTTTGCTGTAAAGGAGATCAATCAGAATCCCAACCTCTTACCAAACGTTACTCTTGGTTTCCACATCTATGACAATTACAATGATGCACAATTGACTTATCGTACCACAATGGAACTTCTTTTCAAGTCACATAGATTGATCCTCAATTATAACTGTGAAAGCCAGAAAAAAACATTAGCCATTATTGGGGCACTTGATTCGAAGACCTCATTACGCATGGCAGATATCTTAACTATCTACAGGATTCCACAGGTAAGATCTATGCTTGGAGGTTCACAAGGTCGAAGTATTCTTTCTCTTCCCTCTCACCCTCTTTTACATTTAACCAATAACAAGTAGGATCCTTTTTAACTAGTATTCTTAATCTTCTTAATAAGACCAAATAAGAGTAGATCAGAAAGCATGTGGGGGAAGATAGAGGATTTCTACAGGATGCTTGGAGATATGAGTGAGACAGCGTATGTGTCTTTTCCTTGCTCTTCCTGTCTGATCAGAATGGTCAGGGAAGACCAGCCCAAGGTTAGGGGAGTGCTGAATGTTTCCTGTAGCACGTCATGCTGAATACCCTGAAAACTGGATTAGCTGTTGTAGTTGGTGTGTAGCACAGTGGCCTGGCATAGCACTGTTTGAAGTGTGCTAGCTTCCTAGTAGCTACTCAGGTATCTTGAAGGACTTTAACAGAAAAAATGTGGTAGGTTTTTGGACAATTTAAGTCAAACAATTCTAAGCAATTTTAAAGTGAACAAAGGCAAGCACTCATCTACAATCTTGGCCACGAATCTCTCATGGACTGACCCTCACTTGGCTAAAATTACTATTTTCTTCTTCTCTGGCAAGTTCCCTTGGCACACACTCATTTCTAGTAGGCAGGAAACATTGATTACTATCCTATATCAAGTGAATGTATCATGAAGTTCTGTCGCAGGTGTATAGAATTTCTGCTCCACGTCCATCCCAGAGGTTTGCCCCTCTCCTTATATAGGGATGCATGGCACTATTCAAGCCCTGTGAAGGTATACTTCTTCTCTTTTCTGTTGCAAAGAGGAATGAGTGGGTAGAGAACTCAAACAAGGAGGAACATACTTCTCTGAGATCTGAGGAGGAAGAAATCCAAGTTTCCTCACAGCAGGAGGGCACCCCCCTTTTTTTTTCTCTTCAGAGCAACATCTGTTGGATTGCCTTCCCTCCCTTCTCTGCCTCCACCAGAAAGCTAGAACACATCCTGTGATTTTACAGCTGTAGGAGATGGGAGTTTGGGACATTCAAACAGTGTGGGACAGTCAAAGTTACACTGAGGACACATTTGTAAAAACATGTTTCTGGCTGCCAGCTCTGTACAATTGTTCTCAACACCAGCTGAAGATACACCCCTTGTCCATTTACATGTCTTCCCAGCAAAGAGATTTTGATTTTGAGTATGCTAATTATATGCTTTATATCCAGTATGCTATGTTTCTTATTTTATTCTTTGCAGAATCTTTGGCACTGTATATACGTGTGGTATAGATATATTGCAGAATAAAAAAATACATTATATTTTCCAATACAGTTTCAAAATTTTTACAGCTCACATACGGTTCATCTGTCCCAGCAAAGGATGAGATGAGACAACTCTCTTTCTTTTATTGCATGGCCACCAATGAAGACCCACAGTATATGGGGATTATCCACTTGCTTAAGCATTTCAAATGGACATGGGTTGGGCTCTTTGTGGTGGATGATGAGAGTGGAGAAAGATTTTTGGAGATCATGGAGCCCTTGCTTACTCAGAGTGGAATCTGCACAGCCTTCACAAGGCGAATCCCAAACCAAGAATGTCTTCATGATGCAAAAGAAGAACATTATTTTTTCCAAAATATTTATCAGACTTCCCCTTCACCCATAAGTAGAATATTTGTCCTCTATGGAACACCCTTTAATATTATCTGGCTGTGGCATTTTATTACTCGAGGAATACGTAAAGGTGAGATCAGGATGTTGGTTGGAAAGGTGTGGATTACAACTGCCCAGGTGGATTTTGTGCTAGCAAGTCTTAGCCGGGATCAAGATTTGCAAATTTTCCAGGGTGCTCTTTCCTTTACGCTTCTCTCTAAGGAAGTTCCAGGATTCCAGGAATTTCTTCAGACCCTAAAACCTGATTGGACAGCAGCGGATGATTTTCCTCAAGGAATTCTGGAAGGAAGCATTTGACTGTTCAATTCCAGATCCCAGGATGCCATACAAGGTCTCTGGGACCTGCACTGGGGAGAGAGATTGGAGAGCCTCATTGGACCTCTTTTTGAAATGCGCTTGAGTGGCCACAGTTATGGCATTTATAACGCTGTCTATGCTGTGGCCCATGCTTTACATGCCTTGAAAGCATCCAAGTCCAAACATCACAGAAAAGTGACGGGTGTTAAAAGGGCTCTTCAGGAAGTTCAACCCTGGCAGGTAATATTTGCATATATATTAGACAATTTTTGCATACACACACACTCTCACACACACATATGTTTGCGTATACACACAGACACACAGATGCACACGTGCACACACACACACACACTCACATAAATATATGCTTAACAGCTTTTATTCTTTCCTTTCTTTGGTGAATGGTATCACATACAGTATTCATCCACAGAAATTAATAAGCACACATTTTTCTGTCTTTTAGTCTAAAAAAATTGGCTTCCGTACAGACAATTACTGCCAAGAACTGCAATTTCCAGGCTGGAACAGTGTTAGTCTTAAACTCATAAAAAGAAGGCACAGGATATAGACTTAGTCATTCTTTTTTTTAATGTATTTTTATTAAAGATTAAATTATATAAAAAAGCAGGTGAATATACCCCAGTAACAACATATCCCCCTCCCCCCACTTCCATATTTATATTCTCCAGTTGAATCTTCTTTGTTTCCATTTACCAGAAGAAAAAAATTACATTTCCATTTCCATTTACAGAAAAGAAAGAAAAATACATTTTTTCTTTCTTTGTTCATATACATTCATATCTTTACCCAATCCTAAACTCTTTTCCATTCCCTTTCAAAGTTCTGGATGGGTTTATTTTTCAGTGAAAATGCTAACTTTTCTGTCTCTACCATATCCAGAACTTTTAATTTCTACTGTCCTAAGTCAATGTCTTTCTTTTCTCTCCAATATTGCGTATATGTCAACCTTGCAGCTGTTATCAAATATAATGGCATCTTCTGATGACTTATCTCCTTTTGTTGTCCTAACTAGCTCCATGCTTTTCTTCAAGGGATTTCATTTAACAACTCTGCTGGAGAAAGAGTGTCTTTTAATGAGAACAGGGAAGTGAGAGCTGGATTTGATATAATGAATTTGAGGACATTTCCAAACCGATCCTTTCTTCAGGTCAAAGTGGGACAGATAGATCCCAGAGCTCCCAAAGGAAAGGAGTTCAGCATTGATAAACAGAGGATTACCTGGCATCAAAGCTTCAGTCAGGTGTGGATTACATAGCATGAGAAAAATCTATGTTGGTCACAAAATAAGGCACCGTGCGTCATCCCTGGAATGTGGAGAAAAATGATTGCGAATGATTGCATGTTTAAGTTGTTTTTTTCTCATATCTCTAGTTTATTTTACTGCCCTAATGATCAAGCTATGATGTTTCCCCATTCCAAACATTCTTCATCTTTACGGACAGGTTGTGCCCATTTCAGTCTGTTGTGATCCCTGCAATCCTGGTTACCAGAAGAGAAGGAAGGAAGGAGAGAAATTTTGCTGCTATGATTGTGTTCATTGTCCTGAGGGGAAGATTTCCAACCAAACAGGTAGGTAGTTTTTCAGCCAAAAGCATTAATATAGTTGACTCTTCTTTTATGAATGAATATGAATCTTTATTGCTCAGCTATAAGTCATTGCTACTCTCCGTGATCAGATAAAATACAACTTAACAAAACACCACAACAGCAACAGTAGTAAATTCAAAATAAAACAGGGAATGAACAAACAATACAATACAAGAAATATAAGAAGAACTGTATAAAATTACGCAAACGTGTGTTCTAAAACATCCAGGTCAAGTACTTTCATCATCCCTGTACGAATCTGTGAATGGTTTTGCTGTCCAAGTCTTAGCGTACTCGCAGCCACAGCAAATTTTGCAACCATAGCAGTGATATAAGCATCATTGCCAGCCAATAAAATACAAAATTGTTCAAGGGATGGTCGATTGGAAAAGGAAAAGGGGTGGAGAATGTATTTAAGAAATTTTTGTCTAGGAGCTGTATAAAGAGGGCATTGCAATAGATAGCACACTGGATGTTCTCCATTTCCCCAGACTTACACATGCAGAGTCTTTGGTGGACAGGAATATTATCATATTTTCCCTTCAAATAGGCAGATGGTCTACACTGAAAATGTAAAGCTGTAAATGCTTTTCTAAGTGGGGCAAAAATAAGGTTAAAAAAGATTGCTCCATTCCAAAAGATGTCTTATACAATGGGTACCATAAAGAATATGCTGTTTGTGTAGGTCCTGTTGGGAGTGGCAACCTTTGAATGTTTAATTAACTAGCTAGTTAGTTTGCATGTGTTTTGTAAGCGTAGAGGGGACTGCCTAGAATAAACTTCCTGTTGTTTGTTCAACACTCACTTCCCCTTGCATGTTTTCTTCCTCTTACTTTTTGTTCTTTGGCTTCCCTGTAAGCACGTGCTCTTCGATTCTCTGGCAAGCATGCTTTCTTGTAAGCACGTGAGCTCTTATTTTCATCTTACTTTCTTTAAGAACTGAACCTGTCTAAGAATGTGCACAAGATTTTGTGAGTAAACTTTTAATACTTTTTAACCAAACTATTTGTGTTTATTTTGAGGTAGATTAAGTGTGTCTGGGGTGATAAAGTGGGACTGGTAATTTGTTCAACTTCTGCCTGTGCATTACAAACTACTCTGCTGATTGGGAGGCATATTACTAAAAATCTCTCAATTTCCCAACAGGTCCCCCCATTTAGAAGCAAGGTATTTTTTTTTCTCCTTTAACCAGTTGTTTAACTCTTTTGGAAGAATAGGTTGGTAGGGCTTCTAAATTAATACCATAATAATGAAGTATCATTCTTACTGAATTTGTCCAGGAGCTTCGTGAGGGGAATTGCAATTGTTTGTTCTAGGAAACATTTTTAGGGATCCCAATGTCTCTCATACCAGCCAGCTTCAGCCAATATAGGGCTAAAGCCACATGTACACTAGCTTGTTGAGAGATTTACCCAGTTTCAGCCCTTAAAAGGGAAGTGGGAATACCTTTTGGGGCAGCCAACAGAGATTTCAAAGAAGCATTTTGCACAGTTTCTAAAGGGAAGGTGTTATCATATCCCCAGATGCCTGCACCATACAATAGTTGCGGGACAATTTTCTTCTGGAAGATCTCGACAGTAGAAGCAATCAAATTCCCCCCATGGAAACTATAAAACCTTATTAAGGAATTAATAGAATGGGGGGATTTCATCTTAACAATGGAAATGAGCTTTCCATGACAATTTTGAGTTAAAACCTCAACTCAGATATTTGAAATAAGATTACCGTTCTTTGGGGTTTGCATTCAATCTCCAACTGTGTGATTTTCTCTTCTTCCCCGAAACCACCACTTTGGTTTTAGAATAGTTTACTATTAACCACTCTTTTAAACAAAAAGCATTCAACTTCTTAAGAAGTCTCTGCATCCCACTCAAGGTGACAGAGATCAAAACTATGTCATCGACATACAGGAGAGCCAAAAGTTTAACATCTTGAATGGAAACTGGGAAGCATTCTGGTCCAGTCAGTTCTTTGATGATATCATTTATATAAAAATTAAATAATAAGGAAGGCAGAAGACATCTCTGACAGACTCCTTTGTCTATAGAGCTGTTGTCAGATAATAATCGATCTGCCCCAAGTCTAACCCTAAGGGAAGTATTTGTACGTACCAATTGGATTAAAAAGAACAACCTTCTATAAATATTAGTGGCAGCTAACTTTTGCCAGAGGCAAAAGGTCAAAGGCAGAGCTGAGATCCACAAAAGCAGCAAACAATTATTTTCTACCTCTTTGGGAGTATTTTTTGATCATGTGATGAACGATGAAGCATTGACCAATTGTAGATTTGCCCTTCATAAAACCTGCTTGATGTCCCAACCCAGAAATAAAGAGTCCAGACACATAAACTGGGGTTTACTAGGGCCACCTTTATTTCATTCATTCATTCATTCATTCATTCATTCATTCATTCATGAAGGACCTGGAGGAAGCAGAAAGAGGAGATCCACCTGAGGTGAGATGACAAATTGCTGTTCACCCCCTCAACATTTCCTCAGGCAAACCGCTTGAGCCCATAGAGCAACCCAGTTGTTACTGGTTGTTCGCTGGCTGCTCTGCAAGGGGACGTGTACCCAGGGGGAAATCCCTCCAGTATCTCAGGACCCTTCAGACAGCAATTAAATCCCTGTGTTAGCTTCAAGGGGGTGCCACCTTCACACCCTCGAGGTCGCACGACTCAAGCGGCGGATTCGGAGGCTTCCCCTACACCTGAAGTGTGTGCCCAAGGCAGCGACCGGAGCTGTCACTTTCCCCCCTCCCTGCCAGATGAATGCATAATTAACAACCATACCTTATCCAGTTTTCCCAGTTCCAATCGAAGCAGTGTGGGGTAGGTGAAAAACAAACAAACACACAAATGGAGGGAAAAATTCCTACCCGGTCCCAAAGTGACCCCTAAGGAACACTGCAATGAGGGTGGGAGGGATGAGTCATGCCAAAGATCCAAAGAGACCACATGTGGGGCGAGCCAGAAATAAATGAGTTTTTGCCTGCCCCATCACATGGTGTGGTCTGGCACCATCTGTCAATTGGTGGTCACCTTCAGGGAGGTCATCAAACTCCTCCCCTCCAGGCCACAAGTGCATGCATTGTTCTTCTGCAATAATAGCATTTTCTGTAGCCAACAACTCCAACCTGCCCAATAAATATTTTGACTATAATTTAGACACTATACTTAGTAAGCTAATAGTCCTAAAATTCTTTAGATCACCTTTTTTTATGAATGGAGACAACCATGCTCACACCTCATCTCTGAGGGATTTTCCCATGTTGATTAATATAGGTGAAAGTGAAGCAAGGACTGGGGACCACCAGCCAGGGTTTGATCTGAATAATTCTTCGGGGAGCATGTCTTCTCCAGGGGCTTTTTCACTACATAGCGAATTAATCACGATGTTAATTTCATCAGGTATTACTGGTTCCCATTCAGGGCAGCAAGAAAGCACAGGAATGACCAGACTGTCACTGGATTTCAAAATGGACCCAACGGTAGGGTCATTGAAAAGGGAAAAGAAGTCAGCCTGCCATTTCACAGAGATAATCTGGTCATCAGTGGTGGATGACCCTCCTAGCTTTGGGAGGCTTACAGATCTATGTATAATTCCCTGTTAAAAGTCAGACATTGATTTTTGTCATCCTGTTCATTTAAAGCAATTCACAAGCAGCAGATGAGTCTACACATGCTTATTCATGGTCTATATTTTATTCTTTAAAAAGTCTTCATTAATATTCTGTTTTGTAAAAAGCCCAGCACATTTCAGCCTATACATTGAAGTGCATGGCCTTCTTCAGGGGTTATGAAAGAAAGGAACAAAAGTAAGTATTAATAAGATTCCAAACTTAGAACAGGGCAACACATAATTCAATTTGCATTCATGTAAACTATCTTAGAATCATAGAATCATAGAGTTGGATGAGACCACAGGGACCATCCAATCCAACCCCCTGCTATGCAGGAATACATTACATTAATTGTACCTAGTACTAAAATACATATGTATGTCATTCAGCATACCAACAGCAAAAATTGCTGGAGTTGGCCACAAAAAAAAAACTCTCAATAAACCGGTTTGTTAAACAATAAAAAACAGACTAGATTGCTAACTTTTATTTATTTCTAGATTTGAGCAGATGCTCAGATGGGAGAACTTAATGAAGATTTGGATTTTCTCCCTCTACTAGAGTAAGGGCACTCCACTTCACAAAGGACAAAAACAACTTCGCAGTGTGATTGCATCAGATGTCCTTGGAAGTTGACCCAGCACAGCCTGTGTAACCTCCTTTATCTGGCCCTCTGTTTTTGATGTATTGGATAGTATGTATATGCTTTTTTTTAAACCTCTCCATTCCCAAATTTGGAACTCAATAAGCACATGAAAGTCTCCTCCTTTCTTTGTGAATTATGATACATGCTTTTCTGTGCGTACTCTTCATTTAAAACAAATATTGTTGATAGAAAATACTCAGTCTCAGTCAGATGCAGAATGGTGGGGAATAAAAAGAATAATTTTCAAGAGAAGTTGATTCATCAATCGCATGACACCAATTCCAAGAAATGAGAAAGCATACTTTGTGAGGCAAAGCAGCTGCTAAGTGAAGGTAGAAGCTTGAAATGGAGATGATCAAAAATGTTCCCAAACTCTTGCTCTTAATTTTTGTTTTAATTGTTTGTCTACTGGTCTCATTCCAGCTCCTTAAAATCAGCATATATTTTTACAGCTACTTCTCTGATCTGGGTGACACACATGAGACTCCATGTTCTCTTCTTCTTCTTCTTAAAATTCCATATAGACTAAAGATTGCAAATATCGAGTATTGTTTATGTGTTACACAACCTTTATCCATATCATTCCCAGTCATCTCTTAAATAACTCTACTAATATTTTCAGTGCAATACTAAATAATTATTTTCTTCCATAAATATGCTATTCGATCTTCCCCTTCTCCTCCCTCCCTCTCTACCATACCCCCTCATATTAACAGGATATTTTTATATGCCATCAATTTATCTTTTTCCCTCTTTTCTCTCTCTATATCCCTTCCCTCTCCCCCTCTAGCCTTTCTTTCCTTGTTATGTGTTTTCCCCAATCCAATCTCCTATTTAAGTTTCTTATTCTAAACCTCCTTAGTATGAAATCTCTTTTTGCTATCGTAATCTACCTTAATGTTCTCTACTTAATCTATATTCCACCCTTAGTATAAGAGTTACCTTTTCCAATCTTCTATTCGCCTCTATACTTCAATCTTAGTTCTCTTTCACCCATTTAATAATTTCATTCCACTGCTTTTCAAATTGTTGATTTGAGTTTCCTTTCAACATGTTGGACATTATGTTGGATATCATCCGTTTCAACGATATCCATTACTTTAATCTTCCATTCTTCGTGGGGAGGCTCTGTTCCTTCTTTCCAATGCTTTCCGTAGTTCAATCTTGCTGCTGTTATTAAATTAAATAATATCTTCTTTTTTGTCTTCATTTGACTACTCCTTTCAATCATGTTTAATAAATATGTTTCCGGAGTCATCTAAAATTTAATATCAAGAATCTTTGTGATACTGTCATGGATCTTTTTCCAGTATTTTTTTGCTATGGGACACGACTACCATGTATGAAAATATGCTTCTGTTGTTTTTCTGCACTTCCAACATTGGTCTTTCCCTCTGTGCATTATCTTCATTAATTTTTGAGGGGTCATGTACCACCGATGGTTTGTCTTGTAAAAGTTCTCTCTTAAACTTAGGCTTTGAGTAAATTTTATGTCTTCACTCCATGCTCTTTCCCACATTTCTAGCTCTATGTTGTAACCAATATTCTGGGCCCACTTTACCATGAAATCCTTAATTCTTTCCAGCTCTAACTCTCTTTCTAATACAAGTCTATAAAATTTTGATTTTTTTTTCATTTTTCAGTAGAATCTCATCTAATTTGTTCCCTTCTATCTCCAATCCAGTCATTTTTTTGACCATTTTAAACCTTTCTGTTAATTGTAGATATGGGAACCAATTCAATTCGAGGTTCTGATCCTTTAGTTCTTCTCTGGTCTTTAACACTGGTATGCTTCCTTCCCATTTTATTAAATCCTTATATCTTAATGTTCCTCTTGATTTTGGTTCAGATACTCTAAAAACTTCATGGGGTATTGTCCACATTGGTAATTTACTAAGAAATTTTTTGTTGATAGTCTGCCACATTCTAATTAAAGCTCTCCTTGCATGATGATCTCTAAATTCTCTATCTACCTCTACTTTGTTATGGCAGAGATAGCCATGCCAACCAAATCTGATGTTAAGCCCTTCTAATTCCAATAATTTATCATTTTTCAGTTGACTCCAATCCTTAATCCATTCTAAGTAGCATGTTTGAAAACATATTTCCACATCGGGCAGTCCAAATCTTCCTCTCTTCTTGCTATCTTGTAATATTTTCAGTTTAATTCTTGGTTTCCTTCCTACCCATATGAACTTTGATAACTCTTTGTTCCAACTTATAAATGGCTTTTCGTTATTAATTATTGGAAGATTTTGGAACAGGAACATAATTTTTGGAAGCAATGCCATCTTTATTGTATCTATCCAACCTAGTAATGAGAGGCTAAATTTATTCCACTTTTGTAAATCTGTTTTGATTTGATTCCAGGTTTTTTTATGATTATTATCATAAAGTTCTGAACTTTTCTTTGCTATATAGATTCCTAAATATTTCTCTTTTTTATGTATACTGAAACCTGTAGAGACTCCATTATCAAGGTGCCTGCACCATATCTGTAGGAGAACACATGCAGTCCTGTTATATTAAGGAGTTGAGGTCATACTGCTTCAAGGAACTGAAGCTCTAGTTGACAGTTCAGCAAAATAATCTAGAGAAACAATGACTCTGTGAATGTTGTCCTTTTGCATGTTAATTTAATGGTTCATTACAAAATATTTTTGTCAACTTTGCTGTATGTCTTCCATTTGCTGTATGTCTTGCTGTATGTCTATTTTTAAAAAGTCAGAATTTGGAGACATTACACAAATCTGGTAAATAAAGGGTAGAACCACATGTACAAACCGATAGATTGAAAGGAATTTTCTCATTTTTGAACTTCTTCTTTTAAGTCTTCTGATCTGGATTCTAGTGAAGTGAGACTTTTAGCCCTCAAGAGGAAAGCACAAGGGTATTGTTCAGATACAGTCTCATTCTTACAGAGATGTCACTATGGCTTTGAAAATTAAAAATCATTGTATGGAAAAAGAAACTTAAGATTCTTCTTCCAAAATAAACAAGAATGGGATAGATATCCAAGAGCTATCCAAGGTCCAAATAAAATCTTAGAGAGTTTTACTTCTCCATCATGACATGCATACCTGGACATGTCCCAAATAGCTATGACATCAATAGAAACACAAACAGATACATTCAAAGATACACATGTGAATGCACAGAGGCTTTCCTCACTCGCTGACATTGCGAGAGATGTTTCAATTTTCCCTTCCTGATTGCTGAATAAAGAGGAAGGGATGGGAGGTAGGGTGGTTTGTGGTGTTTTATCTCAAGGCTTAATACATTCACAGGTTCATTATCCAGACTGAACTGTTGCTAAGAAGAGACCAAGTCACAAATGGGAAAGAGTAACATAGGCCCTTTCCACACGGGGTAAAAAAAACAGCTTAGGGCGACCTCATCCGGAGGTCGTCCACACCGTGGGGCGCACTAGAGTGGTTTGAAAAGTGGAGGTTCCACACCTCAAACCGCCCTAGCGCGGCCGCAAGCGGTGGAGTGGCGCGTTTTTTAAAAACCACATTTTATGTGGTTTTTAAAAAACGCGAGCGCGCTAACCCGTTGCAGCGCCCTGTTTGAAACTGCAGGGATGCGCTAGCGCATCCCTGCAGAGCTGCCTGGGGGCGGGCTTCTGACTGGCACGCTGCCCTGCCGTCCACCATTTTGGGCGCAGCCGAACGCCGCCGAAATTCGCCAGCATGTGGAGCGGCGAACGCGCGCTCCCCGCAGGGACGGAGCAACCCGTTTTCAGGTAAGATCCGTCCCTGCGTGCGCTGCCCCATTTCCCCATCCCCCATATGGAAAGGGCCATAGCATTAACTTAGAACACGAACTGCAGAATGGGAGTCTCCGAAACCAGTGACACCAATGTTAAAGTTAGAAATGGAAATAAGTACTACCTTGTATATGCTTCCATATCATAATGTTTTTTTCCCTTCTTTTCCAGACATGGTTGAGTGTTTCCCATGCCCAGAAGATCAATATGCAAACGGGAATCAAGATCAATGCATTCCTAAATTGATCACCTTTCTGTCTTATGAAGAACCCTTAGGAAAATGTTTAACTTCAGGTGCTGTTGCCTTATCCCTGATCACAGTTTTGGTGATTGGAACTTTTATAAAGCACAGTGATACACCCATCACCAAAGCGAACAATCAGAAACTCACCTACACCCTTCTGGTCTCCCTCCTGCTCTCTTTTCTCTCTTCTCTCCTATTCCTCGGTAAGCCAGGAAAATTCAACTGCCTCCTGCGACAACCCATTTTTAACATCATCTTTTCAGTGGCTGTTTCTTCTGTGTTAGCCAAAACCATCACTGTGGTTGTAGCCTTCATGGCTACTAAGCCAGGGTCCAGTATGAGGAAGTGGATGGGGACAAGAGTGGCCACCTCCATTGTCTTCTCTTGCTGCCTGATTCAAACAGGAATTTGTATCATCTGGCTTGCAACCTCTCCCCCATTCCCAGATTTGGACATGAACTCAGTGGCTGGAGAAATCATTGCACAATGTAATGAAGGATCAGCCTTCTTGTTTTATCTTGTCTTGGGATACATGGGACTTCTATCCATGATCAGTTTAATTGTGGCTTTCCTAGCCAGGAAGTTGCCAGATACTTATAATGAAGCTAAGTTGATCACTTTCAGCATGTTGGTCTTTTGTAGTGTTTGGTTGACATTCTTTCCAGCCTATCTGAGCACTAAGGGAAAACACATGGTAGCTGTGGAGATTTTCTCTCTCCTAGCCTCTAGTGCTGGGTTGCTGGGTTGTATCTTTGCCCCCAAATGTTACATTATTCTGTTTAAGCCTGAGCTGAACAGCAGGGAGCTCCTTAGCAGAAGAAAGAGTTGAGACATCAACCTGTCCATTGAAGATTTTATTTTGATTATTTCCCTGATATCATTTTTCATAAGTTTTCATAAATCTCAAATAATTTAAATCTCCAGGGCAATGCTAACCAGAAGAAAGACTTAGCGCCTTAACTTTTCCATTTAAGGCTGTAATTGCCTGATATTACCCATCTCTTTTCTCAGAAATTCAAAATCAAATTATTTAAGTCTCTAATATAAGGAAGATAAAGAAGATAATTTTTTAAAAAAATTCTCAGACATAAAATGGATGAATATCAGAATCAGAAATGGAGTTGTTGTCCACAGTTTTGTAAATAACAAAAATTAAAGAAATAATAAATCATTGAGGTAAGAATGTGGGCTGGAAGTTGGTGCACAGTTGTATGATACGCTGTATTTGACCTGATTATTTTTGTGATTTGTTGTCAATGTTAAGAACAGAACAAAAGCCTGTGTCTGGGTTATTCTTGGCAATAGCCATGACATTTACACAGCAGCTGCCTTTCCTTACTCTTATAGACATATCCACACTGGTGCTTTCCCTACTCTTGCAGAGGTGATCACCTTCAGCCCATTTCTTTATCGTCCATTGTTTTTGTCACATAATTTCTCTTCCTATTCCTACAGATGGCCTTTGAGAACTCATAGGCCATTTCTGCACGATAATGCTCTTTCGCGTCATCTCACTGCAGTCCCGGGTCCAGAAGAGAAAGCGTCAGCAACGCTCCCCTCTGCACCCACTTGGTCCATGTGGAAGAGGACTCCTGAGGTGCTGTTACTAAATGGCAGTATTCAAAGCAGGAATATGAGCACCAGATATTGTTGTTGTTGTTTTTACTCCATCTTCTGCACTACTTCCTGGTTTTGATTCAGAAATCTTCAGCCAAAGGAAGCTGGCTCTTTCTGTAGGTTTTTCTACTCCCAGTGTGTGTGTGTGTGTGTGTGTGTGTGTGTGTGTGTATGCTACTCCATCAAGCTTAATGATGAAACTATATCCTTACATTTAGGCAACTAAAATGAATAGAATATTATCATTTTCAAACATATTTGCATGTAATTCCTTTTGCAGAGTGCTGACACAGTTCTATCAGTGTGTCTTATCCCTGGAGTTTGCTGTAAAGGAAATCAATAAGAATCCCAAGGTCTTGCCAAATGTCACCCTTGGATTCCACATCAATGACAATTACAATGATGCGCACTTGACTTATCATACCACACTGGAACTTCTCTTCATGTCATGTAGAACGGTCCTAAATTATAGCTCGATCTGAACTCTATGCATTTAACAAAGAAGACCAATGTCTAACTAATCTAAAGACATACTTAAAAATCATTAATGTCAAAGGAAAGGACTAAGGAATTGATTGCATTTTGATTGCAAGGTTCTGATTAAATCAGAGATATATACTTAGACATTAATCTATGATCAAACAGTAGTGTAGGGATGGGGGGATGATGGGGGCAGTTCACCCCAGGTGGCAATTTTTGAGAGGCATCTCAGCTTATAGCCATGCCCCCACGTGCCATGGCCCCACCCTTGCACCATAGCACTATCCCCTATGCTGTAGCCCTGCCACCTGCCTTCCTGCCTTCCACGCACTCCAAGCTCTGCCACTGAAAACAAAAACACATATACTGACAAACACATATGTGAAAGACATTTTCCTCACTAACTGATTTCTCTAGAGATGCTTAAATCTCCCCTTCTGGCCTGCTGTATATAGAAGAAGGGATAGCATATAGGGTGGATTGGGTTCTCAAAGCTTGATTCAGAGCTTTTCCGCACTTTGTGGGGGAAACGGGGCAGTCCATTACTCACCAGACCGGCACGCTCCCCCAACAATCCACGACATTCCAGAGCAACACGCACCCGAGCTACAAACTCTCCAGCTACAAAAATGGAGGCTTCCGGTTGGTGGAGGATCTCCACCAACCACAGAAGCTCGCCAGCCAGAAGCCCGCCCCCGGAAGATTTGTAGCCTTGCTGGCGCGAGCCTGCACATCTATACTTTAGTGCAGAGACAGACTGGGGCACGCTGTCCTACTGAAAGACCTCTTTTAATCGATCTTTCAATAGCACAGGGAATCACCAGTTCTGGGCATTCGGGAGTGGGCTGAAGTCCAGACAAACATCAAGTAGTCTGGACCCAGTTCACCCCCAAGTGCAAACGCCCTCGCTGGAGGGCGCTCTGGCCCGTCGCTAAAACAAAGTGCAGAAAAGGCCTCAGTCATGGGTTCATGATCCAGACTTAATTCTGGTATTTCCACATTGCCTATGACTTCATACTGTGGTGGTGCTTTTCTCTTCTTTCCTCAGACACGGTTGAGTGTTTCCCATGCCCAGAAGATGAATATGCAAGCAAGAATCAAGATCAATGCATTCCTAAACTGATCACTTTTCTATCCTTTGAAGAACCCATAGGAAAATGTTTAGCTTCATGTGCTGTTTCCTTATCTCTGATCACAGTTTTAGTGCTTGGAATCTTTGTGAAGCACAATGATACCCCCATTGTCAAAACCAACAATCAGAAACTCACCTACACCCTCCTTGTCTCTCTCCTGCTCTCTTTTCTCTCTTATTTCTTAGTAAGCCAGGAAAACTTAGCTGCCTTCTGCAACAACCCATTTCTAGCATCATCTTCTCAGTGGCTATTTCTTCTGTGTTAGCCAAGATTATCACTGTAGTTGTAGCCTTCATGGCTACTAAGCCGGGGTCCAGTGTGAGGAAGTGGGTGGGGACAAGGGTGACCATCTCCACTGTCTTCTCTTGCTTCCTCATTCAAACAGGGATTTGTAGCCTCTGGCTTGGAAACTCTCCCCCATTCCCAGATTTAAACATGAACTCAGTTGCAGAAGAAATCGTTCTGAAGTGTAATGAAGGGTCTGCCCTCATGTTTTATCTTGTCCTGGGTTACATGGAACTTCTGTCCATGATCAGTTTACTCACGGCGTTCCTAGCCAGGAAGTTGCCAGACATTTATAACGAATCCAAGTTGATCACTTTCAGCATGTGGATCTTTTGCGATGTTTGGTTGACTTTCTTTCCCACCTATCTGAGCACGAAGGGGAAATACATGATTGCTGTGGAGATTTTTCTATCCTAGCCTCCAGTGCTGGGTTGCTTTGTTGTATCTTCCCCCAAATGTTACGTTACTCTATTCCCATTTTTTTGTAGAATAATAATTTCTCAGATATGATGAATGACAGGGGAAAAAATGTAGAAAGATTGTGCATCATTGAAATGTTAAAGTATGTTGGATACAGCAAGTTTATCTAGAAATGCAGCATGGACAGCAAAATTAAATGAGCATAAAAGCATGCATACCTCTGGTTTGTTCCTATTTATAAGGGAGGGAGCAGAGAGAAAATAAAAAGAGAAGAAAGTAAAACATGGTTTGAAACCATAGAAAAGGCCCTATCCCATGCAGTAAACTTGAGCAGTACCTGCCAGGCCCTGGAGCATCGCGCAAATGTGAGTGCGTCATATGGACCGCTCCTCACATTTGCGTGTTTCTCTAGGGGCCCTTTCACATGGAAAATGCCATGCAAAAAGGGCCTTGGACTCCACAAAATAATGAAAAGCATTCCACTGAACAGCAAATGAAAAGGGAAGGTGAGGAGAAAGGAACGAAAATGAATCCATGGGAAACAAGGGCAAGATAATAACACTGTCCTGGCAGTCCTAGTTGAAGTCTTAGAACATGTGAAGGGCTTCTTGATTTCATTATTTTTACCCCTGAAGTGCTGCAAACGAATGGCTTGCTGCATAATTTTTTTGACTCCCATTTCACTTCAACTTCAGGTAGGTTGGCCTCTGACAGAGAGAGAGATAATATTTTGTTCCAGAGAGGGCAGGGAGGAAAGTGAGATAGAGGGAAAGGCAGAACAGGAGACAAGGGAGCAAAATCATTACAGTGCTTGGACAGGGAGGACAACATACAGAGTAAAAGAGAATAAGCACTAGAGCTGAATAGAGATGAGAGGTTGGGCCTTTTACTTTTTTTTTTTAATTTGACCAAACTACTCTCCACAAAACCATGGTCACCTCTAAGCTGTGAAGTAAACTAAGTAGTCAAGGCCACTTACTCGACTATTAGCCATTACTTTCTACTCTATTGCCTGGAACAATGAAAGGCTTTCTTTACAGTTTGGCAACTAAACTGAAGAGAGCAATACTGTTTTCAAACATATTTGTTTTTAATTCCTTTTGTTGGGTGCTGACAAAGTTCTATCAGCATGTCTTGTCCTTCGGGTTTGCTGTAAGGGAGATCAATGAGAATCCAAAGATCTTATTAAATGTCACTCTTGGATTCCACATCTACGACTTTTACAATGATGCAAACTTGACATTGTACCACACTGGAACTTCTCTTCAAATCACACAGGCTGGTCCTCAATTATAACTCTGAAAACCACAAAAAGCCTTTAGCCGTCATTGGGGCATTTGACTCCAAGACCTCATTATGCATGGCGGATATCTTAACTCTGTATAGGATTCCTCAGGTAGGATCTATGCAAAGGGATACGCTAGGGCAGTGGTTCTCAACCTGTGGGTCCCCAGATGTTTTTGGACTTCAGCTCCCAGAAGCCCTGAGCATTGACCATAGTGGCTGGGGCTTCTGGGAGCTGAAGTTCAAAAACATCTGGGGACCCACAGGTTGAGAACCACTGCGCTAGGGTAATGTACTACGTCTCTTGATTCTTACCATCTTCTATATTTTATAAAGTAGGAAATGTTTTAAGTAGTATTTTAATCTTCTGAACAAGAACAAATAAGAATAAATAAGAAAGCATGTGGCAGAATAAGCCTAAAGAGGGAAAAATATTTTGTGTGCTATATGTATGTTGCTGAATGAAAAAAAATATATATCATTTTCAAAATTTTTACAGCTCATTTATGACTCATTTGTTCTCACAAAGAATAAGATGGCATAACTCCCTTCATTTTACTGCATGGCCACCAAGGAAGACCCAAAGAATATGAGGATTATCAGCTTACTTAAGCAGTTCAGATGGAGGTGGGTTGATCTCTTTGTGGTGGATGATGACAGTGGAGAAAGACTTCTGGAGACCATGGAGCCCTTGCTCCAGAATGAGATCTGTACAGCTTTCATGAGGCAAATTCCAAGTCAAGGACATTTTCAGGACATAAAAGAACTGCAGTTCTTTATCCAACCTATCTATGACGCACTCAATTTACCAAAATTTGGAATAGTTGTCCTCTATGGAACACCCTTTAATATGATAAGGATATGATATTTTATTACTCAAGGAATTCTAACTGGTGAAATTAGTATGTTATTTGGAAGAGTGCGGATTACAACTGCACAGGTTGAATTTGTACTAGCCAGTATTGTTCGGGATAAAGATATGCAAATCAAACCAGTACCTGTCATCAGTAAAGGACTGGATGAGGGCAAACGAATTGAAATTTAATCAAGACAAGACTGAAATGTTCCTGGTCAGTCAAAAAGCCAATCAGGGAACAGGGATACAGCCTGCATTAGACGGGGTTACAGTTCCCCTGAAGATACAGGTTTGCAGCCTCAGGGTGCTCCTGGATTCTGCTTTGAACCTGGAAGACCAGGTTTCATCAGAATGCAGAAGTGCATTGGCAAAGTCAAGGCTTGTGCACCAGCTATATCTATTCCTTGAGATTCACATCTGGCCAGAGGGAAACATGCCTTAATTATGTCCAGTTTGGATTAACACAATGAGCTTTATGTGGAGCTACCTTTGAAGAGTGTTCAGATTCTTTAACTGGCCCAAGAGCCACAACCAGTCTACAGGGATCATATAACTCTTCTATTGTAACAGCTATGCTGGTTGATGGCCTGTTTCTGGGCACAATGCAAAGTGATCATGATGACTTCTGAAGCCCTACATGGCTCAGGTCCAGGTTGTTTGAAGGACCATATTCTCCCTTTCATACCAGCCCAATCTTTCAGATATACTGAGGCAGCCCTTCTCTCTGTCCTATTACCTTCACAGGCACGTCTGTTGGAAACACAGGAGAGGGCCTTTTCAGTGGCTGCCCCAGGCTCTGGAATTCTCTTCCCAGAGAAGTCAGACTGGCACCTTCCCTACTTTTTTTCTGCAGGCAGGTAAAGACATTTCTATCCTGAGAGGCATTTGATGTGTGATAATATCTTATCTGTCTGATAGAATGTGCTCGATGTTGTTAATTAAGTTGGTGAAGTGTATGGGGGGGTGAGTTTTAATTATGTGTTTCGAATTTGTTTTAATTGTTTTTGATTGTTTAGTTCTGTTTTAACTTTTGTATTCAGTGTACGTATTCATCCTGGACTCCAAATTCGAGTAATGTAGCCCCAAGTCAAATGACTCCAGTTTGACTTAAGTCACTTCAGTGACTTGACTCAGACTTGACTCAGAAGACAAGACTCACCCTCAAAGTGCAGGGTGCATTTCTCAGAGGGGAACAGCAAATGTGTTAGGCAACAGGCTTGAGGAGGAAGGACACTTCCTACTGAAACTTTTGAAGTTTCAGCAATGTAGAGTAAGAAGGGTTCTAATCTGCACTTCTGAAAAATCCTCCAGCTTCAGAAACGGGAACTCCAGTGCTGAGTTGCTTTGTTGTATCTTCCCCCCAAAATGTTACATTATTATATTTCAGCCTGAACTGAACAGCATGAAGCTCCTAACCAGGAGGAGGCTTTGTGCCTGAACCTTTCCACTGAAAAGGGTAATTTTATTATCTTCACAATTTTGGTTGATCATAATTTTTACATCTATTCATCTAATGATATTTAAATCTCCAGTACATAGAAGACTTTCTTTAAAAAAAAAACAACTTCTCTGACATCATCTAGATAAGACTCATAGTCAGAAATGTTACTATTCACCATGTAAATAATAATTGTTGTTTTTGGGTTGTTGTTATTATTACTATTATTATTATGGTTATTTGAGAGAAGAATGTGGGCTGGATATCGGTGCCCATATGTGTTATATATTGCATTGACCAAAACCTTTTATAATCTGTTTTACATATTAAGATCAAAACAAAAGGGATATGTCCAGATTTTTCTGGTAGTTTAGCAAGCAATTTACACAAACCTTCTATTTCCCCACCAATATAAAGATGTGCATACTGGGACTTCAACTTTTCCTCTTGTACCCTCATCTACACAACAATGCTGTTCCTTCTCTTGTGTAGGTGGATTGGAAGGAAATCGTTCCCTTTCCTACTGATATTTCTTTTCCATGACTTCTCTTCTTCTTCATAGTAGCAACACTTTACAGAACTCTGAGTTATCTTCCTGTTTCTTTGATTCCCTGGAGGCAGGTATTGAATAGAGAGGAGACAATGAGCCAGGGCCGATGAAACAGGAACATGTCCGTATACACTTATTTATTTATTTTTATTTATTTTTATTTTTTTATTTTACAATTTCAGAAGGTCAAAAGTATATTAAAAAATTAAGCGAGTTAAAAGGGAACAGATACTATAAACCGTTTCTTTCTAAAAAAAGTACTCATAACTGGAGCTGTCAAAGAAGAGTTAAAATTTAGGATTTACTGTTTTGTTCTTTTTAAAAAACAAAAAAACTCAAAACAAGCATGTAAATCATATCAGCCTTTATGACCTGACCTTTTCAATATATCTTTCAGTCTTAGTAGGTGTCTTGATTATTTTGTTTTTCTTGTTCACTCCATCTTTGTGCATTTCCATAAGGTATGGATGTGTATTAGAATAGGTGAAATAAAACAATACAGTACTAATCCTTAAAGAAGAAAGATCTTACAGAACCTTAGAATTATTGGCCAATTTCACTCTTAAATGTGGACTATCAGATATTTACTTCCATTCTGGCAGAAAGAATAAAAATATAAAAATATACTCCAAGAATTGATACCTGAAGACCAGAAAGGATTCTTACCATAAAGAAACTTTAAGAATGATATTAGAACACTGTTAAACATCATTGAATACTTCCACAGGCACAATGATAAGAAACCGTCTCTCATCTTCATAGATGCAGAGG
Organism: Iguana delicatissima; assembly: GCA_948472985.1. Classification (NCBI taxonomy): domain Eukaryota; kingdom Metazoa; phylum Chordata; class Lepidosauria; order Squamata; family Iguanidae; genus Iguana; species Iguana delicatissima. The sequence goes on from CAOKZL010000439.1 coordinate 289,796, forward strand.
AGGCTTTTGACAACGTTAATTGGACTTTTATGTTAGACTTGTCAACCAAGATGAATCTGGGCAACATTTATAAAATGAGTAAGATCTATTTATTCAAACCAACAGGTGCAAGTACTGCTAAACAGTGAAAAAACAGAGAGAATAAAAAATTAATAAAGGAAATAGACAGAGTTGACCACTCTCACCTCTGCTCTTTCAGATCATAACAGAGATGCTAAATAAGAAACTATGGGAAGAGCCAGACATTAAAGGATTAGGGATTAAAAAGGAAGAATACAAAATCAAGGTCTTCACTGATGACCTGATGATGATATTAGAAAATCCAATTCAAAGTACTACAGCTCTCTTACAGGTACTAAAAGAATTCGGTGAAGTTTCAGATTCAAGCTTCATCAAGAAAAAATTAAAATAACTAGTAAAAATACTACTAGACTTGGTGAAGAATAAACCATAGCTGAAGCTAAATTTACCATAACCAAAAAAGTGAAATACCTCACTATTGACATAAAGAAGAATAACATCAATTTATTTGAGAAGAACTATTAAAAATTCTGGCAAGAAATAAAAAAAGATCTTCACAGATTGAAAAATATTATTGCTTGGCAGAATAGTAGAAATAAAAATGAATATCTTGCCGGGTTTGATTTTCCTTTACCAAAATCTCCCAGTTATAATTAACAACATACCTTTCAAGGAATGGGTTAAAGAAATACGGTGATTTATATGGAATGGAGAAAAGCCCAGGATAAAATATAACTATTTGAAAGACACTAAAGAAAGAGGGGGACTGGACTTTCCTGACCTAAAGCTGTATTACCATGCAAGCTGTTTATGTTGGCTATCAGAGTGGATTTCCTTAGAAAATGTCGGATTGCTCCAGCTTGAAGGATGGCATGTCTATCTTATCTGTGAAAAAGATAAAATTAATACACTGTTCAACAACCACTTTATACGAAAATCACTCTTAAGGGTGTGGAATAAAGATAAACCTAAGCTGTACCCTAAAGTCCCACTTTGGACCTCACTGCATGAAGTTTTCTACAGAAGAGAGAAACCCAGGTTAGACGACTAGCTAACTTATAAAGATTTATGGAATATAGATGGCTAAGAAACTCATCCAAAATCAAAAGAAGAATTAGCAAACCATGGAATAACTTCATATTGGTTGCCCCATAGACAATTAATAGAGAACTACAAAATAGATAAGAAATTGAAAGGCATAGGAACAAAAAAGAATGAATTTGATTAAATTCTATGTCCCAATATAGACCAACAAATGGGAAAAGTATATAAATTGTTGTTGAAATTAGATCTGGAGTAGGATTTGATAAAACACAACGTGATTAGATGGGCTCAAAATATAAGAACAGAGATACAGCTTGAAAGTTGGGAGAGATCTTGGAAGAATACTCTATAATATGTGAAGCCAATATCTTTGAGAGAGAACTATCTTAAAATGCTCCATAGATGGTATCAGCCACCTCTTCAATTAGCTAAAACAACAAACCAAAACCAGGTTAAATGTTGGCAATGTGACAAAAAAGGATTTTATTTTCATGTGTAGTGTAGATGTAAACATATAAAGAAATTTTGGAAAAAATATCCATGATCTAATTACAATGGCATTGCAAACTAAATAACCAATGGAGACACAATTCTATTTAATAAATATGATTGAAGATATACCACAAACATGTGAAAAAAGTTCTATTGTATATGATAACTGCAGCTCATCTAACTGTGGTTCAATACTGGAAACCTACCAGTATACCAAATATGGAGGATTGGTTGTTTAAACATTAAGACAGAGCTGAATTGGATAGACTGGCAATGATGCTGTCAAATGAAAAGGATAAACAATATTGTGATGTATGGAAGTTAGCAGTCCCCCTGTGAGAGAAACAATGGGGAAATCTAGCTTCAGTGGGAGTGTTGAACTGTTTAGTATATTGCATAATCTGAATGGATTAATTTTCTCTCTGATCCTTGTTGAAAATTGATATTATTAGAAATTCTTGATCAACTTCTAGAAATTTCCAGCAAATTAAATTTTATTTAAAAATGAAAGAATTATTAGATAATATGCATTACTATGGTCATTTTAAGATCAAAACAAGGGAATTTACAAGATTGGAAATGGAGAAATAGGTTATATGTGATCGAATCATATTGCAGAAGTTCAATAAGAAATAAGAAAGCACGCAGTATTTCTGAAGATAGGAATGGGTCAGAGACAAGAGACTTAGGAATTACATTCTACATTATGTTTTTTGTATGTAATGTATTGGATTGAAATTGTATTATGATATGTTAAAATCTGGGTTATAGTTTATTTTCCCTCCTTATAGATTTTAACTTATGAGGTTAAATAAAAATATTTATTCAAAAAAAAAAAAAAAAAGAATAGGTGAAAGTGAAGTGGAGTGCCTTAAGAGAAGAGGCCTCCATTGGAGCATTTTGTTTGGTATGGGCTGGAAAAAGGACTATACAGAGGCCCCTGCACATTCATGAGGGTTTGAGATGCAGAATCCTTGCAAAAATAGAAAAAAATGAGAATAACTATCCGTCTGCAATTCCTCTCCCATTGCCCTCTGGAGATGCCCCCTCCCATTCTTTTGTCTCTGGCCCCAGCACTCTTGATCACGGGAAGAAAAAAAGTCTGGGACATTCATCTCAAGGAGAGATGAATGGAGTGCTGAGTTCTGGACTTCTAGCTACTTCCAATTGCCATCTTCAAAAGGGAGATTTCTCCCAAACAGGAGAAGTTGGAGGAAAGAGAGCACCTAACCAGTCAGAGGTCATTACAAAGCAGAATGTGCTGTCACATGGCAAAGAGGACATGCATCCAGCAGTGTTTGTGTGGGGGGTGCTCACCCAAAAGGAAAAAAAACAAAACAATTTACATACAAGCCTTGCAAGCCTAGGGTGAGGAATGCAAGGAAATGGGAGGACGAGAGTGAGTCCGGAGGCAAGCAGGCAAATTGCAAATAATCAAATTCATAAAAGTCAAACCCGCAAGTCTGGATGGAAGACTGTATTCTTGTTAAAACATTACTTTTAATCATGGAAATTCTAACCAATAATGACAGTTGAAGTTTCACCCAACTTGGAAAATCCTGCTTAATAAAATTCCATGTTTTGATATAGTTATTTCTCAAGAACACACACTTAATAATCTGGTATTTCACCTTTTTCTCCATTACAAATCCCAATGGATCTGTCAAATGCACTTGCTCTTCCTTTTACGTATTCTTTGTCCACATCATCATTGGTTATTCACCTGAAATCCAGCATTATCGCCAAATTCTTTTATGGCTTTGAGAAGTTACTTAGTTCTTAGTAAACTTATCAGCTCTGCTTTACTTGGTATACTTAGCAAAGTAGTTGATAACAAGATTCTGGGCAATGTTTCTTCCCTCACAAAGAGAAAAACCCAAACGTAGAGTCTATTCATCTTAAAATCTCCTCATTATGTAATGAATTGCCATGTCATGTAATCAAATCAAAGGACCTGTTGCTCAGACAAGCTTTCCTTCTTACTGTAATCTCAGCTACTTTGTTAAATACAAAAGCACATTCTATTTCCACTTCACATGTGATACTTAACTATACTCAGGATAGTGTAGTCACCTGCAGGTTACTACTCATGTAAGCCATACTCCTTTCAGTGGGGCATATTTCTACGTAAAGATGAATATGAAGGAAGGGCAAGTCAAAGATCTTCCTTTCTCTTGTGTAGTAGGACATAAGCGTGGGTGGCTTGTGGGTCAAACAGGAGGAACACCACCACCACCTCTAGCTTTTGGGGATGAGTCCTTGCCCCTTTGATCCTTGAGCTGCCATTGGTTCTAAAGAAGAAGTATCGCTCACTCCACCACTGTTATACCATTGGGGTGGCGCATCTTGCTCAATATTGTCATTTTTATTTATTTTTTATTTGTTTCCCATTGAGAAATAGACTAGAAAGGTATTTTAGCATGGAGTACAACAGTATCTCCTCAATCCTGCTGATCCTTTCACCTTAGGCCAGGAGTCATATCTGACATTTCTTCTTCTTCTTCTTCTTCTGGTATCCTTTTCCTTGTGGCTCAAATAATGAGCAAACCAAAATTCAGAATATTTTCAAAAAACTTGTTTGTGAACAATATTGCCACTTGAGTGGAGAAAGAATTAGCTTTGCTATCATTATCCACAAGGCTATAATTTCATTTCCCAAAGGAGGAGAGTCCACGAGATTATTCACAATGCAGAAAACAATCTGGGCATCATTCTAGAAGGGTTATATTACCTCCTCCACTTGCAAAAACCCAACAAGGCATTGGGGAATAGAACATGGATGACTCTGTCACTTTGATCTCTGCCCCGAGTATTTCCTAGCGAATCACCTAAATGTTGTTTGGGTATCAGCAGCCTCTGCTGGATTTGTAATGAATAAATATAATACTTCTGGTGATATAGAGAGTGAGTTGATCTCAGCTCCCCTAGCAACCACTCTGAATCACTGAAATGTTGAAATGGATGTAGAATGGTTTGCTTCTAGGGTGACAATCTGCAGGTGGAATGGAGAATTGGCAGTCTTACTGCTGCTGATTCTCCTCCTCCTGTTGGTTTGTAGAATAAATACAAGAAAATGTTACCTGCATGATCCCCCTCCTCTTCCACATCAGTCATATCAGTCTGGGGACATAATGATCGGTATTCTTGTTATTCATTTACTATACTTCTTCCATGAATTTTCTTTCAAGGAACACCCTTGGGAGGAATGTTCCAATTTTATGATGTAGGAATACTTTCTCTCTCTCTTGAATCATGTGAAGTTAGCAAGGTACTATAGCTAAGTATTAGAAGGACAAAAGAAGGTTGAACAAACAGGAAAAACTATTGTTCTCCATGTTCATTTACTCTCTGGGGTTAGCACTTCTATATGCTATGGATGTGAAATCATCCAGTTCCCCTCATCTTGAGTTTCTTCATTTTCCTTCTCATCTTTGTTTTGTATTGTGTTTTGAAATTTTGTGTTCTCCTTTTACTATGAAACCTGACCACATTTTTCAAAGCCTCTGCATTTCTTTGCCTCAGGAACCTATTTTATGAAACCTTCCCCCCTCTCACATTAAATTGCATATTTTCACTTATACACATTCCCATTTCAAATGGTTTCTGTTGTTCTTGTTTAATTATTTCATTTTTGAAAAGTGCTCTCTAAGTGTTTCAAAGGTGAGAATATTCAGGGTAGGACGTGGATTCTTTTGAAATAATTTTCAATTCTTACCTGCAAGGCATATTTCTACTTTCATTGAAACTGTCCATCGCAATGCTAGTTCTTTCCATTCCTAACATTTCTCCTGTTCTGTGTGTAAAAGCTGCATTATCATCTTTTCTTCAACTATCTCATTCTTATGTGAAATTTTTTTTTTGTGCATGTGTTCATGGTTTTTGATTTTCAAAGAACTATTGCGTTTCCTACTCGTAAAATATTTCAACATGTCGAGTTTGGTGTCATATAATAATTTGTCAGATGGCATGAATTAGTTGTTCTTCTGTTACTCCATCAGCTATAATGCAGAAAGTTGATCCTTACAGTTGAACAATTAATACTGTCTTGTAATACTGTTTTTTAAAAAATATCCCTGTGTTACTCTGTTTGTAGGGTGCTGACAAAGTTCTATCAGCATATCTTATCCTTTGGGTTTGCTATAAAGGAGATCAACAAGAATCCCAAGCTCTTACCAAATGTCACTCTTGGTTTCCACATCTATGACACTTACAGTGATGCACATTTGACTTATTGTACCACATTGGAACTTCTTTTCATGTCACGTAGACTAGTCCTCAATCATCATTCTGGAAGCCACAAAAAGCTGTTAGCTATCATTGGGGCACTTGACTCTGAGATGTCGTTCCTCATGGACGATATCATAACTCTCTACAGAATTCCACATATGGGTTCTATGCAAGGGTTTCTATTATATTTCATCTTCTTCCATATTTTAACAATAAAAAATAGGAAATATTTTAGCTAGCATTTTTAATCTTCTGAACAAGGAGAAATAAGAGTAGAGAAGAAAGGAATAAGCAGGATTTCTAGAGGTGAATGGACAGGATGCTTGGAGAGATGAGAAATGCAGTGTAATTGCTGGACCCTTGCTCATTCATGCTGATCACAGTGGCTTGGGAAGACCAGGAAAAAATGTAAGGAGAGAAGTGAATACCTCTTTGTAGTACAATAAGGTATGTTTTTTCAAGATAGGGCTGGGTGATGTGATTGTGTATGATTAAGTGACCTTTCTGATTGGGAGGCTGCCCTATGGAGCAAGTCTTGTGCTGGAATGGCACTGCTTGAGGTGTTCTAACAGCCTGTTAGCTACTGAGGTATCTCATAAGGCCTCTCCTTAACATAATAGGCTATCACTTTTTAGAAGACTTTATATCAAATGCTTTCTTTCCTTAAAGTGAACAAAGCCAAAAACACACTCATGGAAACCTTGGCCATGGATTTTATCATGGGCTGGCTAATACCTGGATGAGAGTTTTCTTCATCTCTAGTGGGTGTAGTTGGGAACAAACCCCTTTCAAGTAGGCAGGAAACTTCTTTCAAGGTCCTATATTAAGAAATAACTTCTGCTCACATGTTCACCGCCAGTTACATTTACCTCTTTGTGGATTGGCACAATGGAATATACTCTAGCACTTTCAGTGCCATGCAAAACTTGCCCACTGAAGCTGTCAAGCCCTGGGAGGGGACACTTTTCTGTTTACTGATGAAGAGAGGAATGAGTGGGCAGGGAGCACAAACAATGATGAACCAATGTGTCTTGAGATCTGAGCGGGAAGAATTGCAAGTTTGCTTACAGAACAAGGGAACTCTTCTGTCTCCCCACTGAGAGTTACCTTAGTTGAAATGCCTCCTTTTCATCTTCCCTCTCTACCAGTAAGCAAGAGACCCTTCTTGGGCATGAGAGCTGTAGGAGGTAGGAGTTTGGAGCATTGTTCTAAGGCCTACAAAACAACACTTTACACTCCATCAAGAAATAGACTTCTTGAGAAAAGCTACTGTTACCCTGTTTACTGGGGGTCCCGGGAGGGGCACCTAAATAACCAAACAACAACACACAATTTTGGGGAAAATTAGCTGGAGCACTCACTTAAGCTAGCAAGAGGCAGGGTAACTTTGCAGGATCTTGGAACCCTATGTATACGGGGCCAGGCTAAGTCAAGAAGCACACTAAAATAGGAAATTAACTGTGATTTTATTGAATACAGGCAAACAGTGTATGCAACACACTCGCACAAGTAACTATAGAAAATAAAGGTGTTAGTGGTATAGAGGAGTTTGAGGGTTTGCTGAATTGGGTGGTACTACACCTGTCCGAAGCCTGGGGTGGATCACAGCAGAGGTCCGTAATCACACAGTCTTAGATGGAGACTGAGGGGAAAGCTCGGCGGATGAAGCGGCAGCAAGGCTGAATGGAAGTTGAGAGCGATCAGAGGAAGGTCTCGGAATCGGGTGTTTTTATAGAGAAAATATGACCGTGGGCTAGTCTGTATTTTGGAGAGAACAATGAGGTTTGGGTGCGAGACAATGTCTCCGAAAGGTCAGAATGTAGCATGATTGAATTAATTCCGAATCGACAGTGGAATGGCCAGTATGCAGATGCAGCTCGCTTGGATGGTTAAGCATGTAGCTCATCAAGTTACCTGCTCGGGGCAGGGGGCTCTTTGTGTTAGCGTGCATCTTTAATGAGGTGTTTGTCTAGGGAGGTCTCCTAAAGCAAGATCTGGTTAAGTCTGGCTTGCCTGGGTGGAGAAAGGAATGTTCAGCAATTAAGGGCCATGCCTAGTTCTGTGCTTGGTCGGGAGCCTCACAAACACTTGGCCGAGGATGGCAAAATGGGGCCGAATTATGATACCAAAATGATATCGAATATCTTCCGAAGCCAGGCCAGTTCATGGTGATAACACTACAATTAGGAGACATTTATAATACCCAGGGCTTTGACCTCCATCTTTTAAGAGTTCTTTGAAAACTCCTGAACACACACTTCTTTGTTTCTGTTCATCTGTCTTTGCTATTAAAAGCTTCTGATAAGAAGTATTCTATTTTTATATGCTCTATGCCCACCATGCTCAGTTTCTTATTTTACTTTTTTCAGAAGTTTTGACACTGTTGTATTTCATGTGCTTTGTTGACATGATGCCGAAGGAAAAAAATGCATGACATTTTCCAATACATTTTCAAAATTCTTTCAGCTTTCATATGGCTTATTTATCTCAATAAAGAATCAGATGAGACAACTCTCTTCCTTTTACCGCAAGGCTGCCAGTAAAGACCCACAGTACGGGGATTATTAGTTTACTGATGCATTTCAAATGGACATGGGTGGGGCTTTATGTGATTAATGATGACAGTGGAGAAAGATTTTTGAAAACCATGGTGCCCTTGTTTTCCCACAATGGAATCTGGACATCCTTTACAAGTCAAATGCCAAGGCAAGACCATGTGGATTATGCAACAGAACAATGTTATTTAATCCAAAATACATATGAGACTTTATAGCTAAAATGTATAATACCAATAAGAAACTTTGCTGGAAATGTAATCAGGAAGAAGGGACTTTTTTCCATATGTGGTGGACGTGTTATAAAGCAAGAAAGTTTTGGAAAAATATTCACAAAACGATAGAAGAAATGCTTGGGATAAACATACAATTGACGCCAGAATTATATCTGCTGAACATTATTCCAGATAATCAACAACTGATGGTGAGAAGTAGATGGAGAATAATACTGTATATGGTCACATCTGCCAGAATTGTGTTCGCAAGATATTGGAAGAATTTGCAAACTCCGGAAATAGATGAATGGTTACTCAAACTTGATGAATTGAAAATGTATGACCAACTTACCAAAATACAGAAAGATGCAATGAACACTTATGATACAGAATGGGAATTGGTAACAAATTTTCTACAAAAAAGATATGATCTGACGGTGATTATATAATAATTTGTTAGTGTTTTTTTTTTTTAAAGTATAAATTAATGGGACAGTGGATTAATGGAAAGTTACTACCCTAATGGAATTGAATGGGGGTACGTGATAGGAGATGTGGTACTTAGGTGGTCTGACTGCTTTAAGGAAATATTTACAATTTATGTTTTATGTTCAATTTAAAATATTATAATTTGTAATTGTAAAACAGAGGGACAAATATAGATTTACGAAATAAACCAGAAAGGGATAAGTGGGAAGTGATAAAAATTGATACAGTGGGATATATATTAATAGAGAAGCTATTTACAGATTTTACTTTACTGGGACAGCAGTTAAAGGTTGTGCTTAATTTTTTTGTTATTGATTTATACTTTTATTGTTTTATATCTTACTGTTTTTTTTATTTGTAATTAATTTTATAAAAATTAAAGTAACAAAATACATATGAGACTTTCAACTTCCCTAAAACTTCCCTAGAGTATTTGTTCTCTATGGAACACCTTTTAACGTTATTTGGCTGTGGTATATTTTTAGTCTAAGAATTCCTACAGGTGAGATCAGTATGTTGGCTGGAAAGGTGTGGATTACATCTGCCCACGCTGATATTGTCCTAGGAAGTCTTAGCCGGGATAAAGATCTGCAAATGTTCCAGGGTGCTCTTTCCTTTACAGTTCACTCTAAGGAAGTTCCAGGGTTCCGGGAATTTCTTCACACCCTAAGACCTGATTAAATAGGTCTCGCCACTCTCAGTCTGCAGTGACTTTTGCCATCCAGATTCTCAGAAAAGCAAGAGGGAAGAGGAGAAATTTTGTTGTTACGATTATGTTCTGTGTCCAGAAAGTAGGTGGTGATGTTATTCCTGCAAACATGCCTAGTGCAGATGAGTATTTTGAAAGCTGTAGCCTTCACTGAGGTCATATAGCTCCTGAAGCAGATTAATATACCCTAATAAGCTTAATCAATGCATATTCATCTGAACTAGTCATCTAGTTCAGTCTCCTACCAGTGGAGGAATTCCCAGCTAGAAAGGGAGAGGGGAAATAATCTCTGAAGACTGGCCATCTACCCCTCCTTAACAACTTCACTTGAAACATAGCCCATTTCCACACTACACAGTTATAATGATATTATTCCACTTTCAACAGCCTATAGAACCCTGACCCTTGAAGTTTATGCAGGGGCATTTTGAATACTCATCCAGGGATCTTTTTGGCTTCAGTAAACTACAAACCTCAGAATTCCACAGGATGTTGAAAGTAGAATAATAGCACTATAACAGTGTAGTGGAGAAATAGGAATAGCCCTAACCCAATCACATATCATCAGTCAGAGAGGTTCAAGCCTCCATCTCTGTCTACTAAAAAAGAAGAGGATGAGATCATGGATATGGGATGCCTGGGCTCAATCCAAGGCCCTTTTCATACCTTACCATCTTCTGGCGCGGGGGTGCGGAGATCACGCGAGCAGCCTCCAGCAAGAGACTCTCACATCTCGGGTTCTTGAGCTCTGCATAAGCTGCCTGGACACATGAGAGCCCCGCCTTTTCCTTCTGCAGTGCAACCTGGGAGTTTCCCAGGCTGCGCTGGGGCAGGAAGCATGACCGACATGGCTCCAGAGGCTCCGCACACCAGGTAAGTGCATGTGGGGCCCAGAAGCAATGCGCGATTGTGCATCATTTTCGGCTTCTAGGCAAAAATGTCAAGGTGCACAATCAGCACCTGCCGGCCCCTGGAGCATCATGTGATTATGAGTGTGCCATGCAGATCGCTCATCACAATCATGGGACATTCCAGGATCTCTTTCACATGGAAAATGCCATGCAAAAATGGCCCAAGTCTCATCTACCCAATTCTACAGCTATAAGGAAGACAATACAGAGTTAGGTTAGGTTATAGATGCAGAGGGGAAAAAATAAGCCAACTTTGATCATAGAGTCTCTTCTGTCTTAAGGGTTTTTAAGTGAAGATCAATTCATATTAAAGGGACAAGGTTTTTAAAAAGAATATTACAGGAAGTGATACATAAAGATCAAAATGGTTTTCTACCGAATAGACAAATTAATAATAATATAAGAACTGTATTAAATATTATCGAATATTATGAGAAAAATAATGAAAAAAAAGTAGCACTGATTTTTGTGGATGCAGAAAAAGCATTCAATAATATCAGATGGGATTTTATGGTAGAGATATTGAACAAAATGGGCATGGGAAAAATATTTATAAAGTGGATTAAAGAAATTTACAGGGAACAGAGGGCAGAAATTATAGTTAATGGAGATAGAACAAAACAATTTGGGATAAAAAAAAGGTACTAGGCAAGGATGCCCATTATCACCGTTACTATTCATTATGACATTAGAAGTCCTGTTGAATGAAATTAGAAGTGACGCTAAATTAAAAGGATGTAAGATTAAAAAACAACAGTATAAAGTAAAAGAGTATGCAGATGACATGTTGATAATATTGGAAGATCCAGAAGAATGTATAGCAAACTTTTTAAAAGTGATGGAAGAATATGAAGAAGTGGCAGGTTTGAAGATCAATAAAGATAAAACAAAAATTATTACGAAAAATCTGACCAAGAGGGAAGAAGAAAGTTTGATTCAGTTAACAGGGTTTAAAATAGAGAACAAAATTAAATATCTTGGAATTTGGGTAGCAAAGAGAAACAATGAATTATTTGAAAGCAATTATAAAAAGACATGGGAAGAGATTAAAAAATTATTAGAGAATTGGAGTTCATTAAGACTATCTTTATTAGGTAGAATCTCTGCTATTAAGATGAACCTGCTGCCTAGACTAATTTTTCTATTTCATAATCTCCCTATTATAAACAATGAAAAATATTCAAAGAATGGCAAAAGGATTTGACAAAGTTTATATGGGAAAAGAAAAAACCAAGAATAAGGAGGAAATTTCTGATAGAGAGTAAAGACAGAGGAGGATTTAGTTTACCAGATATTAAAATGTACTACAATGCATGTGGTCTTCCATGGATCAGGGAGTGGATAATGTTACAAGATGAGGAAATATTAAATCTGGAAGCAGTAGGAAATCGAATGGGATGGCATGCTTACATGTGGTACGAGAAATATAAAATCGATAAAGATTTCTTAAATCACTATATAAGGAGGGCATTATTAAAGATATGGTTGGATTTTAAGAGAAATTACTACATTAGAAAACCTCAATGGTTATCACCACATGAAGCGTTGTATGGGAGGTGGAAGGATACCCAAGAGAAATGGATACGATATAAAGATATAATAAGAGAGGAATCAGAAGAATGTCAGTTAAAATCAAGGACAGAAATAGAATCAGAGGGTTTTAATTGCCATTGGTTTTTATATAGGCAATTGAGGGAAAGATTTAGATTGGATAAGGAGGCAGAGGGGATAGATCTGAAAAAACAAGAAGATCCGTTCTTGAAAATAATAACAGATTCAAAAAAGAAAATGATATCTAAGATATATAAATTATTTTTGGAACGGGAATTGGAAACGGAAACTATAAAGGAGACAATGTTAAAATGGAGTAAAAATATCGGACGGGAAATAGATTTGGAACAATGGAGAGTAGTTGGAGGGATACAAATAAATTTACGACAGCACAAAACTTAAAGGAGGATTATTTGAAAATGTTTTACAGATGGTATTTAGATCCGGCAAAATTGAATAAGATACAGAAAACAATAGAGAATAGGTGCTGGAAGTGTGGTAAGGAAAATGGTACATTCTTCCTTATGTGGTGGACTTGTGATGTAGCAAAGAATTATTGGAGGGAAATTCATGAAAGGATGATGGTAATGTTACAAATAAAGATACTGTTAATGCCGGAGTTATTCTTGTTGAATATGATGCAGAAGATAGAGATTACAGTAAAAAAGAAGTATTGGAGAATAATTTTATATTTAGTGACAGCTGCAAGAATATTATATGCACAGAAATGGAAAAATAAGACTACACCACAAATGGAAGAATGGCTGGTGAAAGTGACAGAAATGCAAGAGATGGATAGATTAACTGGTATGGTTCAGGGAAGAAAGCAAAGACAACAGGAGGAGAGTTGGGAAAAGGTGAGTAAATATATAGTAAATATATAAGATTTAATAATGGAATCCCCAAAAATAGAATGAAGAGTAAGAGAGGAAGGGAAGGGAAGGGAAGGAAAAAAAAAAAGGAGGTCCCTGGAGAACAGGGGGAAAGAGATAAATAAAAGACATAAGATCGTAAAAGTATCAAGAAAAAAGACGTGGAAATTGTTAATAAAATATAAAATATGGATAAAGAGGTCATGTCCCAGAATGGGAAGGTTAAAGGAGAAATACACAAATAATGAGTTTCTTTTTTTTGGAGTTGGAACACAGATGAAATAGGAGGAAGGAGGAATTGTGGATGTAAGGAATGGTGGGTGAATGTTGGGGGTGGGGGGAGTAGAGGGTTGAAAGAAGGATTTTAAATAGAGAGAATGTAAAGGGGTTTTATGGATGTTTATGAATGATTTGTATTATATTGTGAAAAAGGAATAAAGATTATAATATTTAAAAAAGGGACAAGGTTTTACATAAACCTGCAGGCATTTATTACTGAAGAGAAAGCCAAGGTTGTCTTGTTTCAAGGGCTGAGTACTCTTAAAGGTATAATAGTAGTAGTTCAGGAGAGCAAGCACAAGACAAAGCAAACCAGGCACTGAATCAAACAGAAGCATGGTTGACAAAGTGCTAAGTGTGAGTACAAAAGGCTGTATGAAAGGGGTCCAGAGTCACTCAGGGAATCACTGATGGGAAGAATTCTAGGGAAAACCAAATGATCAAGAATTGAGTCAGTAACGAGTGCAATGAAATGGCAAACAGAGATAGGAGATCTGTTGACTTGCAGCCAACAGACAGCCTTAGCTTTGTTAATTCATAGCCAGCCATAATTCAAAATGCTGGTTATGACCTACCAAGCCCCATACTGCTCAGGTCCAGGTTATCTGGAGGTTGTCTTGAGATCTTATGAGGTGACCATCACTCTCAGAGTTACAGAGGGCTGGAATGCAGGAGAGGGCCTTCTCGGTGGACACTCCCATGCTCTGTAACTCCCTTCCCAAAGAGTCTAGATGAACCTCTTCCTTGCTATCCTTTCAAAGGCAAATGAAGACCTTTCTGTTTCAGGAGACCCTTGAAGCCTAACATTAAAAGGAAAGGATCTTTCATGTGCTCTGTTACTCTTGTTTCTCTTCATAGAATCATAAAATCATAGAATCATAGAGTTGGTAAAGACCCCAGGGGCCATCCAGTCCATTCCCCTACCAGGCAGGAACACCCATCAAAGTATTCCCAAAGCATTCCCAGGGAGTTGAAAGTGGAATAACAGTACGATGGCCCTTTCCGCATGGCATTTGCCATGTGAAAGGCTGCCTGGAGCAGTGCACGATTGTGAGGAGCGATCTGCATGATGCACTCACAATCGTGTGATGCTCCAGGGGCTGGCAGGTGCTGATCGTGCACCTTTTTATTTTCGACTGGAAGCCAAAAATAGTGCGCGATTGCACTTTGTTCTCGGGCCCCGCATGCACTTACCTGGCATATGGAGACTCCAGAGCCATGTCGTTCGCAATTCCTGCCCCAGCGCAGCCTGGGAAACTCCCAGACTGCACTGCAGAAGGAAGAGGCAGGGCTTTCTTGTCAGCAGGCAGCTCGTGTGGAGCTGAAGAAGGAGAGAAGGAAGAGCCTCTCGCTAGAGGCTGTTCACACAATCCCCGCAGCTCAGCACCAGAAAAAGGAAAGGTATGGAAAGGGCCTATAGGAGTGTAGTGCAGAAATGGCCTTAGCTTGTGCTGGGTTGATAACAGAATTAGAGTACATCAAAATGGATAAACAGCAGTTCTCAAATATACATAGTTTCAAAGCAATAATTTTTGAAGAGAGAAATAAAAAGAAAACCGTGATGCAGTTAATATTGTGTGTGTGTGTGTACAGCACTAGAAGAATAAGAATAGCAGCTTCCATAGAGCAATCCGATAGAGAAGAAATTTGAAACTCAGTCTAAGATTTTTTTAAAAAAATCCATCTTCCAAGTCAGACTGAAAATACTAAATGACAATATGGATGTCAACAGAAGCGATGATTCCTGAAACGAAATCAGTCATAAAAATTGGGCTTATCTTGCATATGACTAAGCTGTACAAACCCTCCTTTTTCTGCCAGATATGGTCGATTCTTTCCTGTGTCCGGAAGATCAATATCCAAACAAGAGCCACAATCAATGCATCCCAAAAATGTTAACCTTTCTGTCCTATGAAAACGCATTAGGGAATGGTTTAGCTTTAGTGGCGGCTTCCTTATCTTTGATGACAGCTGTGGTGCTTGGGACATTTGTCAAACATATTGGTACACACATTGTCAAAGCCAACAACCAGGACATCTCCTATATTCTCCTTGTCACCCTCCTACTCTGCTTCCTGTCTTCTTTCCAGTTCCTTGGCAAGTCAGGAGAAATTTACCCGTCTCCTCCAACAAACAATTTTTGGAATCATTTTCTCAGTGGCTGTTTCTTGTGTTCTGACCAAAACCATCAATGTGACTGTAGCTTTCATGGCCACCTGGCCAGGATCAAACATGAAGAAGTGGGTGGGGAAAAAAATGGCCAGATCTGTTGTCATCTCATGTTCCTTTGTTCAAGTGGGCATTTGTGTTGCCTGGCTTGGAACAGCACCCCCATTCCCAGAATCAGATGTGAACTCATTTGTTGGAAAAATCATTGTGCAGTGTAATGAAGGTAATCTACTCTTCTTTTATCTTGTCCTGGGTTCCATGGGATTTCTGGCAGTCCTCAGTTTCCTTGCAGCATTCCTGGCCAGGAAATTGCCAGACAGTTTTAATGAAGCCAAATTTATTACCTTCAGCATGTTGATTTTTTGCGGTGCTTGGTTGTCATTTGTTCCAACTTACCTGAGCACAAAGGGGACAGATGCAGTAGCTGTGGAGATCTTCTCTATCTTAGCTTCCAGTACAGGGTTGCTATGTTGCATTTTTCTCCCCAAATGTTACATTATTCTGTTTAAGCCTGAGCTGAACATCAGGGAGCAGCTAAGTAGGAGAAAGGTTTAGTGGATGAATTATACTGAAATTGAAACTATCAGTTTCAGCTTCCTACACATTCAAAATCTCAAATATTAAAATCCCAAATAGGAATAAGTTGGAAATGATAGTAAAATTTTAGTTTAAAAAAATGTGATTAGTAGTAGCAGTAAAATACCAGAGACAATATTATCCTGTTCAGGAAAGAAATGTGTATGGAATGTCCAGGAAGGACCATTGGTGACCCAGGAAGAAGACCCAAATGGATCTTCTCTTTACCTGACCATATAAAAATATATACCCTGTCTATTAATTCTATATTAGAGATCAACAGGTTGGAAATCATACTATGTTGAATATATTCGTTAGTGGCGACTGGGGGAATGTCACAGTCCATAAGTATCCCCTAAACTATGGGATTTGTGGTGCATTCTGTCCATTATCTTACCTTAAAATAAAGTAAATTTCTTTCTTTTTTTTCCTTTTTTTTTTGAATATCTATTTGAAAGGAATGTTAATTTTGACAGTGTCTTTCTCCCTAAAAATGGCCAGTCTGGAAATTCTAACATAGTCAAGAGCCACAAAAAGCAGTGATCTTGCCACTGATCTTCGGGATGCTTGAGAAATTCTGCTTTTGCAATTTGTAATTCAAGCTGTTGCAAATCATAGCTCTTAAAGTGCTGAGTGGCTCAGAATGGAGACGTTTGCCAGATTTTGCACTTTGCTGGACTTTGAAGAGCAATTCTCATTAAAAAGAGAGCGAGCGAGAGAGATTGAGGTGCTAAAATTAATTTTAAAAAGTGTATTTTGGGATAAAATCCATTCAGAAATGCATGGATCTTGAGAGGTAATATTTACAAATTCCAACAATTTGAGGGGGAAGAAGAAACCAAAAATACATATTGCATTATCTTACAGAACACAGACCATGTGACAGGACTTCCTCTGTAACCGTAGCCTGGATATGGAAGTCTCTCCCAAGGGAAATCAAGCTGTTTTCCCCCTTGGTCTTTAAAGCCAAGGGTGGCTACTCCAGCTGTTTTAACTGCCTGTGGTTTTAAAACTATTTTAAGTTGTGCTTTTACTCCATTTGTAATAGAGATGTATGCATGTTGTATTTTAAATATTTTTATCCATTGCGCAGCAGGTTGGGGAGCCCTAGTTGGCTGGCAAGCAATAGCTAATGCTATAAATAAATAAATATATCTTCACAGATTTCTCTTTTCAAAAAATTGCACTTTAATGCTGAGAGAGTAGAATGGACATTTGAATAAACATGTCCAATAGATCAAACATTACAGTGCTAAAACAGGCCACTTCTGGGAATTTTTTCCCCAGCTCAGTCATATTGGGATCTATGGTTCACTACTTCATCTATTTTTGTGTTTGTTGCTAAGCCTGCTAAAACCCTCAAGGTTTGTTGAATGCTCCTATATGAGCCTTCTTGTACTGTCTGCTCCTTGCACAATAAGAGAGTGCCGTATCTTCAGCTTTCAAGCTTGTCAGCTGCAGATATAAAGTGTTGATGGAGGTGTCCACAGAGACGGTGATTCGACCTTCAAGAATCTTCAGATAGAAAGGCTGAAAGTTATCTGTTCTTATTCTAGCAACACACTCTACTCCTTTTCCTGGTTTTTGTCTGATCCAGTGCATACTATAGTCTGTAAATGTATATCCAGATGCTTTACAAGTCAGTTTCACTGACTCTCCAGGCCTTTTAATTTCAGAACCAGACTGAATGTACTGGATTTGAGATAGGACAACTGTGGGTAAAAGAAAAGAAAAGACATTTCCAGCTCCCAAAAAAAATCAGATTAAAACATTCAACTCTCCTTACTAGAAACAAGTCTGGTACTCCTTTGAAAAAAAATTAAGGAAAAAAACCCCATGAATATGGACTTGAATTATTACTCCTTTTCTCCATTTTCTACCCTGTAATCTCTATCAGTGAACAACTATTTTGTGCATGATATCTCTAATTGTCTATTGCCTCACCTGATAATGAAGATCCTAAAAGGAAAAGACATGGCAGATGCAACATGGCTTCAACTGGTTAAGAAGAAATGGTGATGAATCTCTTACAGACATTCTTCCTTTAAACATTTCTGAAAGGGAAAATGCATATTTTCAATTTGCATATGCTTCTTATAGAAGCTTTAAATATATGAAATTTGACTCTTCTGGAGAGTAGTTCAGTTTTGGAGGTAATGCTAGAGGTTTCACAGCTTCAGTGACCACAGGGTGTTTGGGGCCTTCTCTTTTCTCTAGGATCCCCTCACCTTGAAATTATTTCTTTGTACTTTTGCAAACATGGGCCTTTGCTGCTCTCTTGTGTATAGATTATGTTATTTCTCTGAATAAGGACCAGCATTCAGAAAACCTAGATTGCTATACGTATAAATGGTATGATTGAACATCTGTTAAAAATCTGAAATGGTAGGGTGTATCACTTATCTGATCCTTCATTGATTTCCTAATCCTGTTAGGCCATTACAAAAGAATCTAATTCATTGTTCCATATCATTGATTTGTTAGTGGTTGGTTGTTTTTTTTAGTAGAAGTCATGGCAGATAAAAAAAGTCTTTGTATGTTTCCTGCAGTTACTCATTCATATCGCTGTCTTCTGTATACAGAATCATAGACTCATAGAGTTGGAAGGGACCACAAGGGCCATCCAATCCAACCCCCTGCTATGCAGGAACACCCATCAAAGCGTTCCCAACACATGGCCATCCAGCCTCTCCTTAAAAACCTCTAAAGAAGGAGACTCTACCACACTCTGAGACAGTATATTCCACTGCCAGAGAGGTCTGACCATCAGGAAGTTCTTCCTGAGGTTCAAGTGGAATTTCCTTTCCTGCAGCTTGAATACATTTCTCCTTGTCCTGGTCTCTTCATACTATGAAGACTAGCAGGAAATTCTGATTTCACAGTGGTGTTTGATTGTACAAAATACTTTTTGAATAACGGCAAAAAAGAAGTATGTCTCCATTCCATCCTTGACTGTCTGCATGTTTAAATGTTAATATTTTTCTGTATAGTTTCATAGTGAAAGAAATACCACATCCAATCAGAACAGATGAAGCCGATTTATGCAAAGTTGGGTCATTGGGTCATTCAGCCCAGAATGGTTTACACGGACTGTCTATGACTCTTTCTTTTTAGAAATTATTTACATTCAATAAAGCTCCAGTATAACAGAAGGAGTAATATACAAACACAAAAAGAGGAAACAACCAAATTCATCTTTAAGTTTCCAAGCTGACCGAAAGTCCATCCATGCATCATTCTTTCAACTCTTTTCAGTGTTGTTAGATTTTTCATCAATTGGATCACAGGTGGAGAAAAAATTATCTTTCCAGTAATGATGTTATCAGGCCAAATTAATTAGATAAATAGACAGAAGAAGAGCTTAAGAAACCGTGTAAAGTTTCATTAATAGAGAAAACTGTTGGAGCTCCTTCGAACATTACTTAGCACGTCTCTGGCATCTTCCTTCAAAACTGATTGAGAGGATTGGGCAATGGATGTCTTTGGCATACCAGAGATATGTTCATCCTTTTCATTGTTAGTATGTTGTGCTCTTTGCTTTGGTCTTTTCTTTCAGATTTTAGGTTATGTCCAGAGAGGCATCATGTTCTCCTCTGCAGACAAAGTATGTCAGGGGTTGAACAATCTGGCTATGGTTAAGTGGCTGGGAAAGCAGAGCCTACACTTCCCTGGCCTGATGCCAGTGTTGCTCAGGGAGTGTTGTGGGCCTCTACTGCATGAGCTAGGCATTCGCCTGGTGGCTGATAAGCAAGGTTTGAAGAAATTTGGATTTGGGTATTGCTTGAAACAACCTCAGACCATTTGCCAGAAGCCTGAGCTATACATAACAGATGGGGTTCACTTGTCAGATGTAGACTATAAGTTCTTCTCTGAAGATCTACAACAGGGAGTGAAGGCCATTTTGGCCAGCCTGGTGGGAGATAGACACTTTCCTCTTATCCATGGAAGGTAGGGAGGTGGGACAAGTAGGAACTGGGTAACCAGTTGTGGTACCCTTTTGGTGAATGGTAGGGCTCTTCAGGTTATGCAAATTGTTGGGTGGGAAAGAAGACTTTCTTTTGGAGCCACAAGGAGCCCCTGTGGGAAACCCACAGAAAGGACAGTTCACCGTATAGCACTATATTGCATCTCAGCGCTTGCTGCCCTGGAAATCTGGTCCCCATCTGTTTGTTGTGTTGATAATGAGCTCTTCATCAGACCTGAAAATCAAAAATGCCCCTCCAGGCAAGAAAGAGTACACATCTATCATTACTAAAATCACTGTAATTTCACCTCTCCTAGGAAAGGTTTAGTATGTTTTCTGAAATTGAAAACAAGATTGTCATAATTCTACAAGTTGTTATATTAACCCCAGCCACCTATGCCACTTATGTGGTAGAAGAGCTGTCAGAACAAAGGGCTATTTCAGCTCTGTCCCTTTGCCTTCTGATGCGTCTCCCTTCCTGTTTCAGATGCCAGAATATGTCAGTACACTATATATCTCCAGTCGGTCTGTACAGGACTCTTGTTTTTCCTCACAAAGGCAAAATCACATGCCCTTTGTGGCAGCCCTGTTACTCAAGAAATTGCTGTAGATGGATGCCAGAAACTTTGCCTCTCAGAAAAGAACAGGCTTCCAAAATTGTAGGCTGGTTAGTTTACTGTTATTCCTGGTGCTTCTCCTTTGGGTGTGTGAGGTTGATACAATGAATTGCCATTGGATTGGCCCTATCCCTATTCTACTTGAGTCACATAATATAGGAGAGCTCCTAATTGGTGGGATTTTTTTCTAATTCAATTTTCTACTTAGAAGAATTTGCCTTCAAAAAAAATAAATAAAAAAAATCCCAGGAGTGATTTTCAGGGTAAGGAATCTCGAGCCTAGGTATTTTAAATACCAGGAAATTGAGTTCAACTTGTCATACTCATTTTCAGTTGCTAATATACATCCTGCTCTGCTTTTATTCTCTCTTCTTTAGGTTTTAAATGTTTTTTTGGATGTTTGTTTGGATATTGATCATCAGCTTCACTGTGGCATTCCTAACCAGGAAACTGCCAGACAGTTTTAACGAAGCCAACTTTTTTAGATTCAGTATGTTGATATTTTGCAGTGTTTGAGTGTCATTTTTTCCCACCTATCTGAGCACAAAGAGGACAGACATGGTAGCTGTGGAGAGCTTCTCTATCTTAGCTTCTTGTGCACAATTGTTATGTTGTATCCTTTCCCCAAAGTTTTTTGTGGCAATGGAAACTGTTGTGGCTTTTTATGGCTTTTGTTTCTTAAAGCCAGAGCTGGCTATTCCAGCTGTTTTAACTGCCTGTAGTTGTTAAACTATTTTAAAGCAATGCTTTTAGTCTCTTTGCAAAAGAGGTGTATGAGCATTAGGTTCTAAATGTTTTTAACCATTGTACACCAGCTTGGGGAGCCCTAGTAGGCTGACAGGCAATAGATAAAGTTACATATGAATGAACCAATAAATATATCCTCACAGATTTTTCTTTTCAAAATATCATATCTTAATGCTGGGAGAGTAGGATGGATATTTGAATCAACATGCACTATAAATTGAACTGTACAGTGGTTACCTGAGGCAGCCACTTCTTGGATTCTTTTTCCCAGCTCTGTCATACTAGGATTTGTGGTTCAGTGCTTCACCTATTTTTTTTTCTTTTTCTGTTGTTGCTAAATCTTTGCGATCTGCTCCCTGAAGGGTTTTTGAAAGCTCCCCTATGAGGCTTCTCACACTGTGTGCCTTGCACAGTAATACGTAGCCGTGTCTTCAGGTTTCAAGTTTGTCAACTGAAGATAGGAAGTGCTGATGGAGGTGTCCACAGAGATGGTGACTTGACCTTCAAGAGTCTTCGGATAGAAAGTCTCAAAGGTATCTGTTCTGATTCTAGCAACCCACTCCAGTCCTTTTCCTGGTTTCTGTCTGATCCAGTGCATACTATAGTCTGTGAATGTATATCCAGATGCTCTGCAAGTCAGTTTTACTGACTCCCCAGGCCTTTTAACTTCAGGACCAGACTGAATGAATTGGATTTGAGATAGGACAGCTGTGGAATAAAATGAAAGGGTATTCTTAGTTCCTGAAAAAAATCAGATCAAGCTTTGAACGCCCCTTAGTACAAAAAGCACCCCAGTGGTTCAATTCCTGGAGCCCTTATGAACAAATTCAAAGAAAACAAAAACATTATTATGGAATTTAATTATGACTTTCTTTTTCCATCTTCTACCCTGTCATCTCTGTCAGTGAACAAATATATTTAGTGTATGATAACTGCCTCACCTGATAATGAAGCCCCGAAAAGGAGAAAACATGGCAGAAACAACATGTTTCAGCTAGTTAAGAAGAAATGATGATGACATAGTTCAGGACTCTCTTGCTTTAAACACTTCTCAGGGAGGAAATGCATATTTTTAATTTGCATGTGGCTCTTATGGAAGCTTTAAACGTCCAAGCTTTGACTCAGCTGAAGGGAAGTCCAGCTTTGGATGAAATACTAGGGGTTTCACAGCTTCAGTGATCACATGGGGTTTAGAGCCGTCTCTCTTTTCTAAGCTCCCCCTCTTTGGAAAGACTTCTTTGTATTTCTGCAAACATGGGGCTTTGCTGCTCTCTTGTGTATAAATCATGTTACTTCTCTGAATAAGGACCAGTGTTCAGAGAACCGAGATTGCTATAAGTATTAATGGTGTGGTTGAATGCATTTTAAAAATCTGAATGGTAAGATTAATCACTTATCTAATCCTTCATTGATTACCTAATCTCTTCAGGCCATTAACACAGAATCTGAAAGCTCTATATCATCATCTTGGTGTTCCATTGTAGTTCCATAGTAGTGTTCCCTTGTAGAAAATACTTTCTGAACAATGCCAAAGAGGAACTATGTCTCCATCTCATTCTTGACTGTCTGCCTCCACCCCACTCTGAGCTAATGATTTCTACTGTTGAACTGCTCTTATCCTCAGGAAGTTCCTCCTAATGTTTAGAAGGAATCTCTTTTCCTGAAGTTTGAAGCCATTGCTCTGTGTCCTAGTCTCTGGAGCACCAGAAAACAGGCTTGTTTCATCCTCCATATGACATTCCTTCAAATATTTGAACAGAGCTATCATGTTGGCTCTTAACCTTCTTTTCCCCAGGCTAAGCATACCCAGCAATCTAAGGCCCTTTTTGCACAACATTTGCCATGCGAAAGGGTGCCTGGAGCATCGTGCGATTGTGAGGAGTGATCTGCACGATGCACTCATAATCATGCGACGCTTCAAAGTAGGGTAGGTGCTGCTCGCACACTTTCTAATTTTTGGCTTTCAGCTAAAAATGGTGCACGATCACTCATTGCTCCAGGGCCCCATGTACACTTACCATGTGTGCAGAGCCTCCAGAGCTGCAGCAGTCGCGCTTCCTGCCCCAGTGCAGCCTGGGAAAGTCCCATGCTGCTCTGTGGAAGGGAGAGGTGGGGCTCTTGCACTACCTGCTCAGGAGCAGACAGCTCGTGTGGAGCTGAAGCAGCGGGGATGTGAGAGCCTCTCACTGGAGGCTGCTTGTGCAATCCCCACACCCCAGAGCCAAAAAAAAGGTAAGCTGCAGAAAGGTCCTAAGCCTCTCCTCATAGGGCATGCTTTCAAGGCTTTGACCATTTTGGTAACCCTCCTCTGGACACATTCCAGCTTGTCAATATCCTTCTGGAACTGTGGTAGCCATAACTGGACACAGTTTTCCAGATGGGGGTCTGACTAAAGCAGAACAAAGTGATAACTCTTATTTCTTTTGACTTAGACACAATGCTTCTATTGATGCAGCCTGGAATTGCATTGGCCTGTTTAGCTGCCACATCACACTGCTGACTGATGTTCAGTTTGTGGCTGGCATACTGTCAGAAAGTGGCAGAGATGAAAGTCTTAAGTTACATCTACCTAACTCACATTTTTGGTTGTTCTGGAAGTCCTGACTGTAGAACAACTAAGTCCCCCCCCCCCAAAAAAAAACCTAACTTCTGGAGCTTCTTCCCCATGGTCATTTACTGACCAGTGAAGGGAGGAGCAGTGGAGAAGCATCTAGCTATGTTCCTATAGCTGGACTCACAGCAATGCCATCATCCTCCAAGACCTACAAAACCAAAATGACCATCATTTTCTTTCCAAACATTCCCATGCAAACCTCAACCATTTCCATGGAATTTGCCCTGCACAAAATTAGTCTTCTCTGTGGTTATTAAGCTAAATGCACACATAGGTCATGCAGCAAAGACAGCCTTTTCAATTGCCTGCCTTGAAACCTGAGACTAGTGGTAATTCTCGTTTTAGATAGCTTGAAGGGCCCCTTCTGCACTACCTAACATCAAAGCATAGCAGTTATTCAAAATCAGAAGTGGATTTCTGGCTATTTATGTCCCTCACAATATTTAGTGATCTGTGGACCCCTTAGAGGTCTCAGAGCTGAAAATGGGGCCTGCAAATCTGTTCCTATGGCCCATCCCTATTGCAGACATGACAGCCAGTAGGATGTAGTGCTTTGAGTATTGGACTATGACCTTGGACAGCAGGGTTCAATTCCTGGCTCAGCCATGGAAACCTTGGATGCTTCACACATTTTGAGACTCAGAAAACACCATGGTAAGTTCTTTTTAGGGTCACCATAAGTTGGAAACGACTTGAAGGTGCACAACAACAAAAATTACAGACTGAAGTAGGATGTAATTCCAAGTTTGTCAGTTACTTCATCTTGAAAGATTCTACTAATTAAATCCATGGAGACTGTGAATGGCATTATCTTCTGAAAGTGAACCCCCTGGGAGAAGCAAACCTGAAACCAAAGTTTCTTTTAGACTTAATTATTAGCAATGGAATGTAGTTTGAACTTGACTACAGTTTGAACACTGGGCTCCTGATCAGTGTGTCATGATTCATGCCTCATTTTTAACTTCCAAACCTTTTGGAAAACATTTATCTTCTTTAACTTTCCTGCACCTTAGTTATTTAGTCCTTCTATGTCCTTTTCTTTTTCCTTCCTTACTCCATCTTTCTAACATCACTTCACACAATTAACATTTGCACAAATCTCTTGGAGTGGAAAAAAAAATCAGGCTTCCAAAGAAGCTTACCTGACCATGCTAAAAGTTATTTTCTATAACAATGGACATGCATTGCAATACAATTAGTTCATGAGGTCACCATTTTGCAGTTGAGATACGCTTCTGAAATGGATGCTTTTCCTGGAACAAACAGCAAGTTGATCTCATCAGGCATCCAGCACTTTGACATTATCCAAATTGTTGATAAATTTGATATTTTGGCATGGAATCCTTAAGCACACTAATGTAGAAACCATCCATTTTGAGTTTAAAGGGACTTGCTAGTGACTAAGCAATTGGGAGTGTGCTGTTAGGATATACAATCAGTACAAGAAGACCACAGCACAGAAGATAGGATCTGGAAGCTCTCATCTAAAAAACCTTTTTGTCTCTGGCTAAAGTGAGTATTCTTGCAGATTTTGTTTTACCTGTACAAGCAAACTTGCAGACTCCTGCTGCCCTGACCTCTACTTTATAGCAGATGACTGGTCTCTCCTGCATAAGTCATCTGCATCATTATGCTAAATTCTGGGCCAGTCTTACCCTTAGGAAACCTCAGATGATTGCCTCAGACAACAATCTTTCGATGGCCACATTGGCAGTTTCCCCATTGTAATTCAGTCTTTCTGTGGCTGTGTCTCTCTGTTGAGGGACAAACCTTTTTGTGTATGTCACAAAACCTTTCTGGATCTCTTGAATCAGCCTGCTGCCTTAAGTTTGATGGAAGAAAACATCTCATTGCCAGTGCTGAAGTAGAATTCAGGTGCTATTTCAGCCATTATTTATAGATGGACTAGGTAGAGGTCAAAGGGGGCATCTTGTCCTTCAGGCCAGGCAGCAAGATGTCTTAAGGTGACCTTCATTTCCTTCATGTTTTGAATACAAGAAAAATATTGGGCAGGAATTTTAATCTGTACGAGACAGCTTGTCACTGAGTATTATTTTGGATTCCTTCATGCTACATTACAATTGGGAGCTGGATGGTTATGAAGATCTGGAAACTCAGAGACAGATTGTCCAACAAGGATTGCATTGACTCCTTTGCTTTAGGGTAAGGAATATATGCTAGGTTTTAGAAGAGCTGCTCTTGGTTTTCCAAGAACAATCCAATATGCTGAACCTCTTTTTGGGGTTTGAATTCAGCACTTTGGACTAGCTCTCTCCAAGCAGATCATAACCTAAGCATCATTATGAATGCTTCCCGATCCAAAAATGTGGGGAAATCTACTTGTTTTTAGGCATTCACGCCTGCTGTGTCATTTTGTCAGAATATACAAATGTTGGATGTCAACATTTTTTCAAGAGATGGAAACAAAAAAAAATTCCAAATATTAATGATTGGCTGTTGAAATTGTACAATATGGTGGAAATGGATAAATTGACAACTATACTATCAGGCATTTCAATCAAACATTTTAAAGATGACTGGAATCCAATTTTACCAACTTTCAAATCTAAACAGGGAAAATTAGCTATGATGGGGATAAGTGGTTAAATTCCTATATCTATCTATCTGTCTGTCTGTCTGTCTGTCTGTCTGTCTGTCTGTCTGTCTGTCTATCTATCTATCTATCTATCTATCTATCTATCTATCTATCTATCTATCTATCTATCTATCTGTCTATGTATCTATCTATCTATCTATCTATCTATCTATCTAGACAGATATACACACATATACACACACATACATACAGATATACACCATTTTCTCTTTCTTTCATCATTTTCACTGTTTCTTCAATGAGTAAAGATACAGTGTAAGCTAGCATTTATTTCTGATAAGTGTAACATAGCATTTTGATAAGTGTAAGCTAAGTGTAAGTGTAAGTTAGCATTTATTTTTGATAGATTTAAAAACGTAATGATTCATTTAAAAGAACAATGAACATAATAATGCTAGTAAAAAAAAAAAAGGTATACGATCTGGATGGATAGCTTTGATAATGACCACTCATAGAAGAAGAAAAATAAAATGAAGGATTTATAAAACCTTGAGTTGTAAGATTTATCTATAATTTTAGCTTTACAAACCACAAATAGAGGTAGAGTTCTATAGCATTATATTTTCTTCTGATAACTGATTGTTGGTAAGGGCTGTATATGTAATCACCATCTATTAGACAGGAAAGGAAAATAAAGGAAGATTTTTTTCTTTCTTCTTTTTTTAATATGTGGCTATATTTGTGTTCTTGGGTTTTTTTTATCTATTTTTTTCCTCTGTCTCTTTCCTCTTTTTCCTTTTTTTTTTAAAGGTTTCTCTTTTCCTTTTATAGGTTTTTATAGTAGTTTATACTGTGGGCTAATTTTATGGTTACATCCATGAAGTAAGATCTGTTTCAATCTCTGATGTATGTTTTTTATTATTATTGTTACTATTATTATTATTATTATATTTATTTATTTATTTATTTTTGACGAAAAAGATTAATGCATGACATTCACCCTCTGTCAGACATTTATAGTAACTCCTTCCGATGGGCATTCAGAGTAACTTTTTATTATGAAGGAGCTGGATGGAGGAATTTGCCTAATTTGTCATATATCCCCATCCACAAAAAAGAATAAATGCAAGCTAGGCACTGTTACTACAGCTATGGTATTGACTGAATCCGATATATCTTGTTCTATCTGGTTGGCTGCATATGAATGCTCTGTGTAGAGGAACCACAAATACTGGAGCTGCCCCTGTTATTTTCAAAAAGAATGACTTCTCTTTATAACAGTGCTAAAATACGTTATTTCTCTCCTATCCCTCTCCACTTTTTCTTTCTAAGCATGTTGAGATAATTGCTTTATTTTTTTAATATGGACAAATGCTGTCAGTCCCAGATGGTGGAACAAATGTGGACAAAAAGAAATAAAGGCAACGCCAATTGATTGATCTATTCATTTGCAATATTTGTGTATTCCTTCGATCCAAACCTGTCAAAGCAGGGTACATCAATAAAATGTGAAATACATAGAATACACAAATATACAATACACAAATCAGCATAGATTGCCTGTCATCCTACTGGTTAGTCATAAGTAGAGTAGTCCCATTTAATCACAAATCAATGTGAATTTCATTGATTTAACACAAAGGTAAATACAATTGATAGAACGGGTATACTCTAGTCAGGACTAAGAAGCCTTTTAGCCCATTAGGTGGTCCATGAAAGAGATGCCAGTGTGAACTAAACAAGAGAGGCTTGGCAGATAGAGGTATGCATCTAAATCAAAACAGATCCAGAGTATTTCAAATTTTGAGGGGACAACAATGAATTGACAGTGCTCATCTGCCTGTATGTGCATATACACAGAGTTACTATAGCACTGCAGCACACAGAAATGTTTTATTTAACTGTAGATTGCTAGATAACAGGGTCAGGCAGAGGTGTGACCTTCACCCTTTTCACATGCCATTTCCCACATGCAATGGCTACCGGAGCACAGCAGGATCGTGAGAACAATTCCGCATGATGTTCTTGCGATCGTCCACCGCTCCCATGGCAATCAATCCTGCAGCAATTGTGGATTACCTCATTTTCGGCTCTTTGCTGAAAATAACCCACAAATGAGCATTCCTACCCCATCCCTCCTGCGCGTACCTGGCATGCGGAACCTCAGGAAGCGCGATAGCCATGCTTCCTCCCCAAGCACAGCCTGGAAAAGTATCTGGCTGCGCTGTGGAAGGAAAGGGTGGGGCTATCGTGTTTCCTTCCATCCAGCATGGGGGTGCTGCGGAGGGAAGCACAGGGGACTCGATTCCTTCCCAGAAGAGGATTTTTGCATGATCCCTGCATGATGACAGCAAGAAAAGGTAAGGTACCAAAAGGGCCCTTGTTCTAATACATACCACAAAACAAGAAATAAGACATGCTCAGTGGCAAAATCCAAGTCTTCGAAACAATGAGAGAAATTGATTGTGTTGTAAATGCCAAGTTACAAATGTCTGATTTTTCACCCCCTTCCTTTGGTTTTCAGTGTGATTAGACATGGGAAACCATACCAGATATGGCAATTTTCTACTTCTGGGCTTTCTGCTTCAACATGAAGTAGAGGTTCTGTTGGCTGTGGCTGTCATAGCTATGTACATGTTTACAATAGTTGGTAATCTGGTCATTCTATTCATCATTTCCACCAAAGCGTGTCTCCACACACCCATGTATTTCTTCCTGGGCAACCTCTCCATATTAGACCTTGCTTTTTCAACTGTGACAATTCCCAGTTTGCTCAGGGGCCTTCTCACAGGAATCAAGACAATCTCCTTTGCCAGCTGTATGACCCAGTCATATTTCTATTTCTTTTTGGGCACTGTGGAATACTTCTTGTTGACCTCCATGTCTTATGATCGATATGTGGCCATATGCAACCCGTTACGCTATCCTCTCATCATGAATAGCCAGATATGTGTACAAATGGTTTTGGCATGTTGGCTAGGTGGTTTTGCCTTTGTCCTCTATCCAACTATCAAGATCACCAGATTTTCCTACTGCAAGTCCAACATCATTGACCACTTCTTCTGTAATAGCGAGCCTCTGTTGAAGCTGTCCTGTATGGACACAAGCTTGATAAAGATAATCACCTTTCTTCTGTCATCAACTGTCACTTTGTGCTCCTTGGTGCTGACCCTCATCTCCTATGCTTATATCACCACCACCATATTACTTATACCTACTGACACTGGACGGAAGAAGTCCTTCAATACTTGTGCATCTCACCTGACCTTGTTCCTCATGACCACAAGCATTTTCATCTTATTGTATGTGATTCCCTCCAAAAAATCCACTTCTGGGGCTCGCAAATTCCCTGCGTTTCTCAGCAGCATAATCAACCCGCTACTGATTCCGTTTGTATACACTCTAAGAAATGATTTGGTCAAGGGAATCTTGGAAGAGACTTTTGGTCAGAGCAAAGCAATTGATCCTTCAAAAGATGCAGAAGTTATTTGGGAATCGTGCTTGAATTTGAGAAGGAAGTTAGACTTTCAGTGCTTATTCCCTTCTATATTCCCTTCTGTATCATTCATCATAGTAATCTGATATACCACAATAAGAATATGCATACAGAGATGACAAACTGACTGATTGACATTGCATGTATTTTCTGTATCTTTACTCATTTACCTTGCGTATAAATGTGATCTGCTAGAACACAGGTGGTACAGGGAAGTATTTGTTTCCTATGTGAGAACTTGAAACACAGTTCTTTGATCTGCAAATACACTCCTTTTCAGCTCTTCTCACAATCTTTCTTCATTTCAGCAGCCTGATCTAGAATGGAGTAGCATTATTCCTTCATAGCTGTTGGGAATCAGAAACTTTTGCTGCCCTGTTGAAAATCATGTAGTGATCAACCAATAGATCCACTTGTTGCTCATCCCAATGTCAGACCACCCTCTTTATAAAGATGTACAACTAGATTTAAATAAGTCAATGCTAGACATTTTTTTTAAAAAAAATTATCTGTGAAAACTGTTTTCTCTTCCAAGACTATTTTCTAATGTAGGAGAGTAACATTTTTCAGGGATTTCTTGCCATAGGACTTTTTTGTGCTTTTCTACCAGATTTGTGGGCTGATGGATCCCACCACTTTTTAAAAAAGTTAGATGTAAAGGTTAATTGGATGATCCGGAAATTTCTTTTAATTTCTTTAAATAAATAAATAGATTAATTAATTAAACTAAAGATAAGATAAAATTTTAATTAAAATAAATTGAAATTAATTTTGTCATATTAAGATTAATTAACATCAATTTTAATTAATTAAGATTAATTAAAAATAAAAACTTCAGTATAACAATAATGTATTCACCAAGTAGGAAGAAGGGTAAATAGGGAAATTTGGAATGTCTTGCTGCAGGGTTTGCTTGTTGCTTGACACATCCTCAGACAATTTTCCAAAAGCCTGAGATACACAGAGCAGGTGATGTTCACTGGGCAGGTGGGGGCAATATGTATTTCTCTGGATGGCCCTTTTGGCCAGCCTGGTGGGAGGTAGACACTTGCCCTTTATCCATGGAAGGTAGTATGGTGAGACAATTAGGAACTGGGTAACCAATTTTGGCACCCTTTTGGTGAAGGGTAGGGATCTTTAGGTCATGCAAATTGGTGGCTGAGAAAGGAGACCTTCTTCTGCGAGTCTGAGGGCTAGATCCTCATATTCACTCATGGGGGGGGACTTTTGGGTTAGTTTTCCGGTTGTGGGCTAGTTGGTGAGCAACCCAGCTTTTGGGTTCTCCTTGAAGATCAGGTATTTCACTCAGGGGAAGTTGGCAAGGACGTGTGGGGAAGACCATCTGCCTCAGCTGCTCCCACACTAGGTTGTTCCCCTCTTTTGCAGGTCTCAGGGGTTAAAGGATAAGAAGGTTTAAAATGAAATAAAATGTCTCACTTTCAACCCTGTCTCTAGGTCTGGTCTCTTTATATCACTGGTTAATCAAGCAAAGAGTGTTAGGATACTCATAATCAATGTTTATGCCTCAGCTACAAAGGCCAAAAGGGACTAAAGGAAAAGATTCTATGTTGGTGTGCAGGAAAAAAGTGGCCACAAACCAAAACTTGTCATGTGGATGATCTTAGGTGACAGGATTTTTTTTTTAAAAAAAAGTATGAAACAGATCAAAACCAAACACTGTTGAACAATCTGGCCTAGAATCAAACATAAAAAAGAGAGCTTCGTTTTTATAATTTTGTGAGTACATTTTTTTTCCCATTGCAAACACAATCTTTAGGTAAAGAGACAGGATACATGGTAGTAAAAAATACAGAAACAGAAAAAATATCAGCAATTATGTACATATGCAAAACCACATGTGTTTCAGCACAAGACACTTTTCCAGTATTAAACTCCAGCTTTTAATGAACTTAAGAAAAGATGCCAAGTGAATTAGTAAGAAAATTAGTATTCAAATAATAATCAAAAAAAGCAGCTCCATTAGGAATGAAATTGCAATCCTCAATATTACAAATTTGGTAAGGACACCTTGTCTAATAGTCATCTTGTTGTTGTTGTAGTTGTTGCTTAATAGTAGTGGGGATTCCAATAAACTGACAGTGAGTGTAGTCAGTACTAATGAGAAGAAAAATATTGGTTTTATTTCATGTTGTGTCCTCATTTATTTTTCAACCATGGAAGAATTCCTAATAAGGAAGTCAGGTAATACCTGTAACTAGGCCCAGGAAACAGTTTGGCTGCAGCATTTTGGACTAGGAAAACTTTCCAAATATTTCTCAAAAGCAGCACCCTTTGGAGTGAAAAATGCTAATATCACAATAGCACCACGCATACCACTGTGGCCTGAGCAAACATCTCAAAGAATGGACAGAACTGATGTATTTGCTTCAACTGTACAAACCCACTACACACCATTAATGGAAATCCACATTTAATGACAAATCTGTATGTAAAACCCACACTGTGAATCTGCATCTTCAGAAAGACTTATTTCTTCTGAAGAACTGGAAAAAGAACTGCCTTGGATTTACACAGAAAAGGGAGATAGAGCCAGGCTTCATGTGCATATAACCTTTTAACATGAAAGGGGAATGGAAATTTCAGGAGATGATCAATAAGGTGACCATCCATTTGATTGTTCAATACTTGCATCTGAGCACACTAATTTTGAGTCCCATCCTCTTTATAACATTGGTGGTCTTCCAGAGAACAAGGGACCAAAAGAAGAGCCTTGCTGGATCAAGTCAAAGATCTGTCTACGCTGGTATTCAGCTTCCAGTGGCCAAGGAACACCATGTGGGAAACCCATAGAAAAGACATGTCACCATATAGTACTATACTGCATCCCAGCTCAGCTTTATTTCCCCATGGAAATCTGACATCCATTTGTTTGTTGTGTCAAGAATGAGCAAAGCAGACTCATCATCAGACCTGAAAATCAAAATGGCCCCTCCAGGCACGAAAGAATACACGCCTGTCATTACTAAAATCCCCGTAATTTCATCTCCCCTGAGAAAGATCTAGTATGTTTTCTGAAACTGAAAACAAGATTGTCATAATTCTACAAGTTATTATATTAGCCCCATCCACCTATGCCACTTATCGGGGGGGGGGGGAGCCATCAGAACAAAAGGCTATTTCAACTCTGCCCCCTTGCCTTCTGATGCTTCTCCCTTCCTATTTCAGATGCCAGAATATGTCAGTATGTTATATATCTCTAGTTGGTCTGTAAAGGCCCTTGCTTTTCCTTACAGAGGCCAAATCACATGCCTTTTGTGGTGGCTCTGTTAGTCAAGAAATTGCTATAGATGGATATCAGAAACTTTGCCTCTCAGAAAAGAACTGGCTTCCAAAATTGTTGGTTGATCAATTTACTGTTATCCCTGGTGCTTCTCCTTTGGGTGTGTGAGGTTGATACAATGAATTGCCATTGGATTGACCCTATCCCTATTCTACTTGAGTCACATAATGCAGGAGATCTCCTGATTGGTGGGATTTTTTCTAATTCAATTTTCTACTTAGAAGAATTTTCCTTCAAAGAATATCCTCAGGAGCGATTCTCAGGGTAAGGAATCTCTCCTTTTTGCCCCTACCATTGGTCATTTGGCCACACCATAGAGCCTAGGTATTTTAAATATCAGGAAATTGAGTTCAACTTGTCATATTCATTTCCAGTTGCTAATATATATTGTGCGCTGCTTCTGTGCTCTCTTCCTTTATCAAGAGGTTTCACCTATATGTTTGGATCATAGGAGGAACAACTAAGGGAGGCAGGTATTTTTAGTAGTCTGATGAGTTATAGGATGTTGCTTTTTCAATGTTAGAAGAGTTGTCATATAGAAGAGTTTGTCTTCTGTTGTGCCAGATGATCAGAACAGAACCATGGGAAGAAAAGAGTTTCCAGCTTAAACCCATGGAAGAACTTCCCAATGAAAAAAACTGTTCAACAATGAAACAGTCTCCTTTTGAATTGATGGACTCTCTCTCCTTGGAGGTTTTCAAAGAGAGTTTAGACAGCCACCTCTGGGGTGCTTTAATATTGGGTTCCTGCACTGAGAGGAAGATAAGCAAAATTGCTTCTGCGACCCCTTCTAAATCGATGGTTATGTGTGTGATGTATGTCTATGTGTATGTTCCTGTTTTTGTTGTGTGTTTTCAAGTCACTTCCAACTTATCACAACCCTTAGGTAAAGCTATCACGGAATTTTCTGGGGCTGAGAAAGTGTGATGTGTACAAAGTTACCCAGTGGGTTTCCATTACCTAGCAGAGAATTGAACCCTGGTCTCCAGAGTCACAGGCCATTTCCTCACTAGCCTGTTATAGCGTTATGATTCCATTTTCAACATCCTATGGAATCCTGGGGTTTGCAGTTTGGGAGGGGCCGGCTAGCCCCTCCCAAAACTGCAAACCCCAAGATTCCATAGGATGTTGAAAGTGGAATCATAGCGCTATACAGGGTAGTGCAGAAATGGCCATAGTCAAATGCTCAGACCATTAAAGCACACTGGGTGTATTTGTTCTTCTAATGTTCAGTTCTCAATAATACTGTTTTTTTATTCTTTTTTTAACTTTAGTAAAACAAGATTTTAATTTAATCTTGTTTTAAATTTCTGTAAGTTGACTTGGATTCCATCTCAGGTGAATGATGGAATTCAATAAAGAAATGAATAAACCAACTCTCAGATCATCCACATTATGGAACTCATGCTGTACCCAAAATAGAGAGATAAGTCAAATCAGGGCTGAAAGTTACAGCCCCTAATCCAACACTGTCCAATTCACCCTGGACCTCTTCTTGAGTTTTGCAATCATTTTGTAGAACTGCTGTGAAATTGATGAACCACTGCTCAAAATTCTGTTTATTTTGTTACATGAACTCCATATTTTGCAGTCCCATCCCAGCCTGAATAGCTGATCTGATGAGCAAGTAACCCTACATAGACCAGTTGCTGTTTCTCATAGAAAAAGAAAAGGGAAATATGTAGTGTCTGTAAGAGGAATTGATGTATTTTAGCACAGATTTATCGAAGAATACTATTTCTTCAAATGTATTGACAGAATTGTGACAACATAGTGAACATGGAGCTGTTATCAGCAGATCAGTAACAAAACCTAGCTCAGTGTTTTACAAGGTGAGATCTTGTGCTTCAGAGCAACTGTCCATGGCCTGACAGTTCTGACGGTGTTGAACTCCCAGATTCCCCAGGCAACTTTTGTAGTATGGGCATTGTCCATTTTTTGAGGAGGGGAGTCAGGATGGGTGAATGTAACTTTAAAATGACAAAAAGAACAACTTTAACAATATCACTAAGGAATACATGTCCATCCTCCTGATTATTCTTTGTAAACTCAAGGATTTACAGAAGCGTAGAAAACCAACATTCTCAATAATGAATCAAACAATAGTAACCCAACAAATGAATAGATTTCAGATACTAGTGCTAAAAGCACTGGTAGAACTCCAGTGAAATGCCCTTCTTTCTCAACTCATGCTTTATTCCATAGCTAATTGCACACTGCTACACCCTGACACCAAAAAACATTGGTTTCTCCACTCCTCCTTCACCACCGTCCCAGTATCAATGCTGCTAAAATCTTCCAGCTAGTCAACAGGGTGGGGAACTGAGGCAGTATAAAGAGTCATTGTGCAAGGGAGATTCATCATCAGAGGGTTTGTTAATTATGGTATGCCTGTAGTTAAATCCCCTCTTTCGAATGCCAATCCAATTGAATTTGGTTTTAAGTTTTATTCATAAACTTAATGCATCAACTTTTTAAAAATCACTTTCCGATCTCTGATCCTGAAACAGAGGTGAAGGTCCCATCTCTCCATGTGTTTATTTTCTCCCCAAACCTAGCTGATATCATACAGCTAGGTATTACTTCTGATCCACTAATGTCTAATTTGTGAAGGATTTGTGGACGTGTGTTTATGTGTAATTCCAAAACTATGAGCTCTCATCTCATGACGCTTGCTGTGCATACCAAGACATCAGATTTGCACGAGCTGACTTGACTTCAGCGTATATATCTCTCTGTCACTAGCAGAATTGCCATTAGAAACTGGGTGACAGATGTCTCCTTGAGGGAAAAAGCAACAGCGGTATCTTCCATCATAATGTTGAGGAGAAACCTGGAATGTTCAAATCCCCACATGTTTTCATAACAGCTTCGTGGGATGGTTTCCACTGGAGGACATTGCAGTTATCACAACCGTAATGCAGAAATTGGAAGAGAATTCCTACCCCCTGATAAAGGCCAGGGGATGATAATAAGTAGAGAGGATGACTGGAAAAAATTATATTTTTTGAGAAGGAGAACAGGAGGGAGGAGTGACATTGATATGTGGAAAAAAACTTATTTCTTTGAAACTTCTGTTTCTTGTTTCTTTTTGTAAAACGATGTGGGATCTAATCCAAATTCCAAGTGGGATTTATTTCTATATATACATGTGGAAGGATGTTCTCACCATTATTTCTACTATTATCAAATGGACTGATGTTCTCACAGTTAGAGAACAACAATAATGATGGCACAAATACTGTGACAAAACATTATGGCTGTACAATTCTCCTAAGGAAACA
Source organism: Iguana delicatissima (assembly GCA_948472985.1). Taxonomy (NCBI): domain Eukaryota; kingdom Metazoa; phylum Chordata; class Lepidosauria; order Squamata; family Iguanidae; genus Iguana; species Iguana delicatissima. Next base: position 326,486 of record CAOKZL010000439.1, read on the forward strand.
TGTGCAATTCTATCTTCAGGTTGGTGATCAAGTACTACCAGCACGTCTTGGCCCTGGTTTTTGCTGTAAAGGAGATCAATAAGGATCAAAAGATGTTACCAAATTTAACGCTTGGATTCCACCTTTATGACACTTACAGTGATGAACAGATGACCTATCGCATTATTCTGGATCAGCTATCCAAATCATACAGATTTGTTCCCAATTATGATTGTGAAATCCACAAAAAACTAGTAGCTGTCATAGGGACACTTGAGTCCAAGACCTCATTCCGGGTGGCTGAAATCTTAGCCCTCTACAAGATTCCACAGGTAGGACTTAGTTCTGGGATTTCAACTAGAAATAGATACCATATAAAAAAAAAAACCCTCATGTTTATGTTTTTCCCAATTCAGACTTTTTGGATATGTTATGCAGATTATTTTGAGTTCATTCTTCTTTTATACTCTACAGAAGTTAAACAATATTTATGCTGTGAAGAGTCTAGAAACTGAGGAAATAAATTTTGACATGCTTCTTAATTTTTTTTTTCCAGCTCACATATGGCTCTTTTGCCCCTGCAGAAAATGAGACAAAGCACCTCACTTCCTTCTACCGCATGGCTGCCAATGAAGATCTTCAGTACATGGGCATGATAAGCTTGCTTAAGCATTTTGCATGGACATGGGTTGGGCTGTTTGTGGGGGATGATGAGAGTGGAGAAAGATTTTTGTCAACCATGGAGCCATTGCTTTCCCAGGATGGGATTTGTTCAGCCTTCATAGGACGAATGCCAAGCCATGGCTATGCATATAAAAATAAGAAATTTCAGAGTGTAATCCATTCTTTGCCTCAGATTTTCAGATTTTCACATTGCAGAGTATTTTTCCTCTATGGTAACACACATACTCTTGTATCATTGTGGTATCATATTATTCAAGCTCTTGGAGATAAGAAGAGCAGATCAATTGGAAAGGTGTGGATTATTACAGCCCAGATTGATTTTGCATTAATGAGTCTTAGCCGGGATAAAGATTTGCAAATGTTCCAAGGTGCCCTATCCTTGGTGATTCACAGGAGTGAAGTTCCTGGTTTTCAGGAATTCTTACAAACTATCAAACCTGATTGGACAGAAGTAGATGATTTTCTCAAGGAATTCTGGGAGGAAGCATTTGACTGTTCTGTTCCAGATCCTAGAATACCATACAAGATTTCTGGGACGTGCACTGGGGAGGAGCGATTGGAGAGCCTCATTGGTCCCCTTTTTGAAATGCCCATGTCTGGTCACAGCTATGGTATTTATAGTGCTGTGTACGCTGTGGTTCATGCTTTATATGCCTTGTTCTCATCTAACTCCAATCATAGAGCAATGGTGACTGGCAAAAAAGAAGGGAATCTTGTCTTAAGAACTTGGCAGGTAAATTGTCGCTGTTAATTAAAATCAGGTCTGCCCCAATGTATGGCAACTCTATGAATGAGACACTTCCAAGCCAATCTGTCATGAACTACCCTAAATAGGTCTTGCAGATTCAAAGGTGTGTCTTTCTTAAATCCATATATCCGTAATGATTTCTTGCTCTTTGCATACCACCTTCTAACTTGCCAAGCATTATTGTCGTTTCTAGTGAGAAATGTCCAATTAACAATTTTTGATCTTGTCAGTGTATATGGGTTTCCTGAAGAGAAATAACATTCAAGTTAGGGTTTTGGTTTTTTTTTTTGTTTTTCAGATAAGGTAAGATCTTATTCCTCTTTTGTGGGGTGATAATCCCTTCAATATTCCACATCAAAATGTATTATCCATATTCAGGCTTCAATTAATGAACAGTCTAAATTAGTCTCCTTTCCAAGTATTTCTTCTTGGTCATCCTGTTCTTTATCCTGTCCTTTTTCCTCCAAATATGGACCAGCTGAGACTGCAGCTTTATCTTCTGGGCATTCTGCCTTTGTAGATTCTTTTTAATATTCTTCTCTAATTCAATTGACTTTTCTGAGTCTTTAGTCTCTTCTTACTGAAATTAATCCATAGGTGATCTTATAAAGTCATTTATCTTATCAACTGAATTTAAACAAAATTGTTCATCTCAGATGTAAAAATCATTCCTTCCAAATGGCCCGAAATGCAACGGAAGTTCTTTATTCTAAGCATATTCACCAGTGGGTTGTACATCTTTCTTCACCTTAAAATTCTTACGAGGATTTCTTTCATCAATATTGATTGTGTCTCTTGTATGTATGGTGCTTTATGTTGTAGTTCCAGTATGCAATCTCTCCACTTTCTGGATGAAAACAGAACAATACTATAAGTACTGTCATTCTTCTAGCATAAGCAGTCTTTAGGCTGTAGGAGACAGTAATGTTCAGTTCTATTAAGTCCTCATCAATTTCTGAGATTTTTGCTAAATTTTCAATTATCTTTAGATGCAGGTTCTCCTCCTTCTCCTCCAGTAACTCCCATATCCTCAAATAATGTTCTTTATCTCTTATTTCCATTAATACCATCTTGTCAAAGCATTTTTCCAATTCTTGTTATGTCTTTATCTCTACCAGTAAAATCTTCTCTTCAGCTTGAGTGGTCCTCTTTTCTAAGTCTTGTGACTTATGAGTTAGAATCTCTATTGCTTTTTTATTCTCTTGAATTTCTATTTGTTTTTTGAAGCAACTGTTGAATGTTCTTAATTTCACCTGTTTCTCGGTGCATTTCTCATTCCTCCACACCCCCAAATCAGGAAAATTGGGGGTTCACAATCTAGTGGAGGTCACTAGATCGTATGCTTCGTAGACTCAACCAGAAACGGAACCTCTTCTTCTGGTTACTTGATGCAGTCTCCATTCTGATTAATGACTGGGCCAAAGTATGGAAATCTTGAACTAGTTCTATGTATTCATGGTCTGTTTTAAAGTTATGTTAATTAACAGTTTTCAATAGTTTTGTTTTCTTTATATTCAACTGTCAATATGTCTTTCTACTTTCTTCCTTGATATTCTTCAATAATCTTTCCAAGTCTTTGATGTTTTCTCCTGGTAGCATGGTTTCATCTGCATATTTTAAATTGTTAATGTTCCTTAATCCAACTTTCCTGCTTCCTTCCTCTAAGTCAAATCCTATTTTACATATGATATGTGCAACACACAAGTTAAACAGATACAACAATAAAATGCAATTTTTCCAGACTCATTTGCCAACTATTCCATTTCTCTGTATTCTACCTGATGGTAGCCTTTTTTCCTCAGTACAGGGTATACATTAGGGCAATCAAATGTTGTTCCAAACCCATTTCTTCAAGAGTTTTCTATAATTTTCCATAATCCACATTGTCAGAAGGGTTGATATAATTATAAAGCACAGGTTAAGTTTCTTCAGAAATTACGTGGTGTACTCATTTATCCAACATATGTTTGCAATATGACCTCTAGTGCTTCTTCCTTTCCTGAATCCAGCCTGGACATTTGGTATTTCTGGCCTTGTATATGGTACAAGTGTTGTAGAATTTTGAGCATCACTTTGCTTGCATGGGAGATGAATGTAAAGACCTGGGAATTACTGAAATCCCTGGTGTCCTATTTCTTGGGGATTGGAATATATATTGAGCATTTCCAATAGGTGGCTTATTGTTTTGTCTTCCATATCTGTTAGCAGAAGAATGTGTTGGTGATGAACAAACTGCTGGCTTCACAAAATTAAATCAATCAGTCTCTTGATCCTAAGCCAAATTTTCCTACAAATTTTGATTCTGCTTTGCTTTTAATTTTGCATTCTTACTGCCTATGATTAACAACATGCCTATTTTGGTGTGTGACCAATTTCCTCCTGGACTCCAGCATAGATTTTTTCAATGTCTTCTTCTTTGACCTCTATTTTTGGAGCATAAATATGGATTAGGTTTATATTTATGGTTTTCCCTGAAGTCTCATTGCTATTATTTAGTCAAACTTTGCAATTCATCTCATGATTGGTTTTGCTATATCTTTCTTCACTTTTAAGGCCACCCCCCTTATTATATTTTCATTTTCTGAGTAAAACACTGTGTAACTATTTGACTCAAAATCTCCCATTCTTGTCTACTATAGCTCATTCACTCCAGGTATTACAATATTGATATGCTGCATTTCTCATCTTAAAATGTCTAGCTTACCTGATTCATGCTTATCACATTCCATGTTATCATAATATGTACTGTGTAGGTGGACACTTTCCTTTCATCTTGAGCACATCAACCACTTAATTTCTTTTTGTCATGTGTCCAGTTGTGTCATTAGCCACAGCACTACTCGTACTTGTCCTCTGCTCTTATCCAGTGGCTCCTTGTGTGCCTTCTGTCCTGGGTGTCTTATCTTCTGTCACTATTTCTTGTTACATTTTGGGTTGTCATGGGTTACATTTCCCAAAGGAGTCTACTTCCCCTTATTTTGCACAATACTATGAAGTGTTAGCAATGACATCAGAGCCATTGTCTCTGAGAGATCCTCAGCTGGTGAAACTGCTGACTACTGCTGCTGTTCAGTAGTTGTTTAGCACTTTTACTTTGACTCCTCAACAAAAACCTGTCTGTTATGGGAGACCCCACTACTAACACTGCTACCATCATTGTAACCTCTTGCCTAACAGGAGCATGAAATCCCACCACTGTGGAAAGGTAGTGCCAAGATGAGAATTCTTCCTTACACATGCTTATGCCATATTGGGAAACTGTGGGAGGTTGATGTTTCCTTCTTCCCCCTGAAGCATCTGGAACCTTCCCACCACACTTATCCTGAAGTCTGTGACTCTGCGCAGTCATCCCATACCTTATGAGGAGTGGGCAGGATTGAAGAAGTATCCAGACATGTTCTTGTAGCTAGATGTGAAATGACTACATCTGTGCTGAGATCTGTCGAGATCCACTAGAATTCTCTGTGCCACTGTACTCAGTTCACCTCTGGCTTCAGGGACATAGCCAGATGCTTCTCTGATCCTGCCTGCTCCCCATGAGACATGGGCTTCACACTGTATGATAAGTCTGGAGGCAGTCGTATATGGCTCACCCTAGTGCAGGTCTGCCTAGGGAAGTATTATGTACACAGAGCAGCCAACTTATCCACTTGCATGGATTTGCAAGTATACATTTTTCTTTCTTCTTTCTAGTGTATAACATGGAAATAAGTATTTTTCATCCATTTTTCAATAAAAAAAAACTTTGGCAAATTTGCATAAAATCTATGGACTTATGAAATCAACAAGACTTAAGTTAGTTCCAATTAACTTGTTTATCTGGGTGCACTGTATATATGACTGATAGTTCTATAACACTGCACTGTTATAAGCACTATTATTCCACTTTGGCTGCCATGACAACATTGTGGGGAATTTTGGCATTTATAGTTGATTGAAGACCGAGAGCTCTCAGGCAGAGAATTGTAATTGCCACTCCATAAACTGCAAATCCCAGGATTCCATAGAATGATGCTATTGCAGTGTAAGTGGAATAATAGCAGTATGGCCATTTCCACATGAGGGGGCTTCTGGGACTGGGTGGCAGTGGTTGGCAGGTTGTGCTTCTGCACAACATCATCACTGTTCCATTGCCATCCTATCCTCAGCATCACATATGCACAAAACAGAAAAAAAACCATAATTACACCTGTGTTCTCATGGCACTCCCCTCCATCCTGGCTGCGTGGAAACCATGAAAGTAAAATGGCAATGCTTCCTTCCATAGTTCAGCAATGGAAAGTGCCTTGCTATGTTATAGAAGAAAGAGGCAGCACCATTGCGCGAGCAGGTGTACAGGGGAGCATTGCAGACATGCTGCCTTCTGGACCTGGGATTGCAGTGTGATGAGACAGAAGAATGTCATTGAACTGAAATGGCCTATAATAGTGCAGTGTGATAAGGCCCTGAGTCTTGTTCTATCCATAAATTAGAAAGGAGTAGAAATACCATTAGATTTTGATGTGAAACTTCAATATGTATTTTCACTTTTCTTCTTTCTTTACATTCAACTAGCTCCACTCTTACCTTCAAGGTATTTCATTTAACACTTCAGCTGGTGAAAGAGTGGCTTTTAATGACAAGTGGGAATTCAGAGCTGGATTTGACATCATGAACTTGATTACCTTTCCAAATAGATCCTTTGTGAAAGTGAAAGTTGGACAGGTGGATCCCAATGCTCCAGGGGGGAATCTATTCAGCATCAATGACACCATGATTTCCTGGCATGAGAGCTTTAATCAGGTGTGAAAATCATTGTTTATTGGGAAATCATCAGGAGGGTGAGTCTTGTAAAAGTCAAATACATTGTCTTTATTCTTTCAGGCCTAAATTAACCAATTCCATGGATGAACCAGACTTTGTACTGCAGCCAACTTACATTATGTTGGGTGGTGGGTGGGGTGGGGTGGGGTGGGGGGAAGAGAATATGGAGTTGGAAAAGACCACAAAGGATATTGGATCCAGCCCTATGAAACAACAGTGTCTCAAATATCTGAATTAAATGTGGGAAATTACTATCCCTTACTTTTAGTAAGACTTGGGTAGAGTACATGTCTGGGAAAAAAGGTTATCTAGAAATAACCTGAGGTCCTCCTCAATTTGACCAAGCTTGTCATGTGGAAGCAATGTCTGACTGATCATTTGTTTTATCTAAATGTGCATTATTCCATATCTTCCTCACCCACCCACCTGCACTGCATCCCCTGATGATTTAAAAAGAGCATTCCATTTTTTACCATTTAAATTATACTTTTTCTTCATGAACAGGTCCTACCACTTTCAGTCTGCAATGACTTTTGCCATCCAGGCTCTCAGAAAAGCAAGAAGGAAGGGGAGAAATTTTGTTGTTATGATTGTGTTCTGTGTCCAGAAGGGAAGATTTCCAACCAAACAAGTAGGTTTGTTATTTCTGCAAACAAGGCTAATGCAGATGAATGTTTTGACAGTGGCAGCCTCCATTGAGTTTGTGTAACTCCTTCAAAAAAAAGTCCAGTCTTGATCTATATGCATCATCCTAGTTTTCTTTCAAAATATTTATAAAACATCTACTGTTCTGTGTAGGTTCTAAGTAAACTTGCAGGCATTATTGCTGAAATGAAACCCAAGTCATCTTGCTTCAAGTGCTGACTACTGATGAGAGTATAATGATAATTTTTTGAAGAGAAAGGTTAAAAAGGAAAAAAAAAAGATGTATTCCATTTTTTTGTCTATGTAAGGCTAGAGGAACTAGAACAATAACTTCCATAGAGCAGTCTAATAACATAAAATTTTGAAACTAAATCCAAGAAAAAAAAATGCTATTCTCCAAGTCAAGCTACAGGTCCTACCTGACAAGATGGATCTCTGAACAACAATGATCCCTGCAATGAAATCATTCATGCAAATTGACCTTATGTTGCCTATGATTATGTTTTATGATCCCTCCCATCTTTTTCCCCAGATATGATTGACTGTTTCCAGTGCCCAGAAGATCAGTATCCAAACAAGGTCCAGAATCAATGCATCCCAAAAGCGATAACATTTCTATCCTATGACAACCTGTTAGGGAAAGGTTTAGCTTCAGGAGCTGCTTCATTTTCCTTGATGACTGTTGTGGTGCTTGGAACATTTATCAAACACAATGATACTCCCATTGTCAAAGCCAACAACCGGGAGATCACCTATATTCTCATTTTCTCTCTCCTGCTGGGCTTTCTATCTTCTTTCCTCTTCCTTGGCAAGCCAGGAGAATTTACCTGCCTTCTCCAACAAACCAATTTTGGCATCATTTTCTCAGTGGCTGTTTCTTGTGTTCTGGCCAAAACCATCACTGCAACTGTAGCTTTCATGGCCACCAGGCCAGGATCCAACATGAAGAAGTGGATGGGAAAAAGAATGGCCAGATCCATTGTCATCTCTTGCTCCCTTGTTCAAGTGGGCATTTGCAGTGTCTGGCTTGGAACATCTCCCCCATTCCCAGATTTAGACGTGAATTCCTTTGTTGGAAAAATCATTGTGCAGTGTAATGAAGGTTCTCCACTCTTCTTTTATCTTGTCCTGGGTTACATGGGATTTCTGTCCATCATCAGCTTCACTGTGGCATTCCTAGCTAGGAAATTGCCAGACAGTTTTAATGAAGCCAAATTTATTACTTTCAGCATGTTGATCTTTTGCAGTGTTTGGTTGTCATTTGTTCCCACCTACCTGAGCACAAAAGGGACAGACATGGTAGCTGTGGAGATCTTCTCTATCTTAGCTTCCAGCGCAGGGTTGCTCTGTTTTATATTTCTCCCCAAATGTTACATTATTACCTTTAAGCCAGAGCTGAACAGCAGGAAGCAGCTGGCTAGGAGAAAGACTTAGTGCATGAACGATTTTGAAATTGAAATTGTCAGTTTCAGCTTGTCAAACATTCAAAATCTCAAATATTAAAATCCCAAATAGGAATAAGTTGGAACTGACAGTAACTTTTTATATAGAAATTGTAATTAGTAGCAGCAGTAATATATGAGAGACAATATTATCCTGTTCATTAATGAAATGTCTGTGGAATGCAGGATCTGGGCCCTTTTCAACCAGTTATTCCTACAGTCCACAGCTGAGATTATCTTTATTAGATTCAATGACCGATTCACAACATCTGGAACTCTTCATTCCATTGATAGTTAAAAAAATTTGGAAGGGTGAGAAAACATGAAGTTCAAAACGTTGTTGTGGCTAGAACTTTTAAGCCTTTGAGAGCTGCAGTAAAAAGAAGTCCGCAGACTGACAGGTATGCAGGTATCACATGACTGCTAGGAAATCCCACTGGAGTGAAGAAACTATGGTGATTTACCTCCACCCCTATCCCTATTCAAGGGTTGCATGACTTAGAAATGTTTTCTTAGTATGAGAGAGGTTCTTTGCCTGTCAGATTCTTTGGCTGTCATTCATCAAAGGAAGCATAAACAAACCATGCATCTTGTACAAACAGGTTTCTATCTGATGCAATTATCTACAGATTAAATTTGTATTTAAGCTTAGTTTAGGGTTTCTTTGTCCTAAGCCTACTTCCTTTGCTTTTTTGTCTGTTTTTTTTTTATTGCATTATTAAAAGGGTGTTGTATTTTAATTGCTGTAAGCTTCGCAGCAACATGAATGCATTGGAAGAGGGGCAGTATAAGTCTTCCAAATAAAGGACTGAGTGATGAAGTAAGCCATAGGATCATTCTGAGACTATATGCTGGTCTGAATGTATACTAAGATGGATTTTCAAAACCATGTAGGCCTTTTGGAAACAAATCGGTATTCCAGTGGGACAAAGCAGTGTTATCAAGTTGGTTCTGAGCTGGGGAAAAGGTACTTCTATAACACAGCATGTCACTTTGTCTTGTCCAGAGGCCATTTTGTTTTGTCACTATGAGCTAACTAAGATCAGACACTGTCCAAAATAACATTCCTTCCAAACAGAAGCAGAGAGGAGTCTATTTTTAAAATAAAAAATAAAAAAATAAGATAGTGGACAGAACTGTATGTGGCACTGCGTATCCCATAGTTTAGGGAATACTTAGGGATTATGAGAGTCCCTCGATCCACAGTTACTGGGCAGTACCTGCTGCAGTCAATGGGGATCTATTCCCCTGTCAGTCAGGAAGTCACTGGTTGATGTTCCCACCCTCTCTTGCATTAGCAATCTCCAGGGCAAGTGGGAATTCCAACTGGGGCCCCGGTTTTGCCTGCCGCAGTAGAAATCACTCACGGTACGGGGCAGGACTGTCAGTTAGCAGCTTCCTTGTCAAAATGAGAACAGACTCCTGCCAGTCATATTGCCTGTTCCCTAAGAAGTGAAGATTGGCACACTGAGACCTGCAGTCACTGCATAGCTATGTAACTATAGTAATTATGCATCTGCAACTGTCCAGTACGATTTTAACCAGGATGTTTTTACCTCAACCTATTGAACTGGTGAATTCCTGCTCTTGCAGACTTCCAGGAAAGGAAATTAACTTTTTTTTTTTTTAGAAAAAGGGAAGTCGAGAGATTCTAAAGTAGTCAAAAGCTACCAAAAAAAAAACAAACAAAAAAAACAAACGGTTGTCTTGCAACTGGTCTCCCAGATGGTTGAGAAATGCTTCCTTTGCAATTTGTAATTGAGTGGCTGTAATTCAGAGCTCTTAAAATACAGAGATATTTGTCAGATTTTACACTTTGCTGAATATTGAAGAGCAATTTTCATTTAAAAAAACTAGAAACAAAGTGTATTTTAAAACGTACAGTTTACTGTAAAATTGATCTAGAAATGTCTGTATCTTGAAAGATAACATTTACAAATGTCAGCTATTTGGGGTGGAAGAGGAAACCAAAAACACAGATTGTATGATATTACAAAACACAGACCCATGTGACAAGACTTCCTCTGTAACCTTACCCTGGCTATGGACCCCCCCCCAGGGAAATCAAACTGTTCCCCTCCACTTTTAAGTTTTCTGTGGTTATGGGGACTGTTGTGGCTTTGTATGGCTTTTGTTCCTTAAAACCAGGACTTGCTCCTCCAAGCTGTTTTAACCACCTGCGGTTTTTAAACTATTTTAAAGCAGAGGTATTACTCTGTTTGTAAAAGAGGTGTATGGGTGTTAATGTTTTAAACATTTTTATCCATTGCACAGCAGCCCGGGGAGCCCTAGTCGGCCGGCAAGCAATAGATAATGCTATAAATAAATGAGTGAATAAATACTTCCTCACAGATATCTCTTTTCAAAAAAAAAAAAAAATCACACCTTAATGCTGAGAAAGTAGAACAGACATTTGAATGAACATGAACAATAGATTAAACCATACAGTGCTAACTGGAGCAGGTCACTTCTGGGAATTTTTTTCCCAGCTTAGTCACATTGGGATTTATGGTTCGGTGCTTCATCTATTTTTTTTTTCTTTTTCTGTTGTTCTTAACCTTTGTGATCTACTCCCTGGAGAGTTTTTGAAAGCTCCCCTATGAGGCTTCTCACACTGTGTGCCTTGCACAGTAATACGTAGCCGTGTCTTCAGGTTTCAAGTTTGTCAGCTGAAGATAGGAAGTGCTGATGGAGGTGTCCACAGAGATGGTGACTTGACCTTCAAGAGTCTTTGGATAGAAAGTCTCAAAGGTATCTGTTCTGATAGCACCAACCCACTCCAGTCCTTTTCCTGATTTCTGTCTGATCCAGCTCATACTATAGTCTGTGAATGTATATCCAGATGCTCTGCAAGTCAGTTTTACTGACTCCCCAGGCCTTTTAACTTCAGGACCAGACTGAATGAACTGGATTTGAGATAGGACAGCTGTGGAATAAAATGAAAAGACATTCTTAGTCCCTGAAAAAAAATCAGATCAAAGCGTTGAACTCCCCTTGATACAAAAAGTATCCCAGTGGCTCTGTTCCTGGAGCTCCTATGAACAAATTCAAAGAAAAAAAATACACACACATGACTATGGAGTTTAATTATTACTTCCTTTTTCCATCTTCTACCCTTCTATCTCTGTCAGTGAACAAACATATTTAGTGTATGACAACTGCCTCACCAGATAATAAAGCCCCGAAAAGGAGAAAACATGGCAGAAACAACATGGTTTCAGCTAGTTAAGAAGAAATGATGATGACATAGTTCAGGACTCTCTTGCTTTAAACACTTCTCAGGGAGGAAATGCATATTTTCAATTTGCATGTGGCTCTTATGGAAGCTTTAAACGTCCAAGATTTGACTCAGCTGAAGGGAAGTCCAGTTTTGGATGAAATAGTAGGGGTTTCACAGCTTCAGTGATCACATGGGGTTTAGAGCCTTCTCTCTTTTCTAAGCTCCCCCTCTTTGGAATGACTTCTTTGTATTTCTGCAAACATGGGGCTTTGCTGCTCTCTTGTGTATAGATCATGTTATTTCTCTGATTACAGACCAGTATTTAGAGAAACGAGATTGCTCTAAATATGAATAGTATGATTGAATGTCTGTTAAAAATCTGAAATGTTAGGGTTTATCGCTTATCTAATCCTTAGTTGATTGTCTAATCCTGCCAGGCCATTAACACAGAATCTAACTGATAGGTCCATATCATCATCTTTTTTTCTTCAATAGATGTCACTGCAGATAATAAATCTTTGTATGCTTGCTGCAGTTACTCATTCATTCAACTGTTCCCTCTACACAATGAGGAAATTCTGATTTCATAGTGGTGTTCCATTGTACAAAATACTTTCTGAATAATGGCAAAGAGGAAGTATGTCTCCATCTCATCTTTGACTGTTTGCATGTTTAAATGTCAATAATTTTCTGTTTAGTTTCATAGTGCAATAGAAACAGATGAAGCTGATTTATGCAGAGTCAGGTCACTGGGTCATTCAGCCCATTGTTTAATTAAGATTAATTAAAATTAATTTTAAATTACGTTAAATTTATAATACACGATTATAAACAAAAATTGTGTGTGTGTGTGTGTGTGTGTATATGTATGTATTTTAAAAAAACCTGTGGGATGATATATACTATCAGCATGATCCTCAGATAAAGTCTTCCTGCAGCACCGTATTTGTGGAACAGCAAGTGAAGGAGAAGAAGCCCTTTCAGTCTCAAGTGAAACTTGGAGTCTTGTCAGTCTTGTCAGAGGGGGAAGTGGGCTAACTGGCTACAGCCAAAAATACCCAAAGAGTTCTGTGGCACTTTAGAGACAAATTAATGGATTCTGTGTTAAGCTAATTAAGCTAATTAAATCCATAGAGATCATGAATGGGGTTGTCATCTGAAAGTGATCCCCCTAGAATAAACAAAACTATAACCAAAGTTTCTTTTAGACCCATTTATTAGCCATGAAATGCAGTTTGAACTTGACTACAGTTTGAACACTAGGATCTTCGTCATGCCCCATTTTTTTTTCCTTTCAAAGCTTTTAGAAACCATTTATCTTACCTTAACTTTCTTGCATTTTAATTATTTAGTCCTTCTATGTCCTTCTCCTTTTCATTCCTTACTCTGTGTTTCCAACATTACTTCACACAATTGCCATTTGCACAGATCTCTTGCAGTGAAAAGAAAATATTCAGACCTCTGAGGAAGCTTCCCTCACCATGCTAAAAAATATTTTTTCAAACAATGGGCTTGCATTCCAACACAATTATTTTACCCTGTCACCTTTTTGCACTTGAAATATGCTTCTGAATCTGATATTTTTCCTGGAACAAACTGCAGGTTCATCTCATCAGTCATCCAGCTCTTTGATGTTATCCAAATTGTTAATAACTCTTGATATTTGACATGAAATCCTTAATCACTCTTATTGAGAAATCATCCATTTTGAGTTTAATAGGACTTGCTAGTGACTAAGCAATTAGGAGTCTGCTATTAGGGAACTGATCACTCAGCACAGAAGTGAAGATCTGGAAGCTCTCATCCAAAAAACCCCATTTATAGTCTCTGGCTAAAGTGAGTAACCTTAAACATCTTGTTTTACCTGTACAAGAAAACCTCCCAAATCCCACTGCCTGACCTCCACTTTATAGCAGATTATTTGTCTCACATAAAACCTCTGGATCATTCTGCTAAACTCAGGGCCAGTCTTATCCTTAGGAAGAGTGAGACAAGTCTCTCAGACAGCAGCCTTTGAGTGGTCACACTTGCAGTCTCCCTCACTGTAATTCAATGTTTCTGTGACTGCACCCCTCTGTTGGGGGACAAACCCTTGTGTGTATGCCCCAAAACCTTTCTGGGTTTCTTGAATCAGCCTGCTGCCTCTGAGTGATGGAGGAAATAATCTCGTTGCCAGTGCTGAAGTAGAATTCAGATGCTATTCTAGCCATTATTTCTAGATGGACTAGGTAGAGATCAAGGGGTTCCTCTTGTCCTTCTGGCCAGGCAGCAAATATCTTAGAGTGAACTTAATTTCATTCGTGTTTTGAACATAAGAAAAATGTTGGGTAGAAATTTTAATCTGTAGTAGACTGCTAGTTACTGAGCATCATTTTTTATTTCTTCATCCTACATTACAGTTGGGAGCTGGTCTATGGGCCATTGTGAAGATCTGGAAACTCAGAGAGAGATTGTTGGACAAGTAGGCATTAACCCCATTGCTTTAGGGTAGTGAATCCATGCTGGGTTTTACAAAAGCTGCTCTTGGTTTTGTGAGAACTATTCAATGTGCTGAACCTGATTTGAGGAATTGAATTCAGCACTTTGGACAAGTTATCTCCAGACGGATCATCACCTAAGCATCACTGTGAATGTTCCCTGATCTAAAAAGGTGGGGAAATCTACTTGTTTTTAGACATTCATGCTTGTTGGTGTAGTTTTGCCAGAATATACATGTGCACATCAATATTCACCCCCTGTCAAATATTTGTAGTAACTCTGTGTTACAGGCATTCAGAGTAAACTCTTGTTGTGGAGGAGCTGGATGGAGGAATTATCCTGATTTGTCACATATCCCCATCTACAAAAGAATAAGTGCAAGCTAGGCACAGTTACTACAGCTATGGGATTTACAGAATCAGATATATCTTGTTCCATCAGGTTGTCTGCATATGGAAGCTCTGTGCAGAGGAACCACAGTCCTGTTATTTTCAAAAAGAATGAGATCTCTTTGTAACAGTGCTAAAATATCTAACTCCCTCCCCATCTCTTTCTATTTTTTTTCTTTCTAAACTTGTTAGCATAATTGTCTTACTGTTTTATCATGGACAAATGGTGACAGTCCCAACTTACATTGTCCAGACAGTGGAACAAACTTGAACAAAAAGCAAGCAAGCAAGCAAGCAAGCAAGAAAGAAAGAAAGACAACAATCAGTTGATTGATCTGTTATTTGCAACATTTGTGTATTGCTTTGATCCAAAACTTTAAAAGCAGGGCACTTCACTAAAATGTAAAATACACAGAATATGCAAATATGCAATATACAAGTTAGCATAGATTGTCTGGCATGACTACTGGTTAGTCGTAAGTAGAGTCGATCCATTTAATCACAAATCAATGTGAATTCCATTGATTTTACAAATAAGTAAATATAGTTGATAGAATGGGTGTACTCTTTTCAGAGATAACAACAACTTTTAGCTCATTTGCAGGTCGATGAAAGAGATGCTAGTGTGAACTAAACAGGAGAGTCTTGCAGATAGAGGTGTGCACCTAAATCAAAATTAGCCAGAGCATACATCTGCATGTATGTGTGTACACACAGAATTGCAAATGCACTGTAGCACACAGAAATGTTTATTTAACTGTATATTGGTGGATAACAGGGTTAGGCAGAGATGTGACCTTGTAATAATATATACCACAAAGCAAGAAATAAGAAATACTTAATTGCAAAATCCAAGTTTCCAAAACGATGAGAAAAATTGATTGTGTTATCAGTGCTATGATACAAGTGTCTGAATGATCTTTTTTCTCTCTCTCTTTGTTTTCAGTATGATTAGATATGAGAAACCATACCAGATATGACAGCTTCATACTCCTGGGCTTTCTGCTTGGACGCAAAGCAGAAATTCTGTTGGCTGTGGTTCTTGTAGTTATATACACGTTGACATTGATTGGTAACCTGACTATTCTATTCATCACTTTCACCAACAGCCGTCTCCATACACCCATGTATTTCTTCCTGGGCAACCTCTCCATATTAGACCTTGCTTCTTCAACTGTAAGAGTTCCCAGATTGCTCAGGGGCCTCCTCACTGGAATCAAGAAAATCTCCCTTGCCAGCTGCATGACCCAGTCCTATTTCTATTTCTTCTTGGGAACTGTGGAATACTTCTTGTTGACATCTATGTCTTATGATCGATATGTTGCCATATGCAACCCATTACGCTATCCCCTCATCATGAACAGCCGTGTTTGTGTCCAAGTGGTGTTGGCCTGTTGGTTAGGTGATTTTGCCTTTGTCCTCTATCCAACTATCAGGATTACTAGCTTTTCCTACTGCAAGTCCAACATCATTGACCACTTCTTCTGTGATAGTGAGCCTCTGCTGAAGCTGTCCTGTACTGACACAAGCTTGATAAAGATAATCACCTTTCTTCTGTCATCTGCTGTCATTTTGTGCTCCTTGGTCCTGACCCTAATCTCTTACGCTTGTATCACCATTGTCATATTACTTATACCTACTGACACTGGATGGAAGAAGGCCTTCAACACCTGTGCATCTCACCTGACTTTGTTCCTCATGACCACAAGCATTTCTATCTTATTGTACATGATTCCCACCAAAAAATCTACTTCTGGGGCTCGCAAATTCCCTGCGTTTCTCAGCAACATAATGAAGCCACTACTGAATCCCTTTGTATACACTCTAAGAAATGATTTGGTCAACGGAATCTTGCGAGACATTTTTGTTCATAGCAAAGCAACAATCCTTCAAAAGATGCAGAAGTTATTTGGGAATCACGCTTAAATTTGAGAAGGAAGTTAGACTTTCAATGATCACTGAAACTTCCCAGTGGCCTTCATGCTTATCCCTGTCTTCATCCCTCCGTTTTCACTTGTTCTCTTCTATGTTCCCTTCTGTATCATTCATCACAGTAATCTGATTTGCCAGAATAAGAATATACATGGGGAGATGACTGGCTGATTTGTTGACATTGCATGCATTTTTTATGTCTTTACCATTTACCTGGCATATAGCTGTGATCTGCTGGAACACACTTGGTACAGGGAAGTATTTGTTTTCTATATAAGTGAAAACAGTTCTTTAATCAGCAGATGCACTCCTTTTCAACTCTTGTCACAATCTTTCTTCATTTCAGGAGCCTGATTTGCAATGGAGTAATGTTATTCCTTCACTGCTGTTGGGAATTTTTTGCTATCCTACTGAAAATCATGAAGTGATCAACCAATAGATCCACTTGTTGCTCACTCCAGTGTCAGGCTGCCTTCTTTATAAAAGCTTTGGGGATCACCTGAGTAAGGGATGGTGATGTAGAATTAGATTTAAATAAGTCAATGTTAGACATTTTTTTTTAAATAATCAGTGAAAACTGTTCTCTTTTCCAAGGCAAAGTAAGAGCCTATTTTCTCATTCAAGAGAGGAACACCTTTCCAGGAATTTCTTGCCATAGGACTTTTGTGTGCTTTTTAACTGAACTTATTGGCTGATAGATCCCACCACTGTTTAAAAAAAGTTAGATATAAAGGTTAATTGAATTATCTAGAAAGTTCTTTTAATTTCTTTAAATAAATGTCTTTAAGTAAATAAATAAATAAAACTCTTTAAATAAAAATTAAATTAAATTAACATTAATTAAAATTAATTTTAATTTAATTTTAATTAAGAGGAATTAAAAATAAAAGCTTCAGTATAACAAAGAGAGGAAAATAAAAACACAAAAAGACTAAAAATAACCTCATTATTCATGTTTCTAAGCTGACCTAATGTCCAAATATAAGTCCATCCATACAAAATTATTTCAGATGTTGTAAGTATTGCTCGTTATTTTATCCATTGGATCACAGGTGAAGGGGGAAAAAAGATCTTTCCAGTAATGAAGTATCAAGCCAAATTAACCAGATAAAGTAGACAGAAGAGTATATTAGGAAACCAGGTAGAACTTCATTAATAGTGAAAATTTCTGGAGCTCCTTTGACCATTACATAGCATGTCTCTGACATCTTCCTTCAGAACTGATTCAAAGGATTGGGCAATGGAGGTCTTTGGTATACCAGAGATATGTTCATCCTTTTCAGTGTTAATATGTTATGCTGTTTGCTTTTGTTGTTTCAGATTTTAGGTTTTGGTCAGAGATCATGTTCTGTTCTGCAGGCTTAGTACAATCTAATGGATGAAGCTCCAGGCCCCTGTTGTCATTTAGAATCCCACCTGGGCTTGAGCAATCTGGCTATAGCTAAGAGGTTGGGAAAGTGGAGGCCCCCACCCCTGCTCTGGTGTGATGCCAATGTTGTTCAAGGAGTGTTGTGGGCCTCTGCTGCATGAGCTGGTCGTTCACCTCATGGGTAATGAGCAAAGTTTGATAAAAGCCAAGGCATTCTGCAGCCCAGTAATGATATGAAGATCATAAACACATCTGACATGATGTGCTTATCCTATGGACTGTCATTTAGCCCCAGGAGTTATGCTGCGGAGAAGGAAACCCATGATGCATTGACCAAGCAATGAGAAGGGTAAATAGGAAAATTTGTAATGCCTTGCTAAAGAGTTTGGGTATTGTTTGACACATCCTAAGATAATTTTCCAGAAGTCTGTGCTCTACAAAGCAGGTGGAATTCACATTCCAGGTGCAGGTAATATGTTCTTTTCTAGAGATTTGCAATGAGGAATGAGGGCCCTTTTGGCCAGCCTGGTGGGAGATGAAGCTAAGCAGATACATTCCTCTTATCCATGGAACGTAGTTCGCCAAGAAAACTAGGAATGGGGTAACCAGTTGTGGTAACTTCTTGGTGAAAGGTAGGGCTCTTTACCTCATGCAAATTGGTGGGAAGGAAAGGGGACTTTCCTTTGGGGGTATGAATGCTAGATCCTCATTTTAAATCAGGTGACTTGTGGGAAGGACTGTTGAGTTGGCCTTCCAGTTGTGGGCTGGTTAAGGAGCAACCCAGCTTTTGGGTTCTCCTTGGGGCTCAGGTGTTTCACCCAGGAGGTGTGGGGAAAGACCACCTGCCTCATCTGTTCCCACACTAGGTTAATCCACGTTTTTGCAGGTCTTGGGGGCTAAAGGGTAAAGAGGTTTGGAATTAAATAAAGCGGCCCATTTTCAACCCAGTCTCTGTGTCTGGTCTTATTATTTCACTACTTAGTCAAACAAAGGATGCTCATAATCAAAGTTTATGCTTCAGCTACAAGGCTGAAAGGGACAAAAAGAAAAGATTCTATACTAGTGTCCGGAAAGAAAGTGGTCACAAACCAAAACTTGACATATGGATTATCTCAGGTGGTTGGAATAAACAAGTACGGAACAGATCATAACCAGAATCAAAAAATAAAGCAGGACAGCTTCATTTATATAATTTTGTGAGTACATTTTTTTCATTGCAAACACTATCTTTAGGTAAAGAGACACAATACAAGCGAGGAAATAAATAGAAAAACAACCTCAGCTTTTATGTACATTTGGAAAACTATTTGTGTTTCAACCTAGAGACTTCTTCAGTGGTTGTTAGACTCTAGCTCTTAATGAACTTAAGAACACATGCCAAGTGGATTTGTAAGAAAACCAGTATTCAAATAAGAATAAAAAAAGCTCCTTTGGGCCTGAAAATATCAATCATCAATATTCCAGATTTGGAAAGGACACTTTGTCTAATATTGATGTTGTTTAATAGTAATGGTGATTCCAATAAAATTGAAATAAGTGTAGCCAATATTAAGCATGAGAAAAAATATTGGTTTTCATTCATGTTTGGTTCTCATTTATGTTTTAACCATGGAGCAACTCCTAATAAGGGACTCGGGTAATGCCAGTAACTAGCCCCAGGAAATAGTTTGGCTGCAGCATTTTGGACTTGGAAAAATTTCCAAATACTTCTCAAAAATATTCTGAAAAGTATTCTGAAAAAGTATTCTGAAAAGTTCATTCTGTGGAATGAACTATACTGGTACCACAGAAGTACCACATGTGCCACTATGGCCTGATCAGACATCTCCAAGAAAAGACATAACAGGTGTATTTGTTCCAACTGTGAAAACCCACTATGAGCCATTACCGAAAATCAATATTCAATGAGAAATCTGAGTGTAAAACCCAGACTGTGAATCTGCATCTTCAGGTGGACTTAATTCTTCCAGCACTGACTACCTATCCCCCAATTTTCCTTTCAAGATTATGATTCAGTCTGATCATTACTGACATGAGGTATGGTTTACAAGTAAAAGAAGTGCCTTGGATTTGCACAGAAAGGGGAGATAGACTTAGGTGTCATGTACATATAGCCTATCACCATGATTGGAGAATCAGAATTACACAAGATGACCAATTAAATGATCATCCATTTGATTATTCAGTATCTACATCCCAGACCACTGAGAAATGGTTAGCTCCATCCCTTTTATAACATTGGTTGTCTTCAGAAGAAGAAGAGAACAAAAGAAGAGCCTTGCTGGATCATGTCAATGACTTGTGTACTCTAGTATTCAGCTTCCAGCAGCCAAGGGGAGACCCTGTGAGAAACCCACAAAGAGCACATTTCACCATATGGCACTATATATCCCAACTCATGCTGCCATTTTTTCTCCCTTCGAAATCGGGTACCCATCTGTTTGTTGTGTCAGTAATGAGCAAAGAAAACTCTTCATTAGACCTGAAAATCAAAATAGCCACTCCAAGCAAGAAATAATACATACCTGTCATTACCAAAATGACAGTAATTTCATTTCCCTTGAGAAAAGTCTAGCATGTTTTCTGAAATCGAAAACAGGAATGTAACAATTCTATAGGTTATTAAACTCCATCCACCTATTCCACTCGGGCAGGGGGGCTTTCAGAACAAAAGGCTATCTGGGCTCTGTCCCTTTGGATTCTGATGCTCGCCCCTTCTTATTTTAGAGGCCAGAATGTGTTAGTATGTTATATGTCTCCAGTAGGTCTGTAGAAAAGCCTTGTTTTTCCTCATAGAGGGAAAATCACATGCCCTTTGTGGTACCCTTATTAGTCAAGAACTTGCCATAAATGGATCCAAGAAGGTTTGGATTCCAGGAAAGAAATGGCTACCAGAATTGTGGGCTGCTCATTTTATTGTTACTCCTGGTTCTTCTCCTTTGGATGTGTAAAGCTGATACAAAGAATTGCTGTAGGATTGACCCTATCCCTCTTCCGCTTGAGTCACATAATACAGGAGACCTCATGATTGGTGGAGTTTTTTCTAATTCAGTTTACTACTTACAAGAATTTACTTTTGAACTATATTCTTGGCAGCAATATTCAGGGTAAGAAATCTCTCTCTCTCTCTTTTTTTGTTTTTTGTCCTCTCATCATTGATTACGTGGCCACACCGTGGATCCCAGTTATTTTAGATACTAGGAAATTGAGTTCATCTTGGCATATTAGTTTTGGTTGTTTATATAGATATCCTGCTTTGCTTCTCAGTTCTCTTCATGCTCATGCTTGTATATTTTTAGCCATCTGATAGGTGACAGGATGCCCATTTTTAAATATCTGAAGGGTTGTCATGTAGAAAAGCTTGTTTTCTAGTGTTCCAGATGACAGGAACAGAACCAATAGATTCATATTGGAAGACAGGAGATTCCAATTAAACCTAAGGAAGAAATTCCTCATGATAATAACTTGTAGAACAGTGAAATAGCCTCCTTTAGAATGTGGTCGACTCTCCCTCCTTGGAATTTTTCAAAGATAGTTTAGACAGCCACTTCTAGGATGCTTTCACAGTGGATCCATGCACCAGCTGGAAGATGGACAAGGTGATTTCTGGGACCTCTTCCAAATCTATGGTTTCATGTGTGTTATTTTGCCCATGTATATGCTCATATTTAGCTCTTACTAATATTGCTGTTGGGTTCTTTTTTAACTTTCATAAAATAATATTTCAATGTAATCTCATTTTAAATTTCTGTAAGCTGACTTGGATCCCATCTGAGGAGAAAGATGGGGTATGAATTCAGTAAATAAATGAATAAAGAAACTCTTAGACCCTCCAAATTATGGAACTAATGCTGTAGTGTTTTTCTGTCCCCAGATATGGATGGACAACTGAAATCAGGGCTACAAATTACGGCTCCAAATCCAAAATTGTGCACTTTACTCTGGACCCATGCCTGAGTTTTGCAATCATTTTGCAGCACCACTGTGAAATTGATGCACTCCTGCTCAGAATACACCTCCACTGTTCACAGTAGCTGCTACCTGGCAAGGCAGGATCGGATACTTTTAAACACCTTAAGGATTCTCTGTCTCCTTGTCATGATCATGAATATGTAGGGATTGTGAATACAAATCAGTTAGAGATGTTTAACTCTAGGTTATACATTTGATAACTGCAGTTGTAAATTCCACCTGGGAAAATTACAACTCTTGATTCTGAGAAGTTTCTTGCAATCCATGTGGAAATAAGTAACATAAAGAAAGGATAAGGTGACAAAGTGAGCCTTAAAAGAAGTAGTAAGAGAATGCAAGGGAAAAAATTTGTGTCCATTTTTTGGGAAACATGGTTTTCAAAAATTCATGTACCTATTTCCTTTGCTTCCAAGCTGAAAACACCAAGAATGGAGAGGGTGGTAAAATTATAGAAGATATTTTCCAACTTCATTCTGAAAAATCTTTTACTGAATGCACTTCCCTTAAGTTTTGATGGAAACTTAATATGAACCTCATGCAAGTGGACTTCAGTTAACAAAACAGATGTGCTCATGGGCCTTAAATCTCTTACAGAAGATTTGATAGCCAAGGCAGAGGGAGCTGAGAGGGCATAAAAATGGAGATTCTTTATCAAGGACTTTGTTAATTGTGGTATGCCTTTAGTTAAGTCTCTTCTTAAGTCAAATGAATTCGATTTTAAAGTTTATTCATAAGCTAAATGCATTAATACTTTTTAAATTCACTTTTCTGTCTCTGATTCTGAAGCAGAGGAATAGATCCCCTATCTCTTTATGTCTATGTTTCAAAACCTAACTCATAGCTACCCAGCCAGTATGATCAGAGGTTAGAGATGATAGGCACAGTAGCTCAGCAAGAGAAAGACAATCAAGCATTACTCCTGATCCATTCATGCCTTATCTGAGAAGTATGTGTGAATGTGATTGTGTGGGTAAGTCCAGCATCATGAATTGTCAGCTCCCGACACTTACTGTGCAGACTAAGAAGGCACCAGATTTGTACAAATGGTGTTCCTGTTAATGCACATCTCTCTGTTAATGAGCAGGACCGTCATCAGAAACTGAGTGACAGATGTCTCCTTGAGGAATAACAGGAAGGGACATCTTCCATCATCCTGGAGAGAAGTGACTAGTGGGGTGCCACAAGGTTCTGTCCTGGGCCCGGTGCTGTTCAATATCTTCATTAATGACTTGGATGAAGGAATAGAGAGCACGCTGATCAAATTTGCAGATGACACCAAATTGGGTGGGGTTGCTAATACGCCTGATGACAGGATCAAAATTCAAAAGGACCTGGACAGATTGGAGAGCTGGGCCAAGGCTAACAAAATGAACTTCAACAGAGAGAAATGTAAGGTCCTACACTTAGGCAGAAAAAATGGTATGCAGAAATATAGGATGGGGGACACGTGGCTGGCTAACAGTACGTGTGAAAGGGATCTAGGAGTCTTCATAGACCACAAGCTGAACATGAGTCAGCAGTGTGATGCGGCAGCCAAGAAGGCCAACGCAATTCTTGGTTGCATCAATAGGAGTATGGTGTCTAGATCGAGGGAGGTATTGGTACCACTCTATTCTGCATTGGTTAGACCTCATCTTGAATACTGTGTCCAGTTCTGGGCACCCCAATTCAAGAAGGATATGGATAAGCTGGAGCAGGTCCAGAGGAGGGCAACCAAAATGGTGAGGGGTCTGGAAGCCATGCCCTATGAGGACAGACTTAGAGAGCTGGGTATGTTTAGTCTGCAGAAGAGAAGGTTGAGAGGGGACATGATAGCCATGTTTAAATATTTGAAGGGATGTCATGTCGAGGAGGGAGTGGGCTTGTTTTCTCCTGCTCTTGAGACCAGGACAAGGAGCAATGGATGCAAGCTGCAGGAGGGGAGATTTCGCTTGAACCTCAGGAGGAATTTCCTGACAGTCAGGGCTGTCTGGCAGTGGAATGTGCTGCCACAGAGTGTGGTGGAGTCGCCTTCTTTGGAGGTTTTTAAGTGGAGGCTGGATGGCCACTTGTCGGGAGTGCTTTGAGGGTTTTCCTGCATGGCAGGGGGTTGGACTGGATGGCCCTTGTGGTCTCTTCCAACTCTACATTTCTATGATTCTATGATTCTATGATGTTGAGGGCAGGCATGGAAGTTTCAAAGATCCACAGGGCTTCTTGACAGCTCCAATGGATGATATCCAATGGATGGCACTGCAGTCATCAAATAGTAAAGCCAGAAAGTTGGAGAGAGCAGGGGATAATAATGAGTAGAAGGGAAGACTGCACTAGGTTTGGGGTGAAGGGAAAGAAAATCTAATGAGAAAGGGAGGAAAGGAGATTTGGAGGAGCCAAAGAACAGAGAGAAAGGAAAGGAATACAGGAAGGAGGGGTGACAGTCAAATCTTGGAAAAATCTTACTTCTTTGAACTTTTTTTTTCCCTAAAAGGATGGGCAACCTAATCTAAATTCCAAGTGGGGACCAAGATATTTCTAAATAAATATGTGAAATATTACTTCTACTTTTATCAAATGAAAGGATGCTCTCACAGTCAGAGAAGAAGAACAGTGACGGCACAAATACTGTGATAAAACAACGTTGTTGTACAATTCTCCTAAGGAAGCATGTGCAATTCTACCTGCAGGTCAGTGATCAAGTACTACCAGCATGTCCTGGCCTTGGTTTTTGCTCTAAAGGAGATCAATAAGGATAGAAAGATCTTACCAAATGTCAGCCTTGGATTCCATATTTATGATGCTTACAGTGATGAACAGATGACCTATCGTATTATCCTCGATTTGCTTTTCAAATCACACAGATTTATCCCCAATTATGATTGCGAAACCCACAAAAACCTTGTAGCTGTCATAGGGGAACTTGAGTTCAAGACTTCATTCCGGATGGCAGAAATCTTAGGCCTCTACAAGATTCCACAGGTAGGACCTATGGTCTTGGATATGACGTAGAAATAGATACTATAAACAAACAGACTTGTCTTTAACACTTTTCCCAATGCAAGATTCTACAAGTAGGACCTATGTTCTAGGATTTTCACTCGGAAGAGAAACTTTTAAACAAACAGACAAATTCATCTTTATGAGTTTCTCAAAGTCAATTATTCAGATTTAAATTTCAGATTTTTTTTTGGTTATGTTATGCAGGTTATTTTGAGTTTACTATTCTTTTATGTTCTAAACAAATTAAACATTTGTACCATGAATGGTCTAGAAATTAAAGAAATACATTTTAAGTTGCTTCTTATTTTTTTTTTCCAGCTCACATATGGCTCATTTGTCCCTGCAGAAAATGAGACAAAGCACCTCACTTCCTTCTACCGCATGGCTACCAATGAAGATCTTCAGTACATGGGCATAATAAGCTTGCTTAAGCATTTTGCATGGACATGGGTTGGGCTCTTTGTGGGGGATGATGAGAGTGGAGAAAGATTTTTGGAGACCATAGAACCATTGCTTTCCAGGAATGGGATTTGTTCAGCCTTCACAGGAAAAATGCCAAGCCAAGGCCATGCACATGAAAATAAGAAATATCATAGTCTTATCCATTCTCTGTATCAGATTTTCAGATTTTCAAATTGCAGAGTATTTCTCTTGTATGGTAACACACATACTCTGGTGACATTGTGGTATCATATTACTCAAGCTCTTGGAGCTAAGAACAGCACATCAGTTGGAAAAGTGTGGATTATTACAGCCCAGACTGATTTTGCATTATCGACACTTGTCCGGGATAAAGATTTGCAAATGTTCCAAGGTGCCCTTTCCTTTATGAGTCACTCCAGCGACGTTCCTGGATTCCAGAGTTTCCTCCAAACCATCAAACCTGATTGGAAAGCAATAGATGATTTTCTCAAGGCTTTCTGGGAGGAAGCTTTTGACTGTTCTGCTCCAAATCCTATGATACCATACATAGTCTCTGGGACATGCACAGGGAAGGAGAGACTGGAGAATCTCATTGGTCCTATTTTTGAAATGCACATGTGTGGCCATAGCTACAGTGTTTATAATGCTGTGTATGCTGTGGCACATGCTTTACATGCTTTGTACTCATCTAACTACAATCATAGAGCAATGGTGACTGGCAAAAAAGAAGAACATCAAGATCTAAGGCCTTGGCAGGTAAGTTACCCACAATGAAGTTATTTTATTTCCATGGTGAGCACAAAGAAGAGGACATCTACTTTTCTTTTCTCTGAATAACTGATGAAAGACATCACACAGAGCATGGCGTCCTGCTAGGGACATATCCAGACTAATTTTTCCTTGTTGTTGTTGTTGTTGTTAACTGCTGTCAAGTCAACTTCAACTTACTGTGACTCTCTGAATGGGAGATCTCCAAGCCATGCTGTCACCAACCACTCTGCCCATGTGTTGTAGGTTCAGAGCAGTGGCTTTCTTGATTGCATATATCCATCTGTGATGCAGTCCACTGCTTTCTGTACTGCCTTCTACCCTCCCAAGCATTATTACCTTTTCTAATGAGCCATGTTCTCTCATGACATGTCCCGAGTATAACAGTTTCAGCTTAGTCATCTTGGCTTCTAGGGACAATGCAGGATTGATTTGCTCAAGGACCCATTTACTGGTCTTTTTACAAGTCTGAGGTATCTGCAGAACTCTTCTGCAGACTACATATTGATGTTTCTAGCAGCCAACAGGAGCTCTTCTCCAGCACCACATTTTGAATGAGTTGATTTTCTTCCTATTAGCTTTCTTTGCTGTCCAGTTTTCCCAACCATTCATATAAATTTGAAATACAAAGGCATGGACAATCCTAAGTGTAATATTCAATGATGCATCTTTACACTTCAGGATCTTGTCTAGTTCCTTCACAGCTGCCCTTCCAAGTTCTATTCTTCTTCTGATTTCTTGACACAAGCTCCATTCTGATTAATGATTGAACCAAGGTGTGGAAAATCTTGAACTATTTCAGTGTGTGCTTACTTTAAATTTATGCAAATTCTGGTCATTAGTTTTGTTTTCTTCATGTTCAACTGTAAACACAAATTTCTACTTTCTTACTTGACTTTCTTCAGTAATCATTCAAAGTCTTCACTATTTTCTCCTAGCAGTATGGTGTCATCTGCATATCTTAAATTGTTAATGTTCCCTCCTTCATTTTTTCATACTTTCATCCTTTTTGTCAAATCCTGCTTTACACATCACATGTGCAGTATACAAGTTAAATATATAGGGTAATAAAATGTAGCTTTGCCAGACACCCTTGCCAACTGAGAATCATTCAATTTCTTTGCATTCTGTCCTGATGGTAGCCTTTTGTCCTGAATGCAGGTTATTCAGCAGAACAATCAAATGATGTTGCACACCCAATTCTTTAAGAGCAATCCATACTTTTTTCAGGATTTACATAGTCAAAGAGTTTTCTCTAACTGATAAGGCACAGGCTGAGTTTCTTTTGAAACAGTTTGGTGAGCTCTGTTATCCAACATATATTTGCAACATGGCCCCTACTTTCTCTTACTTTCCTAAACACAGATTGAACATCTGGTATTCCTGGCTTCATATATGGCAGAAGTCTTTGTTGTAAACTTCTGATCATCATTTTGCTGGCAAGTCTAGAAGGAAAGGTATATGACTAAGCCTAGTGTAGGTCCTCCTAGGGAACTATTTTGCTACACAGAGCTGTACTGAATTACATCCAATTTATCCAGTTGTATGGGTTTACAAATATACATTTCTCTTTCTTTCTACTGTACAGCATGGAAATATTTTGTTTTCATCCATCTTTTAGTGAAAAAAAAACTTTCCTTGGCAAATTTGCGTTAAATATTCTGACCAATGAAAGCAACAAAACTTAATTCCAATTAACTTGTTTCTCTGGATGCACTGTAGATGTGACTGTGTCTTGTTCTATCCATGAATAAGAAAGGGATAGAATTGTTATTAGATTCTGCTATGAAAACGCCAACATGTATTTTTTTCTTTTCTTTCTTTTTTTACTTTCACTTAGCTCCATCCTTACCTTCAGGGTATTTCATTTAACACTTCAGCTGGTGAAAGAGTGGCTTTTAACGATGACTGGGAATTTAGAGCTGGATTTGACATCATGAACTTGGTGACCTTTCCAAACAGATCCTTTGTGAATGTGAAAGTTGGGCATGTGGATCCCAGTGCTTCAGGGGGGAATCTATTCAAAATCAATGACACCATGATTACCTGGCATAAGAGCTTTAATCAGGTGTGGAAATCATTAGTTTTCTTGAGGAATCATCATGAGAGTGAGTCTTGAAAGAGTCAAAAGCAGAAGTATCTTTACGGTGTAAATCAAGCCACCTTGTTGATGATCCAGCCTGTGTGATGAAGCCAATATACAGTATACTGAAAAACAGAAGCAAAATGAATCATAGAGTTGGAAGAAACTGCAAGGGTCATTCAGTCCAGCCCCATGAAATGTCAGTGTCTCAAATATCTGAGGTCTTCTTCACTTTGATCATCCTTGTTATGTTGAAGCAAGGCCTAGCTGATCAGTTGCTTTATCTAACTCTGCATTATTCTCTATTTTTCCCCCCTATGTCCCTTAATGATTAAATAAAAGCTTGCCTCCCCCTGCTCCATTTTAATTATTTTTCACCTTCCCAAACAGATCCTGCCACTTTCGATCTGCAGTGACTTTTGCCATCCAGGCTCTCAAAAAAGCAAGAGGGAAGGGGAGAAATTTTGTTGTTATAACTGTGTTCAATGTCCAGAAGGGAAGATTTCAGACAAAATAAGTAAGTGGTAATGTTATTTCAGCAAACACAGTTTTGTAAGGGTTCAGTCTTGCCCCCTTGAAAACAGACTATTTTCTTTATTTAGGTCTGACCTACTTTCCACAGATTATATCATTGTGATTTCCTTAGTATAGATCACTTAACAGTTTCTGAGAGATAACAAAGACACCCCAAACAAACAAGAAGCTTAATATATTTGTCAGGATGAAAAATGATTGTCCAGTCTACATCTGATGAAGAATGTCTGATTAGGACGTTAATATATCCTAATACGCTTAATCTATACTGTGTGAAAGTTTAACCTCAGACAGACTGTTGAGAAACTGTTGATGGTACTATATGTGTTAACATTCCCGCTCACTGCTTCCACCCCTTAGCATGTAGATAAATATCTACTGGCTGTGGTTATGCTCCAAGCAACAAGTGAACTTACTGAGCCTTTTTCAAAAGATGGCATCCTCTTGAAATGTGGACATGAGAGAAGTGGGACCATAATGACATTTCCATATGATGCCATCACTGTCACTCTCCTCTCACATTGTCAGTCAGCATATCAATGGCTTCTGATTGCGTGAGCCTTCCATCGCAGCCAGACATGCGGAAGGACCAGAAGTGCGATGATGTGCTTTCTTCCCCGTATGGAAGAAGGCAAGCTGCAGTGTGCGAGGAAAGGCTGTGTTTTTTTAAAAAACATCTTTTCCAAAATCAAGCTGCAAAATGTAAATGACAGCATGGATGTCAATAGAAGCAATAATTCCTGCACTGGAATCAGCCATGAAAATTGGCCTTATGTTCCATATGATTAAGCTATATGATTCCTCCCTCTGTCTTTTTCCCCAGATATGGTTGATTGTTTCCAGTGTCCGGAAGATCAACATCCGAACAAGCACCAGAATCAATGCATCCCAAAAGTGATAACCTTTCTGTCCTATGACAAACCATTAGGGAAAGGTTTAGCTTCAGGAGCTGCTTCCCTTTCCTTGATGACTGCTGTGGTGCTTGAGACATTTGTCAAACACAATGGTACCCCCATTGTCAAAGCCAACAATCGGGAGATCACCTATACTCTCCTTGTTTCCCTCCTGCTGTGCTTCCTCTCTTCTTTCCTGTTCCTTGGCAAGCCGAGAGAATTCAACTGCCTTCTCCGACAAACCATTTTTGGGATAATTTTCCCAGCAGCTATTTCTTGTGTTCTGGCCAAAACCATCACTGTGACTGTAGCTTTCGTGGCCACCAGGCCAGGATCCAACATGAAGAAGTGGATGGGAAAAAGAATGGCCAGATCCATTGTCATCTCTTGGTCCATCATTCCAGTGGCCATTTGTGCAACTTGGTTTGGAACATCTCCTCCATTCCCAGATTTAGATGTACACTCCTTTGTTGGAAAAATCATTGTGCAGTGTAATGAAGGTTCTCCCCTCTTCTTTTTTCTTGTCCTGGGCTACATGGGTCTTCTGTCTATCATCAGCCTCACTGTGGCATTCTTAGCCAGAAAATTGCCAGACAGTTTTAATGAAACCAAATTTATTACCTTCAGCATGTTGATTTTTTGCAGTGTTTGGTTGTCATTTGTTCCCACCTACCTGAGCACAAAGGGAACAGACGCAGTAGCTGTGGAGATCTTCTCTATCTTAGCTTCCAGTGCAGGGTTGCTTTGTTGTATATTTCTCCCCAAATGTTACATCATTATATTTAAGCCAGAGCTGAACAGCAGGAAGCAGCTAAGCAGGAGAAAGACTTAATGCAGGAACCTTTTTGAAATTAAAAGTGTCAGTTTCAACTTCCTACTCATTCAATACTGCACATATTAAAATCTTAAATAGAAATAAGTTGAAAATGATAGTAACTTTTTATTTCAAAATTGTGATGAGTAGCAGCAGTAAAATGCCAGAAAAAATATTAACCTTTTTATGAAAGAACTGTTTATGGAATGTCCAGGAAGGGCCGTTACTGACTTGATAAGTTGACCTAAACTGATCTTGTCTTTTCTTGGCCATACAAAAATATATACGCCAATGTTGTTCCTTCTGTGTTTGAGGTGTATTAATTGGAAATTATTCCCTTCCTCTCTGATATCTTTGCTATGTCATTACTCTTTCTTCTCACCACAGAGGGCCATTGTAGAATTCATAGGTTTTTGCTGCCCTGTTTTTCTCCCACATGAGATTTCTGTCTATCGTCAGCTTCAGTATGACTTTCCTAACCAGACACTTTTAACAGAGGCAAGTTTATCACCATCAGTATGTTGTCCTTTTTTGGTTATCCTTTCATCTCACCTACTTGAACACTAAGGGTACAAACTGGTAGCTTTTTAGGTCTAATCCATTTTAGCCTCTGGCACTGGGTGGATATTCTTTATCTTTCCCTCAATATATGTTAAATTATTGTGCAGAAACCTTAGCTGAACAGAAGGGATAATTTACATAGGAGAAAGAATTAAAGCATCAATCTTCTCACACATACCAAATTTCAAAATATTTAATTTCAAAATATGAAGAATTTGAACATTTGTGGTAAATGCTTATCAAAATCTGATTAGTATGAAATATTATTTTATGAGGAGAGTGAATGAGCAAAGGTTTCTAAGTGGCCTGGAATCATTTTATTGATTCTGAGAAAGATATCTATTTCTTCCCCTTCCTACTTTTATACAGGCATGTACACACTAGTTCTGTTCCTTCTGTTGAATTTGTGGATTGGAAGGAAAACACTCCCTTCCCTATTGGTATCTCTGTTACATCACTCTTCTTGTGTGAAGGCTTGGATATATAAGTATACTGAACATATGCTCCTAAATTGTGTTTCATATGTTGCAACAGAAGTACCTGCTTTTTATTTCTGATTTCTTCCTCATTTGTGGATTCAGGGTCAACAGTTCAGAGGTTTATTTTTAGTTTATACGTCAGAAGTTGACAGGCTCTTCCTTTGAGGGTTTATGAAGACCATCACATATGTTTTCTCCCAGTGTGTGCCTTCCACAGTAATACGTGGCTGTGTCCTCAGCTTTCAAGTTGGTTAGCTGCAAATACGACGTACTGATGGAAGTGTCCACAGTGATAGTGACTTGACCTTCAAGAGTCTTTGGATAGAATGTCTTGAAGTTATTGGTCCAAATATTGCCAACCCACTCAAGTCCTTTCCCTCGTGTCTGTCTGGCCCAGAATATTGTATACTGAGTAAAATTATATCCAGATGCTTTGCATATCAATCTTACTGATTCTCCAGGTCTTTTAAGTTCAGGACCAGACTGGACAAACTGAATTTGAGAGTGGACACCTATGGATAAATGAAGAGTACAGGTGATAGAACCCATATCTACCATGCTTTAGGGAATTATATAATACTGATTCTTGGTTCTTATATTATATTTATTTGTCCGTTACATAGGTTATATTCCCTAAGAGCCAAAGACTGGACTTCCTTTTTATTTGTTGCCTTAAGTATGTCTTTTGAGGCAGAAAGTTTAGAGTCTACATTTATTAGTCTATCAATAAATATATTAATATTCTCCATGTAGTATTACCCAGTCAGATCCAACCAATTACATCATGACATCTGCAAGCTGTAGATACTTCAATATCAAAAACTCTTCTGATGAAAATAAAAGAAAATCCAAGAATATGCATGAATCTGAGAAATAAAGCAACTGAGCTGTTTATTCAAGGCATCCTCTATATTAGCATCCCCTCTATTTGTCTTTTTCACTGTCCATTTCAGTCATTCTTCAGACTTTGACTGGCTGGCTAACAAATTAAATTAGCAGAAAGTGTTCACTTGTGAATATTGTCTTACCTGGTAACACAGAAGCCCAAAGGAGGAGATATGGTCAAAGAGACATGGTTTCCATTCACTAAGATGAGAAGACGATGCTATCTTCTTTGGGAAAGATTTGCTTTAAGTATTTGAACAGGAAGTGCACATTTCCAATTTGCATATGGATAGTGCAGTAGATGTAAAAAGGTAGAATCTGATCATTTCTGGGATGGATGGTCCCAGAAGAACAAATCTCCTTGTAGCACTGAGGGTGTGTTCACCATGTTCAAAGGGTATATTATGCTTTCAGAGTAAAGACATTTTTTTTCACTATTACACTGCCATATTTCAGGACAAAAAATTGTGGCAACAGCACCATGTGGCCATCCGTGATTTCCAGGCACGGGAACAGCCCCAAGACGTGGGGAAATGTTCTTCCCCAGACCAATCATATACAGCATGTAGTGGGATATTAGACATGCTGTATATATATATATACATACACACACACACACACACAGGAACTCTTTTAAGTTCTTATGTCCAAAGCACTGTGTTTACCTCCATGTGAGCAGAGCTTCCACTAAGTGGCCAGACATACATGGGCAAAAACTCAAATACTAAGTGGACACCCAAGATAGACTGGCATAAGAGTTTGCGTACACGCGTGTGTATACAGATGTGTAGCACCCATCTGTGTCTGTCCCTGGAAAATAGTCCATTTTGGAGGCATGATCCTGCTCTATATGTGGTATGACAGATTTGTCATAAATTTCCAAAAAAAAAATAATAATACCTGTTCTGATTCTTTAATAATTAAAGTATTTCGATTTTGCCCTGGATTTGAAGATGATGTTTCAATGACTCACTCCCATCCCAAATTGCAATCACATGGGGAGGTAATCTGTACATCTAATCCCCAGAGGGAGGTAGACAAATCTGGCATGTGTATATCTACACATAATATCATGATGATGGTGGTGCTGTCTATGTCTGACAATAGATACTGAAACTGGCTCCACTTCTCCTTGAGTGCACTTGCTATTTCATTAGTACATACCCCACCAGCCAGGATAGGATGATGAGGCCAGTTGCTTTGGAGTGGAGTGGGCTTCCCCTCCCCCATGTTTCCCCCATGTTTTTCCCCTCACTTACTCTACATTGACTGAACTATTGGGTTAATACTGTACTGGTGTGTGTGTGTGTGAGTGTGTGTGTGTGTGTTTTAAGGAGATAATTTAGTTCAAGCAAAGCAGGTAAGGCAGATAGGAAGCATAGGGAATAAGTTAGTGATGAGTATCTGGTTTTACCATTACGGCCAAAAATGTAGGATTGAAAAGAATATTTGAAAAATGTTCAATCATTGTTGCTCTCATCCAATCATAGAGACCACAAGGGCCATTGAGTCCAACTCTTTGCCATGCAGGAATACACAACCAAAGTACTCCCTATAGATGGCTATCCATCTCTTTAAAAACTTCCAAAGAAGGGCACTCCATCACACTCTGAGGCAGTCTGTTGCATGGTTGAATCTGTTTTCCTGTGGAATCCATTACCCCATGTCCTAGTCTCTGGAACAGCTGAAAACAAGATTGCTCTATCTTCCATATGACATCTCTACAAATACTTAACTTAATCTTCTCTTCTCCAAGCTAAACATTCCCAGCTTCCTAAGTTGCTCCTCATATGGCATGGTTGCCAGGTCTTTTATCATTTTGGTTGCCCTCCTCTGGACACGTTCCAGCTTGTCAATATCCTTCCTGACCTGTGATATCCAGAACTAGTCACAGTATTCCAGGTGGGGTTTGACCAAAACAGAATAGAGTGGTACTATCACTTCCCTTGACCTAGACACTATACTCCTATTGATGCAGCCTAGAATCATATCTGCATTTTACCTGCCACATTATACTATTGACTTATGTTCAGCTTGTGGTCTAATAAGACTCGAATATCTCTCTAGTACTAGTAGTAGTAGTAGTAGTAGTAAATAATAATAATAAGAAAAACAATACCAACAACAAAAGCAGCAGAAGCACCACCACCACCACCACCACCACAACAACAACAACAACCAGGCTTCCCTATTTGTCAGGAAACCCTAATGAGAATTCTATATACGCAGGAATCTTTGCGGTCCAGGACTTGTTACGTATAAAAAAGTGGGGTTTTTACAAGCAGAAATAGTCATTTTCTGCATAAAACAGTAAGTTTTCTGTCCAGAAAACAGATTTTGTTTTTGTTTTTTTGCACCAAGAATAATCAATTTCATCCTGGAACCCCTAGAGCTAGAAGGTTACCACATGTTTCAGACCTTTGTCCAGAAAAGGGGCATGGGGATTGCCAGATAATTATCTAGTATGGTGAGATTCAGAGAGGATTTTTTTAAAATAAAAATGTTATTAGGTAAGTGTCCAGTTCTGGGCACCTCAGTTCAAGAAAGATATTGATAAGCTGGAGCGTGCCCAGAGGAAGGCGACCAAAATGGTGAAAGGTCTGGAAGCCATGCCCTATGAGGAGCGGCTTAAGTTGGTGGGAATATTTAGTCTGCAGAAGAGAAGGTTAAGAGGGGACATGATAGCCATGTTTAAATATTTGAAGGGATGTCATGTCAATGAGCTTGTTTTCTGCTGCTCCAGAGACTAGGACAAGAAGCAATGGATTCAAGCTGAAGGAAAGGAGAGTCCACCTGAACCTCAGGAAGAACTTCCTGATGGTCAGAGCTGTCTGGCAGTGGAATATGCTGTCTTGGAGTGTGGTGGAGTCTCCTTCTTTGGAGGGTTTTAAGCAGAGGCTGGATGGCCATCATTTAGAAATGCTTTGATGTGTGTTCCTGCATAGCAGGGGGTTGGACTGGATGGCCCCTGGGGTCTCTTCCAACTCTATGATTCTATGATTCTACAAGCTAGTCTTAGTAAAATTTTCACAACTTTCAAAATTGCATTTGCTTGTGAATTCAAAGACATTCTGGCTCTAATTCACCCAACTCTCTATACATTGCTTCTTTATTTTGGGCTATGGTCAGGAAGAGGATGCGAACTGTAGGCAGCTGTTACATCTGTCTCTCTTTGAAAGAGTTCCATGATTCTACACTTTGTATTTGTGTTGGAGGAAACCACTGTGAGCGTACTTCCAAACTGACGTATGTTCATACAAAAGGGTGTGTCTAAAGTAATACATCCTTGTGGTTTAATGGTAGAGGAGGAACAAAAGGGATACTGAATGTGTGGTCTTCTCAAACTGTAGCCTCCATCACTCTTCACCATTGGCCATGCTAATTAGGGCAGTTGTCTGCCAACTTGTGGAAGGTTGTATATCTCTATCTAGTTTCAGGTAAATAACAAAACAGCAATAAATGGTAAAAAAAAAATGAAGGACATAGTCGTTTAGACTAAGTATTCAAAGACTTGTCCTAATTATCCACGGTATTCAGACTATTATTCCTGTTACTACTATTACTATTTTCCAGGAGATCTGCAAGAAGAAAATGCTTCATCTGCATGGAAGATGCCTCACCTGCATTTTGTAAGCTGGTTGTTTCATGAAAACCAATAAGCTGCAACATGTAAAGCATCAGATGGAACAGCAAGATCCAGGTTCTAGTCCCCACTCAAGTAAGCTATTCACTAAGTAGTCTTTTCTCCCACTACTATTCGATTTTCAGCCTAATCTGAATCACAGAGTTGCTCTGAGGCTAAAGGAACAAACTTTCTCCAGAACTGCTTGAAGAAGGATGTGATGCAATTGCCCTTGTTGTGACTTATGGTGACCCTAAAGTGAGTGTATCATGGGGTTTTCTTGGCAGAATTTGTTCAGAGGGGGTTGCCCTTGCCTTACAGATAAGAACCAAGCAGATTTCCCAAACATGACTGTATTACAGACTATTTTTGTATAGGCCAGCTGTCTTCCTTTCTCACTGTGGGTTCCTCCCCATCTGGCACAGTAATACACAGCAGTGTCTTCCTGCTTCAGGTTCTTTATGACCAGGAATAATAAGTTGTTGGCGTTGTCTCTAGAGATGGTGAACCGTCCTACAAAACTGTTACCATAATACTGATTGTCTCCATTGCCATTGGTGATGGAACACACCCATTCCAACCCTTTGCCTGGTGTCTTCCGTGCCCAATGCATCCCGTTGCTGGTGTAGGTATAACCTGACACTTTACAAGAAATTGTTACAGAACTTCCAGGTGGTTTCACTTCATCAGCAGATTGCACTAGTTGGATTTCAAGCTTCACATCTGTATGGATAAAGCAGATAATATTTGTTGAACTCAAACTTTCTAAACCTAGATGTCTTGTTCTCTTGGCTCCTGCTCAGCAAATCTAAAATCCTGATCCTTTCCTTTTCTTTTCTTTTTTAAATTGAATAGTCTGGGTACTCTGTTCTTGCCAATGGAGGATATAGAATATAGAGCTCAGAAAATTTACTTTTTGGACTACAAGTTCCAGTATCCCACTCAGCTGGTTTAATTCTGTAAGTTGCAGCCCAAATACCAATACTTCTAACCTGTGGTTGGATCAGGCACCATGAGAGAACTGTTTTTATATGCTTGTAGAGGCCATGTTTGTAGCACAGGATGCTTGCTATTAGAGATAATGAGACTCAGACAACAAATTTTGAAAAGATATTTTGAAAATTTTTTTTTCATGGATTCTTATAAGCACTGCTGGAATAGAGAGTTGTTACAAAGTTTTGGAATCTAAAACACTAAGTGGACTTGCAATAGACTGCACTAAACCTGACCTTTCTTCTCTCTGATACTTTTATCACTTTGAAATCTATAATGCCCACCTGGGAAACAAAACAGAAACAAAAGGAAATGGCAAAAGCAAATTTTTCCCATTTCCACAATCCCTGCTACTTCTTGGCTTTCTTGCAGTCTGAATCTTCCTGTCAAGGGATACCCAGAATGGTATATATGATGATAAATATTGTCATTCATTTGCCTAATTTGCATAGTTTTACAAATAAATAAGACAGTTTGCATTTTAGTGGCTTCCTGTTTGTCTTAGTGTTCAGACTCTGCTGGCAAGAATGAGCAAGCTTAAGTGACTAGGTCCCAAATACATTCTACACACAATCACCTGTTTTCTTTCCTAAATGACCTGGGCCATTCACTTTTGAAATAGAGAAGAACTGAAGAGAGCCAGTGTGGTGTGTAGCAGTTTGGGAGTTGCACTATGACCCTGGAGATCAGGGTTCAATTCCCTGCTCGGCCATGGAAAATCACTTGGTATCATTGGGCAAGTCTCATACACTCTCAGCTCCAGAAAGCCCCATGGTATTTTCACCTTAGGGTCATCATAGGTCAGGCCATTTCCGCACGAGACTCTTGTAGTGCTATGGTTCCACTTTCAACATCCTATGGAATCCTGGGGTTTGCAGTTTAGGAAGGGGCCAGTCGACCCCTCCCGAAACTGCAAACCCCAGGATTCCATAGGAGGTTGAAAGTGGAATCATAGTTCTATAACAGTCTCGTGCGGAAATGGCCTCAGAAAGGACTTGAAAGCACACTACAACAACAACAGAACTGAAAAACAAAGGCAAACAAACGGCAACCAAGAGCAAAAATAGCAGCAAGAAGGAGGAATGTGAAGCCCGGGTGCTCATGGACTTCATATTTTATCATAAATGCCAGTTTTTAATATTATTCTCATTGGAGATGTACTTATTCAAAAGTTATTGTATTTGTTTTGCATTGTTTTCTTTCTATGCACCTATTTGTTATTATTGTTGCTGCTACACCTATTGTGATGTGCCTTCAAGTTGATTCAGACTTATGAAGACTATGGCCTTTGGCCTATGGCCATTTTTGCACTATAGCATTATAATACTATTATCCCACTTTCAACATCCGGTGGAATTCTGGGGTCTGTAGTTTACTGAGGCCAAAGAGGTCTCTGGTTGAGAATTCTAAAGGCCCCTTCCTAAATCGCAAACCCCAGGAATCCAGAGAATGTTGAAAGTGGAATAAAAGCTCTATAACAGTGTAGTGCAGAAATGGCCTTTGTTTGGTTGGTAAGATTTATGCAGAGGAGATTTCCCATTGACTTCCACCAAAGCTAAGAGAGTGGGACTCACTCAAGGTTACCCCGTGGGCTTCCTTGGCCATATGGGGATTTGAACCCTGGTCCCCCAAAATCCTAGTCCAATATTCAAAGCATTTCCCCACACTACCTCACATTTTGTGTGCTACTTGCAGCCAAGACATGTTTTTGAATAAACAAATAAATGCACTTTTAGTCCTTACATTCGTGTTTTCTACAGAACAAAGGGATTGGGAGATAGAGTTCCAGTCCTTCATCTTCTCCACCAGGTGGGAAAGTTTAACATTGCTGTTCTGCTCAAACTAAGAAAAAAGTGAATTATCTCACTCCCTTTTTGCCATGCACAAATGCTACTGTTTCAGTTTAAAAGCATATGGGAGATGCGGGGGGGGGGGAGAAAAGCGGACCTGCAGCTAAGGTGAAGTTTAGCCCTTGAAGCTTTCTGTGTAAGTAGGTTCTTGATTTTCTTGCTTAAGCAGATAGCCACCACAAAGAAAAGGACTTCTCTTCAGACATGTCACTGTCTCTGTGAGGAAAGTAATGACGGAGGGGAGTGGTCTAAGTGCTCCCCAGCTTCTCTTCTTCAGAAAGCAAGGTGAAAATGCTTGAGCAGGGTTTATGTCGTCTAATGAAAATGGTAGAATTCTAGAGCATTTTCCTTTCAACGCTGGTGCTCTCTAGTGGTCCAAGAAAAAAACTGAACTCATAATGTATCAAAAATTAGTTCTCTGAAGCCTTATTCAGCCATCCTAAGATCTAACCATGGAGGAGATGTGTGGAGATAGCCATATGTGGTGGTGTACTTACTCTATCCCCCAACCTTCCTGTGTTTAGCTGGATAGCTGAAAAATAATATGTAGCCATCTTTAATTTAACATAATTGGAGTCCTTTATGCAATCAGGAATCCCGTTATCACGCAAAGGGCTGTAACAATGGTCAGATGAATGTGGTTGCAATCTCTTTCTGATCTTCTGGTTCAGCCTGGAACGGCTCACTGGACCAGCCTGCATGTGCCCGTGTCTCCCCTATAATTACGTTTTGGAGTATATGAAGTCATTTCTAACTGGAACATGGTTTTTGCTTCCACTCAGGATCTGAGTCATTACTTTATTTAGGCTGAAATGTTGTGTAGTGATTTGAGCATTGGACTACAGACAACAGACCCTAGAGACCAAGATTTGATTTCCCACTCAGCCATGGAAACCCACTTGGTGACCTTGGGCTCAGAAAACCCTCTGATAGGTTTGCCTTAGGGTTGTCATACATCAGTAACAACTTGAAGGCACACAAAGACGATATGTATGGGAAGTGATGGGGTGGAAAGGGAAGGAGAATGTGGCACCCCATTGGAAGCTTGGAACTTTTGAGACAGTGCATATGTGGAAATTTAATATACAGTTTGCTGTATTGCTGTCAGTTATATACATTGTGACTTAAATGGTGATTGCGTTTGCAAAGACCGATTATGTTTGGCCTGACAGAACCCAGAAAGAGGTACAATTGCAAAACTTTGGAAAGCTTTTTGGATTTAAGATTTTCAAATGCTACATTCTGAGGCTGAGCATCAAATCTTTGCACAGCCGTTAGAACACTCACTAATTGCAGAGGTGGATTCTTGGTCGGACAATTATGCTTCTGCCATAATATTGAGTTTACCAGAGAATGTTGTGTGATGCTGATGTTTGACAAAGTTTTTAACGTGGATCATCCATATACAGATTGTTAAGTCTGAAATCCTACGTACACTCACCTGGAAGAAAGAGCCATTGAATTCAGTCACAGAGACTTCAGAGTAGATGTACATAGAATTGTTTTGTTGAGTCTAGTAAAATACACTGGAGAAGACATAAACCTATCAGTTCCATTTAAGACCCAGAAGGAGGGGAGAACTGCAGAAGCAAGCACTTTTAATAAGATCCCATAAGGATACTACTATTGATTTAATCAAAATGATGTTGCTGCTTGCAAAAAAAAAAATCTTAAAAACTCAAAGGGCATAAAAGGAACTCATTGCCAGTATTTTCTTCCTTGTAGCAACTGATATCCAATTACGATGTCCAAGTACAATCCACACTGAGATTTTTCTACTTTGATAAGGATATGGCTTAATATCAGTCTTTTTCCTCAATAATATCTCAAATAGAAAAGTCTTTGGTAAGGAAAAGTCAAATTTAGCACATAGCTTTGCTGATGAGGATCAATAGCTTGTGTGGAGAGAATTCTATTTGACTAATCTCAGGCATTTCTTCATGTTATTTTGTAAGTACTTTTTGCCTTCTCTGCATACAGATGTATTTCAATTGTCTTTAGCATCAGACATAGTGGGTAATCTGTTATTATGGTCAGATTGTTAAATAAGGAAATGTGATAAGGACAATGATGATCATGGTGACAATTGTGATGATCTTCCTAACAGTTGGTACTATTAATGTACAGTTGAGGACAAGGGGGTTACAATCTAAACTTTGGCAATGAGAGTTGATAAAGGAAAAGGAAGGGAATGAAGGGAATGCATCAACGAAAGACTGATTATTTCAAGATTGTAGAATTAGTTTTAGTGCAGTGGTTCTCAATCTGTGGGTTCCCAGATGTTTGTGGACTTCAGCTCCCAGAAGCCCCAGCCACTATGGTCAATGCTCAGGGCTTCTGGGAGCTGAAGTCCAAAACATCTGGGGACCCACAGGTTGAGAACCACTGTCTTAGTGATAGGTTTAGGAACAACAGCTCACAGGTTCTAGTAGGCTACAGAGATTACATTATTAGGAAATACTGGATGATATTATAAGGTTGTTTTAAGGATCATTGACAAAATGGAGCATTGTTTGATCAGTGTGGATTTAGTAATCCATCCCATTGCATTCAGGAACTATACCTTTAGGAATATGTTGCTCCTCCACAAAGTCCTCCCTTTCAATCTTATTATAGTACAATGGTGATTCTTGGCTCTCATACACTATGACAAACTAGTGCAAGCTCTGGAAGGTTCTGCCAAACTGGTAAGGCTTCGGTCATGGGCTCAGAGGCAGACTGCATGTCTATCATCTGAGAATCTGCTTAGCTGTGTATAGAGAGCCTTATCACTAGAAGGCTTCCCCTCAGGAAATATATTTGCTAAAGCAACCACGAACACAGTGCTGGTGTGGAGTAGCTATGATCTTCACTGTTAGATAGACTACCAGCACCTGACAGGATGCATGTCTCTTGCCATAGATATGCTGCATGTGTATTAGTATATGTAATAGAATAGTTTTCCTAGACTAAACAGGTTTATAGTTTCCTAAGTGCTACAATCTATCAATTACCAATTGCTACTTGTAATCATTTATCCAGCTGGATCTTGTAAAGTATCCCAAGAGGCTAAACAGTTAAGCACTGCATTGTTTGATGTCAG
This sequence comes from Iguana delicatissima, assembly GCA_948472985.1. Taxonomy (NCBI): domain Eukaryota; kingdom Metazoa; phylum Chordata; class Lepidosauria; order Squamata; family Iguanidae; genus Iguana; species Iguana delicatissima. The sequence continues at coordinate 368,110 of CAOKZL010000439.1, forward strand.
TTTATATCTGGCAAGGAAAAAACAATCAGAAGGGGGAATATGAAAGTAGCAGGAAGGTGTTATGGGAATAGGGAATGCAAAGATAAGGAGACAGGAACGCTTTCTAGCTCCCATGATGAAAGATGTGTACATAACAAAGAATCTGGGAAAGTGCTGGTGGGGTGATGTAACATTTATGATTTCCACCAATCATTGCTATGCAAGCCTAAATTTGTGTGACAAGGTATAAAATCTGTAACCATCTCATACACTGTAGCTTCAGCAGCTTCTCAGGAAAGTTGCTGCACTGCTTGCTTAGCTCCAAATAAATGCTTCTGTTCAAACTCTGAGTGAAGTTTGTGAGCGCACATTAGCCAGCATATGACAGCAGCAATGAAATCAGAGATCTACAAGGTATTTGATGGAATTAGTATTTTAGCTTTAGTCTGAAAAGCATTTAAGTAATAGCTGGCTACTGACCTGAAAAATAAAGACTGGGTCCTTGAAGAATTTAGACATGAGGGTCTGTTAGCAAAGTAACGTTATCAGTGAAGGACAACGCAGAAGACAGGTGGCATCATCAGCATCATCTATTATTTAAAAAAAAATCATTTAGGCATACTAACTAATGCCCACAGTCTCGCAATCTAGAAAACATGGGACAAGCAGGGGTTTAGTGAGGAAATTGGAATATACAGCTGAATGAATAAGTTTTTAAAAACCAAACAAGTGGAACTTACAACAAAATATTGCAATGTGGGTTTCCTCTAGTTATTTTTACAGTCAGCAAGCCATCGATAATCCGTGTGATTTCCCACTCTGACAGTTGCTTTCAGTCTTTGTGGGACCCCCTGTACTTTAACAAAAACTCAGTTTTATATTGCTACTGAGGACATGTGACAGAAATGAGAAGGAACAATAGAGACTGAGCAGGTGAAAATGATGAGTGAAAAGGTACATAAATGGAAAGAAAGATCTATCTTTTTTCTATCTATGCAATTTTAAGTCTATTTGTGATTCCATAAGATTTTTTTTCCTGTCTAAAATGTGCATTCATTTAACATAGGCTGTGCAAGCCTCCTTTGGAAGTTACTTAATAAGTAATGCAAATATACATTGTTTAATGGCACAACCATATTTCTTCTTTTTTCCCCCTATTTTATAGAAGAGAGGCCTTTCTAAGAAATGTACCATACAAATCAAACTTTGATTACTGAATTCATCCTTCAAGGTTTCCCAGGTTCAGCAGAGTTACAGAAGTATATATTTATGCCTATACTATTTATGTACATCCTCACTGTCTTTGGCAACATCCTAATCATTTTCATCATCGTCCATGATCACCATCTGCACAATCCCATGTACTTCTTTCTGGGGAATTTCTCTTTCTTAGAGATCTTTTATGTCACCACCCTGTCACCTAAGATGCTGGCCAACCTTCTGGCTGAGAGAAGAACTATCTGTTTCTACTGTTGCATCACCCAAGCCTTCTTCCACTTCTTACTTGGGGCCACTGAATTTTGCCTGCTTGCTTCCATGTCCTTTGACCGCTATATAGCTATATGCAACCCCTTACATTATAGCACCATAATGAACCACAGACTCTGTCTCTGGTTAGCTTTGGGATCGTGGCTGGGAGGGTTCTTCACTGTCATTGCTCAGACTATCTTGATTTGTCAGCTTCCATTTTGTGGTCCCAATCTGATCAACCATTTCTACTGTGATGTGACACCACTGTTGAGTTTGGCTTGCGCTGATACACACATCCTTGAACAGCTGGTTTTAGTGGGGTCAGCCCTTCTTCTGTTCAGTTCCTTCTTGTTCACTCTCATCTCGTACATTTTCATAATCTTCACCATACTGTGCATTCCTTCTTCTTCAGGGAGAAAAAAGGCTTTCTCAACTTGTGCTGCCCACCTCACAGTTGTGTCCATACAATATGGAACGGTCATGTTCATGTATGTGAAGCCCAAGGCAAACTCATCCTTGGAGGTAAACAAGGTAGTTTCTGTACTGAACACAGTTATAACTCCTCTGCTCAACCCCTTCATCTACACCCTGAGAAATAAAGATGTCAAAGAAGCTTTGAGGAAAGTAAGAAATTTTTAAAAAAGGATCCCGTGATGGAGAGGATTTTATCTGGACTAAATGAACTTGATTATAAAATATGTCAAAGAGGGTAATGAAAACTCACTATTTCCTCTGGATGTGCTAAAATAATTTTATTTATAGGAATGTTTAATTTGGATTAATTGTTTAATGCTTTTTAAAACATATTGCTTTAGCTATTTTTTTTCATCGTACTTCGTAAATCAATTGGAATCTCCTTTTAGAAGAAATGCTGCCTATCAATCAATCAATCAAATCAATCAAATACAATATTTTATCTATCATTTTGCTTTTGGAGTAGATGAGTGTATCCAGAGAGGATAATAATTACCTGTGAAATTTGGAGAGAATGAACTAAGTCCTTATGTACTGCCTCCCATTTGACAATATATGCCACCATGTAGAGATTGGTACAAGGAGCAATGGATAGCAAGTTCATTAACTTTAATGTATTATGTTATATGAAAAAATTGAGTCATGTCAAATTAATTAGTGAAATAATTGGTTTTATACACGTAGTTCATATATATAATGCATTAGGCTAGATTATTTGCTCGCTGTCTTCTTATTTATTAATGTTATGACCCTAGCAACGAATTACAAGACCAACAAATTACTTGATTGTGTTTTTACTCTTAGAGATGCAAGAAAGGACTTGTGGTATTCTTCTGCCTCCATTGCCATACTACTACTACTACCAATAATAATAATAATAATAATAATAATAATAATAGCAGCAGCGGCAGCAGCAGCAATAATACAAACAGTAATGGCTGCTGGGATTTAGTCATCTTCTCTCAGACAGTTTGGCTATTGAAGCTGCCATTTTGTGCTGACAACAGGACTGTCCATTATTACTGTGATGTTGGACCCATTCTGAATCTGCCATGTGCTGAAACCAGCCTCATCAAATTCCTGGGTGTACTGGGGATAGTTAACATAACCTCAAGTACTTTGTTCTTCACTGTGGTCTCCTCTATCTGTATCATCAGGACAATTTTAAGAATTGCCTCCAGTACAGGACAGCAGAAAACCTTCTTCGCACATGCTTCCCATCTCACAGGGGTCTCCACTTTTTATGGAGATATTCTCTTCATGTAGTTGAGGCTCACAACACATGCTTCTTTCAGCTTGAAACAAGTAGTCTCAATTCTCTACATGGTGTTAATTCCATTGGTGAACCCTTTCACCTACACTGTGTGAAACAAGAAGGTGAAAGCTTCTTTGGGAACTCCTGTAGCCAAGTGGAGTGTTGTAGCAACATCCCTGTGTGCATCTTTTCCGAGTAGAAATAGACTATTTCCATATCCAGTTCAGCAGTTAGGTACCACATACATGACCTGTTTAAGTGAACTTTTCAGTGGGAGTTGGGCTATCTTGACCCTTTTTGCCCCCATACACAAGGATATTGAATGTTCCTTGAGTATTTAGATTCGAGGCCATGTTCACATAACACTGTTATAGTGCTATTATTATCAACATCCTATGGAATCCTGGGGTTTGCAGTTTAGGGAGGGGCACTTAGAATTCTCAGGCAGAGAGCTCTTGGGCCTCAGTAAAGTACAAACCCCAGAATTCCACAGGATGCTGAAACTGGAATGATATAGCACAATAACAGTGTAGTCCAGAAATGGCCTAAGTTTCCTTCCCCCTACCTGATGAAAATGATTCAATTGCTTCTAATTTCTCTCATTTCTGTGCAGCTCCCTGTGTACAAGCCAGCACCCTCCCTTATGTGACAACATAATCTGTTCTATTCTTCACCTTGTCCAATTATTTCAACTAATCTGTGTGTTTTTTTTCCTCGTATAGTTCTGTCCACAGAACATAACAAAGACTGATTGATATCTGAATCCAGGGAAGCATCCAGTTCATGATAGCATGGCACAGAAAACATGGCACATTGAATGAGGAACATGGCATATTGAATGAGGTGGAACATTTAATTTCTCCAGCACTCTCAAAAGAACACCATGAACAAATAGACCTAGCATCACACAGTAGCACACACGAGAACAGAAGAGAGAGCAGCATGACATTGTGGGTGCAAATTCTTGTTTATTTCATTTTTGCACACACGTATACTTAAAAAGTATTCTGCCAGCAGGGTAAGCTCGGTGCCCTCTTTTCAATTATTTTTCTCATATTGAAACTCTTTGGGGGACAATTTGTTTGCTCAAAAAGCATTCTTTGTGTGTGTGTGTGTGTGTGTGTGTGTGTGTGTATTTAACACAGAAAATAGCATAGTTTGCACAAATACACTGTATTCTGAGCAAATATATTGTCCCTCTCACTAGCTACGCCTGAAACTTTGGCACCAAGGATTTTTTTATAATCTCTGGTTGAGAGATGTCCTTTTGAGAAAATTGTCAAGGAGATAAACTGAAACTTATTTGCTTATCAAGGGCAAGAAAATGTATAACTATTCCTTTTATGACTACATGAAACAGGCAAGCACACATAGCAATGCATCACATCCAACCCATAGGAGTGCAACAGATGCCACAGCAGGCAGCTGCCGATAACACACAAACATATACAGTGTAAAAATACTATAATACACAGTGCAATACAAAAACACGAGAACAGCTGTGCTAAAAGCAGTCCAGCCATAATTATAACACACAGTGTAATGCTACAGCTGGACTACTTCCAGCCCAGGTATTCTTGTGTATTTGGGCATTCAGCAAGGTGTATGTGGAATATTTGGGGAGAGAGAGGAAAGATTTGGTTTGCCTTGAATTGAGATGCATCCGTGTTCCATTTAGAAATGGCAACATCTTTGCTTCCCCCATCTACAGATTCACTATTCCTTCTTGCAAAGGCCATTTTAATTTTGGGAGCAATTTGCATTTGGGAAGCTACAGTCTACTACGTGGTTATGAACTGCACTACTTTCCCTGGGTTAAATATGTGACACAAATGGAAACTACAACAACCCATTGCATTTTCACCAAGAAAGAACATAATAACAATGGGAAGACCAACCTCCCCATTTGCATTGGGCAAAGAAGAAGTAGTTTTAAGGAGCATGGTTTCCTTATCTTGGCAGGAAAATAGAGTAGCTGATCTAGAATCTCAGCTGGATTCTTTTGACACAGTAAAAGAACTTCAGATGGCAGAGTAGAGTGGAGGTGGAAGAGAGCAACTTAACTAAATATGAGATGGGAAAAATACAGAAGGCACTTTGAATAATCTTTCTAAGGACTGAAATTCTGACAAGGAAAACCCTGTACAGTGGCTTCTCTGCTTTTGCAAGAGTTTGGGGTGCAGAACCGTCAGGAAAGTAGAAAAACTGCAAATAACTTCCCCACCCCATGATGCCCTTCCATTCTCCTCCAGAGCTTCCATCCTTCCATTCCTTTGCTTCCGGCCCCAGCATTCCCAAGGGGAAAGAAAAAAAGATAGCTAAAAGGCTTAGCAGAACTTTCCCTTCAGATAGAAAAGAGCAGAATCCTGAGGTTCTAGCTACTTTTGGTTGCTATCTTGAGAAAGGAGGAGTAGAAGCAAGGAGAGCACCTGAATTACCAGCAGCCATTGCGCAGCATAATGTGCAGCCACATGGCAGGGAGGACACACTTGCAGCAGTGGGAGAGGGCTTTGCTCATCTAAGGGTTAAAAAAATGTCCATTTCAAACTTAATCCTCACAAGTCTGGGAAGGGGAGTGCAAGGAAATAGGAGGAGGAAAATTGGGAGGGTAAGGCAAGCACATGCCCCACAAATAATCAAATTTGTGAAGGTCAAACCGTGAATGTGGAAGGAGAACTGTATATTGCAAAGCTTTTCCCAGAGCTACTTTCTGGTGCTTTCCATTTTATTCTTTCCAAAAATCTTGGGACCTGTGGCACTTGCCATTTTTGCAGCAAGCAAAAGCCACCATTGCAGCACCACTGCACCGTCAAAGAATCCTTCCTGTATTCTCTTGGAACAAGAAAAATGAGGGTTCGTGGGCTGTGGAAGGAGGTCTATTATAGGACAGTAGTTTCCTTGTAATTTTACTTCTGCATTTCAACTGAGAGGGAGAAAAGATGCTCTCAATTTTTCCTTTGTCTTTGACAGCAAAATGGCTTGGGCTGATCTTAAGCAGTTTCATAGAATCATAGCACCATAGAAATGTAGAGTTGGAAGAGACCACACAGGCCATCCAGTCCAACCCCCTGCCATGCAGGAACACCCTCAAAGCATTCCCGACAGATGGACATCCAGCCTCTGCTTAAAAACCTCCAAGAAGGAGACTCCACTACACTCCGAGGCAGCAGATTCCACTGCTGGTCAGCCCTGACTGTCAGGAAGTTCTTCCTGAGGTTCAGGTGGAATCTCCTTTCCTGCAGCTTGAATCCATTGCTCCTTGTCCTGGTCTCTGGAGCAGCAGAAAACAAGCCCACTCCTTCCTCTACATGGAATCCCTTCAAAGATTTAAATATGACTATCGTGTCCCCTCTTAACCTTCTCTTCTGAAGACTAAACATACCCAGCTCTCTAAGTCTATCCCCATAGGGCATGGCTTCCAGGCCCCTCACCATTTTGGTCACCCTCCTCTGGACTTGGTCCAGCTTGACCATGTCCTCCTTGAATTGGGGTGCCCAGAACTGGACACAGTATTCAAGATGAGGCCTAACCAAAGCAGAGTAGAGTGGTACCAGTACCTCCCTCGATCTAGACACCATACTCCTGTTGATGTAGCCGAGAATTGCATTGGCTGTCTTGGCTGCCGCGTCACACTGCTGGCTCATGTTCAGCTTGTGGTCTATGAAGACTCCTGGATCCCTTTCACACGTACTGCTATCCAGCCACGTGTCCCCCATCCTACATTTCTGTATTCCATTTTTTCTACCCAAATGTAGGACCTTACACTTCTCTCTCTTGAATTTCATTTTGTTAGCCATGGCCCAGCTCTCCAATCTATCCAGGTCATTTTGAATTTGTCCTCTGGTGTATTAGCAACCCCTCCCAATTTGGTGTCATCTGCAAATTTGATGAGCGTGCCCTCTATTCCTTCATCCAAGTTGTTGATGAAGGTATTGAACAGCACCGGGCCCAGGACAGAACCCTGTGGCACCCCGCTAGTCACTTCTCTCCAGAATGAGAATCTGCCATTGGTGACCACCCTTTGGGTTCGGTTGGTCAATCAGTTACAGACCCGCCTGACAGTAGCCCTCTCCAACCCACATTTTACTATCTTCTTTGCAAGAATGTCATGGGGAACTTTGTCAAAGGCCTTACTGAAATCAAGATATGCTACATCCACAGCATTCCCTTCATCTATCAAGCTAGTAACCCTATCATAAAAAGAATTTTTATTTATTCACTAAACCATATTTATGAATGTGACATATTGGATATATTAAAATAAAGGTTGTTTATTTAAACCATTGAACAGATTTGATCAAAGTTATGTAGTCATAATTCACTTGCAGAAACAAGAAGCCCTGTGGTTGATCAGCAAACCTACGGTCAAGAGCCAGCTTATCAGTCAGAAGCTTGGAATCAAAACCAACAGGGGGACATGAAAGAGACTACTCTGGATTCAAGAACAGGGCCAAATCTCTGAGCTGACTTGGATGTCTCTCACAGACTGGATAAAAAACATTGCTGTCAGAAGCTGCAGAACATTTGCTGCCTGCCTTCCCCTAAGGAGGCCGATTGTCCCATGCACGTTGCTGGGACAGCCCCAACAGAGCTGCAGATGTTTCAGGCCTCTCCCCGGCCGCTCCCATCCTGTTAGGCTCTCCAAGGGATGCACACACTCTGTGGGTTTCCTTAATTGGCATGGGGACAACTGTAAACCCTCTGCTGAATTTCTTGAGACGTTACCAAAGAGGCTGCGCAGCCAGAGAAGAATAATGAGCTCAGCATGTGCAATCTTAAAAAACAGAAATGATAGCTCTTTCCAGTTATTATGAAGTCTAGAATGTTTGCCAATGCAGCTTAGAAGATAAGGAGTTGCTCCCCTTTTGGACTGTGGAGAGTCAATGGTTTTTAGCATTTTTTTTTTTCACACACACGTTAAATCTGTGTTTGATCTATATTGTTTCAGGCAATCTGTAGCATGTGAGTAGCTGAGATGATTGAATACTTTCGAAGTGGAAAAAGAGTTCTTACACATGGTATGCAAATGTTGTTGTTGTTGTTGTTGTTGTGTGCCTTCGAGACATTTTCAACTTCTGATGACCCTAAAGTGAGCCTGTCATAGGGTTTTTGTGGCAAGATAAGTTTAGAGGGAGTTTGCCATTCCCTTCATCTGAGGCTGAGAGAGTCATCCGCTAGGTTTCCAGGTTGTCCCCCAGAGTCCTCATCCAACAGTCAAACAACTACTTCACGTACTCCATGTACATACTCTGCTCTCTAAAAGCTAGATGCAGGGAAAATTAAAACTGCCTGGGATAGTCCTGAACAAACCATACCACTGCATGCAGTATTCTACATGTCAACATTTGAGTTTATCTTTCAGTGGCCACCACTCAGAGTGCACAAGTGGTGCACCCCAAAGTTTTGGGGCACTACGGAATGGTAGAGAGAATGTGTGAGAGATTACCTCTTCTCCCATGCAAACACAGAGAGCAAGGATGAGAGACCAATTGAAATGGCATAGCTATTTTTTGAGAATGCTGCCCAGAGATATTGTGATATGAGACAGGCTATAAATTGTTAAATAAATAAATGGTCAGGACTGTTGAGGCAACACATCATGCATCAGGTAAAGTAAGGGGTGGTCCACAAAAGCATGAGCTAAATAACACTGTTGGTTTTTAAGCCGCTGCTGGACTATGTTAATAAAGAGGTCCTGGTAGATAGCAACAGTTGTGATCTGCTAAATACAGGATAAATTATAAAATAAATACAGTCTTCCAGTGTGATAGTGAATTTGAGAATGTCTTTAGGAATATTCAGAGACCCACAATGTTCATATGATTTGGTAAATTCAGGAACTACTAAATCAGAAAAATGGGGAAAAATCCATTTCCCCATAAACGTTTCAAAATGAAAAATAAAATAATAAAATAATAAAAATCATACAGAAATAAAATCATACAGTTAAAAAAAATCACTGTCACATCATACAGAAATAATTCTGTATGATGTGACAGTGATTTTTTTTTTTTAACTGTGTAAAAGGCATGGAAGTTGGAAGGCCTGGAAACCATGCCCTAGAAACAGAGGCTTAGGGAGCTGGGTATGTTTAGCCTGGAGAAGAGAAGGTTAAGACATGACAATAGTAGATTTGTTTAACTATTTGAAGGGATGTCATATGGAGGATGGAGCCAGCCTGTTTTCTGCTGCTCCAGAGACTAGGACATGGAACAATGGCTTCAAACTTCAGGAAAAAAGATTAACATTAAGAAGAACTTTCTGAAGGTAAGAACAGTTCAACAGTGGAATACACGCCTGGGAGTGTGGTGGAGTCTCCTTCTTCTTTGGAGGTTTTTAAACCGAGGCTGGATGGCCATCTATCAGAAATGCTTTGATGGTTTCTTCCTGCATGCCAGAATGGGGCTGGACTGGATGACCCTTGTGGTCTCTTCCATCTCTATGATTCTATGATTCTGCGATTCTAGGGAAGCTTAATTCCCTTATCCATGCTTTCCCAACCAGAAATGGATGTGTTCTACCACTCAAAGATTGTTGTAGAGTTTTGCCATAAGGCAGTTGATTTGGGGCAGCAATTTTTTTATATATTCATTTGCTTTGCTAGTAATCTCTCCTTGTCACCAGAGGTAAGAAAAGGTGTTGGTGGATTTTTAGCCCCAAAATAATTTGGCGTGCTTTTGGTTGCACATACTTTTGGCTTGAACAAGTGGAAGTGACATTTGCTCTACCTCAACCAGCAAGTATCTTGGGTTGACTCTGTCCAAATGCTATCTCCTTGTAGTTTCAGGAAAAGCTGTGTAGAACTTTAAATTTTATCACAGAAAGAAAGAGGTTGGGGAAAAATTATTTATTCTTCAGTTTCTTCTTCTGTGATTATCTCAGATTTAAAGCTGCATATTCCATCGCAAGCATTTTATTCTTTCCCATTTTATGAAGTGTATGTTGTATTTGGCATACGTTATTTCTCCAAAATTCTCCTAATCCCAAGAATTAGTTGACGATCTCATATACTGTGTTTCTTCCTGGAACAAGTCTTGGGAGGTAAAAATGCTATTTCATTGAGATTGCCAAATCTGATGAAATACTTTTTGGTTCTCACTTTCGTGGTATTGCAGAGCAACTGTCTGACATAGCTACTTTGGTCTGCCTAATTTGTACATATCTTCAAGTCACCTGTCAATATATGACAACCCCATGAATTTCACATAGTTTTCTTCAGCAAGGAATACTCACAGGTAGTTTTGCCAGTTCTTTCCCCTGAAATATAGTCTACAGCACCTCATACTTATTGGTGGTCTCTCATCCAAGTATAAACCAGATCTGACACTACTTAGCTTCCAAAATGAAGGCCAACCATTTGGAACCGTACCCATTTGAGACTTTAGAAGCTCACAACTCCTTCATGTGACATTTGGATAGGGTGCATTTCCCCGATACCTTATTAATCTAGAAATGGCTATATTTATGGATAACTATGGAATTCTCAGTCTTAAAGAAATGACTACCTTTGACAGGATCAATTATATAATATTTCAGAATCTTTGTAACTTGAAAGCTGCAACAAAATATTCAACCACCTCCCCCGCAGCTCTTCCTTACCTACCAAATTATGTGGGCTGAAATCATACATCACAATCTGCCCTTCCTAATTTTATAAGTCCATTGCTATGTTGCAGAAACGCAGGAAAACCCTGTTAATGAATTGCCAAGATGCACATCTCAGCCTCAGCAGGAGTGCTCTCATGTGCATCGGGCATTTCTGATGCTCAGTGAACACTTCTGATGTGCATCAGGTGCTCCTGTTGTGCTCTGTCTGGTTGCCCATTGGGGTAGTCCCACTGTGCATTAGTGGCCATTGCACATCAGAGTGTGATGCATCAGTCATACCACAAGCTACCCTTGTGAAATGGGTACCCACAACTTGTCACACCACAGCAGCTCCTAAGTGAATATGGATGTTGCAAAACTACTTCATGCAATTTTGTGTACATGTAAGATGAAGATGTAAGTCCCAACCAGAATACCAGCCTATAAATTTACATCTATTATTGCTTTTATTTCAGGAGACAGTGAAGAAGATGGTCAATGTTACATTTGTCAATGAGTTTATTCTTCTAGGATTTCCTGAATTTCAAGAATTGAAGATACCACTTTATATCATACTCCTGATCATGTATCTTCTCTCACTTGTAGGACACGGCCTAATAATCATAGTGGTTTCTTTGGAATCCAAGCTCCATACTCCCATGTATTTTTTCCTTGTCAATTTCTCCTTGGCTGAGATGTGTTCCACAACGGCAGAAGTACCAAAGATGTTGAGCAACATCCTCTTAGGCACTACCACAATCTGTTTCACATGCTGCATGGCACAGGTTTCCATTACCTTCACAATGGGAGCTGTAGAATTCATCACTCTCTCAGTCATGTCATTTGACCGCTACATGGCCATTTGCAAGCCTTTGACCTATAAAAGCATCATGACCAAAGAACTCTGCTTCCATTTGGCCTTGCTGGCTTGGGTTGGAGGGTCTGTGATTATTTTGTCCCAGTCGGTAGTAGTTTGGACTTATCCTTATTGTAGACACAATGTCATTGACCACTTCTTCTGTGATATTGGACCGCTTTTGAAACTGGCCTGCACTGACACAACTGTGATGGAGCTGATAGGCCTCATCTATGGTGCAACTTTCATGTGGGGTTCTTTTGGCCTCTCATTGACTTCATACACATGCATTATAGCCACCATAATTCAGATCCCTACTGCCACTGGGAGATCCAAAGCATTTTTCACATGTGCCTCCCACCTCACAGTTGTTATCATCTTCTGCACAGCAGATATGGTTATGTACTTGAGGCCTTCAACCCAGGCTAGCACAAAAGTTAACAAAATGGTATCCCTTGTGAGAACAAGTTTTGTGCCTATGTTAAACCCTTTTATCTACACAATCCGGAACAACGACTTCAAAGCAGCATTAAGGAAAGCAGTGAGAAGAAAGCTGGGTTTTTAGCACTTTCCACAATTCTTTTTGAAACAAAGAACAATTACTGTATTTGCTGGCATATAGGACTCATTTTTCCCCCTGAAAAATACTGTTTGAAAATGGAGTGCATCTTATATGCCGGCACGTCTTATACACCGGCAAATAATATTTGCCAGTGTATAAATGGGTTGTGTCTTAGACATGAGTGCATCTTATACGCCGGCATATATGGATATTTTGCTTTTTACATATCCCAGATTGTTGATCTGAGAATCAGTATGTGGGAATATATTAACAGATAATATAAGGATGTGTTTCCTTCTTGAAATACTTAATCTCATTCAGAAAAGGTCTTCAAGGCCTATATGAGAAGGTTTTTTTAAGTCATGTTTATTTTGTTTGTTTATCAGCAGATATAAAATACAGAATGCTGCTTGAAATGCCCAAGATACAAGACCACATAAAATTCCAGTATAATAGCAAATAAAATAGACTAAAATATTATGTAAAGTAATTTTTTAAAAAGGATACTGTGACAGCATTGTTTTCTCAACTGTCTAGGAAAAAAGATGGCAGCTGCATGGATTAGAACAATTTAAGTGCTACTTGCAGATTAAATGTTGTTTCTTTCAGTGGTTTGTGGATCTTTTCAGCCTTGACCACACATGGACACAAAGGGAAAAACACACACAGGTTACAAATGCCACATTAGGTTCAGTGGGGAAGATAAAATCTAAGCCCTTTCTGCAACTCAGCTTTTTGTGGAGCTGGGGTGTGGGGACTGCGTGAGCAGTCTCTTGGGAGAGGCTCTCGCGTCCCTGTTGCTTCAGCTCCACAGCCGCTGCCTGCTCGTGAGAAGGTAGTGCAAGAGTCCCTCCTCTTCCTTCCGCAGTGCAGCCTGGGCAGGAAACACAAGCGCCACGGCTCCGGAGCTCCACACACACGGCAAGTGCATGCAGGGCCCCGGAGCAATGAGCGATCACACACTATTTTCGGCTCAAAACTGAAAATGAAATAGCGTGTGATCGGCACCTGCCAGGCCCTGGAGCATCACGAGATTGCGAGTGCGTTGTGTGAACCACTCCTTGCAGTTGCGTGATGCTCCAGGGGCCCTTTTGCATGGCAAATGTCATGTGAAAAGGGCCCTAGTCTCTCCATGATCCTCACCTACATAACTGTCTTTACCCTACCATTAATGGCAGAGAAAATGTGACTGTAGATGCTTCAAATTTGTCATCTTTGGAGGCTTCCTCCACCTTCCAACAACATCACTCAGTGTTGCTGATTTTGGGTTGATTCTACCCTTCCAGTCAACACTTTTGATGCCTTTACTGTCATGGAAACAACAGGAGGAAGAATAGAAGCCACAGAATACACAGCTAAGGACCACAGTTTGTGCACATTTGATTTGTTCCCCTATATGTGTTATCTTTTGGAGACACAATGATTATATCTATGCAACTAACTGAAAAAATCCCAGAACACTGAGCAGTTATTAAGTTATCACAAAAAGTGGGTGACTCAGGGGTCCAACCATGATGCCAGTACCTCTGTGTGATGGTGAGGAACTGGTTAGCTTGTTGTTGTTTAGAAGAATAATGGGGAGGCAAGCACTTGCCTCATGAATAATCAAATTCACAAAGGTCAACCCTGCAAATGTGAAGGGAGGACTGTATTTGGTTGTTTTGACTTTAGATGTGTAGAAACTCTTTCCAGCTAGTCTTATTTAGGACCTAACAATGTGAGGAACAGGTGTCTCTCCAGGTATTGTTGGATGGCAGCAAATGATAGCTTTGACTGTTGGCCATTCCCACTGTAAAGGAAGAGAAATGAGGGAGAGGACTTTCATGTGGGAAACAAATCAAGGAGAAGCCTAGACCACACTGAGTTGTAAGACCATAAGAAGTAATATGAGTTTGAATATGGGCCTTTCCGCACTGTACTGTTATAGTGCTATTATTCCACTTTCAACATCCTGGTGAATTCTGGAGTTTGTAGTTTACTGAGACCAAAAAGCTCTCAAAAAGCTCTCTAGCAGAGAGTTCTCAATGCCCCTCCCTAAACTGCAAACCCTAGGATTCCATAGGGTGTTGAAAGTGGAATAACAGCATTATAACAGTGCCGTGTGAAAAGATCCTAACCCTTTTCAACAAAATTATTATATAACATCTGGTGTTATCTTGAAAATGAAAGAGAGATATTTATACTTTTTAATGTTTGATGTTCTAACTTTTCACCAAAAAGAATTCAAGGACGATGAAACACTTTTTGTTGTTACCTAATTTTTAGAATAAAAATATCTAGTAAACATTTTTTTTTGCAACAATGGATTAATTAACTTTTAAAACTTCATATGGTTATTTTTCTCTGTGAAACTTTTTCATGAATTCTTTTTGAATGTCTACTGCTGTAAAAAAAAATGGTTTTTTTGTTCTTTTTAAAGTGAGAAGTAGGTTAATTGGCTTTCTTAATTGGAGTGATGAAAGCTCAGACATCTTCAGAGACTTTGTCCTGGGAACTCTTTCAGGTATAAATGAAGAAACCAGAAAGAGGAAAAAAAAGTCTTCATGAGCAAAATTGTGTGCTATTGAGAGTGTTCGTTGTTATCTTTAGCACGGTTATGAATGCTGCTAAGAAACTGTGAAAATGAATGGACTGGACATAGCAAATGTCCCATAGCAAATGTCCCATTAGTGAGTGTCTTCAGCTGATTCAATGTGCATTAGAACAAATACATCAGAGCCAAATTTGCTGTGTGTTTGTGTGTGTGTGTGGGAGAGAGAGAGAGAGAAGAAGACCATGTGTGTAGAATAGGCCATTTAGTCCAACCCTTTGCTCTGTGCAGGAAACCCAGAAATAAAGTACGTCCAAGAAATGGTTGCCTGAACTTACTTGAAGATGTCCAGTGTGGGAAACCCCACCACCCCTCCAGGTAATTGATTCCATTGTCTATCTCCTTTTATAGCCTATAAGTTTCTCTTCTTGTTCCACCAATACTGTCCTTCTGTCTGAAATTCTGTTCATTACTCTTGATTAGATGAAATGCATTAAATCAAATGTTGAACATGGAGCCCTTCTGCACTACACTGTTATAGTGGTATTATTCCACTTTCAACATTGTATGGAATTCTGGGGTCTGCAGTTTACTGGGGCCAAAGACTTCTCTGGCCGAGAATTCTAAACGAAAGTAGAATAATAGCCCTATAAGATTGTAGTGCCGAAATGTACCTAGGGTCAAGCAACAAAATGTTGGTCTCATGTCCTCCCTCTATCTTCTCTGAACATACCAAATTTCTGAATAGGATGTCTTTCTTTTCCCTACAACTATTTTTACCACACACACACACACACACACACACACACACTCATTTTGAACCACAGAGACAAATATTTCCAATATTGTGGGGTCTAATTCTCTTTTCAGTTCTCAGTTCTGGGCACCACAGTTCAAGAAGGATATGGTCAAGGTGGAACATCTTCAGAGGAGGATAATCACAAAAATAGAAGGCCTGGAAACCAAACCCTACAAGGAGCAGCTTAGGGAGCTGGGTATGTTTATCCTGGAGAAGAGAAGATTAAGAGTTGACATTAGCTATGTTTAAATATTTGAAGGGATGTCATATGGAGGATGGAGCAATCATATTTTCTGCTGCTCCACATAGTCCCACTAAACTTTAGGAAGAACTTCCTGATGGTAAGATCAGTTTAACAATGGACTGTGGTACCTGGAAGTGTATTGGAGTTGCTCTCTTTGACAGTTTTTAAACAGAGTTAGAACTATCATCTGTCAGGAATGCTTTGATGGTGTATTCCTGCATGGAGTGGGGGCTGGATTCAATGACCCTTGTGGTCCTTCCAACTCTATGAATCTATGATTGCATGATTTTATAAAGTTGACCTTGAGCTCTGTCAGTGACTGAATCAAGGCTACAGAGCTATAAATCACTTAAGCCTTCTCTTGCCCCCTTGTTAATGGCTTAATGCCTTCTTATTTAATTGAAGGTTGATTGGGCTCCTCCAATGATATGGCTACACCAGCGAAGGAAGGAAGGAAGGAAGGAAGGAAGGAAGGAAGGAAGGAAGGAAGGAAGGAAGGAAGCAAGGAAGGAAGGAAGGAAGGAAGGATTGATTTTCGGATCACACTTCATGCCAAGAAATACGATTCCATTGTGCTACTGTTGTGAACTCTATCGCTGATTTTGTCTGAGAAAGTTGTAAAATATATAGAATAGTTTCTTCTTCTATGCCTTTTCATATGTGTGTGTCTGTGTATGTGTGTGTGTATACATATAAGTCTGTGTGTCTGTGTCTGTGTGTCTGTGTGTCTGTGTGTCTGTGTGTCTGTGTGTATTTCTATTTTTTTTTTTTCTGCTACAGGGTAAGATGAAAAGTAAGGAGATGAAGAATGTTACATTTGCCACTGAGTTTATTCTTCTTGGATTTCCAGAATTTGAAGGAGTAAAGATGGCATTTCTTACTATGGTTCTGCTCACATATCTTCTGTCAGTTCTAGGACACAGTTTAATCATCATTGTTGTTTTCGTGGAACCCAAACTCCATACTCCAATGTATTTCTTCCTCGTCAATTTCTCACTTGTTGAAATCTGTTCCACAACTACAGAGGTGCCAAAAATGCTGAGCAATATGCTCTCTGGAAAAATGACTATTTGCTTCATATGTTGCATGACACAAGGTTTCCTGTTTTTTGCTGGTGGTGGTGTGGAATTCATCACTCTCACAGTCATGTCATTTGATCGCTACATGACCATTTGCAAACCGTTGCTCTACAAAACCATAATGACTAATAGGTTCTGCTTCCTTTTGGCCTTGATGGCTTGGATTGGTGGGTTCGCAATTGTTTTTGCTCAGGCAGTGGTTGTGTGGACATTTCCATTCTGTGGAAACAATGTCATTGACCATTTCTTTTGTGATGTTGGACCAGTTCTGAAGCTGGCCTGTGCTGATACTGCTTTGATGGAACTCATAGGCCTCATCTATGGTGCAATTTTCATGTGGGGTTCCTTTGGCTTTTCCCTGATTTCATACATGTACATTATAGCCACCATAATCCGCATCCCATCTGCCACTGGAAGATCCAAGGCATTCTTCACCTGTGCCTCCCATCTCATGGTGGTTTCCATCTTCTACTTGGTGCTTATGTTTATGTACTTGAGGCCTTCAACCCAGGGGAACCCAAGAATCAACAAAATGGTCTCTCTTATACGCACCAGTTTCATACCCATGTTGAACCCTTTCATCTACACCATCCGAAATAAAGACTTCAAAGCAGCTTTAAGGAAAGCGGTGAGAAAAAAGATGGGTTACTGATTTTGATGGAGTCAGGGATAGTAGCTGTCCTTGGTGCCAGAGCTGTCCAGCAACAGATTGCCGGGGGACCAGAATAGCCACTCAAGAGAGAAACTCAGCCTATTAGTGGGAAGGAGGAGCTGGCACTTGCCAGGAGAAAATATATCTAAAAGACACACTGACTGTTTTTTGTCAAACTTCAAAGAGGCAGGGCTAAGAGTCAGTCCTTCAGCCAGAGACAAATATGGACTAAAGTGTTTTGGTCAACCAGAGGGTTGAGTGGGAGGGTTTATTTTCTCAGGGAAGCCTAGACAGAGAGGCAGAAGAGAAATCAACCCATTTTTGAATCTATTCAGAAAGTGTGACCTAGATTTGGGAGGGGAGCCTTTAGGCGAAAGGGTAGCCAAAAGACTATGTGTGAGAGGTGCTTTTAGGCTGATGTAAAAATATAAAGAAACTGGCTAAACACATTTTGAAGAATCGTTTGAACTTTGAACATACACACACACATGTCTCTTTTGAATAAGACTTTAGACTATTTTGGCCTCTTGGCTAAGATCAAGTGTCATAATACATATGAAATCCAATTTTTTGCTCTGTTTGCTGTTTTAATAAAGTTTATAGTATATTTTTATAACTCTTGACTCAGCTGGCTGATATACAGTAGTTATAACCAAGTAGAATCATGCTACCTGAGAATTATAAAGGATCTAAATAACAACTGAAAGGTTTTACCCTTTTTACTTGAAGGTGATGTTTTAAAGGAGAAGGCAGAGCTGCATGACATGACATGATCCTTGAGTGAACTAGGGGAAGCTGCATTACCAGTCTGTGAGGAGAAGAAGCAGGCCCGGTTGCACAGATATTTCCCACAATGTCTTGGAAGCCGGAATATGCATTATGGTTGACTTGATCCTATGTACATGAAAACTCAGTAGACATAATATAACAATACGAAACCCTTCCTCTTTTTCAAGAAATTTAATTAAACTGTTAAAAAGAACACAAAATGTTTAACTCAAGAACTTTGCAGCTTAAAACACTATATTTTATGGTATTTAGCAACATACAAATGCAATATCATTTATTTTACACTGACCACTTATTTAAAATCTTGAGTATCTTCTCTGGTATTGGCTGGGAAGCCATATGACATAAGAAATGTTTCTTTGTGGTCACTGAAGTTGAGGAAGCTAAATCATTTTCCCCTCCATTCACCCCTGTTGGCATCGTTGCTTCTCTGCTGCCATTAATTGGGTGGAAACAGATTCCAGTGGTTGGGGGACAGTAAGATATTCCAGTGGCTATGGGAGTTGTTGGCAGTAAAGAATACCTTTTCTTGAGTTATTAATTCCTGCTTTTGCCCAATATGTCAAATATCTGCTGGAGATGCGGGTTGTTTTAGCATGATAGTATTTGTACTTCAGGGTTCGAAAAACCCAAGAATTTTGGAGAGATATGCATGTTCTTATCATAATAAAGAAAATCAATTTCCACTTTTGACTCTAAAACAAGGAAAGGGGCTTGCAGACCACCAGATCCTGTTGAATTACAGTGAACCATGGACGTGCATCATTGCCTATGCTACCTGAGGCTGATCAAGGGATGGATTCTGTCCTGGGCCCAGTGCTGTTCAATATTTTTATCAGCGACTTGGATGAAGGAATAGAGGGCATGCTCATCAAATTTGCAGATGACACCAAATTGGGAGGGGTTGCTAATACGCCAGAGGACAGGATCAAAATTCAAAATGACCTGGAGAGATTGGAGAGCTGAAATAGTATAAGTGGAGGTACTTAGAATCCTTACCTGAAGAGTTCTTCATCTCTTTCACATAAGAGAATTATATAATTATTCCCCTGCTTCAACTGTCATAGCCGTATTGAAGGAAATCCTGGGTTCTGTATTTTGGTGAGCCACGAGAGGAATTTAGTTGAGGATTCTAAATACTTCTTCCTTAACTGAAGATCTCAGAATTCCATAGGATGTAATCATGGCAGTTGATGTGGAATTGCAAAGGTGCAATCGAATAGTGTGAACGGCCTTGTGGGCCCCATAAACTGGAGATACCAAAATTCCCTAAGATGCAGCCATGGTAGTTAACCACACTATAATTGTGTAGTGTGAAAGGATCCCTTGTTTGCCAAAAGAGCCTTTTCCCTCTACTCACAACAAATCAGACAGCAGAAGTAATATGAATTTTGTATCATCCTATCTCTGTTTGAACCAGTTTTTTAAAGGAGAAACAACCACTTCTTTTCATCTCCACCCAAAGCAAGGACTCTGTAAACAAGAGCCAGTCACTCACTGGTTACATATTTCACCATTTAAATTCAGTTCAAATCAGGAACTGAAAGAAAGCAACATGTGTGTGTGTGTGTGTGTGTGTGCATTCAAAGAGGAACTGTGACTAAGACAATTCTGGTCCCCCAAAGGTTATTGTACAAAGGAAAGCCACCCCGGTGTCAGTGTGGTTTCTGCTGCACAATAATAGACAGCTGAGTCTTCAGCCCGAAGG
Organism: Iguana delicatissima; assembly: GCA_948472985.1. Classification (NCBI taxonomy): domain Eukaryota; kingdom Metazoa; phylum Chordata; class Lepidosauria; order Squamata; family Iguanidae; genus Iguana; species Iguana delicatissima. The sequence goes on from CAOKZL010000439.1 coordinate 388,094, forward strand.
ATATTTATCCTTAGCTTCACTGTAGAACCACTTGTTGAGGGGGCCACACGCCCCTTAAATTCATTGGCAATTGGTGTGTCGTAGCCCCCTCTGAAGCCTGCTATGTAGATGAGGCCTTCCCCAGTGGCGTGACGGATCCAATGCATGTGGTGATCATTGATGTTGAACCCAGAGACTACACAGTCCAGAGTGAGAGTATCTCCAGGCCGTGCCATTACCTCACTGGGTTGGGTCAAACTGATGGCTTGAGATGAACCTGCTAGAGAGGCATAACCTAAAAACACAGAGAAAAATGCACAGATGGGTGACAAGACTCCAGTCTCTCAAATCCTACAGTACAAAGAGACTTCTGATTTCAAAGTACCCTAGGGTCTGATCAAACATGAGGGGGGAAAAACACCACAGAGAGAGAATATTGCAATATGCATACATATACCATGAACATGAAGGGAACATATGATCTGCAGTGGATTAGAAACTCCAGGAATTGTTTTTTTCTTTTATAGAAAATAGAACATTAGAGAAAACAAATTGGGCCATCCCTAGTCTGCTCTTGGCCAAAAAAGGAAATATTTTTGCTTTGGAAGATTGGAGCTAACTTTTTCTTAATTTAAATACATCACCATACCTACAAATTTGAATTTAGGAATTATAAAGTGTGAATTTGAAATTTCACAAAAGTTCCTGTATTCTCTCCGTCTCTCTAATATCTGTGTGTTTGTATTATCCAAAAATGTTTTAAATCCAAAAAAATACAACACTGAAAAGTAGACTGACCATCTCTTTAAGATTCAAATTCTGAACTCTGCTTTGACCATAGGAATTTAATACCTAGTGTTAAAAGAAAAATTAAGAAAAGAGGCATGGCAATGATTATCTCCATAAGTACTAAGACAATAAAACCAAGTCTGCCAAATATCATATCTTTTAAGGGATTTAGTTAACACCACAATCTGTTGTGTTGTGACTCACCTGAGAAGAAGAGCCATAAAACTGAGCAAATACAGTGGAAAAGCTGCATCATACTAAATCTGTTCTTCCTTTGGTGAGCAGTATGAAGTACCAAGGTTGACCACACAGCCAGATAGCAGTTCCAACTTCATATATTATCAAGGACAAGCAAATTACTTTGCATTTGAAGCCTTGAAATAATTTGACTTGCTTTGGTTAGCACACACTTTTAGTTTGAGCAAGTGGAAGTGATGTTAACTCTTCCAAGCAAGTATCTTTGGTTGACTCCCTCCAGATACTCTCTCTTTGTAGTTTTGTGAAAAGCACTGTGTAGAATTTTAAATTTTGTCACAGAAAGAAAAAGGTTGGGAAAATATTATATTTATTCTTCAGCTCTTTCTTCCATGACTTTCTGAATTTCATACACTTAAAACTGCATTTTCCATTGCACACATTTTATTCTTTCTTATTTTAGAAACTATATGTTGCATTCTGCACACTTTGCTTCTCCAAAATCCTCCTAATCCCAAGAATCAATTGGTCATCCCGTAATCTGTATTTCTTCTTGGAACAAGTCTTGGGAGGCGAAAATGCTGTTTTATTGAGATTGCCAGATCTGATGGAATATTATTTGGTTTTTACTTTCATGGTACTGCAGATCAACTGTCTGACCTAGCCACTTTGCCCTGCCTAATGTGTCTGTATCTTTAATGCGTCACCTGTCAATTTATGGCAACCCTATGAATTTCATAGAGTTTTCTTTCTTTGGGGAGGAATAAACAGAGTCGGTTTTGCCAGTTCCTTCCTCCAAATATTGCCTACAGCACCTGGTACTCATTGACAATCTCCAATCCAAGTACTAACCAGAGGTGAACGTGTTTAGCTTCCAACATTAGCGCCAGCCATGGCACAATATCTGTTTGAGACATTAGAAGCTTACAAGTTCTACACTCCATCTTGATAGGAAATAGAGTATAAAAACTTCAACTTCAGCCCCAGCAAATTATAGTACATTGGGCTGTTTATGCTGCAGATGGTATCCCAGATCATGGTTCTTCCCGCTCTGTTACAGCCTTTTGCTTCAGGACTGATAACTATCATCCTTCCCATCCAATCTCTCTCTATCCATCCTGTCTTGCCTCACTTTCTGATAGTCTTGTGTGGTTCTTGAGAGCATCTGATTTCCTGTACACTTGTTAATTCCCAATAAAATAGTCTGTTTAACTTTTAACTGAAGTCCTCTCTACAGTTAGTACTGGTGTACACAAGTGAAAAGAACCTGCCATTACCCTCCTCTTCGAGGCCTCCTTTGAGCTATAATTCTCCAAATTTTAAGGAGGAGCTGGCATTGTGGATAGACCCCAAAGTCCCCCATCTCTTGGGGTGACAATACACTGTCAGTGACCATGGTTTGTGCACACTTGATTTATTCCCCTACGTCAGCTATCTTTCAGAGACACAGTGATTAAATCTATGCATTCAGTTGAAAAAGCCCAAAACACTGGGCAGTTATTATGTCTATATTTGGTCAAATTCTCAGTCATCAGCTTTATTTGGAGTCTTCACATGTAACTAATTGTTTGTTTTGACTTTAGACAGGTGGAAATTCTTTCCAGTGAATCAGTCAATTAGGCCCTAACAATGTGGGAAACATGTGTCTCTCCAGATATTGTTGGATGGCAACTTATGACACCTTTGATTATTGGCCATTCTTCATGGACCTATATTTCCTGCCCTTACATTATAACTTTGTTCTTTAGACAACAATCAGGCCTGGAATGTGCAGAAGACCTAAACCGACAACCAGTATGAGAGCATGTATGATTCTAGAGGACCCCACCCATAGGGCATGTCTGGCCATGTACATATTGACAAGGATGTTACAGCAGCATTGGTGGAGAGGGCTTATTCAGAAAATGGTGGGATGGCCTTGGTTCTACAGCTTCCAAAGTCCCATGCTTCTCTTGAAAGTTTCCCAAGAAGGGCAAGAGTTAGCAAAGCCCTAGAAATGACTGAACTATTTTCCTACCCATTATAAAGGAAGAGAAATGAGGGGGAGGATATTCATGTTGGAAATAAATCAATGAGAAGCCATCTTAGGCCATACTGAGTTGTAAGAGCAGAGGAAGTAATATGAATTTTACTATGAATTCTCACTTTCTCTGTGAATTTCCATATGATGTTTTCTGCCCAAGTGAGAAGTGGAACATATACTTAGCAAAAATCTCTACTGCTTAGTATCAAACATTGAGGATACTGTTCCAACAATATCAGACTGGTTAAACAATATTTGGAACTGTCCTCCTCAACAAAATTATTATTTAATATCAGACACTATCTTGAAAATAAAAGAAACACATTTATACAACTTTCTCCCCCCTTGTATATTTGTTTTATATATGAGTTCTCATCAAAAAGGATAAATGATTGAAATGAAACATTTTTTGTTGTTAGCTAATTTTTAGAATAACAAATCTTTAGTCATTGTACATTTTTTCCTTACAATAATGGATTAATTCATTTTAGAACTCCATATGGTTGTTTTTCTGTGTGAAATCTGATATATTCCTTTTTGGGAGCTCATTTTTAAATGTGTGCATCTGTAAAAAATGTTACACATAATAAGGTTTTTTTTTAAAAAAAAGTCAGAAGTACGCTAATTGGCTTTCTTAATTGGAATAGGGAAAACTCTGAAGTCTTCAAAGGCCTGATCCTGGGAACTCCTTGAGGTATAAATGAAGAAGTCAGAAGGAAGGAAGGAAACAAATTTATCTTACACAGTTTAAATGAACAGAATTGTGTGTTACTGAGATTCTTCACTGCTATGTGTACTGCTAAAAAACTGTAAAACTGGGCTGTACATGGTGAATGGATAATAGCGAATGTCCCATTAGTGAATGTCTTGGGCTGACTCAACGTGCATTCGTAAAGGTATTTCAGAGCCAAATTTGCTGTGTGTCTGTGTGTGTGTGCCTGTGTGTGGAGGAACATATGTGCAGAATAGATCATCTAGTCCAACCCTTTACTTGGTGAAGGAAACCCAGAGATAAAGCATGCACAAGAAATGGTTGTATAGTCTTACTTGAAGAATTCCAGTGCGGGAGAACCTTCCATGCCTCCAGGTAATTTATTCCACTGTCTATTTCTCTTTATAGTCAAGAAGTTTCTCTTAATGTTCAACCAGTTCTGTCCTTTTGTCTGAAATTTTGTTCATTACTCTTGGTTAGATGAAATCCATTAAATCAACTGTTGAACACTGAGGTCGTTTTGGCACTACACTGTTATAGTGCTATTATCCCACTTTTATCATAGTATGGAATTCTGAGATTTGCAGTTTACTGAGGCCAAAGAGGTCACTGGCTTAGAATTCTAAATGAAAGTGGAATGATAGCACTATAACAGTGTAGTGTAGAAATGGCCCTAGACTCAAGCAACAAAATGTTTCTCTCATGCCTTCCCTCTGTCTTCTCTGAACAAACCCAAAATTTTCATAAAATTTCTTTCTTTTCCCTACAGTTATTCCCCCACCCCTACCCTCAACCCCACCCACATTTTGAACCACAGAAACCAACATTTCTGGTATAGTGGGATCTGATTCTCTTCCATTTCCTGTAAATGTTGAGGGAAGTCCTTAAAGTATTTTTAAGGGAAATACTGAGGGAAATCCTTAAGGTATTCTTAGAAAATTATTCCTTGCTTCTGACATGAATAGCCATGGACTAACAAATATAATTTTATCACCTTCCCCCACCCAATAGAAGTATTCACTTATCCTTAGCACCCATCCCTCTTTCATCAGAAAAGCCCACTTGATTGCATGAGTATGTACATGTCTCGTTTTGCTCAGAAGTAAAGAAGTAACGAACAATATTCTACTGCTTAGTGTGATGCTTTAAAGACATGAGTCGTCAGAATGCTGTATTCATCTTTTCAACACATGATAAGTCCTTTAATATGCATAGTCCCCAGTGTTTTCAAAAAGAGGTTGAGTGCTCGCTTCAGCAGCACATATACTAAAATTGGAACAATACAGAGAAGATTAGCATGGCCCCTGTGCAAGGATGACATGCAAATTCGTGAAGCGTTCCATATATATGTATATAAAAAAGAGGTTGACAGAATATAGCTTAGAAAAGCATTGCCTGCAATCTAGGTCCCTCATAAAGTGTTCTCTCTGCACAAGAAATTTAGTCCAAATATCAATCCAGTGGCATTTATCTGCAAAATTCAAAAATCCACTCGGTTCTTATAACATGTCCATGTCAGGTTCTGTAATATACAAAGCTGTTTGCCAGTTGAGGAAACTGTCTTATATGTCCAAACATCCTAGTGGTCCATCTAGTGCAGTGGTTCTTAACCTGTGGGTCCCCAGATGTTTCAGCTCCCAGAAGCCCCAGCCACTATGGTCAATACTCAGGGCTTCTGGGAGCTGAAGTCCAAAAACATCTGGGGACCCACAGGTTGAGAACCACCGAGATTCTAGTGGGATTGTCAGTGCCTGTAACTGAGGTCCACCAATTCAGAGGCTGAATATAGAAGTATATAGGCTTATCGTTCTAGATGAAGGGAATTGATAGTACCTCTCTATTCTGCTTTGGTCAAGCACCACCTAGACTACTGTGTTCACTTCTGGGCACCACAGTTTATGAAGGATATGGACGAGCTGGAACATATTAAGAGGAGGGTAAATGAAATAACAGAAAGCCTGGAAACGATGCCCTATGAAGAACCACTTAAGGAACTAGATATGTTTAGCCTAAGGAAGAGAAGATTAAGAGTTGACATGATAGCTATGTTTAAATATTTGAAGGGAACTCAACATGGATTTCTCAAAAATAAGTCATGCCAGACTAATCTTATCTCTTTTTATGATAGAGTTACTAGCTTGATAGATGAAGGGAATGCGGTGGATGTAGCATACCTCGATTTCAGTAAGGCCTTTGACAAAATTCCCCATGACATTCTTGCAAAGAAACTAGTAAAATGCGGGCTGGACAGGGCTACTGTTAGTTGGATTTGTAATTGGTTGACCGACCGAACCCAAAGAGTGATCACAAATGGCTGCTTCTCATCCTGGAGAGAAGTGACTAGTGGGGTGCCACGGGGTTCTGTCCTGGGCCCAGTGCTGTTCATTATTTTTATCAACAACTTGGATGAAGGAATAGAGGGCATGCTCATCAAATTCTCAGATGACACCAAATTGGGAGGGGATGCTAATACACCAGGGGACAGGATCAAAATTCAAAATGACCTGAAGAGATTGGAGAGCTGGGCCAAGGCTAACAAAATGAAATTCAGCATAGATAAGTGTAAGGTCCTACACTTAGGTAGAAAAAATGGAATACATAAATATAGGATGGGGGACAAGTGGCTGGATAGCAGTACATGTGAAAGGGATCTAGGAGTCTTCATAGACCACAAGCTGAACATGAGTCAGCAGTGTGATGTGGCAGCCAAGAAAGCCAATGCAATTCTCGGCTGCATCAACAGGAGTATGGTGTCTAGATCGAGGGTGGTACTGGTACCACTCTACTCTGCCTTGGTTAGACCTCATCTGGAATATTGTGTCCATTTCTGGGCACCCCAAATCAAGAAGGACATGGTCAAGCTGGAGCAAGTCCAGAGAAGGGCAACCAAAATGGTGAGAGGCCTGGAAGCCATGCCCTATGAGGATAGACTTAGAGAGCTGGGTATGTTTAGTCTGCAGAAGAGAAGGTTAAGAGGGGACATGATAGCTATGTTTAAATCTTTGAAGGGATTCCATGTAGAGGAAGGAGAGGGCTTGTTTTCTGCTGCTCCAGAGACCAGGACAAAAAGCAATGGATTCAAGCTACAGTGAAGGAGATTCCACCTGAACCTCAGGAAGGACTTCCTGATGGTCAGGGCTGTCCGGCAGTGGAATATGCTGCCTCGGAGTGTAGTGGAGTCTCCTTCCTTGGAGGTTTTTAAGCAGAGGTTAGATGGCCATCTGTCGGGAATGCTTTGAGGGTGTTCCTGCATAGCAGGAGGTTGGACTAGATGGCCCGTGTGGTCTCCTCCAACTCTACATTTCTATGATTCTATGATTCTATACGTAGGATGGAGCAAGCATATGTTCTGCTGTTCCAGAGATTCCATCTAAACATTAGGAAAAACTTCCTGTTGATAATGTAAGAGCAGTTTGATAATGGAATGTGATGCCTGGGAGTGTGGTGGAGTCTTCTTCTTTGGAGGTTTCTAAACACAGGTTTGGATGACCATCTGTCAAGAATGCTTTGATGGTGTTTTTCTGTATTGCAGGGGGCTGGACTTGATGGCCCTTGAGATATCTTCCAACTCTATGATTCTATGATACTATGATTTTATGAAGTTGACCTTCAATGTTGTCAGTGACTGAATCAAGGCTGCAGACCTGAGTATCAGTCAAGGCTTAATCTCTTGTTAATGGCTTTCTACCTTATTGTTTAATTGAAGATTGGTTGGGCTTCTCCTATGATATGGCTACATAGGCAAGGGAAGGACGGAAAGAAGGAAGGACGGAAGGAAGGAAGGAAGGAAGGAAGGAAGGAAGGAAGGAAGGGAGGGAGGGAGGGAGGGAGGGAGGGAGGGAGGGAGGGAGGGAGGGAGAGGTTTCAGATCACAATCACTGTCAACAGTACAATTTGGTTTGGCTGCTGTTGTGAACTCCATAGCTGACTTGTCTGAGAAGGTTGTAAAATATGTAGAATAGTATCCCTTTCTCAAATGCCTTTTCTTTACTTTTACATATATACTAATTATTTTCTGCTATAGGATGACATGAAAAGAACAGAGATGAAGAATGTTACGTTTGTCACTGAGTTCATTCTTCTTGGATTTCCGGAATTTGAAGAAGTAAAGATGGCATTTCTTACTATGCTTCTGCTCACGTACCTTCTGTCAGTTCTAGGACACAGTTTAATCATCATTGTTGTTTTCATGGAATCCAAACTACATACTCCAATGTATTTCTTCCTTGTCAATTTCTCATTTGTTGAGATCTGTTCCACAACAATAGAGGTACCAAAAATGCTGAGCAATATACTCTCTGGAAAAATGACTATATGCTTCATAGGTTGCATGACACAAGGGTTCCTGGTTTTTGCTGTGGCTGGTGTGGAGTTCATCACTCTCACAGTCATGTCTTTTGATCGCTACATGGCCATTTGCAAACCTTTGCTTTACAAGACCATAATGACCAACAAGTTCTGCTTCCTTTTGGCCTTGATGGCTTGGGTTGGTGGATTCGTAATTGTTTTTGCTCAATCAGTGGTAGTGTGGACATTTCCGTTCTGTGGACATAATGTCATTGATCATTTCTTTTGTGATGTCGGACCAGTTCTGAAGCTGGCCTGTGCTGATACTGCTTTGATGGAACTCATAGGCCTCATCTATGGTGCAATTTTCATGTGGGGTTCCTTTGGCTTTTCCCTGATTTCATACATGTACATTATAGCCACCATAATCCGCATCCCATCTGCCACTGGGAGATCCAAGGCATTCTTCACCTGTGCCTCCCATCTCACAGTGGTTTCCATCTTCTACTTGGTGCTTATGTTTATGTACTTGAGGCCTTCGACCCAGGGGGACCCAAGAATCAACAAAATGGTCTCTCTTATACGTACCAGTTTCATACCCATGTTGAACCCTTTCATCTACACCATTCGAAATAAAGATTTCAAGGCAGCTTTAAGGAAAGTGGTGAGAAGAAAGATGGATTACTGATTGTGATGAAGTCTGGAGAAGTAGATCTCATGGGTGTCAAAGCTGCCCAGCAATAGGTTGCCAGGCAACCAGAATGGCCACTCAAGAGAGAAACCCATCCTATTAGTAGTAAGGAGTGGCTGGTACTTGCCAAGCGAATTTATACTCAAAAGGCAGATTGACTGTTTTTTGTCAGACTTCGGCTAAGAGTCAGTCCTTCAGCCAGAGACAAATCTGGACTAAATTGTCTCAGTCAATTGAGTGGGGGGTGTTTTGTGGGAGGGTTTGTTTTCTCAGGAAACCTGAGAGAGAGAGAGAGAGAGAGAGAGAGAGAGAGGCAGAAAAGAAATCAATCCATTTTGTATCTAGGCAGAAAGTGTGACCTAGATTTGGGAACTGAGATTCTAGGCAAAAGGGTAGACTGTGTGTGAGAGATGCTGATTTAAAAAGATAAGAAAACTGTCTAAATGCATTTTGAAGAATTATTTGAACTCTGATGTACGTACACACACACGTTTCTTTTGAATAAGTCTTCAGACTAATTTTGGCTTTTTGACTAAGATCAAGTGTAGTAATACATGTGAAATTCATTTTTTTTTAACTCTATTTGCTATTTTAAATAAAGTTTATAGTATATTTTTATAACTCTTGACTCAGCTGGATGATATACAGTAATTATAACCAAATAGAATCATGCTACCTTAGAACTATAAAAGGTTCTAAATAACAACTGAATGGCTTTGCCTTTTTTACTTTAAGGTGTTTTTTTAAAGGGGAAGGCAGAGGCCCTATCCACATGGCATTTGCTATGCAAAAGGGCACCTGGAGCATCACACGATTGTGAGGAGTGATCTGCACAATGCACTCACAATCATGCGATGCTCCAGCGCCTGGCAGGCGCCGCTCGTACACCTTTTCATTTTCGACTGGAAGCTGAAAATGGTGCTCAATTGTGCATTGCTCCTGGGCCCCGCGCGTACTTACCTGGTGTGCGGAGCCTCCGGAGCCACACTGGTTGCGCTTCCTGCCCCAGCACAGCCTGGGAAACTCTGAGGCTGCACTGCGGAAGGAAGAGGCAGGGCTCTCGTGTGAACAGGCAGCTTGTGTAGAGCTGAAGCAGCAGAGACACGAGAGCCTCTCACTGGAGGCTGCTTGCATGATTCCTACACCCCAGTGCCAGAAAAAGGTAAGGTGCGGAAAGGGCCAGAATTGTGTGACATGACACGGCCTTTTGGTGAATTGAGAGAAGCTGCTGTACCAGTCTGTGAGGAGAAGCAGGACCGGTCACCCTGATATTTCCAACAATACCCTGGCAGCAGGGAGAATTTATTATAGTTGACTTGATGCTATGTACTTGAAAACACAGTGGAGATAATATAACAATAGGGAACTCTTCTTCTTTTTCAAGAAACTTAATTAAACTTAAAAAAACACACAAAATGTTTAAGAACTTTGCACCTTTTAAAATACTATGTATGTATGATATTTAACAACATACAAATATCATTTATTTTACATTGACCACTTATTTAGAGACACAAGTATCATCTCTGTTATTGGTGGCAAACCATATGGGTGGAGAAATGCTGCTTTATGGTCACTGAAGTGGAGGAAGCTAAGTCATTTTCCACTCCATTCATCCCAGCTGGCATTGTTCTTCTCTGCTGCCATTAACTGTGAGGAAATAGATTTCCCCAATCAGTGGCTGGGGGAGAGTAAGAGATTTTGGTGGCCAGGGGAGTTGTTGGCAGTATAGAATATCCTTTCTTGAGTTATTAATTCCTGCTTTTGCCAAATATGCCAAATATATGCTGAAGAAGCCAGTTGTTTTAGATGATTGATATTTTAGGTGTTTGAAAATCCAAGATTTTTAGAGAGATTTGTATTTGTGTGTGTGTGTGTGTGTGTGTGTGTGTGTGTGTGTCATAATTAAGAAAATCAACTTCCACGTTTGACTCTAAAACAAGGGAAAGGGACCTGTGGCCTACCAGATGCTGTCGAACTGCCATGATCCATGGCCCTGTATTGTTGCCTATGCTGGCTGAGGCTGATCAAGGAATGGATTCCAGCAGCAAATGGATGCCTTCCCTGTCCTCAGGCATTTTTAGTCATTGTAGCTGCAGCCACGCAGCCAATTTTGGAATGCCTTGAAGTGCTGCAGCACAGTGCAAGGAACCACCATTTTGGGGCTAGTGGAAGAGAAATATCTTGGTGGGCCATGAGCTTTGAGCCTGCAGGAACTTATGGCATGCCCTTGAATACTTTTACATCACCTGGAACAAAGTTAATTGGCATGGGACTGATAACTTAAGAAAGAAGTCTTCAAGGGCCTTTTCATTGAAAAGTAGACCGACCATCTCTTTAAGACTCAGATTCCAAACTCTGCTTTGATCATAGGAATTTAATACCTAGTGCTAAAAGAAAAATTAAGAAAAGAAGCATGGCAATGATTATCTCCATAAGCACTGAGACAATAAGACCATGTCTGCCAAATATCATATCTTTTAAGGGATTCCCTTAATACCACAGTCTGCAATGTTGCTGTGACACACCTGAGAAGAAGAGCCACAAGTCTGAACAAATACAGGAGAAAAGCTGCATAATACCAAATCTGTTGTTCCTTTGGTGGGCAATATGAAGTACCAGCGTTGACCACACAGCCAGATAGCAGTTCCAACTTCAAGGACAAGCAAATTACTTTGCATTTGAAGCCTTGAAATAATTTGACTTCCTTTGGGTAGCACACACTTTTGGTTTGAGCAAGTGGAAGTAATGTTAACTCTTCCTCAACAACTTACAGATATTCTCCCTTTGTAGTTTTGGGGGAAGCACTGTGTAGAATTTTAAGTTTTATCCAAGATAGAAAAAGGTTGGGAAATTATTATATTTATTCTTTATCTCCTTCTTTCCTGATCATACGTTACATCTTTACTCTTTTGGCAGCAACCAGGCTTGGGATGTGTAGAAGACCTAAACCCGGGTGACAGCATGTATGATTCTAGAGGAACATGGACATGTCTGACCATGTAAATAGTGATAGGGATCTTCCAGCAGCATTGGTAGAGGGGACTTACAGGGAAAATGGTAGGATGGTTTTGGTTCTATTGCTTCCAAAGCTCCAAGTTCCAAGCTGAAAGTTTCCCAAGAAGGACAAGAACTGACAAAGCCCTAGAAATCTAAAGTATTTCCCTACCCATTGTAAAGGAAGGGAAATGAGAGAGAGGACTTTCATGTGGGAAACAAATCAAAGAGAAGCCATCTTTGACCATTCTGAGTTGCAACAATATAGGAAGTAATATGAGTTTGACTATGAATTCTCACCTTCCCCTTGAATCTCTACGTGACATTTTCTGGCCAAGCAAGAAGTAGAACGTATATACATAGAATTAATGCTGCCTTTATTAGCTGTGGTAAAAATCTGTACTGATTGGTATCAGACATTGGATAGTATTCCAACAATAACTGAATGGCTAAACAAAATTTGGAATATGTCCTTCTCAAAAAAAATTATTATAAAACATCAGGTGTTATCTTGAAAATAAAAAAGACATATTTATACATTTATACAAATGTTTTTTCTAACATTTCACCAAAAAGGATTCAAGGCAAATGAAATACTTTTTGTTTTTGTATTAGTTAACTTCTAAAACATCAGATGGTTATTTTTCTGTGTGAAATCTGATATATTCTTTTTCATGATGTCATTTCTGACTGTGTAAAACTGTAAAAAAGTGTAACACATAATAAAGATTAAAAACAAAGCAAAAACAAAGTCAGAAGTAGGCTAATTGGCTTTCTTAATTTGAACAGGGAAAACGCTGAAGTCTTCAAAGGCCTTGTCCTGAGAACACCTTGAGGTATAAATGAAGAAGTTGCAATGGGGAAAAAAGAATTAGCTTACACAGCCTAAATGAACAGAATTGTTCATTATGAGATTGTTCATTGTTATCTCTAGCTCAGATGTGAATGCTGCTAAGAAACTGAGAAACCGAGTGGACTGTACATGGTGAATGTTCCCTTAACGAATGTCTTGAGCTGATTCAGCATCTATTGGTAAAGGTACATCAGAGCCATATGTTCTATGTTTGTGCATATGCCTGTGTGTTGAAGACCACATGTGTAGAATAGGCCATCCAATCCAATCCTTTGCTGGTTAAGGAAACCGAGAGATGAAGGATGTCCAAGAAATGGTGGTCTAGGTTTCCTTGAAGAACTCCAGTGTGGGAGACCCTACCACCCATCAAGGTAATGGAATCTATTGTCAATCCCTTTTTATAGTCAGTATGTTTCTCTTAACGTCCAAGCAGTTTTGTCCCTCTGTCTGAAATTACATTTGTTACTCTTGATTAAATGAAACTCATTAAATCATTGTTGAACATTAACTCAGCATACAGGTAAATCTCACTAATTCAGTGGGTCTAGTTTAGTCAGGACTAACAACAGTATTTAAGCCCCTGTAACTCAACTCCGTGAGATCTAGCCTTAAGCGACACACTATGGCTCTCATGGCTACCTTCTGTATTCTTTGAACATAACTAATTTATTCATAAGATTTCTTTCTTTTTCCTACAACTATTTTTATCCCACCCCTCCACACACAAACATTTTAAACCAGAGAACTAAATATTGCTATTGTTGTAGGAACTAATTTTCTTTTATTTCCTGTATATGTTGTTACTAATGAAAATCCTTCAAAGAATTTTGAACAGTTATTCATTGCTTCTGACATGAATGGCCATAGACCAGTGGTTCTCAACCTGTGGGTCCCCAGATGTTTGTGGACTTCAGCTCCCAGAAGCCCCAGCCACTATGGTCAATGCTCAGGGCTTCTGGGAGCTGAAGTCCAAACACATCTGGGGACCCACAGGTTGAGAACCACTGCCATAGACTGTCAAATATAAGTTTATCACCTTCCCCCATTCAATAGAAATGTTTACTCATCCTTAGCACCCACACATTCCCATGAGAAATGCTCACTTGATAGCATGAGTATGTATGTGCCCGTTTTTGCTCAGAAGAAAGGAGAGGCAACATATATATTGACAAGCAATATTCTACTGTTTAGAGTGATGTCTTAAAGACAGGAGTCATCAGAACGCTGTATTCATCTTTTTCTCAACACATGACAAGTCCCTTAATATGCACAGTCCTCAGTGCTTTCAAAACAGATTGAAGGAGTATAATATAAGTTGTCTACAATCCAGGTGCTTCACAAAGTGTTCAATTCACTCAAGAAATTTAGTTCCAATATCATTCCAGTGGCACCTACCTACAAAACTCAAAAATCCTCCAAGTCCCTGTAGCACCTCCATTTTGGGATCTGTAATGTAATAAGATGTCTGTCAGTTGACAAGACTGACTTATATGTCCAAAAATCCCAATAGTCCATGTAGTAGTATTGTCAGTGTCTGTGACTGAGGTCCGCATATTCAGCAGCTGAATATGGGGACATATAGGAGAATAGTATCTAGGTCAAGGGAAGTCATTGTACCACTCTATTCTGTTTTGTTCAGACCCCACCTGGACTACTGTGTCCAGTTCTTGATACCACAGTTCATGAAGGATATGGATAAGTTGGAACATGTTCAGAGGAGTGTGGCTAAAATTGTAGAAGGACTGTGCCCTATAAGGAGCAGCTTAGGGAGCTGAGTATGTTTATCTTGGAGAAGAAAAGATTAAGAGTTGACATGATAGCTATGTTTCAATATCTGAAGGGATGTCGTATGGAGGATGGAGCAAGTATATTTTCTGCTACTCCGGAGATTCCATCTAAACATTAGGAATAACTTCCTGATGATAATATAAGAGCAGTTCGACAATGGAATATAGAGCCTGGGAGTGTGGTGGAGTCTCCAGCTTTGCAGGTTTTTAAACAGAAGTTGGCCATCTATCAGGAATGCTTTGATAGTATATTCCCACATGCAGGGGGCTGGACTTGATGGCCCCTGTGGTCTTTGCTAGCTCTGTGATTCTATGATTTTATGAAGTTGACCTTGAGTGCTGTCAGTGATGGGATCAAGGCTGCAGAGCTCCAAATCATTCAAGGCTTCTCTTGACTCCTTGGTAATAGCTTACTACCTTGTTATATAACTGAAGGTTGATTGGACTCCTCCCATGCTATGGCCACAAAAACAAAGGAAGGAAGAGAATTCAGATCACAGCCAGCTACTGTTCTGAACTCTATTGGTGACTTTGACTTAGAAGATTGTAAAATATACAGAACAGTTTCCCCTTCTAAAATGTCTTTTCTTTATTTTGACATATTTTATATATTTTTTTCTGCTACAGGATAGGATGAAAAGAAAGGAGATGAAGAATGTTACATTAGTCACTGAGTTTATTCTTGTTGGATTTCCAGAATTTGAAAAAATCAAAACCGTACTTTTTTCCATAGTTCTGCTCATGTATCTTCTGTCAATTCTAGGACACAGCTTAATCATCATTGTTGTTTTCATGGAATCCAAACTACATACTCCAATGTATTTCTTTCTTGTCAATTTCTCATTTGTTGAGATCTGTTCCACAACAATAGAGGTACCAAAAATGCTGAGCAATATACTCTCCAGCAAAATGACTATATGCTTCATATGTTGCATGGCACAAGGTTTCCTGGCTTTTTCTGTGGGTGGTGTGGAATTCATCACTCTCACAGTCATGTCGTTTGATCGCTACATGGCCATTTGCAAACCTTTGCTCTACAAGACCATAATGACCAATAGACTCTGCTTCCTTTTGGCCTTGGTGGCTTGGGTTGGTGGATTCGTAATTGTTTTTGCTCAATCTGTGGTACTGTGGACATTTCCATTCTGTGGACGCAATGTCATTGACCATTTCTTTTGTGATGTCGGACCAGTTCTGAAGCTGGCCTGTGCTGATACTGCTTTGATGGAACTCATAGGCCTCATCTATGGCGCAATTTTCATGTGGGGTTCCTTTGGCTTTTCCCTGATTTCATACATGTACATTATAGCCACCATAATGCGCATCCCGTCTGCCACTGGGAAATCTAAGGCATTCTTCACCTGTGCCTCCCATCTCATGGTGGTTTCCATCTTCTACTTGGTGCTTATGTTTATGTACTTGAGGCCTTCAACCCAGGGGGACCCAAGAGTCAACAAAATGGTCTCTCTCATACACACCAGTTTCATACCCATGTTGAATCCTTTCATCTATACCATCCGAAATGAAGACTTCAAAGCAGCTTTAAGGAAAGCGGTGAGAAGAAAGATGGGTTACTGATTGTGACACAGTCTGGCAGAGTGGCTCTCCTTGGTGCCAGAGCCACCTAACAACAGGTTGCCAGGCAACCAGAATAGCCACTCAAGAGGGAAACCTAGCCCATTAGTGGGAAACCAGAGCTGGGGCTTCAGGGTGTGTGTGAATATATATATGAAAGGCACACTGACTGTCTTTTGTCAGACTTCAGGGAGGAAAGTCTAAGAGTCAGTCCGTCATCCAGAGAGAACTCTCCACTAATGTGATTTGATCAATGAGTGGGGTTGAGTGGGAGGGTTTGTTCTGTCAGGGAAGCCTAGAGAGAGACGCAGAAGAAAGATCAACCCCTATTTTTGAATCTGGTCAGAAAGTGTACCTAGATTTGGGAACTGAGCCTTTAGGCAAAAGATTAGCCAAAGGACTGTGTGCAAGAGAGACTTGTTCTTTTATGCTGATGTAAAAATAAAGGAAACTGTCTAAATACATTTTGAAGAATTTTTGAGCTTTGAAATATTCTTCATTCTGTTGGTCATTTTAATAAAGTGTATCATGTATTTTTTTTATAAATCTTTACTCAACTGGATGATATGCCGTCGTTATCAGCAGATTGAACCACACCACCTTGCAACTATGTACAAGTTTAAATTACTAGTGAAAAGCTTCAACCTTTCACCACTTAAAGGTGGTGTTTTAAAGGGGAGGGCAGAGCTAAGTGAAGTGACAGGTCATGTTAGCATACTGGAGAAAGCTGTGATACCAGTCTGTGAGGAGAAGAAGCAGGGCCAGTCACATTGCCATTTCGGAGAATATCTTTGACAGCATAGAAAATTTATCATGCTTGACTTGACTCTATATCCATGAAAACATAGTAGAGGCCATATAACAGTGTGGAGCCTTTCCTCTTTTTCAAAAAGGTTACCACATTTGCTGGTATGTAAGTTGCACTGCCCTATAAGATTCACCCTATTTTCAAAGTTTTTTTTAAAGTACTGGTACATCTTATATGTCAGCAAGGCTTTCCCCACCACCTTTATATTCCATTTCACCTGGGCGAGAATCGTCCCCACCAATGCAAAACGTATAGGAAAGAGACAGGGAACTCTAGGGAAGCTTGAGCTGCTGTGGCCGAAAAAGAGGCGAAAACCAGGTTTCCAGGGAAAAATCAAAAAAGCCTTTCATTTTACCAATCACTTGCGCAAGGACGACAGCTGTTTCCAGGACTGTCGCCCTGATTAATTAAGGCAGCATCACTATATACCTTTGGTCTACCATGTCAGCAATCAATCACTCATCTTAGCCATCCCATCACAGAAGAACAAAGAACTTTGGTTAACTTTCCATTACATCATTAACTTAGCACACACGTGTACAGAAGAGAACAAAGAGTTAGTTAGAAGATGATACAAGTTATAATTCAAGGCCAGTTCATACATCCCACTGATCCTCCCGAAATTCTCTCAGCCATTCTTTAGATAAAAGTACAAAGCAAGCCTTTGCAAAGCAGCCTTCAAGGTCGCACCTGCTGGGTTGCAGAGAGCTAATACACGCGTAAGCAATTAGCACTTCACTTACTGTCAGTCCCAGCATTCTAATTTATTGCTTCATTCATCCCCTTCAGAGCGAGCATTACTTTCACCCCTAGACCTCTGCCTTCCTTTTCTACATATATGCAAAATGCATAGGAAAGGGAGAAGGTGTCTAGGGGGAGGAACCGTTGCTAGCGTGGGGCTTTCCTGCACCGTTCCTGCCCTTTCCTATGCATTTTGCTTCAGTGGGGAGTTCTCTCCATTGAGGCAAAAAAAGGAGGTGGGGGAAGTCTCATGGGATTCCTCCTTTCACCTCCTCCCTTTCCTATGCATTTTATCTTGGTGTTGAGAGCGAGGGGGTGAAAGGAGGACTCACAATGACACACCCAGCAACCCATTTTCAAAGGCTACTTTGGGAGGGAAAGTGTGTATTATACACTGGCAAATACAGTAATCTAACTTTTTAAAAGAACACAGAACATTAAACTCAAAAGCTTTGGAGCTTTTAAAACACTGTGCATGTATGGTATTTGGCTACATACAAATCAAATACCATTTATTTTACAGTGACTACTTCTTTTAAAGACTCAAGTATCATCTCTGGTATTGGCTGGGAAGCCATACAGATGAAGAAATGTTTTTTTTTTAATGATCGCTGAATGGCAAGAAGATAAATCATATTCTCCTTCATTTACCCCAGCTGGCATTGTTGCTTTTCTGCTGCCATTAATTGGGTGGAAATAGATTTCACCATGGCTAGGGGAGAGTAAGAGATTTTCATGACCAGAGGAGTTGTTGGCAGTATAGACTCCTTTCTTGAGTTATGAATTCTTGCTTTTGCCCAATATGCCAGATATCTGCTAGATATGCCAGTTGTTTTAAATGGATAGTATTCATATTCAGAGGGTTCATAAAATACAAGAATTTCAGAAAGCACATTGGAATCCTGTAATGTGCATTTGACCACTCTTGCCAGTGCTTGGATATGCATGTTTGCCATTCACTAACAGGGTTTCATTGTGTTGGGAGTTAGAGTTTCCTAGGGTGTTAGCCCTTTGGGAAAATTCTATGGAAGCTAAAGCTGTTAGGAATTAGCCTTCTTTTAGCACAGCTGCAGAAAAAGTGTTCCCCAATGTCTGTTTGGCTTCCCTGAACTGAACACTGACTTGAAAGTAAAACAAGATTGGCAGTTTCAGATTCCAAACGTAGAAGATTTACTAATAAACTTTACAATTACGATATGCCTTGGAGAAACTAGATCCCAATTAACTAACAGAAAGATTAGGGAAGATAGTGGCTTCACTGTTAATTCACCAATTTCTTGATGGAGGGGCTAGTTCAGCACAGAGAAGGTGCTACAAGCAAGATTGAAAAGGCAAAAGAGAGAGAGGTATGGTCTTCTATGTAAGGCCAATCACTGACTTCAGAGTGCATCCTGGGTCACACGGTCAGGACGCCGTAGTCAATCATTTTAAATAACACAGAGTAACAGTTGAGACTTTGGGTGAGAGGCCAGAGGGCTTTTACATGCAAAGGAAAATTGACCCTACACTAGCTAAGCCCCGTTTATCATAGAATAAGGGAAGCAGGAGAGAATGTCAGAATTTTCCAGCACATTGAATTTCAGCAACATAGTTATGGACTCCAAAAGCTACAAAATACAGACTGTGATCATGAATCTCAAACATCATCCATGTCAGAGGAGAAAAACCAGTTCAGACATTAAGGTCATAGCTTATGTTGGCAAGGAAGTGAAAGGTGACCACATGTCCACATACCCACACTTTCACCAAGGAGAAACCCACTTTAGGATCTCTGAAGGACAGAAAACTAAACCTTATTTCTATTCTTCATCTCAGCTGGTATCACAGCTTTTGTGTTCCTGTTTCTACATTCCACATCCTATGAGTGGGGGTGTATTGTGAGTGATGCACTCTACAAAATAAGCTTGTACATTCTCCCTCCCCCCAATATACTCATCATCTGTTGGAGTCATCAGTTGTTTCAAACTTACTGTATCCCAGTTTTGTGTTCAGAAGCCCAAGAATTTTGTGGAGATATACATGATTTTTGTTATATCTGTTTGAGACATGAGAAGCTCACAAATCCTTCACTCCTTCATGGTAGGAAATGGGGTATATAACCCTCAACTTCAGCCCCAGCAAATTGCAGTACGTTGGGCAGTTTACACTGTACAAATGTTACCCTGATTTCCGGGGGTCCCATGAGGGACACCTAAATGCTCTCCAAATTACAAGTTGGGAATTCGTCAAAAGAGCACAAGCTGGCACTGCGAGAGACAGGGCAACAGAGCGAGATCTTTTACCCAATGTCTACGGGATCAGGCCGAGTCAAGGAGCAAACAGAAGTAAATAATAATAATTGTTTTTATTAATATACAGTCAAACACGTGTATGCAACACACTCACACAGAGAACTATAGAAATAAAGGTTGCAGTGGGATAGAGGGTTTTTAAGAGGATGTTTTTGCATGGTAAATACTACACCTGTCCTGGAGCCTGGGTAGTTTGAAGAAGAAGTTTGTGAAAGTGGAGTTTCTCAGCATGTGAAGCTGAGGGGAAGGCTCGTTGAACGAAGCGACAGCAAGGCGAGATGGAAGCCAAGAACGATCCAAGTGATCCGAGGAAGCACTCAAAGTCAGGGGTTCTAATAGGGGAAGATGTGGCCGCAGGCTAGTCCATTCTTGGGGATAACAATGAGTTTCTGGCTGGAGACAAAGCCTCCGAAAGATCAGTATTTTACATGATTGAGTTAAGACCAAATTGTCAATAGAGTAGCCAGTATGCAAACGCAGAGTGCTTGACAGTTGAGTATTCGGTTCATCAAGCTGCCTGCTCGGGGCAGGGAGTCCTTTGTAAGTAGCGTGCATACATAATGTGGTACTTGTCTTGAGGTCTCCTGAAGCGGCAGTTTGGCTATTCCTGGCCTGCCTGGATCTGTTTGGAATATTTCAGCGATTAGCGGCCATGTCTGTATGCATGCTCGTCCAGGGGCCTCACAAGCACATGGAAAGGAATAGGTAAAGAAGGCCAAATTATCGATATCAACTGATATCTAATATCCCACAAGCCTGGGCTAGAAACTGCGGTAACACAAAATTTAGACAATCTCCTACTTAACAAAACTATTATATATCAGGTGTAATAGTGAAAATAAAAGAAACACATTTATACAACTTCCTTTTTTTCGTGCATATTTGTTTTTGACTAACTTTGCACCAAAAAGGATAAATGAATGAAATGAAACACTTTTCATTGTTAGTTAATTTTTAGAATAACAAATGCCTAGCAATCATTCTTTTTTCTTACAAAAATGGATTAATTAACTTTTAAAACTTCAAATGATTGTTTTTCTGTGTGAAATCTGATGTATTCTTTTTCAGGAAATCATTCTGGAATGTGTACAACTCTAAAAAACATAACACAGAATAAAGATGTTTTTCTAAAAAAAAAATAACAACGTCAGAACTAGGCTAATTGCCTTTCTTAATTGGAAGAGGGAAAACTCTGAAGTCTTCATAAGCTTTGTCTTGGGAACTCCTTGAGGTATTAATGAAGAAGTCAGAAGGAAGGGTGGGGGGAAGAATTAACTTACACAGTTTTAATGAACAGAATTTTGTGTTACTGAAATTGTTCATTGTTATCTCCAGCACAGATGTGAATGCTGCTAAGAAACTGTGAAACTGAATGGACTGTACACAGCGAATGTCCCATTAGTGAATGTCTTGGGCTGATTCAACGTCCATTGGTAAAGGTATGTCAGAGACATTTTTGCTACGTGTTTGTATGTGCATGTGAGTTGAAGACCATATGTGTAGAATAGACCGTCTAGTCCAACCCTTTGTTCAGTGCAGGATACCTAGAGATAAAGCAAGTTCAAGAAATGGCTGTCTAGGCTTACTTGAAGAGCTCCAGAGTGGAGACCGCACTACCACTTCAGTAAATTGTTTCCATTGTTGATCCCCTTTTGCAACCAAGAAGTTTCTCTTCATAATGTTCAACCAATTCTGTCCTTCTGTCAGAAGTTCTGTTCATTATTATTGATTAGATGAAATGCATTAAATCAATTGTTGAACACAGAGTCAACGTACAGGTAAATCCCAGTAATTCAATGGGTCTGCTTTATTCAGGACTGACAGCAGTATTTAGGCCCGTGTAAATTCAGTCCACAAGACCTAGCAGAATGCTATACAATGCTGCTCTCATGCCTGTTCTCCATCTTCTTTCATCATACCCAATTACTTCATAAGATTTCTTTCTTTTCCCTATAATTATTTTTATCCCTCCCTGTATGCATTATGAACCAGGGAAACAAATATTTCTATTATTGTGGGGTCTAATTTTCTTTTGTTTCCTGTAAATGCTGTTGCTGAGGAAAATCCTTAAAGGATTTTTTAAAAAAGTTATTCCTCGTTTCTGACGTGAATGGCCATGGACTGTCAAATATAATTTTATCACGTTTCCCCACCCAATAGAAGTGGTCAACCATCCTTGCATCGATGCGATTCCCATCAAAAATGCCCACTCCATTCAATGAGTATGTACATTCCTGGTTTTGCTGAGAAGACAAACTGGAATGTGTTCAGAGAAGGACTACCAACATTTTGAACGGCCCATGAACAATGCGCTATGAAAAGCAGCTTAGCGAGCTGGCTATGTTTAGCCTGGAAAAGAGGAGGTTAAGAGATGACATGATAACTATGTTTAAATATTTGAAGGGATGTGAAATGGAGGATGGAGGATTCATGTTTTCTGCTTACTCAGAGCAATGGAGCGATGGCTTCAAACTTCAGGAAAAGAAGTTTGACCTAAACATTAGGAAGAACTTCTTGAAAGTAAGACCAGTTCAACAGTGGAATGTGCTGCCTGGGAGTGTGGTAGAGTCTCTTTCTTGGAGTATTTTAAGCATAGGTTGGATGGCCATCTGTCAGGAATGATTTGATGGTGTATTCCTGCATGGAAGGGGTTGGACTTGAAGGCCCTGGCAGAGTCTTCCAGCTCTATGATTCTATGAAATTGACATTGAATGCTGTCAGTAACTGAAACCAGGCTGTGGAACTTCATATCAGTCAAGGCCTCTCTTGCCCACTAGTTAATGGTTTTTTTAAACTTATTCTTTAACTGAAAGAATCTCCTCCCATGAGATAGTTATAGAGTAAAGCATGAAGAATGAGACCTCCTAGTATTTTAACACAAAAACTGTTTTAAGTCTGTCATATTCTTGAGCTAAACTGTTTCATAGCAATCTAACAGAAGAAAAATTTTGATAAAGAAAGATTCATGATTGTGCTAATACTTCGATTAAGTGCAAGAGAATGAATTGCTGAGGATATGAGACTGACTATAACCATTTGCTGCGAAGGGTGAGAGACTGAGGAAATTTATTCTTCTGAAAGGAGTCAGCAGGCAGCATGAACTCACAGTGGCTTATTAAGCACAGTTTATTGATGTTAGACAGGAAAAGAATTTGGAAAGTAAAAACTTTGAACGTTGTAAATATGTATATAAGCCTGTGGAGCAGCTTAAAGCTATCCAAGTAGTCTGAATCCCTCAAAGGTTTGAAGGCTATAAATGTTTTTAGACATGTTTAGTGCTTCATTTCTAAAGTTCAAGAAACCAACCTAATAAAACAATTAATCTGAAATGAAGTTTGGGATGAGTTGGTGTGTTTGCTCGTATCTTTTATTTTCTCTCTTTTGTGTGCATGTATATATTCTTTCTTTCTTTTTCACCATTATGAACTGCCTTGAGCTCTATAGCTTAAAAGCTGATCAACAGAGGAAACAAAAAGTGTGGAGGGAAACATCTTTCTCCCCGTCTCTCTTTCTCTCTCTTCTCTTTGTGTCTGTGTGTATATGCCACTAGTACAAGGAGCTGTCTCTTACATGGTCAAATTATTGGTCTGTCCAGCTCAAGGTTGGCTATAATGAGTGGTAATGGGCTTCCAGCTTCAGGTAGTGGACTGAAGCTGAGATCTTTGACATAAAAGGCATATGTTCTGAACAGTGAGCACTAGACCTTCCCCTGTGTTTAACTCTCTCAGGTGTCTAGAATTTTAAAGAGTAGGAAATATTGTTATGAGAGAAAAGGTTTCCCATTTCAGTAGGATGCTATAAGATTTTAATTTTCTCAGCTATTCACTGTTTAATTGATATTAAGGTATGCCTCATGAGGGGAAAAAAAGCAAAAAAACAAATCGTAAACCCAAACTTATGAAGATAGGTTTATGTTCTTGCAGCAGGACTTTCCCTTCCTACTGGCTGTCCAGTCTGACTCCTAGGTGAACATTTGTCCACAAGAGGATAAGAAATAGAAAAAGTGGCCCTGCTGGCTAGGGGATTATGGGACTCTTAGTCGAAGAAAGTAACTCTTTCAAACTCTTTTCCTGCACTGATTTTATATATTCGAGCAGTCTGCTTCCTGGGGACACCAATGTATCGGGAATGTCTGGATCTGGAAACAGACGCAGGGAGCTTGTTTGGAGAACCAGGAAAGATATCTGATATTCTGTAATGTGTTCTAGGGCTTTCCTTGGCATGCAAAACTCCTTTCTTTACTGAGTTCCATTTACAAATGCTAGGACTTCCTCTAAGTCTTGATTCTGAAAATCTTAAGCCTTGACTCCTGCTGGTTAATTACATGCTGTCTCAGTGGATGGGTGCACAGGAGATGTATTTGCCAGAGAACGAGATGGGGGCAGGGGCAGGGGCAGGGAGAGAGGGAGGGAGAGTATTCAGGTCACAATCAGTGCCAACCAGTACAATTCCATTTGGCTACTGTTGTGAACTCTATCTCTGATCCCTTTCTGAGAAGGTTGTAAAATGTATAGAAGAGTGTCCTTTACTAAAATGCCTTTTCTTTATTTTTACATACATTCTATTTTTTTCCCCTGCTACAGGAGAAGATTAAAAGAAAGGAGATGAAGAATGTTACAGTTGTCACTGAGTTTATTCTTCTTGGATTTCCAGAATTTGAAATAATCAAGACAGCATTTTTCACCATGGTTCTCCTCATGTACCTTCTGTCAGTTCTAGGACACACCTTAATCATCATGGTTGTTTTTATAGAACCCAAACTCCATACTCCAATGTATTTCTTCCTCATTAATTTCTCATTTGCTGAGATCTGTTCCACAACGATAGAGGTACCAAAAATGCTGAGCAATATACTCTCCAGCAAAACGACTATATGCTTCATATGCTGCATGGCACAAGGTTTCCTGGCTTTTTCTGTGGGTGGTGTGGAATTCATCACTCTCACAGTCATGCCTTTTGATCGCTACATGGCCATTTGCAAACCTTTGCTTTACATGATCATAATGACTAATAAGCTCTGCTTCCTTTTGGCCTTGATGGCTTGGGTTGGTGAGTTCGTAATTGTTTTTGCTCAGTCAATGGTAGTGTGGACATTTCCGTACTGTGGTCACAACGTCATTGACCATTTCTTTTGTGATGTCGGACCAATTCTGAAGCTGGCCTGTGCTGATACTGCCTTGATAGAACTCATAGGCCTCATCTATGGTGCAATTATCCTGTGGGGTTCCTTTGGCTTTTCCCTGATTTCATACATGTACATTATAGCCACCATAATGCGCATCCCCTCTTCCACTGGGAGATCCAAGGCATTCTTCACCTGTGCCTCCCATCTCACGGTGGTTTCCATTTTCTATTTGGTGCTTATGTTTATGTACCTGAGGACTTGGACCCGGGGGACCCAAAAGTCAACAAAATGGTCTCTCTTATACGCACCAGTTTCATACCCATGTTTAACCCTTTCATCTACACCATCCGAAATAAAGACTTCAAGGCAGCTTTAAGGAAAGCAGTGAGAAGAAAAATGGGTTACTGACTGTGACAGGGTCTGGTGGAGTGGCTCTCCTTGGTGCCAGAGCCACCTAGCAACAGGTTGCCAGACAACCAGACTAGCTGTTTAACAGAGAAACACAGCCCATTATTGGGAAGGGGCTGGAGCTTGAAAGAAAAATTTATATATCTAAAAGGCACATTGACTGTCTTTTGTCAGATTTCAGGGAGGAAGTGATAAGAGTCAGTCCTTCACCCATGGAAAACCCTGGACTAAAGTTTCTTAGCCAACTGGGGGTGAAGTTGAGTGTTAGGGTTTCTTTTCTCAGGGAAGCTTAGAGACAGAGAGGAAGTAGAGAAATCAACCACTTTTAAATCTGGTCAGTAAGTGTGGTTTAGATGTGGGAATTGAGCCTTTGCACAAAAGCGTAGCCAAAGGACTGTGTGTGTGTGTGTGTGTGTGTGTGTGTGTGTGAGGGAGAGACACCTGTGCTTTTATGCTGATGTAAAAATATAGTTGAACTATCTACATGCATTTTGAAGAATTGTTTGAGCTATTTCATGTAGATAAAATTGAACTCTTTATTCTCTTTGTGATTTCAACCAAGAGGACTTGCGGCACACCAGATGCTGTTGAACTACAGTGAACTGCTGGTAGACCCTGGTTGTCCACATATGCCATCAAGACACTTACATCCTCTTATCTATGGAAACACAGACAGTTTTGGGGCATGTGGAACTGATATGGTACCAGTGATGGCCATGAGTTTTGAGTCTGCAGAATCCCATGGCACATCCATGAAACTCTTGTTAGGATTAATAGTATTCTTCTGCACCAGAAATTGGAGTGCAAAGGGGAATATGAGTTTTACATCATCCTATCTCTGTTTGAACCAGTTAGCTAAAGGAGAATCAACTACCTCTTTCCAATTCCCCAGAAAAGAAGAACACCTTAAACAAGCTTTTACCATTTTGATTCTTTTTAGATCAAGAAGTGAAAGAAAGCACAATGTGTGCAGGCATTCAAAGAGGAACTGTGACTAAGACGATTCGGGTCCCCCAAATGTTACTGTAGAAAGGAAAACCAGCCCTGTGGCAGTGTGCTCTGTGGTGCACAATAATAGACAGCTGAATCTTCAGCTCTTACAGCATTTATCCTTAGCTTTGCCATAGAACTATTTGTTGAGAGGGTCACATGCTCCTCAAATTCACTGGCAATTGGTGTGTTGTAGCCCCCTCTGAAGCCTGCTATGAAGATAAGGCCTTTTCCAGGGGCTCGATGGAACCAATGAGTGTGGTGGTTATTGATACTGAACCCAGAAACTGCAAAGACCAGAGTGAGTGCATTTCTAGACTGTACCACTACCTCACTGGGTTGGATGAAACTGATGACTTCAGAGGAACCTACTACACTGGGTAACCTAAAAATGCAGAGAAAAAGGCACACATGGCTGACGTGACTCCAGTCTCTCAGATCCCACAATTCAAAGTGACTTCTGATTTCAAAGTACCCAAGGTTTTGACCAAACATTGGCGAAGGGGGTGGGGTGGGGGACAGAGAAGTAAAGAGGGAATATTGCAATTTGCATACATATTCCATGAATATGACAGGACATGTCATCTACAACGGAATAGAAAATCCAGGTGAGAATTGTAAGTCTAGGGATATTTTTTTTCCATTTTGCATGTTAATACCAGTAAATGCAGTTCGTGTTTTCAAACTGGAGCACAATTCTCTTTCAGTTTTCACATTTCTGCAAATTTTGTGATACAGTTCTCTAGTCTCAAATTGTGTATTAAAAATATGCACTGAGGTAAATAGCCAACTAGAAGGCATTCTGCAGGTATAATTACTGGCAAAAAAGTGTGTATATTAGGAAGAAATTGACAGAAGAATACATACAATTTTCTCCAGACTTTTAGTGATTTTCTTTTCTTTTCTCTCCTTTTCTTTTCTTTTTTTTTCTTTTTCTTTTTTTTAGAAAATGGAACATTAAGGAAAAAGTTATATATTCATCCCTAATCTCCTCTGGGACAAAGAGGGAATCATTTTTACTCTGCAGAATGAGACTTTTTTTCCAAATTAAATATATTGCCATATAAGAAAAAAGAAAAGAAAAAAAGAAAAACTGCATCAAGGAATTATAAAATGTGAATTTGAAATTTCACAAAAGGTCTTATATGTTCTTTCTCTCTCTCCCTCCCTCTCTCTCTCTCTCCCCCCATCTTTATCTATATCTATATCGATCTCTATATCTATATATAACCCCCAATTTTTAAAATAAAAAAGATATTCAACACTGAAAAGTAGACCATCTCGTTCAGATTCCTGCACTAGACTGTTATAGCGCTATGATTCCACTTTCAACATCCTATGGAATCCTGGGGTTTGCAGTTTCGGGAGGGGCCAGATGGAATATACCATGGGGTTGCCAGATATGACGAAATACTATTTAGTCCTTACTTCCATGGTACTGCAGATCAACTCTCTGACTCAGCCACTTTACCCTGCCTAATGTGTCTGTATCTTTACATCACCTGTCAATTTCTGACAACCCCTTGAATTTCATAGAGTTTTGTTCAGTAAGGTAGAGGTGGTTTTGCCAGTTCCTTCCTTTGAAATATAGCCTACAGCATCTGGTACACATTGGGGGTCTCCTGTCCAAGTATTAACCAGAGTTGACTCTCCTTAGCTTCCAAGATCAGGACCAGCCTTTATCACCATATCTGTTTAAGATATTAGAAGCTCACAAATCCCTCACTCTACCTTGGTAAGAAATAGGGTATATAAACTCAACTTCAGCTCCAGCAGATTGTAGTAGATTGGGCTGTTTACACTGCACATCGTACCCTGGATCCCTGCTCCTCCGTTCTACCATTGGACACATTGTAAACCACTTTGCTACGGCCTTCTGCTTCAGGACTGGTAACTATCACCTTTTCCACCCAATCTCCCTCTAGCTCACCTTTCTTGCCTCACTTTCCAATAGCCTTGTTATAGTTCTTAAGAGTATCTGATTTCTTGTGTATTTGTTAATTCCCAATGAAATAGTCTGTTTAAGTTTTAACTGGAATCTTCTCTACAGTTAGTACTGGTATACACACGTGAAAAAATCCTGCCATTACCCTTCTCTTGCAGGCCTCCAATGAGGTATAATTCCCCAAATTCTAAGGAGAAGCTGGCATTGCGGGTGGGCTTCAAAATCCCTCACCTCTTAGGTTATCAATATACAGCCAGTGACCACAGTTTGTGCATATTTGATTTATTCCCCTACATTGGCTATCTTTTGGAGACACATTGATTATATTCAAGCATTCAGTTGAAAAAGCCCACAACGCTGGGCAGTTATTATGTCTCTATTTTGTCATGTTGTTATTTGTCTTGTTGTCATGACATGTCATTTTTTTATGCAGAAACTCTTTCTGGCTACTCTGTTATTTAGGTCCTGAACACGGAAACAGGTGTCTCTCCAGATATTGTTGGATGGCAGCTAATGATAACTTTCATTATTGGTCATTCTTCATGGTCCTACAGTTTCCACCCTTACATTACATCTTGTGCTCTTTAGGCAGCAACCAGGCTTGGAATCTACAGAAGAGGTAAACCACCAACCAGGGTGGCACCATGTATGAATCTCAAGGAACCCACCCATAGGACGTGTCTGGCCATATAATGACAGCGATGATTCAGCAGCATTGGTGGAGAGGGCTTATTGGGTAAATAGTGGGATGGCCTTGGTTCTACGGCTTCCAAAGTTCCATGCTTCTTTTCAAAATTTCTCAAGATGACAAGAATTAACTAAACCCTAGAAATATTTAAAATGTTTTCCTACCTATTGTAAAGGAAGAGAAATGAGAGAGAAGACACTCATGTTGGAAATAAATCAATGAGAAGTCATTTAGACCATACTGAGTTGTAAGCGCACAGGAAGTAAAATTAATTTTACTGTGGATTCTCCCCTTCCCTGTGGATCTCCATATAATATTTTCTGCCCAAGTAAGAAGTACTGTACTGTTTAGTATCAGACACCTGAGATGGTATTCCAACAATATCTGAATTGTTAAACAAAATTTGGAGGATGGCCTTCTCAACAAAATGATCGTGTAATATCAAGTGCAATTTTGCAAATAAAAGAAACATATTCATATACATTAGCTTTCTTTTTTATGTCTTAACTTTTCGCCAAAAAGGATAAATGAATAAAATGAAACACTTTTCAATTTTAGTTAGTTTTTAGAACAACAAATATCTAGTTGTGATATATATTTTTTCTCACAAGAATGGTTACTTTATCTCTTAAAATATCAAGTGGTTATTTTTCTGTGACAAATCTGATGTATGATGTTTCATGAAATCACTTTGAATGTGTACAACTGTAAAAAATGTAACACATAATATAGGGGTTTTTTTTTGTTTTGTTTTTGTAGAGAAAAAAAAAGAAGAACTAGGCTAACTGGCTTTCTTAATTGGAATAGGGAAACCCTGAAGTCTTCAAGGGTTCATCTTGGGAACTCCATGAAGTATAAATGAAGAAGTCAGAAGGAGGAAACAAGAATTAGTTTACATAGTCTTAATGATCAGACTTGTGTGTTGTTGAGATTGTCCATTGTTATCTCTAGAAAAGACGTGAATGCTGCTAAGAAACTGTGAAGCTGAATGGACTATATGTAATGAATGTTCCATAGTGAATGTCTTGGGCTGATTCAGCGTGCATTCGTAAAGGTACATCAGAGCCATTTTTGCAGCATATTTGCATGTGTGCAAGTGAGTCGAAGACCATATGTGTAGAATAGACCATCTAGTCCAACCCTTTGCTCGGTGCAGGATACTCAGAGTTAAAATAAGTCCAAGAAATGGCTGTCTAGGCTTGCTTGAAGAGTTCCATTGTGGGAGACCCCACCACCAGCACTTCAGGTAATTGATTCCACTGTCAATCCCCTTTTATAGTCAAGAATTTTCTCCTAATAATGTTCAACGAGTTCTGTCCTTCTGTCAGAAATTCTGTTCATTACTATCGATTAGATGAAACCCATTCAATCAATTGTTGAACACTACACTGAGTCAACATACAGGTAAATCCCAGTAATTCAATGGGTCTGCTTTATTCAGGACTAACAACAGTATTTAGGTCCACATACCTTCAGTTCATAAGATGCAGCAGAAAGCTACGCAATGCTGCTCTCATGCCTGTTCTCCATCTTCTTTCATCATACTCAATTTCTTCATAAGTTTCCTTTCCTTCCCCTACAACTATTTTTATACATTTTGAACCAGAGAAACAAATGTTTCTAGTATTGTGGAGTCTAATTTTCTTTTATTTCCTGCAAATATTATTGCTGTGGAAAATTCTCAAAGGATTTTAAAAAAGTTATTCCTCATTTCTCATATGGATGGCCATGGACTGTCAAATATAATTTTATCACCTTTCCCTACTCCAGTGGTTCTCAGCCTGTGGGTCCCCAAATGTTTTTTGGACTTCAGCTCCCAGAAGCCCCAGCCATTATGGTCAATGCTCCGGGCTTCTGGGAGCTGAAGTCTGAAAACATCTGGGGACCCACAGGTTGAGAACCACTGCCCTACTCAGTAGAAGTGTTCAACCATCCTTGGCATCCACACCATTCCCATCAAAATGCCCACTTCGGTCAATGAGTATATACATTCCTGTTTTTGCACAGAGGACAAACTGGAATGTGTTCAGAGAAGGATGACCAAAATTTTGAAAGGCCTGAACACAATGCCCTATGAAGAGCAGCTTAAGGAGCTGGCTATATTAAACCTGGAGAGGAGAAGGTTAAGAGGTGACATTATAAATATGATTATATATTTGAAGGGATGTGATATGAGGGATGCAGTAAGCCTGTTTGCCTCTTAATTGGAGCAATGGAGCGATGGCTTCAAATTTCAGGAGAAGAGATTCCATCTAAACATTAGAAAGAACTTCGTGACAGTAAGAGCAGTTCAACAGTGGAATGTGCTGCCTGGGAGTGTGGTAGAGTCTCCTTCTTGGAGTATTTTAGGCATAGGTTGGATGGCCATCTGTCAGAAATGGTTTGATGGTGTATTCCTGAGTGGCAGGGGTTGGACTTGAAGGCCCCTGTGGTGTCTTCCATCTTTATGATTCTATGAAGTTGATGTTGAATGCTGTCAGTAACTGAAAGCAGGATGCAGAACTCCATATCAGTCAAGGCCTCTCTTGCCCACTAGTAAATGGCTTTCTACCTTATTATTTAACTGAAAGTTGATTGGACCCCTCCCATGAGATGGTTATAGAGTAGACCATGCAGAATGAGAGCTCTTAGTATTTTTACACAAAAACTGTTTTAAGTCTGTCATATTCTTGTGCTAAACTGCTGCATAGCCTGCTAAAAAAAGAAAAAAAAAGCTTGATAAAGAAATGTTCGTGACTGTGCTAATACATCCATTAAATGCAAGAGGGTGAATGGCTGAGGATAGGAGACTGACCGTAAACATTTGCTGTGAAGGCTGAGAGACTGAGGAAATGTATTCTTCTGAAGAGACTCTGCAAGAAGCATAAACTCACAGTGGCGTATTAACCACAGATGATTAATATTAGACAGATATAGCAATAGCATTTATTTCTATATCGCCTATCAACTAAGTGTTATCTAAGCAGTTTACAATGTATTTTTAGCTAATTGCCCCCAACAAGCTGTGGACTCATTTTACCGACCTGAGAAAGGATGGAAGGCTGAGTTAACCTTGGAGCCTGGCAGGATCGAACTCACAACCTTGTGGTTGCAGTACTGGCATTTAGCCACTGCGCCACCAGGGGCAGTGGTTAATTTGGATAGTAAAAACTTCAAATGTTGTAAGCATTTATATAAGCCTGTGGAGCAGCTTAAAGCTATTCAAGCTGTCTAAGTCCTCTCAAATCAGCCCAAGTATGATTTTAATTGAAGGCTTGACGGCTATGAATGTTTTTAGGCATGTTTAGTGCTTCATTTCTAAATTTCTAGAAACCAGCTCAATCAAATACTTCACCTGAAGTTTGCTCATAATTTTTATTTTCTGTCTTTTCTTCACATGTATGTATTATTTTTTTTTCACCATGATGATCTGCTCTGTAGATGAAAAGCTTATCAATGGATGAAACAAAGGCTTTGGAGGGAAACATCTTTCTCCCTCTCTCGCTTTCTCTTTCTCTCTCTCGTTGTGTCTCTGTGTGTACATACCACCAATACAAGAAGCTGTCTCTTACATGGTCAAACTATTGGTTTGTCCAGCTCATGGTTGGCTATAATGAGTGGTAATAGTTTTCCAGCTTCCAGGAGTGGACTGAAGCTGAGATCTTTGGCATAAAAGGCATATGTTCTAAACAGTGAGCACTAGAGCTTCCTCTGTGTTTAATTCTCTCAGGTATCTAGAATTTAAAGTGTTGGAAATAATTTTATGAGAGAAAAGGTTTGCCATTTCAGCATCATGCTATAAGATTTTAATTTTGTCAGCTGTTCTCTGGCTACAATTAATGTTGAAGTGCACTTTATGATAGAAAAAGAAAAACAGTTAAATCCAAAATTATGTATATCGATTTATGTTCTTGCAGCAGGAGTTTCTCTTCCTGCTGGCCCTTCAGTCTCACACCCAGATGAACATCTGGCCATTAGATATTAAGAAATAAGAAAAGTGGCCCTGCTGGCTAGGGGATTATGGGACTCTTAGTCCAAGAATGTAACTCTCCCAAACTCTTTTCCTACACTGATTTTATATATTTGAGTAGTCTGCTTTCTAGGGTCATTCAATGAATTGGGAGTGTCTGGATGCAGGGAGCTTGTTTGGAGAACCAGGAAAGATATCTGATATTCTGTAATGTATTCTGGGGCTTTCCTTGACATTCAAAACTCCTTCCTTTATTGAATTCCCCCTATAAATGCCAGAACTGGCTCTGAGTCTTGACACTGAAAATCTTAGGCCATGACTTCTGCTGGTTAATTACATAGCAGTACACGTGAAAGGGATCTAGGAGTCTTCATAGACCACAAGCTGAACATGAGTCGGCAGTGTGATGTGGCAGCCAAGAAAGCCAGTGCAATTCTCGGCTGCATCAACAGGAGTATGGTGTCTAGATCAAGGGAGGTACTGGTACCACTCTACTCTGCTTTGGTTAGACCTCATCTTGAATACTGTGTCCAGTTCTGGGCACCCCAATTCAAGAAGGACATGGTCAAGCTGGAGCAAGTCCAGAGGAAGGCGACCAAAATGGTGAGAGGCCTGGAAGCCATGCCCTATGGGGATAGACTTAGAGAGCTGGGGATGTTTAGTCTGTAGAAGAGAAGGTTAAGAGGGGACATGATAGCCATATTTAAATATTTGAAGGGATGCCATGTAGAGGAAGGAGAGGGCTTGTTTTCTGCTGCTCCAGAGACCAGGACAAGGAACAATGGATTCAAGCTGCAGGAAAGGAGATTCCACCTGAACCTCAGGAAGGACTTCCTGATGGTCAGGGTTGTCCGGCAGTGGAATATGCTGCCTCGGAGTGTAGTGGAGTCTCCTTCCTTGGAGGTTTTTAAACAGAGGCTGGGTGGCCATCTGTCGGGAGTGCTTTGAGGGTGTTCCTGCATGGCAGGGGGTTGGACTGGATGGCCTGTGTGGTCTCTTCCAACTCTACATTTCTATGATTCTATGATTCTGTGATACATGCTGTCTCAGTGGATGGGTGCACAGGAGATGTATTTGCCAGAGAAAGAGACGGAAAGGGGAAAGAAGGCAGGCAGGAAGGAAGGAAGGAAAGGAAGTATTTTAAGACTGCACTCAGTGTCAACCAGGACAATTCCATTTGGCTACTGTTGTGAACTCTATATCTGATTTCTTTCTGAGAAGGATGGAAAATGTATAGAAGAGTGCTCCATTCTAAAATGCCTTTTCTACATTTTTACATATATTCTGTTTTTTTTTTCCCCTGCTACAGGACAAGATTAAAAACAAGGAGATGAAGAATGTTACAGTTGTCACTGAGTTTCTTCTTCTTGGATTTCTGGAATTTGAAAGGATCAAGACAGCACTTTTTACCATAATTCTGCTCATGTATCTTCTGTCAATTCTAGGACACACCTTAATCATCATTGTCGTTTTCATGGAATCCAAACTACATACTCCAATGTATTTCTTCCTTGTCAATTTCTCATTTGTTGAGATCTCTTCTACAACAACAGAGGTACCTAAAATGCTGAGCAATATGCTCTCTGGAAAAATGACTATATGCTTCATATGTTGCATGTCACAAGGGTTCCTGGTTTTTGCTGTGGGTGGTGTGGAATTCATCACTCTCACAGTCATGTCGTTTGATCGCTACATGGCCATTTGCAAACCTTTGCTCTATAACACCATAATGACTAATAGACTCTGCTTCCTTTTGGCCTTGATGGCTTGGGTTGGTGGGTTCATAATTGTTTTTGTTCAATCAGTGGTAGTGTGGAAATTTCCTTTCTGTGGACACAATGTCATTGATCATTTCTTTTGTGATGTCGGACCAGTTCTGAAGCTGGCCTGTGCTGATACTGCTTTGACGGAACTCATAGGCCTCATCTATGGTGCAATTTTCATGTGGGGTTCCTTTGGCTTTTCCCTGATTTCATACATGTACATTATAGCCACCATAATCCGCATCCCTTCTGCCACTGAGAGGTCCAAGGCGTTCTTAACCTGTGCCTCCCATCTTACAATGGTTTCCATTTTCTATTTGGTGCTTATGTTTATGTACTTGAAGCCTTAGACCCAGGGGGACCCAAAAGTCAACAAAATGGTCTCTCTTATATGCACCAGTTTCATACCCATGTTTAACCCTTTCATCTACACCATCCGAAATAAAGACTTCAAGGCAGCTTTAAGGAAAGTGGTGAGAAGAAAGATGGGTTACTGATTGTGATGGAATCTGGGAAAGTTACTCTCCTTGGTGCAAGAACTGTCCAGTAACAAGTTGCCAGGTGACCAGAATAGCCACTCAAGAAAGAAACCCAGCCCATTAGTGGCAAGGAGGTGCTGTCGTTTGGTAGGAGAATTTATATATGAAAGGCACACTGACTGTCTTTTGTCACACTTCAGGGAGGAAGAGCTAAGAGCCAGTCCTTTACCTAGAGAGAACTCTGGACCAAAGTGTTTTGATCAACCAGGGGGGTTGAGTGGGAGGATTTGTTTTCTCAGGGAAGCCTAGAGAGAGAGGCAGAAGAGAAATCAACTCACTTTTGAAACTAGTCAGAAAGTGTGACCTAGATTTGGAAACTGAACCTTTGGACAAAAATGTAGCCAAAGCACTGTACGTGTGTGACACCTGTGCTTTTATGCTGATGTAAAAATAAAGGAAACCTTTTACATACATTGAGCCATGACAAACATATGAAATCCAATTCTTTATTCTCTTTGTTATTTTAGCAAAGAGTACTTGTGGCACACCAGATACTGTTGAACTGTAGTGAACTGCTAGTAGACCCCGCCTGCCTACACAAGCCATCAAGACACATAAATCCTCTTAACTATGGCAACACAGACAGTTTTGGGACATGTCAAAGTGATCTGGCGCTACTTGAAGAAAGCACCAGTGGTGCCCATGGCTTATGAGTGTGTAGAAGTGAAGTTAGCATTTACACACTGATAACAGTATTCTTCTGCACAACAAATTAGTGGGTGGGGGGAAGCAAATGTGAATTTTACATCATCCTATCTCTGTTTGAACCAGTTAGCTGAAGGAAAATCAGTCACCTCTTTCCGATTCCCCACAAAACAAGAACACTTTAAACAAGTTTTTACGATTTAAATTTTCTTCAACCAAGGTAGTGAAGGAAAGCACAGTGTGTGCGTGCATTCAGAAAGGAACTGTGACTAATGGCTTTTCCGCACTTTGGGTGGGAAATGGGGCAGTCCGTTACTCACCAGACTGGCACACTCCCCCCGCCAACAATCTGGAGCAGCGCACGCCCACGCTACACACTCTC
Source organism: Iguana delicatissima (assembly GCA_948472985.1). NCBI lineage: Eukaryota > Metazoa > Chordata > Lepidosauria > Squamata > Iguanidae > Iguana > Iguana delicatissima. The sequence goes on from CAOKZL010000439.1 coordinate 424,256, forward strand.
CAGAGACGAAAATGGAGACTTCTGGTTGGCGGAGGCTCTCCACCAACTGGAGAAGCTTGCCAGCTGGAAGCCCACCCCCGGAAGATCTGCAAGCTCACGCTGGAGCGAGCCTGAAAATCTACACCTAGGACTTTCAAAAGTGAGTTGATTTCTCTTCTGCCTCTCTCTCTAGGCTTCCCTGAGAAATCTACACTTAGGATGGACTGCGGCACGCCATGCTATTGAAAGTCCTCTTTTAATCAGTTTTTCAATAGCATGGGGAACCACCAGTTCTGGGCGTTCCAGAGTGGGCTGAAGTCCGGACAAACATTAAGTAGTCCGGACTCAGTTCGCCCCCAAGTGTAACCGTTCTCGCTGGAAGACGCGCCACCCTGTTTTAAATATAAAATGCGGAAAAGGCCTAAGACAATTCTGGTCCCCTAAATGTTACTGTACAAAGGAAAGCCAGCCCTGTGTCAGTGGCTGTCTGGTGCACAATAATAGTCAGCTGAGTCTTCAGCTGTTACAGTATTTATCCTTAGCTTTGCTGTAGAACCACTTGTTGAGGGGGTCACACACCCCTTAAATTCATTGGCAATAGGTGTGTCGTAGCCCTCTCTAAAGCCTGCTATGTAGATGTGGCCTTTCCCAGTGGTGTGACGGATCCAATGCATGTGGTGATCATTGATGTTGAACCCAGAGACTACACAGTCCAGAGTGAGAGTATCTCCAGGCCATACCATTACCTCACTGGGTTGGGTCAAACTAATGGCTTGAGATGAACCTGCTAGAGAGGCATAACCTAAAAACACAGAGAAAAATACAAACATGGGTGACATGGCTCCAGTCTCTCAAATCTTACAATTCAAAGTGACTTCTGATTTCAAAGTACCCTAGTTTTTGATCAAACATTGGAGGAGGGGGGAACAGAAAGAGAAAGAGAGACTATTGCAATATATATACATATTCCATGAAAGTGAAAGGACATATGATCTACAATGGAATAGAAACTCCATGTGAAAATTAGAAGTGGGGGAATAATTTGTTTATTTTGCATATTAATACCAGTCAACGCAGTTTATGCTTTTCAAATTGGAATTATCTTCCAATCCTCACAATCCTCACAATCCTCACAATTTATCAAATTTCATGATACAGTTCTTCGGTCACAAAGCTGTTTAAGCTGAGGGAAACAGCCACAAAATAAAATAAAAATATTGAGAGAAATAGCAAACAAAAAGGTATGTCGCAAGTATAATTACTTGCAAAACAGTGAATGTTAGGGACAAGTGGGCATAAGAATGTATAAAATTTTCTGCAGTATTTTATTTAACATTATAGAAAATGGAGCATTAAGGAGAACAGATTTACCCATCTCGAGCCTGATTTGGGAGAAAAGAGCAAACATTTTTGCTTTGGAAGAATGGGGCAAAAGTTAAAAAAAAATCTGCACTTGAATTTAGCAATTATAAAGTGAGCATTCAAAATTTCACGAGAGGTTTTATATTCTTTCCCTATCTTCCACTCTATCTCTCTGTCTATTACCAAAGGGTCCCCTGCGTGCCAAAATAGCCCTTTTTTCCCCTCTAACAGCAACAAATTAGTTGGCAGGGAGGAATATGAATTTTGCATCATCCTATCTCTGTTTGAACCAGTTAGCTGAAGGAGAACCAACCGCCTCTTTTCATCTTCCCCCAAAGCAAGAACTGTGTAAAACAAGAACTGTTTGCTAGCTACTCTTACATTTTTCACCATTTAAATTTTCTTCAAATCGGGAACTGAAAGAAAGCAGTGTGTGTGTGTGTGTGTGTGTGTGTGTGTGTGTGTGTGTGTGTGTTTTAAAGAGGAAGTGTGGCTATGATAATTCCGGTCCCCAAAGGTTATTGTAGAAAAAAAAGCCAGCTGTATGGCAGTGTGTGATTTCTCTAGTACAATAATAGACAGCTGAGTCTTCAGCCCTTAGGGCATTTATCCTTAGCTTTGCCGTAGAACCACTTGTTGATGGGCTCACACGGCCCTTAAATTCATTGGCAATTGGTGTACCATAGCCCTGTCTGAAGCCTGCTATATAGATGAGGCCTTTCCCTGTGGCTTGACGGATCCAATGCATGTGGTGATTATTGATACTGAACCCAGAAACCACACAGTCCAGAGTGAGAGCATCTCCAGGCCGTAGCTTTACCTCATTGGGTTGGGTTAAACTGATGGCTCCAGATGAACATCCGAACAAGGCAAAACCTAAAAACACGTAAACATAAGAGAGACATGACTCCAATCTCTCAAATCCCACAATTCAATGTGACTTCTGATTTCAAAGTACCCTAGGTTTTGATCAAAAACAGGGGGAAAATACACTGAATATTGCAATACACATATGTGCTCCATGAACATGAAGGAACATATTATCTACCATTGATTAGAAGCTCCAGGTGAAGATTAGAAGTGAGGGAATAGTTTGTATACTTTGCCTGTTAAAACCAATGAAGTTAAGTCACACTTTCAGAGTGGAACACAGTTGTCTTTGAATTTTCACACTTCTGCAAATTTTATGACACAGTTCTCCAGTCAAAAAGTATGCATTAAAATATTAAGAGAAACAGCCAACAAAAGGCCATGTTGTAGATATAATTACTGGCAAAAAAATGTGCGTATTGGAGACAAGTGGGCATAAGAATATATATAATTTTCTGCAGTCTTTTTTTTTTTTGGGAGAGGCGGGATAGAAATAAATTTTATTATTATTATTATTATTAAAAAAATAGAGAAAATGGAACATTAGGGAAAACACATTTATCTAGACTGCCATGAAGAGAGAAAAAGCAAACATTGTTGCTTTGGAAGAATGGAGCAAACTTTTCTTTAAAAAAAAAGGGAAAAGAAAAGAAAAATAGATCACTACATTAAAAAGGAAAAATATTTGAATTTAGGAATTATAAAGTGTGCATTTAAAATTTTGCAAAATTTCTTTATCTCTCTTTCACTGTCTCTGTCTGTCAATCTATCCAAAATGTTTTAAATAAACAAATAATAATAATAAAAAACACTGAAAAGTAGACCATCTTTTTAAAACTCAGATTCTGAATTCTGCTTTGACATGTGGATGATGGGAGATAAATACAAAACTTCACACAATTTTATCATGGGAATTTAACAAACTAGAGCTAAAAGAAAATTAAGAAAAGAGAGATGGTGATGGTTGTTTTATCTCTATTATACTGAGATATTGAGAACCAGACATCATACATTTCTAGGAGTTACATTATTACCACAATTCAGGCCATGGTTGTTACTCACCTGAGAAGAAGAGCCACACAGCTGAACAAACATAGCTGAAAAGTTGCATAATGCCAAATCTATTCCTCCTTTGGTGAGCAGTATGAAGTACCTGGTTTGACCACACAGCCAATTATCAGCTTCAGCCTCCTATATAATCAAGGACAAGCAAATTATTTTGCATTTCATTTTTCACATCAGCTTTTTCTAGGTCACTCCAACCAAAGGAGCTGCATGACACTGATGTTATTGAGATGGTACATTTGCTTTGAGTTTCAATCTAAACTTTAAAAGTTCAGAGACTGAACTTCATTCCAAATTGATGACCCTTATGTATCAAAGAGACCCCATGCTGTACTGGTTTGAGTGCCTGATTAGGGCCATTTCCTCAATACACCATAGTTACCCAGAATTCTTACTCGCCTGTCTTGCACATTGAACCATTTTAGCTTCATAGTTTTCCTCGAGGTTCTGCATGTTTTCAGCTCTTAACACAGTTCACTGCAATGAGAGAACACTGTATGTGAAAACTGGGAAAACTCTGATGCAAAGCTCCCACACCAGTTCTGCTTTGTTTTCACCTACATGCAGAACTGTAACATTGATTCACTGTGCAAAGTGGCCAGCTAGGAGTGTTCCCAGGCTGTCATTTCCTTCCCTATCTCTCTCCACCCATCAAGATACAGGTTGCCATCATATGGACAGCAGGAAGAGAGTGGATCTGGCAACTTTGATTCTCTTTGAAGTTACTTGTAGATTAGCTCTGCAATGCAGCCTGAAGGCTTACTTTCACTTTGACGAAGTAGGGGACTATTTTGACAATTTAATTTGAAAGATTTAATTGACAACTTAAATTTGGCAGTTTACTTTGAAAGACCAGTTTGGAGTGGTTTTGTATGGCTTTGTCCACTTTCTTGTCATATATATTTTTTCCCAGCAATGGTGGGGTGAAGCTGCCGACTTGCACAGCTGTGAGTCCAACAGCAGCCACATGAGATTGGGTGCCTGCCAGAACTTCTTCTTTTGGCAGGACAAATTGTCTCCTTGGTAGAAAAGAGTCGGAGAGGCTTGGTAAGACCAGTTTCCAGTGCCAGTGCCCAGGTAAAAATATATTAACATCTTAGTTCTGGACATGGACAACAATGAGGAGGTCATGAGGAGCTGTCATTATCTTGTGGAGGTCTCAGGAAGGAACTGGATCGCACTGTAAATTGAAGGTTTTTGACAAGATCAGAGAAAGATAAAACAGACAGTTTTAATTGACAACTTAATTTGACAGCTTACAGACCAATCAGCAATGGTGGGGTGGGGTGAGGGAGGGGAATGGGAGTGGCCAGGGACTTGCTATTAAGGATACAGTAACCACTGTTCTCTGCAGTAGTTCAATGAAAATGGGGGGGGGGTTAACAGCAGAGTTTCTGAATCAGGGTATAAAACACCACTCTTCACACATGGTGAACTGCTCTTCCCCTTTTGTGCAGAAATGGCCTAGGACTCCAGAAGACTTGGCTTCAATCCCTGCTCAACCATGGCAATCCACTGGGTGATCTTGGGCAAGTCACATTCTCTGAGCTTTAGAGGAAAGCAATGGCAAATCTTCATTGAATAAATACTGCCAAGAAAACCAAATGATAGGCTTGTAATAAGTTGGAGTGAACATAAGGATGCCTAACAACAATCAATGTATCAAACACAAAACTAAGAATGAAAACATTTGTAGTTTTAAAATTTTGAATGAGGGAGAAAGGGAAAATCTAATATTCATTCTACCCATTTATAAGAGAAGTCATGGATTATAGAAAGTTTTCATCAAAGGAAAACCCACACAAATTCCTAAATATCGGTATCAGTGAAGTGCATTTTGCCTGAGTGGGTGAATCTGGAAAGTTTGGACTTTTGAAAAGAAAAAATAATCAACTTCTTAACATCACATAAGATTTTATTTTAAAAAAAAAAGCCATATCAAAACATCTCCTATTTTGTTCAACAAACAGAAGACCTCTGGGCCTTATATCTCAACATGTCTGGTTGGACAAGCCAGCCACAAGAGCACAAACTTCCTCTTACCGACTCCTAAAGAAGCAAAAAGGAGTAAATGCCTGAGGCTTACCACTTCCTCTTAGAATTTTGCTCATTCAGTCTCTCCTCAAAACAAGAAAAAAACAAAAAACAAAACAGGGGCTAAGATCCTGTATCAGAGGCTACAAGCCATAAATTTATGATGTCATAGCTGTATTCCTTGAAGGACACACTAGCCTTCCAGTGAATTATGACAATGTGTATTGAGGTCATCCTATGGAACAAGGGTTCTGTTGTGTGAGTCTCATACAGTTCTGGCTGCCACAGCACAAAGGGACTTTCATGGGTTCTGTACCTTCCACGAGAAGAGGTACATCAAATGCCTTTGCCTGCATGACCTCACAAACACACCAGAATCCGTTAAATAGGAATAAAGAACTTAAAGTTCAACATATCCTCTGCCAAGTGAAAGGAGTTCGGCACAGGTCCCTGTAAGTACCTTCCAGATTCAGGCCTTAGTAAGACCCTACTAAGTAGCTACAGCACAGGAGCTTAAGTTGGGATAGTATTACTAGAGTTACCAGAGTCTCAAGGAGGCCACAGAAGGCTATCAGTAATTCAGTACCAAGAATGTCTCCACACAAAGGCTGCTTCACTTCAGCTACCTCAGCCCACTATTCAGTGATTCCTTAGTATGTCCTTCTCAGGGGTGAGAGAGCTTCTCCTCAGTCCCTTCCTCACCTCTCTCTGGACCCCCACCTCTCTCATCTTTCTCTTAACCTTCTCTTCATCTTCCTTCTTAACCTTTAACCTTCTCAGTCAGGCATCTAGGAGAAGCCTCAGTCAACTGGGTATTCACAGCTTTCCTTGAACTTCTTCACACACTCTGGTACTCAGGACCAAAGGAAACTCTTGCCGTTTCTCTCCTGGCCTGCAATTTCCACTTTCCACTTTCTCCCAATCCCATTCCAGAGTTCACTGGTATTCTTTTATTGACCTCCTCAGCACACACAGACACACACACACACACAGCCTGCAGAGGTTTTAACTGAGGTCAGCAGCTAGTTCTCCTTTCTTCCTGAGACCAGAGCACTTGGAATAGCTGGGGTGATGCTACTGGTAGGTCTTTCTCTTCTACAGGGACTCATAGCACTCTGATGCTCATTGCATCATGTCGGCTCCATTTCTGCAATGGTCCTATAGATGTACCAATATCTCTGTCCCCTTTCTAAGAATGAGAGCATTGCACCAGTTTGTGATTCACCTTTATGTGATTATAAGCCACTCTCCTCCTCCTCCTCCTCTTCCCCTTCTTCTTCTTCTTCTTCTTCTTCTTCTTCTTCTTCTTCTTCTTCTTCTTCTTCTTCTTCTTCTTCTTCTTCTTCTTCTTGTGTGCCTCCAACTTATTTCTGAGTTATGCTGACCCTAAAGCAAATCTATCACAGGGTTTTCTGAGGCTAAAAATGTGTGACATACCCACAGTTGGGTTTCCATGACCAAGCAGCGAATCAAACCATGGTCTCTAGGGCCATAGTCAAATGCTAAAGCCACAATAACACACTGGCTCTCAAGTCACCTTACAATGATGTGAATACCAAAAAAGATGCCACCTGTGAAGAAGTGTGTGTATATTTTTGAGACTCAAGAGTTTGGGCAAGATATTTAATTGAGAATAGGGAGCTCAGTTCTGTTGGTTACATTTTCATCAAGATTTGTCTACAAATTCTAGCAATTCTTTTGAACAAGTTGCTTAACTTTCTGTTTCAACACTTCTATCAGCTACCTACAAATAAAGAAACAAACAACCATTTTGAGTACCCACCTGAAGCTTCACATTGTTGGTTAGATTTCTAATTTACTTTTCCATAGGAATTTGGATCCAGAGTGGCTTACCAAAATTTAAGAAGCAAGTTAACCTACCAAAACTAGGACATATTGATGCCATTGTCAGCAGAATAGTAAAAGCACTGAAAGTGAACCAGCCTGCTGTAACGAAGAGGCTTTCATGGTTATCCAAACACCTGAAAGGCAGAGGTCTGGTGGATTTAACTGAGGAGGGTTTTATATTACCATGAAAATACTGTTACCCTGATTTCTGGAGTCCCTTGGGGGACACCTCAATGAGCTCCACTTGATGGGGAATGGAAATGAGCCAGAGCACAAGCAATAGCAATGTGAGAGGCAGGGTAACCTAGCGGGGTCTTTTTACCCAGTTTTTACAGGGTCAGGCCAAGGCAAAAACCAAACGAAAATGTCTACTAAATGATTTTATTGAATGACAGTCTCATGCACCAACGCAATCACTTAGACACTCACTCAAGACCTACTAAGAAGCAAAAGAGAGGAAACTGGATAGGGGGAATATTGAAGGGATTGTAGCTGGGGTAATACTGCACCTTCTCCTGAAGTCCTTGATCCAGGAAAAACAGCGGAGAAGTGGAGCTCAGCAAAGAGAGGGCTGAGGAGATTACTCAACGGACAGAGAAACGGTCTGCTGGGATGACTGGGAGTGATCCAAAGAACCACTCAAAAACTGAGACTATTTGTAGGGGAGAAAGTACCTGGAGGGCTAATCCTTTCCCGGGGAGAACAATGAGTGTTGCATCGAGAAAGAAGTTCCACAATGGTAACTTCCTTTACATGATGAGATTACAAGGTGTTGCCAAAGTCTCAGGATCTTCGGTTGCATTGGATTGTGGTGTGACTTTATGTAAATGGTCCTTGCCTGATAGGATTTTATTGCTATCAGTGCTCAACTTGGGGCAAACACGCTAATCCCCTCAAGTCGGCTTCTCAGGGGCTAAGGATCCTTTGTCTACTGTGGGTTTGCACAGCCTGAGGTCTCCTGGAGCTACTTGACTGGGGATTTTACTGGCCTGACCTGGTTTTCGATTGTTTGACTGTTGCTGCCTACGTGCGCATCCCAGCAACCTCTCAGGCACATTGAATCATATTTTAATATCAACATTGTAGACCCCGGGACAGAGTTTTCCAGTGGGGTAACAATACTTTGCCCATTAAGTCCACCTCACCAACCTTTAATCATGTGTTGGTTTGAAGCACACTGTAAATAAATAAATAATAATAATAAATAATAATAAATAATAAACATTATTTCTCGCTTGGTTTTCTATACAGGAATGGTGATGGGGACCTTTCCTAGTGGCTTTGATATTGACATTAAAAAATGGCATGAGGTAATATATTACACAGAGGATCACTCTTTTACTACTTAACAGATTGAGAAATGCAGGCATTGTCTCACTCCCTGGGTAGGGTTGCCAGTTTGGATATGGGATGGGGCTCCTGCAATTTTAATCCTGAACAGATAATGGAGCAAGACAAGGTAACATAAATCTCTCTCAAGAGAAAATAGAAGCTGACCTCTCTTACCTTCCAAATTACAACTTCCAGCCACAGGTGTCTGCTCCTAACATGGCTTTTGCCTCACCAGTTAAGAGTTGCAAGAGGGGAAATGGAAGTACTGGTAAAAAGTAAAAAGATGGGAACACCTCCATGCTCCTCCGTCCCACTCTCCACAGGCAAAACAATAGATTGTTTGGGAGGGAATGCCTGTAGCTGGAAGTTGGAGTGTGGAAGGAAAGAGAGGACTTATATCTTCTTCACACAGCCCCATTATGTATTTACTCTACTCTACTCTGATACCCTCTGGTTGATCTCATGCTAATCTGCAGCTGTCAAACAGCTCTAATGCCAAGCTGGCTCTTTCAGCCCCTGGACTTAGGGTTTTATGGCTTCTCCAGACCATCCTTTGAGAAAAGTGTCCCATTCTGTGAAGAAGGTGGGATACAAATTGTGTAACTAACTAAATAAAGATAGCATCCAATGTTTGCCAGACCAAAGGAACTTTCTGTCCTCTCCCTTATGTAGCCAGCCAGCAACCATGGCCTCATGACCTTTCATACACCAGGCACTGTAAACACTCCAGTTTAAGAAGGCTGTCTGGCACCTCCAGTGTGACCAGGAGAGGAATGAGATGCTGAAAATCAAACCCTATGAGGTATTGTTGAGGCCCAGAGAGACATTTCCTGATCCTCTTGCTCCTCAGTTGCCCCACTGGTATGCTTGGCCATAACTGGAGTGCCTTTTGACGATGGAAAGTCATTTCTTAAGTGAGTTTTGCGGGATGTTTCAAGAGGATTCCCACCCACCCCCAAAAAACAAAGGTATTAAAGGTCCAAATTAAGGTCTATTTTTAGCATAAAATGTGTATTGCCATATGATTATTTTTTCTTCAAAATAGGGATGGCAGTTAGGGAGGCCAGGAACTCCTCAAAATGCACTGCGGTCCTCAATAAGTGATTCCCACTCTTGTAATTGACCGAAAAGAAAAACAAAAGATTTTTGGCTCTTCTTCTTATCTCTCCTCCTTTAAAAACACCAAACCAGCTCTCTCCATCTTCTTGTCATCACAGGCATAAGTACAGTGAAATATAGCCTCTTAGAATTTTACTCCAGAAAGTAATTTATTAAATTTATTTCTCAACTTGCTCCCAAATGGAATCCAGATAGGAAACGAAAGAACTTCCAAACAGAAAAAGGAAGGAAGGAGAAGAACTGCTTTGAAATATCACAAAGTTGTACAAGGATATTGTACAAGGAAACCCACATTTCCTGTCACAGTGATTCCTCTTGCACAGTAGTAGACGGCAGTGTCTTCAGCTGTCAGGGAATCTATCCTTAGCTTTGCCGTATTGCCACTAGTGAAGGGGGTCACACGTCCCTTAAATTCTGCAGCAAGTATTACAGGATCTCCAGTTCTGAAGCCTCCTATGTAGATGAGACTTTTCCCAGCAGCTTGCCAAAACCAGTGCATGTGGTGCAGGTTGATTTCATACCCTGATACGACACAGTCCACCTCAACAGAGCCTCCAGGCAATCCTATTACCACAGTCGGCTGAGTCAGACTGACAGATCCCAAAGAACCTGCTAAGGAAAAGCAGGATTAAAGCATGGAAAGAAGACAGTCAAAGTACAGGCCAAATCATTTCAAGTTCATATTCTGTGTATTTCCATTTAACACAAAGGTGTTCAAGTACACCAAGAATAATTTTGTGTTATGTTAAAGCACGGAGAAAGATAGTCCATTGGATCAATATTTATGGTAGATTCAACATGCAGCATTTCCAAACAGCATCCATCAGCAGGACCCCAAAACCAAACCAATGCTAAATGCAATTTTACATTAGAAATATTGGATTGGGATTCAGCATTTCAGAGACAAGTTTTAATATGCAGGGTTCATTTTTGCTCTTCTCCTTCCTTGGAAATATCTAAAATTACTGTCCTGAAATTCACTTGAAAGCTCAGCTCTTTAGCTCCTCTTCAGATGTGAATGGAATAACAAATGTATGCTCAATTCCAGCATTTTATTTTTTAATGTGGAGGGTGAAGGTTAAAATAAAAGGATAAACTATCTTCACATAATAAAATGAAAACAAACAAAAAATACTCCTGCCTTTTTCCCCAAAGTTTTAAATTTTTTAATATTTGGTGAATGGGGTCAGTTCTACGGGGGATTGTGATATCTGATAAGGAAACTACTGAAAAGATGGTGCTGCAGTTACTTACCAGGAAAGAAGAACCACAGGATAGGGAAAATGAAACTCAACACCTCCATAATATTAGGGTGATACTAGCCTTCGGTTCAATGAGTTCTTGTCAAATATTTGCAGTGGACATACAAACCAGTTCATCATTTGTATGTTCCTATATATCTCAGGGAAAACAAATTTCTTTGCATTTAGAAAATTCAATCTCCAGTCATCTGACCCCTCCCATTTCCTTTTGATGTTGGCCACCATCACTGACCAATTTCCACTGCAGAAATATGACCTTTTCAACATTGGCAGGGTGAAAACCTAGCCCAAACATTTATATCACACTTTCTTAGCATAGAGTTATTGTAGCCCATTCCTTCCTCATCCCATTTATTTGGTAATATTATAATAAAATAAGTTTGAGACCCAGTGTGATATAAGGGTTTGAGCGTCAGGCTAGCACTTCCAGAGCCTGGATTCAGATCCTTCCTCAGCCATGCAAACCCGCAGAGTGACCTGAAGGGAGTCGCACTCTCTCAGCCTCAGAGAAGGCAATAGTAAACCCCCTCTGAACAAATGTTGCCGAGAATATTGCATAATAAGTTCTCCTTACAGTTGTGCTAAGTTGCAACTGGCTTGAAGGAACAGAACAACAACAACACAAATCAGGATGCAATTGCACATCCATGAACACTGGAGCAAGCCCACTGAATTGAATGGGATTCATTCATGAGAGTGTGTGTGTGTGTGTGTGTGTGTGTACATACATGCGCACACACACACACACACATATATAAAACTGCATAGTAAATCTCCAAGATAAGTAAAATTCTAAAACAAAAAGTAATTGCAAAAAATTGAAACTGAGAACGTGTGTGTGTACGAAAAGGGCTATAAATGGGAGAATTGTGCTGGATGCCACAGACTCGCTGGCTGCCTCTGCTCTTAGAGAAGCATCTTTCAAGTTTCTGTGACTTTTCAGAAGCTTCATTTTGCAGGGAAAAGAGTGACAAATAAGCACCTGTCCTTTGATTTTCACCCCTAAAACAAAAGGACTTCTCCTTCCTCAAAAAATTAAAATAAAAATAAAAAAGTCCCAAAACAGATGTGTCATGATTCTTCCCATGTAATATAATGTTTCCTGTTACATCATCTGCTATAATAGTTCCACAGCCCAGGAGAACTGAAACCCAAGCATCTGACAAATGTGGTTTCTGTATGTTTTCATTTCTTCCCCCTTTCTTTCACATTTCAATACAGAATTTTTCTCTTCTTTGGTTTGACAGAAAACCGCTTTCTCCCAACCCCCCTCATGGTGTCAAACATTGTGCTTTCCATGGTGCAACAGTGCCATCAACAGCACCGTACATGAACAGCAGACTCTCCTCCTCTTCCTCCTCCAGTGCAGATCTGAAACTAGACTCCAAGCTTGTTTACTGAACCAAGAAGGAACAGCTGCAGGGGAAAGGACAAGAAAACAATAAGCATGTCTCAATAAGTCATATTGAAACTTTCTGTGGTTCTCACCAAATAAGATACCGAGCAAAAGCAGCTCTCTCTCATCCTTAGATCTTTGCTGCCATCAAGTGGTTGGAAGCAACGCTGAAGTGAATTCAGGGCTTATATGGTCAAAGGGCTGTGATCTCTTCATTAATAGAGAAAATCAGAGGCTTATCTAGCATGGGACAAAGGGGGCACATGCCCTGGGTGGCAATATCAGAGGGGGTGCAAAAAAAGCCATGCTGGACTGGGAGGATTTGGCTGCAGCAGCAGAGGAAGAGGAGGAGGGGGAGGTAGCCCCAGAGAAGGAGGGAGAACAGGCAGCTCTTCACTCTGAGTCCTGAGGGCACATGCCCTACTTGCTGAGAGAACGTGATCTGACTTAGATACTCCAGAGTCAGGACAGCATATACCCAAAGTATTCTGGAGAGGGAATTCAGTGAGATTTATTGGAGGAAGATGCAAGTAGATCTCGCACCAAAGCAAAATGCCTGAGAAAGGGGGAAAGCCTCCTGGAACCCCCCAAGCCCCTTCCCTTTCCCAGGCATTTTTACCTCAACGTAGGGGTCTTGCACCAAAGCAAAATGCTCAGGTAAAGACAAGGGGAAGCCTCCTAGAACCTGGTGAGCTTCCCTGCCTTTTCCAGGCATTTTTGCCTCGATGGAGATCTCTGGACAGAGATGGAGGAGATAGATGGGATGAGTGAGTGCATTCATGCATCCAGGCAGCCCCTTCACCCAGGCTCAGCCTACTGCCTCTCTCACTGGGTCTTCCTTGGCCCATCACCTTGGCCCGGGGTGGTGGTGAAAGCAGCAGGAGATACAACCCCTCCACTTGGGCTCATCACCGCCTCTGCCCTCTCTGGGGTGATCCCTGGCTGAGGCTGGCAGCAGTGGTGGAGGGAGAAGCAGCACCTAGGGGAGCAACTTTCCTAGGTGCTATTGAAGCTAGAGATTCCACTGAGGATAATGGCATTGTCTGCAACCTTTGCTGTAATGCAAAATATACCGAAATGCTGAACTGAAAGAGGGAAGATGTGAAAATCGTGGCTTTTCAATTGTTCATTGCACCCAAGGTAAAAATCTGATAGAGATGCCAACCTTTATGAAATTTTTTTTACAGTGAACTCTTTTCCTCTGTGTTCTGCTGCTAACTGAAACATAAAAATGAATCTTACTTTTAGCACAAGATAAATAGTTCAGTACTAATTATTTCTATTCATGACTTCTTTATATGTTATCAGGAGTGTTTAGTGAACATGTTCCAGAGACTCTGACATGTACAGTGTGTCTAAAAGTTTGCAAAAAGCCTATATGAAGTGTGTTGTCTGTGAAAAAGATATCTTCTTCTTCCCTGTCACTCCTATATTGTAGATTCTTGTAAAGGGAAACTGGAATGAATTCCTAAAATGCACAAGTTTGTTTTATCCCAGCTCAATGTGTCCTGTTTTTTAGTGAAGAGGGAGAAAAGCCTTAGACTTAGAAGTATTTTTTCTTTCAAAGGATTAGTTTTGAATGAGACGTTAGTTTTATAAAGGTCAGTGGCAGAGCTTGCCACCAGTGAGGTAGCGGTGGAGGAGCGGGTATGTGGGTGGGGCTATGGTGGTGTGGGCAGGGTGATAATGCATGTGGAGAGGCTATGGCACACATGGGCAGAATGATGACATGTGTGGGTGGGGCTACAAGACACATGGGCAAGGTGATGATGATGGGTGGGGCTATGGACGTGTGGGCAGGGCAACAGCACATTTGGGCTGGGTGACAGCATGCATAGGCAGGGCAATGGCACACATGGGTGGAGCAGCAATGGGTAGGGGGGCTACAGTGTGCATGGGCAGGGCAATGACACATGTGGGCAGGGCTATGGTGTGTGGAGAGGCAGGCAAGGAGCAGTGCCACCTCCAAAAAAGTGCTGTCCAGGGCACACTGCCCCCATCACCCTCCTGTCCCTACACCAGTGATAAAGGTCCCCTCCAGCTGAAATTAAAAGCTTTGACATCTTGTTTGTTGACAACTAGACAACTGCCTGGATATTTGGATTCTCCTTGAGGGCACAGCTTTGGGGTTTGTTAGCATTAGTACTTGAAATTTATCACAACCTCACTGACTGGCAGTGAATGAGATTCTTTTCTTGGATTCCTTGGTAGATTGGATAGCATTTACAAGGGGAGAAATGGCTTGGCACAATAATTTTCAGCAGAACACAAACACTTTGGATCACTGGAAAGGTTCTGAGGTCCAAAGAACTTCATCAGAGACCACTGAAAAGCCCTTTTCCTAATAACCAGTTATTTCATCACTTTTGCCCAAAGGCACACAATGTAGGGCTTATGAAGATGATTTTAGAGTCTGTGAGGGTGTATCTGGGGGAAGAAATTCCATCAGATAATCTAATCCCACATTAATTTAGGACTTTGAAGATGAATATGAGGGTTTGGGGGTTGAGGGGAAAAGTGAACTAGATAGTTTCTAGCTACTTCCATTCTTCATGATGGCGTGCAAACAAGGTTGAAGTTCTGGAAGAGTATAGCATAGCATGTTGGTCCTTCAAAATGAAAAGAATGCTTCAGTTGTTCGCTGGACATAAATGAAATGTTCCACCTTAGTTTTAGGTAAATCATATCCCTTTTGATTAGAACAGCAAGATTCATGGGGTTATAAGAGCATTAACATGGGACCTGTTTAATAAACCATTCTAGTACCACACTCTGTTTCCTGCCATGGCCAACTACATATCTTCAGGAAGAAGGGCTTGAAGGCAATAATGTTGCCCTAAAAGATGGGGGACCTTGAGATCCACCAGCAGTGCCAGCATTTCCTTAGGATTTGGGGGATTATTAGCTCGAAGGAGGTGTGCAAGAAGAGGGTAACAGCAGGATCTTTTCACCATGTATACCAGTACTAACTATAGAGAGACTCCAGCTGAAGGTTAGACTATTAGAAAACAATAGACACACAGAAGAAATCAAGCAATCTCTCAAACCATGCAAGGACATTGAAAGGAAAGGCAAGAAAGGTTGGATAGAGAGATATTTTGGGTGGATCAAAGTGAAGATTGGAGTGGTTCAAACAGGAGTTTGAGGGCAACACAGAGGAACAGGAGTCTGGGATACAGTGTGATGCCTGATGTGCTATGAGTTACTGGGGTTAGATCTAGGGTTTACATACCTCATTTCCTGCCCTGAAGGAGGGTGTGTGGACAAAGCAATAATTGCTTTCTCATAAATCTGACAAAGGAGTCCAGAATGGACTGATTGTCTTAACTCTGAGTGACAAAACATTGATGGGAGTACTGATAATCTCTTGGTTGGGTAAGGTAAATAGAGAAAATCTCTGTAGGATATGCTCACAGCAGGAGTGCATGATTGCTTCACCTGGACAGTTTTGCCTGCTATTGTTTTCAGAAGTGTTGTGCCTTACAGCCTTTTGAAAGGATCATCCCATGCCCATCAGTACTGGGCTTTCTTTATAATCCTTTCTGAATTTATGACCTGGTCATGCTGAGGTCATCCTGAGTTGGCTATGTGTGTACAGTCAGCACTTCTCCAAGCACACTTTCAATCATAAATATATCTAATTTATGCAAAATAGCATACCTCTCAAGGTGGGGGTGTTGGGTGTGGTAACAGCCATCTCCAAAGTCAAGGTCTATGTCTTCATTTCACATCTTATTTCTACCTCCACACCATTATCAGTCAGCTAAGGGAGTTCTCTCTCCCCTCCAAAAATGTTTAAACAAGGAATTTTAGAGGAAATAATCTCTGATCGTTCCACTATGCACTCTTAAGTTTCCTTTCAAAAGCATTAAAAAAGTCACCACTGCCATTCCAAGAGAAGGCCAGTTTCTGAGATCTGTGAAAGTGCTGCAAAACTGAAAACAGAGGTCAAGTAGGGAAATCCTCCATTCATCCCAAATATGACTCAAAATGAAACTGATACTTCTGCTGGTTTCTCACATTTGAACTGAAACCCAAAGCTGAATCAGTGAATTATCCACTTTTCTAAACCTCTGTTGCCATCAAGTGGCCACAATGAAGCACAAGAGATTCTTCCTCATTGTTTTTTTGATCTTCCTTGCAGTGAAATGTGGCAAATTTCCACCTACACCTTTAAGCTGCTTGGATAGATCAATAATCATTAATGTGGCATTGAGCTCACCTCTAGCATCAGTTGCTGTTGTTGTTGTTGTTGTTGTTGTTGTTGTTGTTGTTATTATCATCATCATCATCATGATGTTATAGATTGCACTATTTCGCCAGGCCTTTGTTCTTTAACTAGTTTGATCATTGGGCTGCAAGTCTGGAGACTAAGGGTTTAACCCTCTGCTTGGTCCAGATAATTCCCAGCTGACTGTAGACAAGTCACACACTCTCAGCCTCGGGGGCAAAGGCAAATCCCTTTTGAACAAATTTTGCCAAGAAAACCACGTCATAGGGTCACCTTAGGCTCACCCATAAGTCAGAAATGACTTGGAGGCACACAATAACAATGTTTCTAAGGCATGTTATTATGCACAGTTGGCCCTCCATATGTGTGAGGGTTACAGGTGCAGGACCCTCACAAAAGTGGAAAAATCATAAATATCAAAATGTACCTGAGTGTCTACAGGAAGGAGGTGGAGGCATGGTGAAGAGTATGGGCACCCATGGTCCATATCAGGTCAGGGAAAGGAGAAGGAAAGGAATGGGTTGGCATGGTGGACCTGAACTTCCTCTCTCATACCTGTCTCTTTCTTTGACTGTAGGGGGGCATCAGGAGAGGATCTTTGGTGCTGAGAAATCAGGCTGCGATCCATCCTCAGCTGACCAGGCAGTGGCTGGCAGAGGAGGAGGAGGACCCGGGGGGGGGGGTTAAGTCTGGTTGGAGCCACCAAGAGGGAAGATTCCCCCAGAAAAGGAGAGCCTGAGTTGGAGGAGTACAGGGGTTGATGAAACTTGCAGATAAGCAAAACCATGAAAGTCAAAACCACAAACGTGGAGGGCCAACTGTATTTTATCTCATATTGCTTTTTGGACTGTGGTGGCCAGAACATTATTAATAAAAATATTGAATAAATAAGTAAGCCATCTTCAGTCTCAATATATAAATGGAAAAAAATGAATATAAATTGAATAAACAGATAAATTCGGTAGAGATGGGCCAACCGAATCCTCAAATCCTGGGTGAGGATTCAAGATTCGGTGATCCAAATCCCCCTGCCAAAATAGGAAAATTGAATCCCTTGAATTCAGCTGGGGGAGAAGGTGGCAGGGAACATGATCTCATACTCCCCGTGCTTCTTCCCCCAGCCGCATGCCAGATCCTGCCTGAGGAGGACAGCCAAAGATGGCGGAGAGCGCAATCTCATGCTCCCCACTCTGCTGCCACTGACCACATGCCTGATCCTGCCCAGGGTGGGTGGGAGAACGTGGTTGGGTTTTTCAAAATTGGCAGATCCTAGACCCACCAAAGGCTTTAGAGGCTGGCAGGCTCCTGGGTGCACGAAAATCACAACATAAAGCCATGGGCGCATTGGAGGCTGCCTGTGCCTGGGGCTGCCTCCCTCTGCAAGGTAATGACCTGTATTCTCTTGACTTGAGAGTTATGTACTTCATGTAGTAGATGAACATGTCAATTGCATTTGGATCTTCTTAATAAGAAGTATGGGTATGTTTTCCTGAACTGAAAAATATTTTTTAAATTGTTTTTCACTAAACAACGATGTCAAATTCTGCTTCAAAAACACTTTTCAGTAGAAGTGCTTTCTTTTCCTTGCTTTTTAAACCTTTTTTTTTAAAAAAAAAAGATTCAAAAGATTTGAGATTTGTGAGATTCGTGGATTCCCAAAACCTTCCAAGAATTTGGATCCGGATATAGATTCAGAAAATTCTGGATTCGTCCCATCTCTATAATTCAGAGAAGGAGGAGAAGGAGGGGATGGTGATGATGGAGGGAAAGAAGAGAAAGGGAGTTCTGTTTTATTTACCCTCCCTCCATTATGAACGCAACATGGACTACCATCAGGGCTTGCACCACCCAAAACCCAATACAAACGACATATATTAGAAGTCCATGTAAAGAGAAAGGATGACAAGCTGTTCTGGGGAAGGAAGTGATGGAGGATGCTCATGGATACTGTGCATCCCTGAAATTTCCAAGAAAGATTCCTTACTGAAATCATGGAGAGCCACTGTGAGCCATTAGAGGCTACAGATGAGGACTCTTTAATCCTTCAGATGTTCTGGTCTTCAGTTCCCATCAGCCCCACCCAGCATGGCTAGAGTGGGTGTTACAGTCCCAAAGACCAGAAGGGTCAAGTGTTCTACACCCCTTTTATAGACAATACTGACTAAATGGACTGATGGTTTGACTTGGTTTACAGCAGTTTGCTATGACAGTCCATATTCTAAGTGATTAAGTCAGTGACTGAGGGTTGCAATTGTATCTGAATGGAAGTATTGGTACGGGGCAGTTGATAGTTGACAGTTTCATGCGCGTCTCTAAATTAGGGGTGGACAACTTATAGATATTCAGATGTTGCTGGCTTTAAATATCAACCAGAATAGTGCATGATGAGCAGTGGTGGAAGCTGCAATCCAACAATGTTGAGAGTACCATGTACTCTCCAATCCTGTTCTAAACAAAAGAATGAATTTTGGTTTTTGGCCACAAGGTGTCCCCAAAACACTTGACAGTACCATCAAAATCTTACCATACTAAGCTGAATAACATCTGTGTGCTGCAATCCAGACTTCTGTCTGGAGATATACCCATCCAGCCATCTGTCTGAAGATTTCTATCCTTGTATTTTTTTGTTTGTCTGTAAAACTGGCAACTACAACCATTCTCATGTTCCTTGTTTTCTAGAGAGTAGTGGAGCTATATGCAAACATGACCAATTTTTTTTGGACTGTTTTTACCTTGTTATTTTTTTAGCTGTTCCCAAAGTGATTTATTTTAGCCCTTGTTTCTGATGTGACAGCTTATTCCCTTATTTAATTGTTTTTAATTGCTCTTTAATGTTATAACTTCTTGCCTTTCGCTATGTTTCCCTTTCACTCATGTTGTCAGCTGCCTTCAATCTTGCACCCGGAAAAAGGTAGAATATTCTAACCATTAGAAAAAGAGGAAGTGATCACTAATTAACCATAAGAAGCCATGTTTTATAACTATGGCTGGACACAACCTTCTTGCAAGACGGAAAGGAGAAGTTACATGGGGAATTTACCCTCAAGATCACACTTCATTGCAGAATCCACACAGAGCTAGATGCACAATTCAAGCATTCTGTGCCATTGTAATTTGAAATTATAGAGTCATAGAATCATAGTGGTAGAAAAGAGCACAAGAGCCATCCATGACAATCCCCTGCCATGTCAGAATACACCATCAAAGCATTCCTGACAGATGGACACCCAGCCCCTGTTTAAAACCCTCCAGAGAAGAAGATTCCATTACAATCTGAGACAGCATATTCTCCTGTCTAACTACTATTACCATCAGGAAGTTCTTCCTAATGTTTAGGTGGAATCTCTTTTCCTTAAGTTGGAAGCAGTTGCTCCACGTCTTAGTATCTGAAGCAGCAGAAAACAAGCTTGCTTCATCTTCCATATCACATCCCTTCAATTATTTAAACTTAGCCATCATGTCACCTCTTAACCTTCTCTTCTCCAAGCTGAACATGCTGAGCTCCCTAAGCCGTTCATCACAGGCCTTCATGGTTTTCAAGCCTTTGACCATTTTGGTCACCCTCCTCTGAACACACTCTACCTTGTCATTATCCTTCTTGAATAGTGGTGCCCAGAATTGGAACCAGTATCCCAGGTGGTATCTGACCAAAACATAACCAAGTGACTGAATGTTGCTACTGTTATTATCTGGATTTATTTATTTTTATCTGTCTTATCATTTCTGGAGATCTGAGACTCAAAATGGCACAAAGAAACCTAAAACTGATGTAGTTATTAGTGTTTAAAATGTTTAAACTATCAGTAGAATTTAGAGAAATTTAAAACATGCCCATTATAAAGGCAATAAAAATGAGAAAATCAATATTGTACACTATTAAAGTCCTTTCCTCGTTAATGGTCAGTTCCCATTAAGTATGTTGAAAGCCTGCCTCATTGCAAAGAGGCATTGGCCATTTCTGCACTACACTGTTATAGTGCTATTATTCCACTTTCAACATCCTATGGAATCCGGAGTTTGCAGTCTAAGGAGGGGCATTTAGAATTCTCAGCTAGAGCCAGCTTTAGCCCCCCTAAACTACAAACCCCAGAAAATTCCACAGGATGTCAAAATTGGAACAGCACTATAACAGTATAGAGAGGAAATGGCCACTGACCAATTTCTTTACAACTCAATCAGTTCTACTCCCTTCCACTTTTTAACAAGCCAGGATGGGAACATATCTAAGCACAGAAATAATGTCTATCTTCCCACAGATAATTGGCCTAAAAAGAATGAAAAATATCCACTTTCACTAGACATGCAAAGAACAAAGTCAGTGTCCAATAGTTTCGACTATGTTCCATGGACAGTTTGCTTTTTTCAGGAAAACAATGTCTGAGAGAGCCACTGTGAATCATTACAGACTACAGATGAGGAGCATTTAGCCCTTAAGACATTCTGGTCTTCAATTGCCATCAGTCCCACCTAGCATGAATAGCATAGGAGACAGAAGGATCACCTTTTATGGAGAATATTGGCTAAATGAACTCATGGTTTGACTTGGTTGACGATAGCTTGCTATGTTATAGTCCAAATTCCAACCTCTTAACCCAGTGACTGGAGGTTACAATTTCTGCAGGTTACAAATTCTATCCCAAATTATTCCAAATTCTTGCCAATTGATGTATCTCTCTCTCTAACAAGTAATGACACAGTGTTACACACCATTTAGTTAGTTAGTTAGTTAGTTAGTTAGTTAGTTAGTTAGTTAGTTAGTTAGTGAACTGTGATGCTGAGAAGCACATCATACTATGGCTGTCAGTGGGTTAGCACCATTCAATGGGCATGTGTATGTGTCTGTAGATAATGTGGAATTCTCAGTGTGCTCAGGAAATACATGAAGTGTGCATTAAACACTTCCACCAATCATAACCCTAACTGCAATGCTAATACTACTTCTAACCTTCAATACTTTGGAATTCTTATGGAAATTTAAAAAAACAACAACAACTGGCAACCTACCCTGGCCAAGACAGACCTTACCTTGTCCCTGCAGAACTCAGGTCAAGACAGAGTGTAACATCAAGGAGGTACAATGTAACTTTACGTTCACGGGTCTCAGTCCTACATCCCATCAGAAGATAGTCTAAATATCTGCATGTGGACATACACTATTGTGAGTCATGAACCCTCAACTTACTGAAAAACCCTCAAGCCACTTCCATATGGCCATTCCATGTGTCACAGTGAGCAGGTAGGCTTGAAGAGGTGTTTGGCTTTGTCCCCAAAGCCGGGCATGAAATGATTCCTGCAATAGTTAGACTTCTGGAGGGCTCTGGCAGATCTCAACACTGACGTCACCATTTCATGTCTGGCTTTGGTCATGTAGCCAGATACTTCTTTGAGCTTTCCTACTTGCTGTTAAGCATGGAATGGCCATATGGGGTGGGGTCTTCAAGGGCTTGGGGTGCTGTGGAGGGAGGAAGGGAGCACCAACTTTTGCAGCACCTGAAAGGAAAACTTGTGCTTGTCGATGCCTCCAGTAGAACCCTGACCATGCAATTATGTGATGATTGTGCAACATCACAATTACTGAATTTCAACATTGTGGAACTGGATGTGCAACCAAATGTGAAATGCATGACTGTGATGAACAGATGCATACGCAATGTTAAATGGCACCATTTAACTTCCCTCCATTTTTTTTTCCTTCACAAATCTATGCTCATGGTTTAAGAAGACTCTGTACTCCTCTTCCTATTGCTTTTTGCAAAGCCTGTTTGACTTTATGATTCCTGATGGTGTATATGAAAGGATTTACGAGTGGGGTGACTACAGTGTTAAACAGAGAGATGGTTTTGTTGAGGCTGAAAGAAGAAAATATGCTTCAGAAGGTCTTAAGTACATGAAAAAGACTGCTCCATACAAGATGCTGACTGAAATCAGATGAGAGGCACAGGCGGAGAAGGTCTTCTGCCATCCACTGGTTGAAGGGATGTGAAGAATTGTAGAGGTGAATGAAGATGTAAAATTTTATTGTCAGAAACAGAGATGTCAGTGTTGTAGCTACAGAAATAGGGAAGTCCAAGGTCTCAGTGAGATGTGTGTCACTCCCTGAGATTTTTAACATCAGTCCAATGTCACAATAAAAATGGTTCACAATATTGGAAAGGCAAGAAGGAAGCTTCACAACTAATACTATTTGCAAAAGAATTCTGCTCAACCCTCACAAATGTGGAGCTAATGTGGCTTGTAGGCAGACATGGGCAATTATGAAAGTGGTGTTACTACACCCAACATTCCCACTTTGAGGAGTGTGCTTTTTTTCATAAACCAGATATATTTATGGCTGGAAGCATGTTTGGAGAATCCACTGACTTGCACATATGCACATAGCCAGGTCAGGATGACCTCAGCATGGCCAGGTCATAAATTCACAGAGGATTACGTGGTAAAGCATGGTGCTAATAGGCTTGTGATAATCCTTTCTAAAGTGCAAGCAATAAAGAAAATGGAAGATGAAATTGCCCACGTGAAGCCATCAGAGACCTACTGTGATCCTACCCTACAGGACGTCCTTTCCAAATCCCCTATCCATCCAGGCATTAAGAGATTTTCATGGATCCCAGCAATGTTTTGTTACTTAAAGTTAAGTCAATCAGCCCTTCCCGGACTTCATAGGAAAGCCATTATCACTTTGACCATGCACCCTCCTTCAGGGTATATAAACCAGGCGTAGCAGCTCTAAACACTACAATTTGTACTACATTGCACATCATGCTACACCTGGTCCCCTAGACTCGCTTTCCTCAGACTCTTGCTTGACCCACTCCACTTCAGTCTTCTGCATCAAGACTGGTAAATATCACTTCTTCCACTCAAAATGGCTCTCTGTACAACCTTTCTCACCTCTCCCTTCAACGGCCTTGTATAGTTTGTGAGATTGTTTGATTTCTGGTGTGTGTCTATTAATTTCCAATAAAATACTCTTTTAACTTTTAACTGGAGTCTTCTCTACAGTTAGTTCTGATATACACAGGTGAAAAGATCCTGCCGTAACCCTCCTCTTGCAGGCCCCTTTTGAGCTATAATTCCCCAAATTCCAAGGATACTCCAGTGTTGTGGGTAAACCCCAAAGTCCTCTACCTTTTAGGATAACAGTGGTGTACTTCAGCAGCTGACAGATTACCAAGTATCTATCAAAAGACATGACAGTGAGGATGTACAACTCTGTGATACCAAAGAGGAAATGAAAATATGACTGTCCCATGCAGCAGTTGGTGGTCTTCGCTGAGAGAATCCTGGCCAAAATCATGGGAACAATAGCAACATCTCATGGAAAGAGAGGTTACTAAGGAAAAAAAATACATTATCTTTTGAAGCCAATAGTCAGCCATCTCTGTGATAATGATGAGACCATTCTCTGTGATAGACAAAATGTAGAGCAGGAGGACAACTATAAACAAAGGAATGTTCATTCCTGAAATGTGTGGGAACCCAAGGAGAATAAATTTTCTCATTTCTCCTGCTGGTACTCCTAAAACTGAAATAAGAGGAAAGTATTAGAGAATGTGTTACTCCAAAGTTTATGTTACACTGCAACAAAAAATGGAGAGCATAGTACACAATTTGGAGGGTATATTCATATCTGAAAACAAATGTGCACTTCATTTGTTCAAAGAGGACAATGTATGCTATAGAAAAGAAAAAAAATACTCATCTTTTAATTTATGGATACATCAAAAATGTACCAAAGGTACAACTTGCAACTGAGTATTAAATAGTCAAGTAATAATACATAGTTTTGAACCGCAATCTGAAAACTATCTTATTTGTGAAATTAGATTCTGTGCATTTCTTTCCAGGTTAGTGGGAATCGATCCAGCTGAGCCCTGTCTTTTTCTTCAGGGTCTCTTCACTGTCTTCTCTTCTGCTTTGTCTGCCCATCGAGATAAATCTGCTATCTGCAGGGGATTTTTTTTATTATTAAAAGGATAATTTTATTTGCGATAATTAATGCCTTTCTTGAGGAAACACAAAGAAACGAGAAGTTGTTTCTCCATCTTCTGCAGAACTTCTGGGATGATTTCTCCAAGTAGAAGCCCTGTGGTTTCCCAAAAGGACAGTCCCTTTGCTGACTTAAGAAAAGGCTAATTTGAATCTGCCTGAATAAAATATGTCAATATTTACCCCATTTTTTAAACAGAAGAGAACTGAGGTGAGTCCGGGAACTATTCTTACAGTCTCTCTAAAGAATTAAAGATATGTAACAGGCCTTCTGCTCCATTTGAAGGCAAATCCTACAGTGTTGGTGAGAGATTTCATGGTGGATTTCCCATAACTCTTTACCATTCATGGTGGATTAAATGAGGATGGTGGGCAAAGACACCTGGAGGACAAATGGTTTTTTATCCTGTTTCTGAGTTCTGCTGGCTCCTTGGGGTGGGAAGAAAGAGACAACATTTTATTTTCTTTTTTCTTGCCTTTCTCATGCATGTTCTTTTTTTTCCAATTCTGTTCCCTCCAGTAACAGCCAAAAGCAGGGAAATAGCCCTTCCAGATGCAGAGCAGGCACAGTAGAAATCTCCTTTGGAGGACACTTTGGAGAACTGAGAAGCTGTAAGGTTATTGAGTTCATCTTTATCCTCAACACCCTCCCCATTCCAACAGACTCCATTTCCCCCTTCTCTGACACTGGAACGTTGCTGATGGGACACCTACACCTATGGAGTTTCCTACAGGTGCATTGGTAGCAGCAATGAGTCCAAGAGCTCTCCTGACAGTGGAGCAGAACTTGTTTGCCTCCTATGGCCCTTTCCCAAATTTAAGGTTACAGTCTCATTTTTCAAAGTGGTACTTTGGGAAATACTTAAAGCTCTCTTTTGAGGTGGATGTTTCCCTGTGAACATGAAGAATGCTTAACTTAGTAGAATCCCATATTTCAGAATCTATGGCCCTTTCTGCACCATACCTGCATCCCACAACATCCTGGCATCATCCTGGCAGTGCCTTTGCTGGGATGGTTGCAGGACCTGAATGCTCCCCTCTGCACCCAGCCAGCTGCTGGTAGATGGCTTGCATTCAGGACATACTCCTTCCTTCTGCAATGCACTGGCCTCTTCCTGGGCTGCACTGAGGAAGGAAGCATTGATCACACTTCCATCCTTCCCGTATTGCTGCCGGTGTTGTGACTGTTGCACTACAGGAGATTGTTACCAGCTTTTTCTGCTAATATTATACCACGTGATCATGACGGCTGGAGATGCAAGAGCAGCAGGACTGCAATGATGTTGTGCAATGGCACATATCATCAACCAGCAGTAATGAGTCCCCATGCCAGGATGGCACCATCATGCGGAAATGGCCTATTATTCTAGCCCAGTCCAAAGACTGGGACAAGGACATAAATGGTAGGCTTTCACAGGAAGTTAATAGGGTTGCAACAAAATACTTCAGTGTATAGGGCTTCCCCTGAGGATTCCAGTCAGCAAGACTGCCATACAGATCTGTGTACACTGAACCAATGTTGTTTCTATTGTGGCAAAAATGACACTGGGCCATTTAATTCTGCCTGTTGTAGTTACTAGCTAGTCCACTTATTTTGGGATGGACTACCAGGCAAAGAGGGGCAGCCACTTCTATCCCTGTAATTACCCATTGAATGTGAAATGGTCATGATCACTATTTTATCTTTTTCCTCAATCAGCAAAGAATCTTGGACCATCTCAGTACTTACCCCATATGCAATTTTTACACACCCATAAATAAAAGTTAATATTCTATCCACAAATAAGCCCATAGGTAAAGAGATCCTTCCTCTTCATTTGAAGAGAAGTGACTGATGAGGAGATGCTCTTGGGCCTTACATCATTCAATATTTTTATAAACAACTTGGATGATGGAACAGGGGACACATTTATCAAATATACAGCTGGGAGAAGTAGCTAATACCTTACAGGATTTAAAATGCCTTTCCAAAGATCTGGGAACTGGGACGAAACTAACAACATGAATTTCTAGAGGAATAAATGTAAGATAACACATTTAGGCAAGAAAAATGATATGTACAAACAGACAATGGGTATGTCTGGTTTTATAACAGGGCATGTGTAAAGGATCTAGACATGTTAGTAGACCATAAGCTGCACGTGAGTCAACAGTGTAATGTGGTGGTCAAAAAATCTAACACGATTTTAGGCTGTATCAAGAGGAGTACAGTATCCCAAGTGAGGAAAGAAGTAGTGAAACTTTATTCTGCTTTGGTCACATCTCATTTGGAATACTGTTCCAGTTGTGGGCACAATTCAAGAAAGATATTGACAAAATGGAATGTGTCCAGGCGAAGGTGACCAAGATGGTCAACAATGTGGAAGTAAGACCTATGAGGAATGACTTAGGAAGCTGTTTAGCCTGTATGTTTAGCCTGAAGGAGAGAAGACCAAAGCCCTTTCCGCAACCCACACATTTTTGGTGCTGGGGTGTGGTGCTCGAGCGAGAAGCCTCTGGAGAGAGGATCTCGCTTCCCTGCTTCTTCAGCTCCACATGAGCTTCTTGCTCGCTCAAGAGCCCCGCTTCTTCCTTTCGCAGTGCAGCCTGGGACCTTCCCAGGCTGCATTGAGACAGGAAGCGTGACTGGCCCAGCTCCTGAGGTTCTGCATGCAAGATAAGTGCTCGCGGGGCCCCAGAGCGATGCGCAACTGCACAGCATTTTCACATCTTCAAGCCGAAAATGAAAAAATGTGTGTGCGGTTGATGTCAGGCCCTGAAGCATCAC
This sequence comes from Iguana delicatissima, assembly GCA_948472985.1. Classification (NCBI taxonomy): domain Eukaryota; kingdom Metazoa; phylum Chordata; class Lepidosauria; order Squamata; family Iguanidae; genus Iguana; species Iguana delicatissima. Next base: position 451,510 of record CAOKZL010000439.1, read on the forward strand.
GTAAATGAGAGTGCATCATGTGGAACGCTCCTCACATTTGTGCGATGCTCAAGGGGCCCTTTCGCATTGGAAATGCCATGCGAAAAGGGCCCAAGAGATTATACGATAGCCATTTTTAAATACGTGGACGGATGGCACGTAGAAGATAGAGCAAGCTTGCATTTTGCTGCTGCAGAACATGAACCAGTGGATTCAAATTGCAAGAAAAGGAATTCCACCTAAAAATAAAGAACTTCTTGACTGTTAGAACTATTGAAATAGACTGCCTTGTAGGATGGTGAATTCTCTGGAGGTCTTTAAACAGAGGTTGGTTGGTCATCTTTCAGGAGTGCTTTAGTTGTGTGTTCCTGGATGGCAGCAGACTGGAAAAGATGCCTTTGGTGCTCCTTTCCAACTCTGTGATTCTATGGTTATATATGCTTCTTGGTAATAGTTGCTATAAATATATAAATGCCAATATCAAGTCATGGAATTGTGGAGATGGATAATTAAATCCTAGAGCAAACAATTAAAGGAATAGGATATGAATTAAATCCACAGAACCTTATCCTGTAAACCTAAGAGTTTACCCTCCCCTTCCACTGTCTCTCTCATACACCTGGCTTTACTAGACGTTAACAATTTGTTCTGTTTCTCAGTTTCATAGATCTGCATTTACACTGAAACTCAGAAGTTAACATTCAGGTTCTTTCCACTGCATTTGAAACTATCACCTGGTCTTTCTAGGCTACAGAACATTCCAGATACATTAGGTCCTATACTTTTGCTTTGGAGGAAAAAAAATGGTTCTCTATTAAATAGTTTAGTTTTTAGTGGAAACATGTTAGACATCTCTACCAAATAAATAAATAAATAAATAAATAAATAATAATAAAAATACTGAAGATACCTAATGATGATACCAATCCTAACTGATACTTATTGCTTTATCTTTTCACAAAGCCACTGTTGGAACATGCTGGGATGCAGCTATGGCAGCTCCTAAATGTTCCTCCACAGCCTCCTAGAAATTCTTCTCTCGCACGTGTGAACCGTATGGACTGTACTTTCTAAACCAGATGTTCCCAAATTTTGGTCTTCAAGATGTTTTGGACTTCAGCTCCCAGAATTGCTGATTTTTGTCCAAGCTGGCTGGGACTTCTAGGAGAGAAAATCCAAAACACCTGGAAAATCAAAGTTTGGGAACTACTCCTCAAAACCAACCTGCTGATCTCAGGTTGCGTTGAAGGGCCCTATGTAACAGACAAAGTGAAGCAAGGTCCAATTGCCAATCCTTTCAGCTTCTATACATGGAAATGAGTGGAGTGTCATCTTGTCTTTCACCTCAGGCACCATTTGGACACTCCATTAATGGTGGAGATACATGATGCTTACATGCCTCTCCATGTCACAATGGAATATATAGCTCACTAACCATTTCTGGAGGACAAAACAACAGCAACAAAAGAAGAGAAGGAGATGGTCTTCCTGTTTTACTTGGGGTTTCCTAGAATCTTCTCTCTGGCCACTGTGAGAAACAGGAGGCTAGGCTAGGTTGATTTTTGATCGTCAGCTGGTCCCAATTAAAGCACATCCATGGAATAACTGGAATTTACACAAATAACTGAACAAAACATAGGTGGATCAGACACTCCAGATCAATAGAGTTGATTCTTTCTATCCCTAGACAGAACATAGAATTCCTATCCTGGACACATTTCCAATGTCCTTTTGAAATAATCTTATTTCAAATAAGAAATTTGAAATAATTTTGAAATAATACATGGTAGCCACCAGGGATGAAGGATTAGATCAACCTGTCTTCTGAACTGTACTAGCAGAGTATACTTCATATTTCATAATCCTGGATTTATCTAATTTGCTCACTCACTATTTTGAAAATCTTCCCTTCTGCTCTTTACTATTAATGGTACATCACTTAATGGAGCCATCCATCCCAAATCCAAGATCCCTTTTATGAATACTCACTAGCAGCTCAGATCCCAAAGATCAAGAGTGTTAGGAATTTTATTTTTATATGATTACACTGGTTTTGGTCTTAATGTGCCTTGTTTTAGTTATGCAGAGCCTCACTTAGCATTTAGTTTACCTTTCCCCTGTTTTGGAGAAGCTGGGCTAGCTCTACCTTTAGGCACAGGGAGGTAGACGTGCCAAAAAGAGGAGGTGGTCCAGGTGAAGGTTCTTTAAAGGATCCAGACATGGATTACAACTGAGTTAGAAGATTTTATTAAGTATCAGAGCAAGATGCAGAGGAAAATGTCATAAGCAGGATAGCCTTACTACAACATTCAGCTGTTGAGACTTCAGGTGAATGTCAGTGGAGACATCCCTGGCTGATGACCAAAGCATAGGAGCTCCACGGTCCTTGTCAGTGCTGAAGTCCAACCAGGGCAGAATCTTGAGAACTCATATTCATAAGACAACTGTGTGCTATGTGCCCCCAGCCTCAGACTAATCAATCACGACCAGTCTAATTAATCACAGTCACTGTAATGGTCATGTTCCTGTATCTTATCAATGTTTATGAATTCTTCTACCACCCAAAGATAAGCTGAATGGATGGCAGTGCAGACATGGGTGATATCTTCCCCAGTTCCAAGATTGTATGATACTGATCTTCAGATTTAAAAAAGTCTCTTACATTCAGACTATTAGGATATGCAGGTATAAGTAAAGAATGATTGCATGTCATGTTATCTCCTTGATATGCAATAGTCTTCCAGTGAAGTTTCTTCTATAACATACTTGTGTGTATCTGGTGATGGAAGCATAGCAGACACAAGTACGCTAACCTTTCCTCTTGATCTCACCTATCTGTCTCCCTGTTTTACAGAACTGCTGCATGTCCCATGACCAGCCTGTTTTCCTTAAGCTAGCCTGAGGCCCAGAGGTACAGGGAAGAATGCTGTTTCATTTCCACTGTTGAAGTAAGATCTATTTGCCAGTCAGGTTGGTTGGATTGTCCACATACGAAGGGGTTGGGAACTGTCATCCTTCAGCTTGGGCAGAACAACATCATGGTCAAGCCTTATGTGTTTCTCTAGTAAACATATAAGGAAATGAGTTAGCTAATTTTCTAAAAGCCCTGTACACCAGGATCCCAAAACTGTGTATTTGAAAAGCTCTCTTTGTCCTTAGGAATCTATTTCACTCTTTGCAACTGAATCCTTTCACACTACAAAATTAAGTCCTACATTCCACTTTAATTGTCTTGGCTGCATCTTACGGAATCCTGGGATTTTCATTTTAGGGAGAGATATTTCAAATTCTCAGCCAGAAAGCTCTAGTGTCCATCAAAACACAATCCCCAGGCTGCATCCTACAGAATTCTTGGATTTGCACTTTAGGGAGGGGTATTTAGAATTCTGTGTCAGTGAACTCCAGGGACTTATCAAACTACAACCCTCAGGATTCCATAGGATGCAGCCATACTGGTTAAAATGGAATGGAGAAATAAAGTCCCATTGTGGCACTGTTACTGCATGAACAATTGTTTTCCACATGTCACCCAGTGAACCCAGGGTGGTGTACATCAGTACTACTGAAAGTGGTAGTCCATGAAACCAGGGCCAGTCTACAAACAATCAGTTGCTGGTCCACAGTGAGGTTCCAGGATAAAGGAAACAGTTGCAACCAAAAGGCACAAATATGGTACCAGTCCCTTGTACAATAGGGGGGGGGGGAAACGCCAGTCTTCCACATCAGAGAACATAAGAAGTGTACATGAAGGGCATCTATTCTACTAAATTTGCTGCACAACCTAATGAGAGTAGTTAGGTTAACAGACTATGAGTGGAGAAGTTGATCTAATAACCTAAGTGGAAATCTGAACCTTGATCCTCCAGGTCCTAATGTAACATACTTTATCACTCATTGGCTTCTCCCAGTTTTTGTGGGGTTTTTTAAAGAAAGAAACAATAAGAGCTTGGAAGTAATGTGTTACTTTTGGGGTAAGAAGGAAATAGCAACACTCCTCTTACAAATAGGGATTTACTTCTTTACTGAGTTTCTTCTTGAATGTAGCAACAAGTAATTTTAGCAGGTTTTTTCCTGCAGCAAGAAAGTCTTCAGAACCGATGCAGTTTCCAAAGGGTATTTGCAATTTGGGACTTATTTGGTATAAAATTCATACGTGGGTATTTTGTGCAGAAAGCACTATTTTCTGCTCTATAAGCAGCTTTTTCTGTGTGGAAAATAATATTTCAGCACGGAAATAATAATTCCTGCATAGAAGATGCTGTATCCTCTACAGAAAATCTTGTTTTCTCTGCAGATCAGCCATGCACATATTTTTTTGTAGGATAAATCCCCAACTACAGAATTTTCTCTGAAGAAAACAGTATTTTCTGCACAGGATTTAATATCTATGCATTGAAACGTTATTTTGCTCATAGAAAATGCTGTTTCCTGTGCAAATGTTGTTTTCTGCTCAAAACAACATTTTTTTTTTTCTGAAAAAGTCCCAAACTGCAAAGATTCTCCCCAGTCCAAGATTTTTCTTGTCAGGGCTTCTTAGCACTTGAAAAATATGTACTTTGACTATTTTTGGAATATTCTTTCCATTCCTATTTCCAAATAATGTAAGAATTGGTAATGTTGCTACTTTTACGTGTACTGAGGTATGTTTGTTCTTACAAGTTTTTTGTTATCTTAGGGAGTCTTTGACAAACACCAGTCCATTTTCTTAGTTTTCAAACCTACTCCCTCCCAATAATGAAAAATAACATAAACCAAGTCAGAATAAGTTGCTAGAAATGTTTGCCTCAATAGCAGCAAACATAGTAGCAGGGTTTCATTTAAATTTATACAATAAATCACTTAATTTCCAAGCTCTCGAAATCCATTTTCTGTAATTCTGCAGCTGTTCCAATTTGTATCTGTTGACTATATGCAGTGGGTCCTGGTTTTAAAGAGCTCGTAATGGAAAGGTAAGCTATAAAGTAGAAAATCAGGGCATGAATTCAGCAGGCATGATTCAGATACCTTGCTGAAGGTAAGATTTTTTTTATGTCTACCCAGCACATGATGGACAAACTGAGTAAGGCATGTGTTGTATGTTGCCTTGAGTTGCATAATAACATATGAAGAATAATTGTGGATCAGACCAAAGGCCTATCTAAGGCCATTTCTGCACTACCTTGTTATATTGCTATTATTCCAGTTTCAACATCCTATGGAATCCTGGGGTTTGCAGTTTAGGAAGGGAGCTTTAGAAGTCTCATCCAGATTGCTCTTTGGCCTCAGTAAACTACAAACCCCAGAATTCCACAGGATCTTGAAAGTGGAATAACAGCATTATAATAGTGTAGGGCAGAAATGGCCTAATTCTGTTCACATGATGCCCAACCAAATTCCTATGGAAAATACAAAAGACTTGAAAATCATGCCATTCTCTGACAGTTGTTCCCAGAAACTAGTATTTAGAGGCATACTCTTTCTCACACTGGAACTAAAACATAGTCAGATTATAATGACTGACAATCACTGATGGTCTTAACAACCATGAAGGGATCTAAGAATTTCTATAAACCAATCCAAATTGGTGGATACTCCAATAGTTTCCCATGACCTGTATGAAGAATACCTCCTCTTATCGGTCCTAAATTGTCCACTACTCAGCAAAGTGACCATGGGTCAAGAAGCAAAATGTCTCCATGAGCAACAAAATACAAGAGATAAAATATAATAAATAGGAATGTTTTAAATGGGAGAAAAACTTTTTTTTTATGGCTGCAACTTTAGATAGAAATGACCATTTTAATTGACAATTATCGCTAAGCAGTTGATGAACTTTCAAACAAAAGACACTGGGGAGACTGAAGATAATTCTCTGAAGTTTTATGATCTTCCAAAGGAGCAAGAAAAAAAATGCAATCATCTAACAAATCTCTTGATCATTTCACAATCTCCCACACCGCCAGAGGATGCCCACCAAAAGTAATATTGTTATTAGTTCACATAGATGTAGTGTATGTATCTACCATTAACTTCACAAGAGCTGAAAAGAAACAGAAATAATGTCTCGAAACAATGCTCCAGTGCTTTCTACCTAATTCCATGGATATTCCTTACCGACAACTTGACAAAAACACTGCAATAAAATTAATTGGAGGCAAGTCCAGAGAGATTAAAAGGACCAGAGAGTCCGAGATTTTTGTTCCTGTTTGTTCAGATTTTATTTTGGAGATCCACACACATTTCTTTATCCCGAATGTTTTCTGTCAGCTCCCAGTACAACCAGAGACGTTTTGTCCACGCTCCCAAGGTCATTTTATTTTAACCCAGTATAAAATCAGAAAGAGAGCTAGTCTTCTGTAGTGGTTTGAGTGTTGGACTAGGACACTGAGAGACCAGGGTTCAAGTCCAGGCTTGGCCATGGAAACCCACTAGATAACCTTGGAAGAGTCACACTCTTTCGACCTCAGACGAAGGCCAAGGCAAACCTGTTCTGAAAAAATATTATCAAGAAAACCCCATGATAGGTTAATCTTAGGGGCATCCACAAGTCCAAAATAGTTTGAAGGTGTGTAACAACAGATGTCCATCTGTATAATAACCCATTACACATGTTTTCCTGTCTGTTTGCTTTAATATAAAGATACATGGTTCTACAATTGCTGGAAAACATGGTAAAACAGCTCACATCCAACCTTGGATTCATTAAATGATGTTGAGATGACCATTTCCCCCCTGTTCTCTGTTTTTCCTTCTCTAAAATGAGAATATGAGAATACTCTGAACAAATTCTTCCACAAAAACCCTATGATAGGGTCTTTTTAAGGTCACATAAGTCTGAAATGACTTGAAGGCATACAACAACAACATTACATTAGAGAGAATAGAAACAAAACTTAAGACTTTTCAACCAGTGTGAATGTACCCTATATCTGTAGGGGTGAAAAATCACCCTGATTGTACTCTATTGTCCCCTCTGAGTTATTTCTGGTCATGAAAGGATAATGGCTAAGAAATCATCACAGAGATCAATCAGAATAATTCATTTATTTACAGGTGCCCACAAAGCCATCTTCGCACATGTTTAGAGAACGTGAGAACATAAGAGAACCAAGTTGCCTATCAAAATGACTTGTAGAAACATATGCCTATATTTGAATGCCCGTAATCTGTCATCTGGATTCTATAATACCTATGTGTGTGGGAGGGGGTCTGTGCTCTCTGTCCTGAGAAAGGAATGAATACACTGCAGTAGTACCTGGGGCAGGGCTCACTTTGTTGTGGTACCCCAGCTATGCCATACCCTACCTTTAGAGGCCCAACTGGTGCCAACGCTGGTTTTTGTTCTAGCCCCAGTAAAAACATAGGCCGTTTCCACACCGAACCTCCTTCCCTTGCCCTACTGTCATGGTCCCAGCAGCGCCTTTGCTACGAAGGGAACATGATGCAAACGCTCCCTGCTGCACTCGACTGGCTCCTTGAAGAAGGGAGTGTGCATGACACATGCCTTCCTTCCACAATGCAGCCAGGCTCTTTTCCATGCTGTGATGGGGAAGGCAGCGCCTCATCATGCTTCTGCCCCTTCCACATGGTTGGGGAGGACAGGAGCATTGTGCAATCTAGGGTGGTTACTTAATGGATTTATTCCATTAAGTAAATTCCCATGATCACAACAGGTGGGGACGAGATGGTAGCATGACCATAATGAGATTGTTCAAAAGCACAACCCATCATAGTCCAAACGCTGGATTGTGATCCCCTGCAGAAATGGCCATAGTTATTTTTTAAAAACAAAAACGAAACAAAACCCTAAACTCTAATTGATTTTTCACCCAAGTTGGCAGGTGCTCATGGCTTTTGTTTGTCTTAAACGTGTTGGACTATGTATAAATTATTTTGTCTTAACTGGTTCAGTTGTTTAATATGCTTTTAATCAGCTGAAATTATTCTTACTCTTTCTATTTTACTGTTAAGCATTTAAACCAATCTCACCTTAAGTCATTGTAAAATGTTGGATACAGAGTGGGATATAAATTATTAGAAGGAGAAAGAGAAGTAATGAAAAGAGGAAGAGGAGGAGAAGTCTGAGACCAACTTGCAGTGTCAACTAGAGTACATTAATTCAATCAAGTGGATTTAACTGCATTCTGGTTTATTATTTAACAGTTGAATCAGTGATCCTGGTCTAGTTGGATCTAACAATAAAATTCAAACCATGACATTCCACTTTATTATGACACACGGTTAGGAGAACAAAGAAATTACTATAATGTATATTTTCTCACCCTAGGAACAAGAATGCAGCATGTGTGTGTGCATTTAGAGGTCAAAGGTGCACCCTTTTCCTGGATTATGTATGATTTTTTACCCCTTTCTGTTTCAGCAACATCCTCCCTCCAGTCTCAACTGTTCCTATGATTCCCATTTCTGCTTTCTCATAATGTTACTATAATTCTGAAATTAGCTTTCAAAGGACATCCAGCAGCCACTACTGAAACACCCAGATGTTAGCATTCTGAGAAATACCCAGACAAAAATATACTTGGGGGTTGGTATCTTCAACCAAAAGTCATACACCACAACTGAGCTGATCAGAATTTGAGGTTTTGTTGGGGTTTTTTTAAGCAATGGTTTCTACCACTGTAAGCAAAGGTGATGGTTTGCCCTTGGAAAGACATTTCTGGACTGCTCAACTGTCGTAGTTTCTTTTTCCTTTCTGTTAAGCACCTGCAACCATGTTATGCTCCCATCCTTACTGACCATGTGGAAGGTCAAGAAGCATGATGGAGGTGCTTCCTTCTCCAGCACAGCATAGAAAAGAGTCCAGCTGTGCTGTGGAAGGTAGGTGCATGTCACTCGTGCTCCCTTCGCAGGGAGCCATCCAGATATGAAGGGAAGTGTTCCTGTTGCACTCTCTTCCCAGCAAAGGAGCTGCCAGGATCATGATGGGAGGGCAACGGGATCCGGTAGGGTGGAGAAATGGCTCCAGAGTCTGGATGTTGCCACCTGAAAAGTAGACATTCCTTCCCTTTCTGCAGGCATTAATCCAGAGCTCCACCCTTCTGGTCAGCTATTTGTCCAATCATCTTGCCATCAGTTTCTTTATATCTTTATCCATTTTTCCATGTACCCATCCATGTCTCCATCCTTGTAGCTCTTGATTTCCTTACATCTCCAACCTACTGGTCACTCTCTTTCATTTTTTTTCTCTTGCCCTGTTCATGTGACATAGTTCAGACTGAATGCATGGTAAAAAAGGCATTATTTCTCAATATGGCTCTTTCTTCAGTTCCATGAATTGATGAGAAGGTCCAAACACAAATTACACACAGGCCCTACATGAACAGACATTATATACATGCAGACTCTGTTGGAACATGGGTAGGCAATCACCACATCTACTTTTGGTGTTAGACAATGTTGGGTTATGTATTGTGGGCAAATGACCTAATCATGCTTTAAAAGGGGCTTGGGCAGCCACAAAAGTAGGGTTTAGGGCCTCATTTCCCCCAATTGTGATTAGATGTTCACATAAAGGAGCCATGGATGTGACACTGCTATTCCACACTAAGTATTCATAACCATGCATAAGTTGATTGGATAGCTCTTTTCCTCAGAGTCACTTTTTGCATTTATTTCTTCCCTGGGTTCCTTGATCCATCTAGCCTTCTCTTCAGTCATTGTTCTCTTCTACCCCCTGGGTCCTTTATGGCCCAGTCAACCCAGGATGGTCCGTACTGTTGAGCAGAATAGATGGTTGTCTCAGGTGGACAATATTTAGTGGTTTGAGTAGGAATGGTCCCCCACTGTTGGAGAACAGCTTGCTCTACATTTCCTAAGCTTCTAGGAGAGAATGATGCCTCATCACTGGTGTCAAAGGCAGGTAAAACAGTTATTGCAACTAGTTCCTGAAGGCAGAATGAGGAGGGAGGAATCTTGACCTTTACCAAATAACCTGGTCCAAGCCTGCCTACAAAGGTATGAAGTTTGGATCCCAGACAAAGGTGGATTCATCAACATCCTTCATTGCCTACTTAGTTACAAATGCATAACTAAGGCCCTTTCCGCATCCTATTTTTTCTCAGCGCTGGGCTGCAGTGCTCGCATGAGCAGCCTCTTGTGAGAGGCCCTCACGTCCAGGTTTCTTCAGCTCCTCACAAGCTTCCTGCTCGCATGAGAGCCCCTCCTCTTCCTTTCGCAGTGCAACCTGGGACCTTCCCAGGCTGTACTGAGACAGGAAGAGCAACCGGCCCAGCTCCCGAGGATCCACACACAAGGTAAGTGTGTGCGGGGCCTGCGAGCAATGCACGAATGTGCACCACTTTTGGTTAAAGCCAAAAATGAAAAAGTGTGCGAGCAGTGCCTTCCAGGCCCTGGAGCGTCACGCAAATGTAAGTGCGTTGTGTGGACTGCTCCTCACATTTGCACAATGCTCAAGGGGCCCTTTCGCATGGAAAATGCAGAGCGAAAAGGGCCTAAGTAATGTCCCCTGTCCTGACACCCCAAACCCTCCTTAATAACCAAGTAGGTACAGCAAGCAATGGAAATATGTTCAGCTGGCAGTAGGAGTGCAAGGATGGTGATGTTTCCAGTCCCTTCCTGCCAGTGAGTAAAGCAGCAATGATGAATTGCTACAGGGATCCTGCTTCTGATTGTCACAGTGTTGCTCGCTGGTGGGAGGGAGCTGGAAGCTAAACAGACTTCCTGTGTTCAGTGTGGCTGCTGGTTGTTAAGGTGAGTTTGAAGAGATATTTAAAATGGTGGCAATAAACATGGAGCAATTAGTGATCTGTAGTTCTGCTGCAAATCTATAACTGCAAAACAGAATGCCAGCTCTCGTCCTTTTCTGCAGGGAAAGCCAAGAGATTTGTTTCCTAAGTGTTTGCAATGTTTGCAAACCACTGTGGTCAATCAGTGCCAGAGGTTTCAGTACTTAGATACTCCAAGCTTATGACCCAGAAGTGAAGTTGGAAGATCTAATATATTTACACCAGTCTCACGTCTGCTAAATGTACCACATTTAAGAATTCAATTTTTGAAATCAAACTGCAATATCAATCAATCAATCAATCAATCAATCATACTTTGGATAATTGTTTAGTGTTATTCCCCTGCCTCAACTTTATAGTATGATGGATTTAGCCTATCATCATATTTTGTGCTAAGGAGGCATTTTTGAGGAGACTATCAGAATTGGCTAGAAATCGCCTCCTTTCTTCCTCCTTTGGAGTAGGTGCTGACCGAGCTGTTTGGATGGCTGTTTCATTTTGGCATCTTGCTTGTTATAGCTTCTGTTGAGTTTAGCTTGTTGTTTCATATTAGGTGGTACAGGGCAGGTGGGGAAGGTGTTTTAAAAATAGGTTCCCTGTGAATGCCCTTGAGTCATCTTGGAATGAAGAGTTTACCCACCCTAGGATGTCCCCATGGCTGTCTACAAAGAAGCCTCACAGGTCCCACTTAGGCTACCCATTCAATGTACCTGACTGAAATGAAATGTGGTGGGTCCTTTGCCCAGCTAGGAGCTGAGATGCTTTTGCTCTTATATTTGATGACCATATGACCTGTACTGTTTGGGGTTACCTTTGCTAACTGGTTTCCTTCAGTGCAGATTGGTTTTACTCATATATAATTAACTCATTTTAGAACTCAAAAGTGGTGTCTTGTTTTTATTCTGTGTGGTTGGACAATTAGTGTATGGCTTAATAAAGTCTGGTTGACTCTGATAGGTCTAAATCTACCTCCAAGCCAAAACAGACAATATCCCCTCCTTTTTAAAGTTTAAGTTAGAATTAAATGTATAAATTAAAAGATATTTTACTTTAACTCTTATTGGCAGGAATTCATTGTTGTCATTCCACTAGTAAAAGTACTGAAGAGCTAATGGAATCCTCTTCTAGACTATGAACAAGCTCTTTGCCAGTGAAACATTAAGGCAGCGTTTTCGTGCCTTTTATTTCTAAGAAATACACAAACACAAGCAAAGGTGTGCTGTATTTCCCTTGCAGGTAAGGACAATGATGATTACACAAATACCCAATGAAGACTATGACCTTCTTCGCACCTTACCTGGTGCCACTGGCATCCCAAGGAGATCACGCGAGAAGCCTCTTGCAAGAGGCACTTGTGTCCCCTCTGCTTCCCCTCCGCACTAGCTCTGTGCTGGCTGGAAAGAAGCGTGAGCGCTCCACCCCTTCCTTCCACATCGCAGCCGGGTACTTTCCCAGGCTGCACTGGGGAAAGAAGTGCAATGGCCGTGTGTCCAGAGCCTTTGCATGCAAGGCAAGTATGTGTGGGGCCCGGGAGGGACGTGCAATTGCTCAACAAGCTGAAAATGATATAACGCGTGGTCGATGCCTACTGGCCTCGAGAGCATCACATGATTGTGAGGGCATCATGTGAAATGGTCCTCGCAATCACGCAAAGCTCCTGAGGCCATTTTGCAACAGGACTGGCCTGAGAAAAGCGCCTGTCTCAAAATATGGCTGACTAGTACAATGAGGCAGCACCACCTGTATAACTGAAGAAATCAGAGCATCTTGTTTGTTATTATTTGGTGCTGTCAAACTGGCTTCAACTTATGTTGGAGCAGGAACAGACACAGAAAAGCACTTATAGAGAATCAGCGGAAAAGGGAGATCGGGCTCGACATGCCTATAGATGGCCCAAATCTCTTCTTTTTTAAAAAAAGTCCAACATGTTTCAGGCTCAACATAAACTGATTGGCCTTCTTCAGGCTCTACATTAAAAATAACCACAAATATATATATTAACTTAAAAATCTTTTATAAAAGGACCACACAAAAATAAAGATATTATACTTTTAAATTATAGTAGTAGAGTATACTACTTTAGGATCAGACTATGTACTTTGTTGTTGTGGTTGCTGTATGCCTTCAAGTCATTTCTGACTCATAGGCCCTTTCCGCACCTTACCTTCTTCTGGCGCTGGGGTGCGGGGATCCCATGAGCAGCCTCTGGCAAGAGGCTCTCGTGTCTGGGGTCCTTCGGCTCCTCATGAGTTGCCTGCTCGCACAAGAGTCCTGCCTCTTCCTTCCACAGTGCAGCCTGGGACCTTCCCAGGCTGCGCTGGAGCAGGAAGCGCAACCGGTGCAGCTCTGGAGGCTCCACACACTAAGTAAATGCACGTAGGGCCCGGGAACAATGCATGATCACGCACCATTTTCAGCTTCTAGTCGAAAATGAAAAGGTGCGCGATCGGCTCCTGCCGGCCCCTGAAGTGTAACATGATTGTGAGTGCATCATGCAGATCACTCCTCACAATTGTGCGATGCTCCAGGCGTCCTTTCACATGGAAAATGCCATGCAAAAAGGGCCATAGTGACCCTAAGGTGAGCATATCATGAGGTTTTCTGGGGGCTGAGAGTATGTGATGTGCCTAGGAAATTCCATAATCAAGCAGGGAATAGAACCCTGGTCTCATTGAACCATATACCATTAATCAAATCAGCAGCAGAAATTTCTGCAGTTGCACACACACTCTCCATCAGTTGGACTGATAAGCAATAAAAGAATAATAAATAAATAATAGAAGAATAATAAATAAAAAGAATAATAGTAAAAAAATAACTTAAAAATTGATACTCTTTTCTTATATTACTTATCCATGGAACCCCGTCTCCTTTTTCTGTTGATTCACCTTAGGTTGGCCTAATGAATGAGGAGGCCTCCAAGAGGTTCTGCTTTTAAACTGCCTTGCTCATGTCTTTCAAACTCAGGGCTCTGGCTTCCTTTATCGAATCACTCTATCTGCAATATACTCTTTCTCTTTTCCTACTACCTTCAAACTTTTCCCAACATTATCGTCTTCTCCAAAGGGTCGTGTTGTCTCATGATATGTCCAAAGTATCACAGCCTCTATTCAATGATGTCTGGTTTATAGCAAGACAGCTCGTATATCAGTTACTGCTTCCCCTGCTAACTGTATGTTGCACTTAGGTCATTGTTTTCTTCAATTGTCATTTTTAGAATTGGAATTTTGTACGACAACTTGCTTCGGAAAATGTTAAGTGCAATGGCAAATAGTTAAAAATTGTTGATGTTGGCAAAGACATGGGGACAAGCAAGCCTGAATGGTATCCCCTATGTTTTCTTCCCAATGTTATCTTCTTCCTCTAGATGGATGATCCTTTAATTTTTGTTTTTGTTTTTTTGTTTTGTTGTTTTTGTTCAGATGGTTGGTTTTACTAAGAAAGTTGGTCTTCCACCTTAGGCTTCACTGCTCTGCAAAGCTTGCAAGAGGAAGCCAACACATATGTAAACCTTCATGCCTGATTCACTTTAGTTCCCTTGTTCTGAAAACATCTGCAGCTCAGGGTAACACTTGAAAGCAAGGACTGAGACACGAAGGGCAATTTTTAGTAGTTCATTGCAAATTAACTTCAAACAACAACAAGCAATGATGAGCAATAGACAGGGAAACACTTTATATCATGTAGTATTTTTTTCCCTTTTATATACATTTCATTGCCTCATCTGAAAATCTCTGTTTTGTAAGAAGTGAAATTGAGTTGAAGGAGGGGTACATAACCTCCATTTTGTGAATAGGGTGAATATCCTAGAGGTTGGATGCAAGGGCTCCGTTTTGGTAGGTGGTTGATTTTGCTGATATTTCAGTGCCTACAGGAAAACTCAAAATAATAAACAGAGAGTAACACGTTTTGTCAAGAATAAGGTTATCATTTCTGAATTGGGAAGAAAAAGCAGTGATTTTACAGGGAAAAGCAAATTTTCAACCAACTGTACATTAAACTGGAAACACACAGAGCAAAAACCCAATCCAAATCTAAAAACACTGATTTCTAGCACATTGATCATAGTTACTCTTTTATACACTCTAACACCTATAAAAATTATAACTACTGATGAAATCGTTCTTCTTGGTGTTGTTCCATCAAATACTTCAAATAGTTCCATCAAATACTGATTTTAATGCTGGCCCTAAGGCAAACCTATCATGGGGCTTTCTTAGCAAGATTTTCCAGAGGGGGGTTGCCGTTGCCTTCCTCTGAGGCTGAGGGGCTGCCACTTGTCCAAGGTTACCTTGTGGTTTTCCATGGCTGAGTGGGAATTCATACCCTGGTCTCCACAGTCCTAGTCCAACACTCAAAGCATTTCCCCTGTTGGTTCCTAAAGCTTTGAATAGGTACCTTTAGCTGTGGGCTAATCATATGAGACCAGGAGTGTTTCCACAGCTTTAGAAACTAGGACAAGGAGCAATGGATTCAAACTACAGGAAAAGAGATTCCATCTAAACCTCAGGAAGAACTTACTGATGGTCAGAGCTGTTCAGCAATGGAATATGCTGCCTTGGAGAGTGGTGGAGTCTCCTTCTCTGGAGGTTTTTAAACAGAGTCTGGCTGGCCATCTGGTGGGAGTGCTTTGGTGTGTGTTCCTGCATGGCAGGGAGTTGGACTGGATGGCCCCTGTGGTCTCCTCCAACCCTATTATTCTAAAGGGATTGGAGCAACTTTCAAGTTTCATACAATTCTACCATCAATCCTCATTTCTTATTCTCCTCAGGCCATTTCCACGCTACACTATTATTCCACTTTCAACATTCAATGGAATCCTGGGGTTTGCAGTTTAGAGAAGGGCATTTAGAATTCTCAGCCAGATTGCTGTTTGGCCTCAGTAAACAACAAATCCCAGAATTCCACAGAATGCTGAAAGTGGAATAATAGCACTATAACAGTGTACTGTGGACATGGCTTCAGAAAAAGACCAGTGAGTACTGGCAAAGTAATGAGCAAAGCAACAAGCAACATTACTCTTTATTGAAATGTGTCATGGCAGCAGGCAGGGGCAATGGGTAACTTTTCAACCAGACCACATTAGGGTTTTCGTAGGGCCTAGGCATTCTTGTATTCAACTCCCACCTTGTCTTGATGTACCACTAGAAATGTTACCATAAACCCTAAAATCCTGTTTTCATAGACCCTAAAATTTTTGTAGGCCCTAAGCACTGTGCCTAAACTGCCAAATGGATAAGGTAAGCTTTCTTTTAAAACAATGTAATGAGAAATGTGAGAGACTTTCTTTTCAAAAACTAGCTTTCTCTGCTGTGCTGGTAGCATTTTTGATGTGTTCAGGACAGGTGTAAGTTGCCTCACTGTCTTCAACATACAATGAGAACAAGTAGTTACTCTTCTCTCTGTCATCATCCTCTTTCTATTGGAAACTTATAAATTGCAACAGGAGTGGTTCTTGCTCAGGTAAAAGATTTCCAAGCAAGCAAGATCTCTGTTATTTCCCTAGATTTCTGTTAGCATGAAAAGATTCCATGTGAACAGAATCTCCTCTTTCTCAGATGTGTGGCTTTCCATGTGAAGAAAGTAATAACAGGCAGGCAGTCCTAAGACTGCTTGTCATAAAGAAGTGAGATGCATAATGCCTAAATAGAATCTTACTATAATCTTTATAACAATCCTGTAAGGTAGAGTTGGCATTTTTTGTTGTTTCTGTTGTTGCATGCCTTAAAGTCATTTCTGACTTAAGGTGACCTTAAGGCCAACCTAGTATGTAGTTTTCTCAGCAAGATGTGTTTAGTAGAGGTATCTCCTGGTCATTGGCCCATCAGTGCATTTACTATGGGTTCTGCTATGTGACTCAAATGTCCTTCACCATTTCTTTTGTGATCATATACCATTAATTAATTTCACTTGTGATGAAATATGGCTGCTGGGATTTTGGACGGATCACTACTGTGCTTTCTTTGCTGGACCTTTCAATCATTGCTATGGTGTCCTACTTTAATTATCATGAAAACTGTCTTATGGTTGTTGATGTTGTGTGCCTTCAAGTCATTTCTGATTTGTCATGACTCTAAGGTGAATGTATCATGGGATTTTCTTAGCAAGATTTCTTCAGAGGAGGTTTGCCACTGCCTCTATCTAAGGCTGAGAGAGTATGATTTGCCCAAGGTCATCCAGTGAGGCTTCCATGTTTGAGTGGAAATTCAATCCCTCATCCTCCAAAGTCTTAATCCAACACTCAAACCACTACAGCACTGCTCTCTTAAGGTAGATAGGCAAGCAATATTACCTGTATCTCACAAGAAGAAAATTTCTTCATCTTCTTTAGTGATACAACACTGTTTTTAATTGTGATGATCAGAATTCTATGCAGCATTCCAGATGTGGTCACACACAGTTTTGTGTAAGGGCGGCATAATATGGCAGTTTTATTTTGAATTCCCTTTCTGATTGTGTGCAGCATGGAATTTTCCTTTTCTATTTTTTTAATAGAGTCACACACTGGGTTGACATTTTCTTAGAACTGTTTTCTACAATCTCCCATGAAAAGATCCTTTTCTTGGTCAGTTGCTGCCAGCTCAGGTCCCCATACATGTGAAGTAAAGATACCCCTCCCCCATGAGATCTTGTAGATAAGAAGAGAGAGATTGAATGTGAAGAAGGGGGCAATAGTGGTTACCTTTCTTTACCACTCTGGGAAAAGGTGGATCAAATATGGTGAGCAGAGCAATACTCATGTAGACATCTCCAGATCTTCTCTGCTGCTCACCATCAGTTTTGGTTCCCCTGAAACTCTTAAACCCAATAACATACAATCAAATATGATGGAAACTGGAACAAGAGTAGTGAACATCTGAGATCTTCCCAAATATTTTGTAGGAAGCATGAGAATCATGTGAGATATAGTCTAAAACTTCTGAAGAGCCAAAGCCCCCCAGTTCTTCTGTATATCCTGTTTTTTACCCCCAAATTGGGACTGAAGACAGCTTATAAGAATCAAAACAGATACTTCTAAAAAGTACACACCATAGAAAAGTTAAAATACAATTAACTTTCAATAAAATTAAAAGCAATTATAGACAGTACAGGACATTATTAAAGACCCCTTTCCTCTTAGCAATCCATCCTTAAAGGTCTACCAAAACAGAAATGTTTTCACTTGCCTTCAGAATGATAGCAAGAATGGTGGCAGTCTAATATCTCAAAGAAGAGAGTCCTAGAGCAGTGGGTCCCCAGATGTTTGTGGACTTCAGCTCCCAGAAGCCCCAGCCACTGTGGTCAATGCTCAGGGCTTCTGGGAGCTGAAGTCCAAAAACACCTGGGGACCCACAGGTTGAGAACCACTGTCCTTGAGCTTGGGAGCAGTCATCATAAAAGCCCTTCCCAAGTTCCCACCAGATGTACCTGCGAAGGTGTTTGCACAGCGACAAGGCCTCAAACTGCAGGCGAGCTTGTATATGTAGACATGTGATCTGTCCGATAGCCTGGAACTAAGCTATATAGGACTTTATAGGTCACAACCATAGCTTTGACTTGTGACCAAAAATGGACCAGCAGCCAGTGGAGTTTGTTGCCACAAAGGAGTTATGTGCAACTGTATCCAGGCTCAGTTAAGAATAAGACTGTAGCTCTTTGGACCAGCTGAAGTTTCCAACCACTCTTCAGCTTCTGCCTTGGAGAAACTCAAGATGTCTAAGCCATTTCTCACAAACATTAGAGCAGGAATCCTTTTGGTTAGACCCAGCTAAAGTAAACCCACTGCATCAATTGTTGAATGACAGGTAATTCTTGTAATTCAGTGGACCTACTCATGACAACCGAATGTAGTCCAAAATATGTCATGAGTTGAATTTAGTTCCTTAATCCCACCGCAATTTTGTAATCAGTGTACACTGCTCCTTCTTTTTTTTTAATGGATTCCATTTTAGGACTCTTTTCATTACAGGATTCCATCTTAGGCCAGATGTGTGGTTTAGGTTTTCAGACCTTTTCAGACCTTGGTTTCTGTGTCTACTCAATCTAACCCTTCTCTGTGTTGTTTCTAAATTCAGACATCAAAGAATGCAAAGAAAGAGGCAGGATGCTTGATGTTCACGGGTGGTCACACATGGAAGGCTTTCATTTTCGGCCGCCCTGTTCCAGTATTCAGCATTCAAATGAGGTAGAGAATGAGGCAGAACCACAGGTGGTTGTTTCAAGGCTACAAGCAAACAATTTGAAAAATATGTCTTGTGATCCTCAGAAATGGTATCTTGTAAAGTGTGGTGTGTGTGTGCGACTTCAAGTTGCCTGTTGACTTATGGTGGCCCCATGAATTTCATAGGCAAGGAATACTCAAAAGCGGTTTTCTGAAAATACCCTACAGCACCTGCTATTCATTGACCCTTATTTCAAATGTTTCCCAGGGTTGACCCTGCGTAGCTTCCAAGATCTGACCACTTCTGGTGATTTTGGGGTATTTAGGCCATCTTGTGAAGTAGATCACCACAATCTGTTAGTTTTTGCTTATGGAGTATTATTTTTTAAAGGACACTGAAGCTAAAGAAACTTGGAATTTACTGAAATTTTTTTTTTAAAAAAGTGTTGTTGTTGTTATTGTTGTTATTGTTATTAAATTTCCTTTCACTCAATAATGAGACTCCAAGTAGCTAAGAGCATATTTCAAACAATAGAGATTAAAACTATACAAAAGCATCAATAAAAATATAAATATAAAAGTTATTTTAAAAAAAAGTAAAAAAATTATAAAGTTAAAAACATTAACATTCATTAAATGATTACATACAAACCTTAAAAACCGTACCACACAGCACTAGAAACCCAGTCCCATCAGTTTCTAAAAACCTGAATTTCATTGAAACAGCTCAAAGCTATTTTAAGACCCAGACAGCAACAGCAAAGTATAATACTTTGCAAAGTTTACTTAAAAATGGGAAAGAAGGAATCTAAGGGCCTTTCTGCACTAGACTGTTATAGTGCTATTATTCCACTTTCAATATCCTGGGGAATCCTGGGGTTTGCAGTTTAGGGATGGGCATTTAGAATTCTCAGGAAGAGAGCTCTTTGGCCTCAATAAACTACAAACCCCAGAATTCCACAGGATGTTGAAAGTGGAATAACATGGAATGTGGAAAAGCCCTAAAACTACACCTGGAAGGAATTCAACAGTTTGAAGTCACCACTACGAAGTCACTGTCTCTAGTGTCTGTCCATTAATTATTATTGATGATGACCCCAGTGCCAAGTTTAATCACAGAGCTAGAAGTTTCTTTTTGTACTATGACCGTGTTGGTTGGGCAATTCTGAATTTGTATTCCAAAAAAGGAACTTTTCTGAGCCTGGATATAGGGTGGTTCCCTAAAGTACAATCTTTTGAGTAGCCTGCATGGCTGCCTACCTGTCTGGCTGCCTGCCTTCCTCCCTCCCTCCTTTTCTCCCTGTGCCCACTTTGTTCTTCCATAATTTCTATTTCTGCTACCTAATAGATTTCTTTAACTCCTTTATCTGTTGTCAGTCATATTATCACAGTCACAAGCTTTGTAGGTCACTAGCGTATTTACTCGGCATTGCCCGGGGTTTTTATTTTCCTCTTAAGAACTCACCAAACTGTTTTCTCCATTTCCTGTAACTTTGCTCCATATTTCCCAATGCAGTCTGTATTCAGAGTTATTTACATACACAGTTTGGGTTCCTGAGGGAACTGTCCTCCTCCTTGCTGCTAGGCCTCATGTCCATAGCAACCAGCCTATTTCTATACCTGTATGTTTTCCCCATTTTCCCCAATCCAATCTTTATTCAGAGTTGTTAACATACAGAGGTTGGGTTCCTGAGGGAATACACTGTCCTCCTCCTTGCTGCCTGGCCTCATCTCCATAGCAACCGGCCTATTCCAGTACCTGCAACTTTTCCCCATAGTCTCCAATCCAATCTGTGTTGTCTGGTGACATTGATGTACTGGCTTGCTATTTTTTTTCCCCTTTCTGTGGAATTTGTACCATGGCTTTACATTTTTCTGGAAGCATTTTTGTTTGTTTGTTTTGAATTTCCACTTTAAGATTCCTCACATACTGTGTGAGGTGAGAATACCTTGTAACTATGGCCATTTCTGCACTACACTGTTATAGTGCTATTATTCCACTTTCAACATCCTGTGGAATTCTGGGGTTTGTAGTTTACTGAGGCCAAAGACCTCTTTGACTGAGAATTCTTAAATGTCCCTCCTTAAACTACAAATCCCATGATTTCATAGGACATTGAAAGTGGAATAATAGCACTATGACATTGTAGCGTGGAAATGGGCTACGTTGGGTATGTCGCTTTAATTTTTCTCACATATGCCCCTTAAAAGTTTTCTGCCATCCTTGTCAATGGTAGGCCTCATCTCCATAGCAACTGGCCTGAGGCCCAAGAGCTCTCTGGCTGAGAATTCTAACGGCCCCTCCCTAAGCTGCCAACCCAAGGATTCCATAGAATCTTCACAGCCAGCCAATCACATGAGGTCTTCTCGCTTCACTCAGCCAATCGTATGAGGTCTTCCCCTGCCTGACATGGACAAACAGACACACTCACAAATTCACAGACAGACATTGACTTTTATATAGTAGATAAGCAGCACTTTGAACTGCATCCAGATACTCAGATCCAGCTTGGTGTAGTGGTTTGAGCATTGGACTATGACCCTGGAGACCAGAGTCTGGTTTTTCTGTTGAGCCATGGAAACCCATTGGGTGAGCTTGGGTGCATCACACACTCTCATCCCCAGAAAGCCCCATGATAGGTTCATCTTAGGGTTGCCAGAAGTTAGGAGAAACTTGAAGGCACACAACAACAACAGCAGCAGCAGCAGCAACAGCAGCAGCAACCAGACTGGTAGCCAGTGGAGATGTTGCAACAAGAAAGCTGTGTAGTCTCTTTCATTGACCCCACTTAAAAATCTGGCGACATCTTTTTGGAGCAGTTGAAGTTTTTGAACAGTCTTCCAAGGCAGCCCCACACAGAACACAGTACAGTAATCCAAATGGAATGTAGTAAAAGGATGCATTAGTGGGGCCAGGTCCCATGTCTCTCAGAATGGGGGCACCTGGTGCACAAGCCTAAACTGGGAAAATGCAATCCTGGGCCATTTCCACACTATGCTGTTATAGAGCTATTATTCCACTTTCAACACCCTGTGGAATCCTGGGGCTTGCAGTTTAGGGAGGGACATTTAGAATTCTCAGCCAGAGAGCTCTTTGGCCTCAGTAATGCAAACCACGGAATTCCACAGGACTTTGAAAGTGGAATAATAGCACCGTAACAGTGTAGTGTAGAAATGGTCGGGAGGGCTGAATCTAGCAGAATACCCAAACTGCAAATCTGCATTAAGCTTCAGTTTGTTCTCCCTCTTTCAGTCCATTAGTAACAACAGGCACCTTTTTAAAGCCAAGACAGCTTCCTTGGATTAGGGCAGAAAGGAGTAATAGAGTTGGGTGTCACATTTATACTGACAGCACCAGACCTCAAAACCGTGGACAACCTTTCCCAAGGATTTCATGTGCACATTAAATAGTATGGGGAGCAAAGCCAAGCTATGAGGGGTTCCATAGGCCAGTTTCTAAGGTGTCAAACTGGAGTTCCCCCAGCACCATCTTCTGGTTTTACCCCTCCAAAAAAAGGAATGGAACCACTGTAAATAAAAGCATTTCAAAGTTCTATCCCCGCAAGGCAGCCCAGAAGAATAACATTGTCAGTGATATCAAAAGCTGCCAAGAGGTCCAACAGAACCTTAAGCACACTTGGATAGTAACAGCCTTCTATACAAGATGACTATATGCTATCTATTTTTCAAAGCCAGCCCTAATATTTGGTAGACTAAGGATATATCTGCACTATACAGTTACAGCAGTTTGATATCACTTTAACTGCCATGGCATAATCCTATGACATTCTGAGCTTTGTAGTTTACCAAAGGACTTAAAACTCTCTGCTAGGTAGTTCTATCCACTTCCCTAAACTGCAGCGCAAGGGCTCTTTATGTGAAAATTCTAAGACCCTCACCAAACTACAGTCCCCATAATTCGAGAGGACAGAGCCAAGCTATCCGATATTAAAGTGCTATGTTAAAGCACTATCATGCTGCTATAAATTCTGAGTGTGGATACACCCCAAAGGACCACAAAAGTGCAGATAATTCTTATTTATTCAATTTGATAGTACTGCATTTTTATCTAACGAAAGGTACACATGGAGTTTTCTGCCTCGAGTGTCAAAATGTCATGGCTGCCTTAGGATATTACAGTGCTGGGGTGGGAAAAGAGAGATCATTGCCTACCTTGCCACAAGCTGAGAAATGTCTTGTACTATTTTTTTTTTAATACCCATTATTGTATCAGCTCTTAAACTCTTTGAAACTCTTACTTTAAAACTAGAGTTCACTCCGAATTTGGACAGTTTCACTTATATTTACAGCAGAATCACTGAAATTGATGAGACTTAAGATAGACCATTGATTTCAATGGGTGTACAGAAAACCCAACCTAGCTTTTAAAAATCTAAAATCTAGTTAGTTTTTTTTTTTTTGCTCCTCCTGAAAGTTTTGTTTTTCTTGTTGTTTTTCTGTTCTATGCTGTTGTTGTTGTTCTGAATTATACTTTATTGGTTTATTGTTGTGTCTTGTGGTTCTTTTAAGTCACCCAGAAAGTTTTGCTGTTGGAGGAAAAACAAAGGTAAAAATAGCTCCAGATTTAAAATACAAATACTTTAAAAAATAGCCCATAGTTCAAGCTTGGGGGGGATTTCCCTTACCGCAGTGGTACCAATGTTGTTTACTTCCTTGTTTTCATGCTGATTTTCTATACTTTGATCCATTCCATTGCTAACCAATGCATCATTTTGTGACTCCATTTTTCTATCTGAGCTCCTAAGGGGAAAACCTGGATCTCTGTTTCTTTCTTTTCCAAACATTGCTCCATCTTCAAATTAGTGCTTTGTTACTTAGTCAAAGTCTAATTGATTCCTCTCCCATCTCAACATCAGCCTCATTATTTGTTCACCCAATGTACCAGGAGACCAAAAAAAGTTTGTAACCTCTTCAAAACTTTTCAGTGTGATTAATCCCTTATCTGTCAATTAACTCCACTTCATCCCTGAGAGCCGAAGGCCCCCAAAGGCTGATGAAATTGCATGGTATGATTAAGATGTTCCTTCAGCTATAATTAATGCCAAGGGAGGCAATGTGAAAGAAGTTACTACTTTTTCTTTTGCTCTAAGACATGATGAATTTGAACTCTCCCTTTACCCAAGCAGCCTTTATTAGATTGGGTTCTGTCGGTGGTGGCAAGGGGCATTGGGCCAGTGAATTGATTCTAGCATTTAGTTTAAATTTCTGTAATGGGCTGTCCAACCCCTCCCCAAGACTGTTTAGCTACCACCACCCACTAACATGCCCCAAATACCTCAGTAGCTTAGTAGGAAATTACTGAGGGGTTTAACTTGTACTTTTCCATCTTTGTCTCTGCAGAGACTTTCCTTCCGTCTCCCGCAGAAAATGTGAATCTTATGTGCTTACACACACACACACACACACACACACACACACACACACACTGAGCAAAGGCACGTAAAGAGAATGTGGAAAGAAGAGCTCTTTCAAGGAAAGCTTTTATTCTAAGCAAACAACCTTACATCAGTAAATGGGTACCTTATACAAGGAGAGCCGGAGTGGTGTAGCGGTTTGAGTGTTGAACTCCAACCACAGAGTCCAGGGTTCAATTCCCCACTCGGCCATGGAAACCCACTGGGTGACCTTGGGTGTGTCACACACTCTCAGCCCCAGAAAACCCTGTGATAGATTCACCTTAGGGTCACCATTAAGTCAGAAATGACTTGAAGACACACAACAGCAACAGTCTTCTACATCAGTGGTTCTCAACCTGTGGGTCCCCAGATGTTTGTGGACTTCAGCTCCCAGAAGCCCTGAGCATTGACCATAGTGGCTGGGGCTTCTGGGAGCTGAAGTCCACAAACATCTGGGGACCCACAGGTTGAGAACCACTGTTCTACATGAAGGCACCATCCTTCAAGCATTACTGAGAGAAGTTACAAAAACATCCTAAGTGATATTCAGCTGAGGTTAAAAAGCCTGAATGCAACTAGCTGAACATTCCTATTCTACTCACAATACAGATACTGTTCCTCTTTGTCCTGCCCATGGTCAAGCTTCCCTAGGAAAAGGAGGCAGGCATCACCTCCACACATCTACATTGTTAGTTTTGTCATTATTGTTGTCATCTTTATTTATGTCTCACTTTTTTCCTGGTAGAGATTCAAACCAGCTTACAATAAATTTTTTAAAAAGTTAAAGTCACAGGATGCAAAAGTTAAGACCAAATTAGACAGTCGAATAAGAATTAAAACAAAATTAAAATACACAATTAAAACTCAAAGAGCCACAGTTCCTCACAGTTAAAAATATCCAGCATCTTTTATCAGATAGGCCATTTTCACACATTGAGTGCCTGTCAGAATACAAATGTCTTTGCTTGACTGCAGAAAGAAAGTAGGGAAGGTGCCAGTCTGACTTCTCTGGGAAGGGAGTTCCAGAGCTTAGGGGGCAGCCACTGAGAAGGTCCTATTTTATGTTCCCACCAGAAGCACCCGTGAAGGTGGTAGGACAGAGAGAAGGGGCTCTCCAGCAGATCTCCAAGCCTGGGCTGGTTCATAAGGGAGAATACAGTCCTTCGAATAACATGGAACTGAGCCACATAAGGATTTAAAGGTCATCACTAGTACTTTGAATTGTGCCCAGAAACAGCCATTAGAGCTGTTGAGATCAGTCCTTTTTGTCTCTGTTCTATGCCTCATGGCACCCTAAGGTTTTACAGCCTCTCACTTGGAAGTATCTCAGACTTTCACATTTCTCTCCAAACTAGTCATCCTCATTAGGAAATTGTCTCTTGTGATCTCTGTTGCTCCTCCATGATGCTGACCTCTGATAAATGTACATTAAGGCCACCACACTCTTAAACCTTTGTTTACCTGAAGGGAAGATTATAATCTCCAGCTGTGTTGCTCATATAATGGGAGACCTCCATTATCACAACTTTATAGGTGCTATCCAAGTACTTAACTTGTTTGGGGGATAGGGTTTATCATCTTTAAAAGGTCCCTTAAAGTTCAAATTAAAACCCTATATGATTTCATTGCCTTGCTGACTACAGTGGTCAGATTCTATGGGTCATCTCCAAAAAGGAGATGAGAATGCAAATTCTACTGTTTTGGTGGGCTCATCTCCAGGCAAGAGGAAAAGATTATGAGCAAATCCCCAGGTCAGCTAGTAGAGCAGCAATTTGGTACCATCTCCAAGGCTCAACTGATTTGTTGCTGCAACTTTCAAAGACTCTCTAGGAAATATTTACACAGTTGACCTTCCATCCCAATTGTTGTCATGCTTGGAGTCATAGAATCATAGAGCTGGAAGAGACCACAGTGGCCATCCAGTCCAACCCCCTGCTATGCAGGCACACCCATCAAAGCATTCCCAACAGATGACCATTCAGACTCTTCACCATTTTGGTTGCTCTCCTCTGGACACTCTCCAGCTTGTCGATATCCTTCTTGAACTGAGGTGCCCTGAACTGGACACAGTATTTCAAATGAGGCCTAACCAATGCAGAATAGAGTGGTATCATTACCACCCTCGATCTAGACACCATACTCCTATTGATGCAACCAAGAATCACATGAGTCTCCATCCATCTTCCATCTAGAAGCAAATAATCTAAATTCAGTGGCCCTTATCCATCTCCCCAACTAAGTGAGAAGGAATAACCCACTAATTTCACCTTGATCTGAGTATAGCTCCTTAGCTAAGATGTCTGTCTTAATTTCCAAACAGGAGAACTTGGTGTGTGTGTACGAGAGAGAGAAAGACAAGTAGTGAGCAACTGTGGTTGGTAATAATGCATAATGTTCAATGGCCCCATCAGGGACCATCCCTAGGATTTATGAACTGGCAACTTTACTGCTGACACAAAGCCCACTACCCACCATAGGAAGTTATTTATATTTAATCTTTCAAGGAGAATCACAATGAAGCCCCAAAGATTTCATCTCAGCTGAATCCAGGACTCAGTTGTGGAAAAAGTGGTATTTTTATTTGTCATGTGGAGGTCAGTGGCAGCCAGTGGCAGCTGCTGAAATGCAAATACCCAAGCTTTTCCAACTTCGAATGCAACCTCTGGACTTACCCAAAGCAGTTGGCAAGACTCAGGCCATTTCCACACTAGACTGTTATAGTGCTGTTATTCCACTTACAACGTCCTATGGAATCCTGGCGTTTACAGTTTAGAGAGGGGCCTTTGAGGTGCAGAAATGACTTCAGACACCCAAGAAATTTCTACTTCTAGCACAATCACTGGTTGGGGCTGTGATAAGTCTGGTCAAGCAAAATCAGAGTGTGGTCAAAATAGCAAAAGTTATGATTAAGGAGGAACATCCCAACTCAGAGAGACTGCAGCAATTTGCTTTTGCCAAACCCTACTGGGAAAGGCAAGAATCTGCCCCCTCTTCTCCTTTGCCCCTGCTGAGTTAATATAGTACAAACTGTTTGAATTCAGTTTGCAGTAATTGAAGTTGGATGAAGACAAAGAGGGAAAGCAGCAGTGGGAGAGAAAAACTTGGGCATTTTTAAAACTGTTGAAAAATGGGATAACAGAGGACTAACTGGGACTGTCCCTTCCAAACTGGGACAATTGGAAGGCATGTCAGTACCTTCAGTGCACCTTCCCCCCCTCCACTGAGATTGTAGACAGTGATACTGAGGCATTTCTGCAATACAGTGTTATAGTACCATTACTCCACTTTCAATATCCTGTAGAATTCTGGGGTTTGTAGTTTACTGAGGCCAAAGAACTCTCTGGCTGAGAATTCTAAATCCCCTTCCCTAAACTGCAAACCCTGGGTTTTCATCGGATGTTGAAAATGGAATAATAGCACTACAGCAGCATAGTGTGGAAATGTCCACTGTCTATGTCCCATTTTAAAAGAGCAAAAGAAGCAGGCATACTAGCAGATACACAAGTGAATGCACAACATTGGTATTTCTCAGTAGAAGGCATTAGTGCAACTATTGTGTAATAACATGAATGGAGATGGACCCTATGCAAGTACAATGTTGGATCTTGATCAAGATATCATATTCTTCAGGATCTGGTTGATTCAACTGCAAACAAATCAAGCTACACACTGCACACAAATAATACACAAGATAGCAAGCTTATTTCCAAGGCAATTGGTATTACCCCAGTATGAATGTTCTCAGGGCTGCCTTTTAGAAATACATTTTTCATAAGAGTTCCTGGTACAACATGCATTTTTTCAAGGCTTACTGGACCTTTGGATCTGCTATGCTATTGCCACAACAGACAGAAAAGCAGGGAAAGGTACTTTCTTCCAGCTCAATGGCATCTACATTTTTCCGTGTAATTAGAGTGATGAATTTTCTCTTTTTTTAATATGAAATTCAGGCTGCTGAATTTATTTTGGAGATAGGGTTCAGCAGCTTGGAGATCTTCTGGAAAGTTTGGGCTAAAATTCAGATTCTTTACTGCCACCCCAAAACAGAAGTCACCACCTGCTACTGATTTCAATTGCTGATTCAGGCCTGGATAAGTCTGAAACATGGGGAAAGGGACTGCTACACCACCCCAAACAGTATCCCTGTTTGAGAGTTGGTTCTCCTGCTCAAAAAAGCAAAGTAAATGCCTTCAAGTTGCCTGTCATCTTATGGAAGTCCAATGCAGTTCATGGGGTTTTCTTAAGCAAGGAATACTCAGAGGTAGTTTGTCACTGCCTTCCTCTAAACCAGTGGTTCTCAACCTGTGGGTCCCCAGATGTTTTTGGACTTCAGCTCCCAGAAGCCCTGAGCATTGACCATAGTGGCTGGGGCTTCTGGGACCTGAAGTCCACAAACATCTGGGGACCCACAGGTTGAGAACCACTGCTCTAAACATAGGCTAAATTATATGTCCAGCTAAAGAAAATCCATGTTGAGAAGGGTTTCTTTATGAAGAAGCACTGAGAATCACTATTTACAGGCATGATAGAATGCCACCGTGTGCCCACAGCTGGAATTTCAAGCACAGAAACAATCACTGTGTTTTGAAACAGGTTGTAAATCTTTATTCATTTCATTCTCACAAATTAGAATGGAAAACAAACAAACAAACAAATTTAATTCCAATTTGATGAGATTACTTTTTTTCCCAGTGGGTTTGTATTCTGGAACATGCTTGCCCCTCAGATTGGCTAACGTTCCACATGGAAGCCATAGCTATAATATCATGAATAATGACATTGTTTATGTGGACTCCCTGTAATGTCAAAAATAATTACCTTATTTATGTGGACTTCCAAAAACTCATCTTAAAACCCTGTCAGTTGCCCATGAGTGAAGGAGCTCTACAGTACTGGAGAGCAGGACACTGAAGGTTGATGCACCCAGCACCTTCCCATTACTAAGGGCCTCTCTGCACTACACAATTATTGTACTACAAATCCACTTTAACTACTATGGCTGCCACCTATGGAATCCTGGGGTTTGTAATCTTAGGAGGCATTGGGGCTCTCTGGCTCAGAATCCTCAATATCCCTCCCTAAACTGTAAACCCCTTTATTCCATAGAACAGAATGGTGAGAGTTAAAGTGGAGTCATAGTGCAATAGTTGTGTAGTGTGGAAAGGCCCTAAGCCACAGTGTGATGAACAGAAGACACAACTCTTCATTGCACTGCAGCTGGCTGGTAGAAGGGGTCTCCGCTCACCAGCCCCATAGAACTCTTTGGCTAAATATGGTTGCCTGCCCTTTAAGCTGGATTTGGAGGGGCAACTGTAGTCATGACCATGGTGCTACAATACATAAATATGAATATGAAACAGTTACAAGGTCAAAAATCAAGCTTGCAACAGTGCAATTGCCTAACAGGACACTAGCCACTATACTTCCGCCCCAACCCTTCCGTGTGTGTGTGTGTGTGTATTATCTTTTAGCTCTTGCACAGGAAAGAAAGTCTTTAATGAGTTACATTTTTCCAACAATGGAATCAAATACTCTGGAAAAATAGTTCTTCATTAATGTTGGTCTTTAAGAAGAAGCCGGATATCCATCTTTGCAGGGTGATTGGTCTTTTCTAAATCAAAGGGTCTTCCACTTCAAAACTATAGTTAGAAAAGCCTTGAATTAGAAGACTAATAAGTCACTCTCCAAGTCTATGATTCTATCATTCTTTCAATAAAAATCCACATATACTGGGTTTAATGCAAATAGAAATTCTATATGCCAAATGAAGATGACGATGACAACTATTTCCCAAATTGAATTGGTGGTCTCAACTAGAGTAAACCCATTGAACCAATGACATTTGCATAAGTGGTGATTTGCTAGCCTACAACTGATTCCATGGCTCTACTCCAAATGGAACTATCAGAGGGGGATTTAAGGCTTCTGCTATATTAAAAATCTGAAAGGGAGAATGGGTCTTTTCCAGCCTATTCATGTTATTCTCTGTATCTTATCCCCTTTTGCAGTCAAAAGCATCCTTCAAAGCATCTTGGACTTGCTTGTTCCTCAGGCTATAGATGAATGGAGTCATAAGGGGACAAACTATATTGTTAAGAACAGCCACTGCTTTATTGAAATTTTGCCCATCACCCTGCCCTGGCATGATGTACATAGAGATGACACTCCCATAGGTGATGGAGACCACTGTGATGTGGGAAGCACAGGTAGAAAACACCTTCTTTCTCCCTGTAACAGTTGGCATTTGAAGAACTGTGGAGATGATCTTTGTATAGAACACGGTGGTGATAGCTAAAGTCCCTAGTAGAGAAAACGCACTGAGAATAAAGCCACTCAGCTCCAGAAGACGTACCTCACCACAGAGAAGACAAAGTAGTGGCCTGTTGTCACAGAAGAAATGATCTATGATATTGGAGTGACAAATTGGAAACTGGATGAGAAACATAGTTTGTCCAAAGATCATGAGGAATCCCACAGTCCAGCATATCAGCACCAACCAAGTGCAGAAACTTTCAGTCATGATGGTGGTGTACCTCAGTGGGTTGCAGATTGCCACAAACCTATTAAGTGACATTACTGTCAGAAGGAAGAAATCTGTGGTGCCTAGGAAGAAATAGAAAAAGAATTGGCTTATACACCCAACATAAGAGATTATTTTCCTGCCTGATGCCAAGTTTATCAAAGCAACTGGGATGGCAGCAGTGGTATATCCAATTTCCAAGATGGCATAATTCCTTAGGAAAAAATACATGGGTGTCTTGAGACGGAAATCTGTGAGAGAGATTATAATAATGAGCATGTTTCCTGTTAGGACCATCAAGTACAAGGTGAGAATAAGAACAAAGAGAAGCATCTCTAGATTGTGGTTCTCGGTGAATCCTAGAAGGATGAACTCCTTAATGGTTGTTTGGTTCTCCATAATGTTCTCTCTTACAGGAGTAATCTGTTAGGATTGGATGGAGCAGAGAAGTAAACATTAGTTTTTAACAACTGAAGAATAATAATAAGACTAGATCAGAAGAAGAAATCATAAATTAACCTTTGGTGTTACAGTCATTTTCAATCTCTGGTCATCCAACTTGTCCATCTCTAACATATGGTATAATTTGAACAACCAATCTTCCTCTGATGGGAGAGAATCTACCTTCCACTTTGGGGCACAATGGACACTTAATGAGAGTTATGATAAAACATTGAACAAATTCACAGATGACTGGGAATGCCTAATAAATTCTATGAAACAAAATGGGGGCCACATTGGTAATAAGTACAGAGGCAAGATAGGAAAGAAAAATGGAAAGACTAGAAACTACATAATAATAATGATTTAATTAGTAGCAAAAGAAGATAGAGAGATTGTATTAATTTTTGTATGTAATATAAGGATAGAAATAGATCAACTTTTCCAGATCTGATTGATGAATGCATTATAATTGGAGAGATTGGATTACAGATTGGAGAGTTAGGTCAAAGCTAACAAAATGAATTTTAACAGAAAAAACTGTAAGGTCCTGCACTTGGGCAGAAAAAATGAAAGTCACAAGTATAGGATGGGGGACGTGTGGCTGGATAGCAGTACGTGTGAAAAGGATATAGGAGTCTTGGTAGATCACAAGCTGAACATGAGTCAGCAGTGTGACATGGCAGCCAAGAAAGCCAACATGATTCTTGGTTGCATCAATAGGAGTATGGTGTCTAGATCAAGGGAGGTAATGGTACCACTCTATTCTGCATTGGTTAGGCCTCATTTGGAATACTGTGTGTGGTTCTGGGCACCTCAATTCAAGAAGGATGTTGACAAGCTGTAACGTGTCAAGAGGAGGGTGACCAAAATGGTGAAGGGTCTGGAAGCCATGCCCTCTGAGAAGCAGCTTAGGGAGCTGGGTATGTTTAGTCTGCAGAAGAGAAGGTTAAGAGGGGACATGATAGCCATGTTTAAATATTTGAAGGGATGTCATGTTGAGGAGGGAGAAGGCTTGTTCTCTACCATCCAGAGACTAGGACAAGGAGCAACAGATTCAAGCTGCAGGAAAGGAGATTCCACTTGAACCTCAGGGAGAACTTCCTGATGGTCAGAGCTGTCCGGCAGTGGAATATGCTGCCTCAGAGTGTGGTAGAATATCCTTCTTTGGAGGTTTTTAAGCAGAGGCTGTTGGGAATGCTTTGATGGGTGCACTGTATAACGGGGGGTTGGACTCGATGGCCCCTGGGGTCTCTTCCAACTCTATGATTCTATAATTCTTTTTAATTTACAAAGTTATAACTTTTGTATTGTATCTAATAAGTGATTGGTTTTGTAAAAGAAAAGAAAAGAAAAGAAAAGAAAAGAAAAGAAAAGAAAAGAAAAGAAAAGAAAAGAAAAGAAAGAAAGAACTTATAACAGAATTAAACTAACAAGAGATCAAAAGAAGCTGTTGTTGTTATTTTTAAAAACTCTCTGCTTATGGAGATGTGTGCAGCTCAAACACTGGCTGGATATTCTGAAAAAGGAAATCAAAACACACAGAGGATCAAAGTTTGAGACTCAGTGTTCTATTGCCTATTTAACATGACAACATTTTTTATGAAGCCTCAAAGAGGAAATGGCTGCAATGGCAACAATCACCTTTCTCCCCTGGACAATTAGCACACTTCTATTAAATGTGTGACCCAAGACAAGGCTACCCACTACCATTACAGACAATTAGTTGATAGCCACAGGCAGAAGAATTGGGTGCTATGAAAGGCAAAATTGTTATTAATGATTTAATAGCTATGCTTTTTATGAGCACAACAGGGAACAAGGATTACTGCCAAAATTATTTAGATGTTTTTTAGGCAAGGCTGGATTCAAGGATGGATGAGGCCAAGAAATAATTCCAAAAACACTTCCCTTTGTGCATGTGGGTAACCCGCATTTTAAATGGGCCCAGCGGAAGGGGCTGGTGTTACCTTTGATTGAGGCTCTGATTACATAGACAAAGAAACCAAAACACACCATTGTTTCTCAAGTTGTCCCACAGCTCAAGTATGGGGTCAGGGCTGACACCTCGATGTGGAGAGAGATCTTCAGTCCTCCATTCACCAGGAGCATTTGTGCTTTGACAGAATCCAAGTGCAAGAAGCTTCCCTTCCTTCCTCTTTGTTCATATGGCACCACAAAATCATGGGGCCCTTTACTATTGAGGCCCCTGGAGTACTTGCTCTGATTGTACGAGTGGTAATCTCATCTTGCCTATAGGTAGTAGGTGCTTTGACTGGGTGTGAATGGGGAGTACTGGCTGCTTCATCTCAGGCAGCAAAATGCTTGGATTGCCTTTTTCTCCTTCATGAATTTCTCAGATCACCTTGCAAGGCCACCTGGACCCCATACCCATCACTTATACCTTATAGCAGAAAATTCCGTGTACTAAATATACATTATAGTCTTTCCTCTGTCCTCAGTCTACTCCTGATCAGTTTCATTGGAACATCCTAGGTTTCAATTTTGCCATCAAAAAACAAAAGCATGCCTCTGTCTCCACCCTATCTGCAGTCTATCGTTTTCAGAAATCTGTTGGTCCTATTCCCCTTTGTCCTCTTTCTTTACTACACTGTAAAGATTAACATATTTTAGACTTTCCTTCTGCGGATTCAACCATAATTTCACTGTTGTTCCTTTCCTGAGCAAGTTTACTCCCTGGTCAATTCCCTATCAGGTCAATGAGGTTTCTTTCTTAGCAAGAGCAAGTTCTTTCAGATTCCTAATGGATAAGCTGGAGCAGGTCCAGAGGAGGGCAACCAAAATGGTGAGGGGCCTGGAAGCCATGCCCTATGAAGACAGACTTAGAGAGCTGGGTATGTTTAGTCTGCAGAAGAGAAGGTTGAGAGGGGACATGATAGCCATGTTTAAATATTTGAAGGGATGTCATGTCGAGGAGGGAGCGGGCTTGTTTTCTCCTGCTCTTGAGACCAGGACAAGGAGCAATGTATGCAAGCTGCAGGAGGGGAGATTCCGCCTGAACCTCAGGAGGAATTTCCTGACGGTCAGGGCTGTCCGACAGTGGAATGTGCTGCCACAGAGTGTGGTGGAGTCTCCTTTGTTGGAGGTTTTTAAGCGGAGGCTGGATGGCCACTTGTCGAGAGTGCTTTGAGGGTTTTCCTGCATGGCAGGGGGTTGGACTGGATGGCCCTTGTGGTCTCTTCCAACTCTACATTTCTATGATTCTATGATTCTATGAGAAGTTGGATGAAGATACCAACAATATTCAGTCAATAAAAACACATATTTCCCTAGGAGGTTTGCAAGTTTTTGACACAGTATTTTTTGCCAAGCTGAGCTTTTAAGCAGTAGACTACTGAAACATATGTCGGTGAAACAAACTTCTTCATTTCTTTAGAGGCCCTGCATAGACGTCTCTGGGAAGACAAGAAGTTGGAATCCATACACTTTCTCTGAGGAACTGATATTAGTAAATTTTGAAACACTGTTCTGTCTGAAACCAACTCTGTCCCTTGGAACTCCAGAATTACAACTCATATTCTGAACCACGGTGGAATCATCAGAGAATATGCCAGCTCACTCGTCAAAACAGCCACAGTAGAAAAAGAGTGACTGTGAAAGAGATTGGTATATCACTTCAAACAAAAAGAATGATAAAATAAGTATAACAATGAATTAATCATAAAAAAAGAATCTCCTCAAATCCCCTTTTTAGCTGGGGAATAGGTGGACAGAAATCAATCAATCAATCAATCAATTAATTAATTAAATAAATAAAATACAACTCTTGATATTTTATTCTAATTCTCCCCCTGAAAAAAATCAGAGGCTAGTTGGTTTTACCCACCAACCACTTGATGAAGGAGCCAGACCACATATTAAACGTCATGAGTTGAGACTCAATCTTTGACCAAGCCCAGCAAATACCAGAACCCAGGTAGTACACTTACACCATCTCTGTAGTCTTCTTCTCATTTAATAGAAGAGGAAGTGTTTTGCAACTCAAGCATTTATGAAAATGAACACCAGCCTGAACAACAATTCCAGTTAACAGCCTCTGCAATTGTACACTTGGGAGTGGGTGATGATTTTAACAACTCATTCCCCAATTTGTGCTCAACTGAGATGTTCAAGGACTTAGAGATTACTATTGTTGAGAAAGTAGAGGGCTCCATACGGGATTTAGATAATCAGGACAAGACTGATAATCAATATTTTCAGTCAAAAGGACCCTTCTCTCTTTCTCTCCCTCCCTCCCACCCTCTCCCTCCTCTGTTTCCATTGCTCCTTTATTTTTCCCTTTCTTTTCTTCCCCCATCCAGAATGGCATTAAAGATGACTTCACAATATATGTTCTGTATATTTTTCCTAAACAGTAAAACCCTGGAGTAGATTATAGTCACTTTGTCCCATAGATCATGTTCATACATCATAGGAGATCATCGTCATTTGTCCCAATTTCTTTCATCTTCTTCTTGATCAGTACAGTCATGGGTAATATAGGGATGATGCTATAATATTATGTAGACAATACTGCATGATTTCACTGGCCCAAATCCTACTAGACGTCCAGAGTAGGGTGTGTCCATTTATTTAAGGGGATTCATATGGCTGCTAACTCATAATGCAACATTTCATTCAGTGGGTCATCTCTAGTTGAAACCATCAACTGGATTCAAGCCTGTTACCCTAAAAGGTGGGGACTTTGGGGTCCACCCCAATGCCAGCA
The DNA here is from genome assembly GCA_948472985.1 of Iguana delicatissima. Lineage (NCBI taxonomy): Eukaryota > Metazoa > Chordata > Lepidosauria > Squamata > Iguanidae > Iguana > Iguana delicatissima. The sequence goes on from CAOKZL010000439.1 coordinate 487,481, forward strand.
TCTCCTTGGAATTTGGGGAGATTATAGCTCAGAGGAGACTTGGGAGAGGAGGATAATGGCAGGATCTTTTTACCTACGTATGCCAGTACTAACTGTAGAGAGGACTCCAGTTAAAACGTTAAGGTGAGTATTTTATTGGGGATTAACAAGCATATAGGAAATCTCAAGTACAATACAAGGCTATCAGAACATGAGGCAGGAAAGTTGGATGGAAATAGAGTGGGTGGAAACGGTGATAGTTACTAGTCTTGAAGAAAAAGGTCAAAGCAGAATGGCTCAGGTGGCATGTCTGAGGGTACCATGAAGGAACAGGAATCTGGGGTACCACATGGGGCATAACACCCAACACACTACAATTTACTGGGGCCAGAGTTAGGGTTTTTGTGCCCTATTTCTTGCCCTGAAGGAGTGTATGTAGACAAAATGGTAATGGCTTTCCCAGGAAACTGAGCAAGGAGTTTGGAATGGATTCATTGTCTTAACTCCAGGTGACAAAACATTGATGGGAGTCATCACAATCTTTTAATCTTTTGGTCAGGTACTGTGAATAGGGAAGATCTCTGTAGGATATGCCCACAGTAGAGTTCCTGAGTGCTTCATCTGGGCAGTTTTGCTTGCTATTGTTCTTGGGAGTGCTTACAACTTACAGTTTTTGACAAGATCATCCCAAGCTGATTAGCGTTACCATGTCTTGCACCCTTATCACATCTCCCAGCATGGTTGGCAAGAAATATCATTTTATTGGTATGACATATTATAAAAATGGGACACTTATGGCTGGGAAACATGTAACAAGCAGGTCTCTGGCAGTATTCCTAGGCTAAGTCATCATGGACTTAGCATGGCCAGGTCAGAAGGTCAAGAAAACTTAAGTGAGAAATCCTGGAGGAAATAGACTTCCAGCAATCCTGTCAATGACCCAACATGTGAATACAATAGTCAACAAAACTGCCACAGTGCAGCAGGCAATCACCCTTGGTGTGTGCATTTCCTGCCAAAACCTTCCCCATTCACTTGACTCAACCAAGACATTAAGAAGCTGTCAGGACTCCCATTAATATTTTGTCACCCAGAGTAAGAACAATTAGTCCCTTCAGGACCCCTTTACTTTACTTTGCCAAACAGCAGTAAACACTCACCCCTTCAGTGCAGGAAAAATGGATATTTAAACCGTAGCTCTGACTCCAGAATTTTGATAGCACTTTGAACATCACCCTCAATCCTTAAACCCATTTCTTCAACTTTCCTCAAACTTTTGTTTTTGAGCCACCTCTCTTCAATTTGTTACTCCCAGACCAGTAGATATCACCCTATATACCTATAATCTCTTTCTCTATCCAACTTTTATCTCCTTTCCATTCACTAGCCTTGTATCGTTTATGAGACTCCTAGATTTCTTGCATGTGTCAGTGAATTTCTCAATAAAACATTCTTTTGACTGACAACAGGTTTCTCACAGTCAGTACCCATATACACAGGTCTAAATGTCCCAGAGCTATGCCCCTCTCTCAGGCCTCCCTTTAAGCTACAATTCCCAATTTTTTAAGGAGATGCTGGCACTGCTGGTGGACCTCAAGGTCCCCTACCTTTTGGGGTAACCAGATTGGCAGAGAACACAGGCAATACCCGGCATCCCCTGCCTCATGGGTAAATACACAGAGCTTAAGTAACAGTTGGCAATAGCAGTTACATTTCTATACCGCTTGTCAGTTCTAAGCACTCCCTAAGCAGTTTACAATGTGTTTAGCCAATTTCTCCCAACAAGCTGAGTACTCATTTTACTGAGTTGTGGAAGGATGGAAAGCTGAGTCAACCTGGAGCCCTGCAGGATTGAACTCACAACATTGTGGCTGCAGTACCAGCATTTAACTACTGTACCACCAGGGCTCTCATCAGGCAGACGCAAGGAAACCTGTATGGACTCCAGTTAAAATTCTTGTGTGCATGTGTGATTGTGAATCTGAGTGACTGGAGACAGAAGGGCTGTTATGTTGTTGGAATCTGTTCCCCTTTTCTTTCTGGGTCCGTACTAGGCAACTGTCCTTGTATAGCCATGAGTTTGCCAAGACATCTGTGAGCCACTGGAGATCCTAAGGGCTTGCTATGTGACAGTCCTGGGAATTTCTCCCTATCTCTCCCCAGCACAAAAATGTTGTTTATAGCATCAACTATCAAATTTGGTCTGTGTTTGTGGTGTGGGGGTGTGGGTGTGGGGGTGTATAGGACAGTTTTGATTGGGGCTGCAGTACTACTGCAGGATTAACAAAAAATTTCCATGATTCTCTTTAGAAATTACTCCCATTGGAGTCCTGATACTTTTATGAGGGAGAGTACTACCAATCTGACAAATGGATGATTGAATAAGATTTGGTTTTGCTGATGGCCATCAAGTCAACATTGACCTATGAATGGGAGACCTGCAGGTCACCGTCCCACTTATCATGAACCCTCCTGCTCCTGTCTTGCAGGTTCAGGGGTAAATATTTCTTGATTGTATTGTGGTCTTCCTTTTTCTTAGATTACTCTACCTTTTGCTCTATGTATTTATATTTTTGACAGGTGACATGTCCTTGTTATTTCCTGGTCTCTGGTGCTACCTCGTGGTTTTTATGTTGATCAGTGTTCCACAGCAAAGATATCAGGTGTATCTAGACTACACAATTGTATCAGTTTCCCACCACTTTAATTGTCCTGACTCCATCCTGGGATTTGGAATTTTGTGTGAGTCTTCTAGAAAGCACTAGTAATGTAGTTCAAAGGAGTGCACTCAGAAAATTCCAGGTCACCCATTGGGCTTCAAATCCTCGTGTTCCATAAGAAGTGTTAGAATTGTGTGATGTGGATATATCCATAAAATATTGGATGCCTATATGTCAGCAAGACTCTAAATCTGCTCTGAGTTTCAGTCTGATAGGGATATAACCTATCCTGAAAATGGGTCCAGCCTCTTGGAGAGCTCCTTTAACAACTGGACTAAAATCCAGAGCAGAGTCACTGCTCTATTTACATGGAAGCTACTAGCTACCCTGGATGTGCCCATACTACATGGGGGAACAAATTAATGTTGTTGTTGTGTGCCTTGAAATTCTTTCCATTGTATGGTGGACCTAAAGCAAACCTACCATGGGGTTTTCTGGGGCTGAATGTGTGACATACCCAGTGGATTTCCATGACTGAGCAGGGAAACACAGTATATAAACATAGGAGGATTACCCCTTTCCATGCCATGACAATCTTTCTTAGTGGTAGCAAATAGAAGTGTCCCCTCCCTCCATTGTATGGTTTAGGGAAACAAACTTTTTTTTTTTCAGATTTATAGGAAGAAACAAGAAGTTTAATTCTCCCATGCTATAGTCCCAATGACCTTACCCCAGTCTTATTTAATATTAAGCAGCTCTGACTCAAGGCATTTTACTTCTTTAGGTAGAGGCAAAAGTTTCCTGTTACAAGTTTAAAGTATTAGCATGTGACTTACTGAATGTATTCATAATACCAATTAATGTAATGACCAAGAATCAGCCCCTTTCTCTATTTAGTCCTGTTTTGGCTATTCTGAATGTCTGCAGCTATCCAGGGGTTTGGGAAGGGATCTGGAACAGCCTGGCCACCAACTTGGAGGTTTCAAAGAAAGAAAGCTGTGACCTAGAAGGAATCTGTCAAGGAAGGAATGTTCACCATGTACTTTTAACACTGGTTATAGTCCTTCATCGTTGTTCAACTGTCCACATTCATGATCTTCTGGGTTTCCACAAGAGATACATTTTTGCATGGTCGCCCTGGAGTAGCACAGAAGGAAAGCATGGGATGCATCACTGTAGAGAATGGAAAGTGATTTTAGCAGATGCTTGCTCAGTAGAGGAAGAAGAGTCATTTCTCTCTGGCTGAAAGTTTGTGAAGAGAAGCTGGACTGTAACCACATTTTTGCATACAGTGAACACTGTGAAATGTATGTGACAGATGTGCAATGGGGAGAAAATGTTTTGCTCAAAGTCAAGAGAAAGCAAAATGGTTTCAGCAAGACTGGTAAATTTCAGAGAGTGTCCCAATTCTGTTGCCAGATTCTGCCCCTTGAGATTCTTTCATGGATATTCCTGCTACCACATTGGATGAAAGGTTAAAAAGTGTAAATAACTTTTAGAGTGTGAGAAATTGTTAGGATTGATTAAGCTTTAGAGAATAGGAAAAGAAACTTTATAATAGGAAGCCCATCAGAGACGGAAGACCAGCTTGGGATGTTCCCGGTTTCATGGCTGGGGAATGGAAAAACTTTTCCCAAGCTGACACAAATATCTCTCATCTCATTGGACCCTATAATAATAGGATATGATTCTGACTTCCATGCATTCAGTATCTATGTTTTTTGTTTAAATAAATAAAACTGAACAGGACTGAGAGGTAAGGAAGTGATGCTATGCCTGAGAATGTCATTTTACTCCACCCAGAAAATATGTAGACTCCACAGACAAAAACACATGTTAAGATAGACAAAAAAGGGACCATCCAAGATTCACCATCACTGTACCCTGTGAATAATTGTAGAAGTGCGGTTTCATCTTTTTTTTCCCCATTTCTGACAGTAAAGACCATGCTAAACACCATGATGATAAGGTTGTGGAGCTGATCCAAATATCTACCATCTGATTTAGCCCTAAAATTGTAGCATGTGGAACTGACCTGCATTCACTCAGTGTGTACATATTGTGTTTTAATATGATGTGCAATTGTGTGCCAGCATCACAATAGTTATTTTACCTCTACAGTTTTCAGCTGATGTGGTCTAAAAAGTTTGCATATTGTATATAATCATAGTACAGTTGGCCCTCCACTTTTGCTTCTCCAGCAGTTGTGGATTTGGTTATTTGTGGCTTATTTTTTAATGTCTATTTAATGTATTTACTTTAAAAAAATCTTACTGTATTTACCCCTTCCATAAAAAAAAAAAAAAAAAAACCTCCTGTCTCGGAATCTCTAGGTCCTTCAATTTGATTCTATAGTCTACTTTTAGCACATTCCTGTGATGCACTTCTGGTGGAAGACTTCTTTAGCCATTGCTAGGTCCTCCAGCATGTTACTCTGGCCTCCTCTCTCTCAGGTTAAAAAAAAAAAGTGTCTATGATTTTTACGTTCATTCATTTTTTCTACTTTTGTAGTGTTTTCTTCTTTCTTTCTTTTTTTCTTTCTTTCTTTCTTTCTTTCTTTCTTTCTTTCTTTCTTTCTTTCTTTCTTTCTGTCCCTGACCACCATGAAAGTTGAGGGCTAATTGTAGTATCAACAGTGTTAGTAGTTTTTAGTTCATGTATCTCTCCCCTCCCTCTCTCTCACACACATAGAAACAACACATATTTCTATTTTTTTTATTAATTACAACATATAATCAAGGTTCTCTTTGTAGCTTATGATAAAATATTATGATTATTAGAATCTTGACAGTGACATATCCTGGTGTATCCTCTGTTTATGCAAGTCGTGTTTTTCAGGATGCTGCAGAAGGAAGTATTTCGTACCTCCTTCTGTAGCAACTCTTACCCTGGTTGTACAATAGCAGCTACAGAGGTTCCTTCTGTCCATCTGTCCAATGAGCCCCAACATTATTCAGCTGAGAATATGTACCTGAACAAATTCTTGCTGGTGTGATAGTAATAGATCTTCTAAAATGGAACCGATTGCTCAAGAAGCATAACTCCTTTTTTACTCTTGTCCTTTAAGAAGACATCCATCTTTGCAGGGTGTTTGGTCTTTTCTGAATCAAATTTGACTCTTATTGGTCTTCCACTTCATAACTGTAGTTAGAAAAGGCTTGAATTAGAAGACTAATGAGACACTCCCCAAGTCTATGATGCTAACATCCTTTCTATAAAAAAAATCCTCATGTCTTGGGTCTAATGCAAATAGAGATTCTATATGCCAGGTGATGATAATGATGGCAATGATTTCCTGAATCCAGTTGGTAGACTTAACTAGAGTATACTCATTGAACCAATAGTATTTGCATAAGTAGTGATTCACCAGCCAACAATTGATTCAGTGGGGTTTACTTCAATTGGAACTATCAGTGGGAAGCTTAAGGCTTCTGATATATTAGAAATTTTAAAGAGATAATGGGTCTCTTTCTGGTTCTTTATATTTTTCTCTAATTTCTTTACATCTTCCTCTACCTTCTTAAGGTTCTCTGAATCTTATAGTATACCTGTTTGCAGTCAAAAGCATCCTTCAAGGCATCTTGGACTTCCTTGTTCCTCAGACTGTAGACAAATGGAGTCAACAGGGGACAAACAATATTGTTGAGAACAGCCACTACTTTATTGAAATTTTGCCCATCATCCTGCCTTAGCCTGGTGTACATAGAGATGGTGCTTCCATAGGTGACAGAGACCACAGTGAGGTGGGCAGCACAGGTGGAAAAGGCCTTCTGTTTCCCTGTTGCAGTTGGCATCCAAAGAACTGTGGATAGAATCTTTATGTAGGACACAATTGTAATAGCTAAAGTTCCTAATATTGAAAACGCACTGAGAATGAAGACAGTCAGCTCCAGAAGGCGTGTATCACCACAGAGAAGATGAAGTAATGGCCTGATGTCACAGAAGAGATGATCAATGACATTGGAGTGACAAACAGGAAACTGGATGAGAAACATAGTTTGTCCAAAGATGATGATGAATCCCACAGTCCAGGAGATCAGCACCAACCAAGTGCAGAAACTTTCAGTCATGATGGTGGTGTACCTCAGTGGGCTGCAGATGGCCACAAACCTATCAAATGACATCACTGTCAAGAGGAAGAAATCTGTGGCACCCAGGAAGAAATAGAAAAATGCCTGGCTCATACACCTAGCATAAGAGATAGTTTTCCTCCTCGATGCCAAGTTTATCAAAGCAACTGGGATGGCAGCAGTGGTATATCCAATTTCCAAGATGGCATAATTCTTGAGGAAGAAATACATGGGTGTCTTGAGATGGAAATCTGTGAAAGTGATGATAATAATGAGTATGTTACCTGTTACGGCCATCAAGTACATGATGAGGAAAAGGACAAAGAGAAGCATCTCTAGATTGTGGTTGTCAGTGAATCCTAGAAGGATGAACTCCTTAATGGTTGTTTGGTTCTCCATAATGTTTTCTTTTACGTGAGCAATCTGTTGGGATTGGATGGGACACAGAAATAAACAATAGTTGTTAAGAACTAAAGAATCCTAAAGCCAGAAGAAGAAATTGTAAACTCTATTCTTTCTTATTGTAAAGGTTTTCAGTCTCTGGTCATCGTGATCTAGTCTGGCTGGATCATCTTGAAGCTGCAGTCCAAAATACCTGAAGCATCAAAGTTTGAAAATCAGTGTTCTATTGCATAGTTAACACAACTACACTTTGTCTGAAGCCTCAAAGACAAAATGGATGCAAACGCAGCCATCATCCTTCTCCCCTTGACAATTCAAACATTTCCATTGAATTTGTGATTCAGGGCAAGGCTAGCCCTACCATTAAACAGAATGAGTTGACAGCCAAGAGGAGGAAATGGTTTCATCAAAGGCAAGCTAATTATTAAAGATTTAATAGTTGTGCTTTTTACTAGGGCAACAGGGAACAGGGATAATGCCAGAATAACTTTGGCCCTTTTTAGGCAAGGCTGGATTAAGGGAGGGAGGGTACACAGAAATAATTCCAAGAACACTCCCTCTTCTTTGTGCATGTGGATGAGCTCTGTTACCAGCCCACACGCATCCAAGATTCAATATGGTTTAACCGGTGAAATATGATTTAAATGGTAAAACATATTAATTGCCATGGATATAAAATGGACCTTGATGGGACTGTAAGGACAGACTGGATATAGGAAAAACCCTGGCTAAATACAAGCACTGCAAAATAGGTCAGAGATCCCCTCTTGTTATAGCCAGATCATTGTCAGGATGTCACCAGGTAACTCCAGAGACAATAGTCTTTAGCTAAGCTGTAAGAACTCTGTTGTCAGACAAAATAGCAAAGGAATTTCCCACCAAAACACTGCTTGTTTCAACCCTTCTTCCCATTGACCTGTGCATTTCCCCCATTTCCTGCACACCTGTCCACTATTACAGAGCTATCCTGACAGCCGCTAACTCTTTTCCTCCTGACACGAAGATCATCAACACAGTCTGGACCTCATTGTCTGCTCTGCAACCTCCATTGTTTACTCACGCCCAAGCTCTCCAGGTAGAAGTTGGATATTAAAAAGAAAAAAACAGTTTTGAACTGTCAGACTCAATATCTTGCTTGCTGAACACCATACTGTCATTCTGATTCAAGAACAAGTATGTCATTGGATGCAAGTGTGAATTTCAAAACTGCTTTTTTCTCTACTCTCTAGATTGCTAATTATCATCCATATCCCTGAACTTCAATATCAACCTTTCCTCTCTTTCCTTCTTTTAGCCTTGTGTGAATTTGTGAGTGCTTCTACTTTGAGGATGCATGATTGAATTCTCTTTAATAAAACATATTTTGGTTCTCTTTTGGAATCTCTGGCTGCTTTTTCCTGTGGAGAACTTGTAAACTTTGTTTGAAGATCTCATTAGGTTACTTCCCCTCACAGATCTCCTAACTGAGCTAAATAATTACCCACTGAAACATGGATGTACTGGCATCATGGATGGATCCCTGAGTCACTCATATTTTGGGATAACAGCTCCACTTTGGATGGGCTTGGTGGAAGGGGCTGCTCTAAGGTTTGATTTGAGTACATAGATGAAGAAACCAAAACACACAATTGCTTGACTCACTCCACAGCTCTAATCTGGGGTCAGGGTAGACATTTTGGTGTGGAGAGAGATCTTCAGTAGTCCTCTCACCAGGAGCATGAATGCTTTCACTGCATCCAAGTACAAGAAATTTCCTTTCCTTCCCCCTTGTTAATATGGCAGCACAAAAGGATGGGGCTCTTAACTATTGAGCCCCCTGGAGTACTTGCTCAAATTGTACCAGTGGTTATCTAGCCTTCCCTTTAGGTCCTAGACGTTTTGACTGGGTGTGAGAGGGGAATATTGGCTGATTCAAATCAGGCAGCAAAATGCTTTCATTGTCTTTTTGTCCTGGCTGAACATATGCAAAAGTAGGTCAGAAGGGACCTCAAGGCATGACCATGTCATAAGTTCAGTGAGGAGTAGTTGGAGAAGATGGTCCTGTCAATGGCTCAAACCTAGAAGACAATAGCTACCAAACTCTCAGATAATGATGGCCAATGACCTAAAAAAATTCCTTCCTGCTCAACTTCCCCCTCTTGTTCCTTCACCTGTCCAGACATTAAGAAGCTCTCATGATTACTATTAATGCTTTGTCACGAAAGGCTCAGACCATTAGCCAGCTCCAGCTCCAGCTCCAGTTTGTTTGCTCTGCTTTTTTGGTTTTGCCCTTAGCACCTTCCCCTTCAAGACAGAAAAAGAGTATTTAAACCCTGGCTCCAAGCTGGACAGTCCATAGTACTCTGGTTGTAGGCTGTCACTCTGCTTCATAGATTCCCATTCTTGTGCTACCCTCGGACCCTTAGTCTTAGCCACGTTGCTTTGTCTCTTCTCTTTAGAGTAAATATTTGTTCTATTTGTCCTAACACTTCACTATTCAATTTTCACTCTGTAATTCCGGTTAGTATTACATGGTTGTGAGACTCCTTGAATCTTGCATGTGTTTGTGACTTTCACCCAATGAAACATTCTTTTAATCTCCAACTGGAGTCTCTGCGTTAGTACCAGTATACAAAGGTGAGAAGATCCTGGAAGTTAACCCCTTTTCACAGGCCTCCATTTTGAGCTAACAATACTCCATATTCCCATGAAGGCATTGGCATTGCATTGGCATTGAATCACTCACCTTTTGGAGTAAAATTGTGGATTCAAACACAGTCTCACTGTTGTTCCCTTCTGGAGCAAGTTTACTCCCTGGATCAAGTCTCAGTCAAGTCAATGAAGCTTCTTTCTTAGCAATAATAAATTCGCTCACAATCCTAATTGAGAAGTTGGATCAAGATGCCAACACTATTCAATCAGGAAGAACACATATTTTAATAGGACGTCTGCTGATTTTCAGATGAACACTTCCCTCAAAAACCATGAAGAAGAACTGTGGAGGTTCCTAACAGAAATTGCGTGAGTTTATCAGAACAGCTATGGTTTCCATCAAAATTCCTGAGATGCTACATCCGAAGGGGAACCTTGAGATTCTGTAGAAATGTTTGCTCCAGAAGAACATCCATGGTCAGTGCTGTTAACTCTGAGATGGAATACATATGGCCTTACTGATGTTGTTTTACTACAGCTCCCTCATCCCTTATTTTTGCCTATACTGGCTAGAAATGGTGAGAATTACAGTCCAGTCTAAAGGACACAAGTGCCCTACTTTTGAGTTAGAGGAGAAAATAATGCCTGAAATATTGATGATGTTAACACTGCTGATTGTTGAACAAACCGAGGACAAGGAGAAAGTAGATTAGGATCTATTGTAATAAAGTCTGGAAATGTATCAACAAGGGGGAAAATGTTCAACAAATGCAACAGATGATATTTTTATTTCATAAAGTGAGCTGCTGAAATATAGACTACTTTAAGGGTATTTGGGGGAATTAGGGATAGTTTTAAAACTGCATTATAATGTTTTTTCCTGATGCTAAACATAGGATCTTGGAATGGACATCTGTTCAGAGTTACCCTCTTCCTTAATTGCAAGCAGATTTCTTCACTGCTATTTCAGCCTGGGTTTTGGTTGGGCTACTGGATTTTTCTGTAAAATGCAAAAAGAGTGGTGTTATGACAAATTTAAAACTGCAGATTATTACTGTGACAGTGATGAAATCAAGGAGAATCTATAAGTCCAGGCAATGAAGTTGATATATGCGAACAAGTCAGTTCTAGTAGTTTTCCTGTCTACCAGGAGAGAGTCCTAGTTCATCTTAATTGATCATTCAAGGTCAGGTCACCTCAGAATACTAGGCATGAAAACAAAGGTGGTCACAAATAATACATGCCTGAGTATTGCATGCACCTGATGAGACAGCCAGTGTGGTCAGTGGTTTGAGTGTCAGACTACAACTCTGGAAACCTGAATTCAAATTCCTGCTTAGCTGTGGAAACCCAATAGGTGACCTTGGGTAAGTCACACTTTGTCAGGCTCAGAAGAATGTTACCCTAAAATATGCATGATGCAAGGGTCCACCCTTGATGTCAGTGCCTCTATGAAATTGTAGAGAATTTTAGCTGAATCATAGAATCATAGAATCATAGAAATGTAGGAAGAAACCACAGGGGCCATCCAGTCCTACTCCCTGCTATGCAGGAACACCCTCAAAGCATTCCCGAGAGATGGCAATCTAGCCTCTGCTTAAAAACCTCCAAGGAAGGAGACTCCACTACACTCCGAGGCAGCATATTTCACTGCCAGACAGCCCTGACTGTCAGGAAGTTGTTCCTGAGGTTCAGGTGGAATCTCCTTTCCTGCAGCTTGAATCCATTGCTCCTTGTCCTGGTCTCTGGAGAAGGAAGAGGAGGCCTGCGAGAGAGGATGGCAACTCTACAAGATCTTTTACGCCTGTGTATACTGGTACTAATCCAGGGGAAAAAATAGTCAGAGACTCAAAAGGAAGCTTATTTGCTTTATTGGAGTAATTAAAAATGACACACTTGCACGATCCAAGCAGTCTCACACTCATCCAAGGCTAGGGACAGAAAAAGGAAGAAATGTTTGGACAGCGAGAGTTTGGGATGTTGTGGATGATCTTTACCAATACAGAAGGGACAAGGTGCTGTGGCTCAGATCAAGGGTCCAAGAGTAGTACCAGAATGGGATTCAAAGTGGAAGAAAAATGGCCAGTATGCCAAAAGTATTGAGAGTTATCTGGTGTAGAGCCAGGGTTTAAATACTCTTTTTCCACCGTGAGGGGGAAAGTGTTAGTGGCTCTCTGGCTGAATAGACAATGGAGTCCGCAGAATGGACAACGGGGTCCAAAATGAGCTAATGGTCTTAATATGAGGTGACAATGAATGTTAAAGTACATAAACAATAGAAATTAACTTCCTTAAATCCCTCTTCTTGGGAGGGGAAGGGCATAGACATCAAATCAATAAATAAACTTTTAAATTTTTTATCTCCCCCCCAGAAAAAAATCAGAGGCAAATTGTCAATACCCACCAACCACTTGATGAAGCAGCCAAATCCTATATTAAAAATATGTATGTAGAGACTCATTTTTTGACCAACCGAACAAGTACCAGCACTCGGGTATTACACTTACAGCATCTCTGTAGTCTTCTTTCCTTCTTTCCTTTCTTTAGTCTTTAAAGAAAGAGGAAATCTTTTGCTACTGGAGCATGTAAGAAAATGAATACCTAGTCAGAACAACAAAGAAATTAACAGCCTCTGCAACTGCACCTTTGGGAGAGAGTGATGATGTTAATGATTCCCTCTCCCGTTTGTGGTCAGTTGAGATATTTGAGGACTTGGAGATGATTATTACTGAGAAAACAGAGGACTCCATATTTATATAATCAGACGAAGACTGATGATTTATATTTTGTAGGTGCAACAATCAAAGGGACACTTCTCCCCTCCTTCCCTCCCTCCTCTTTTTCCATTGCTCCTTTACTTCAATTTTCCCTTCCTTCCCTTTTTTTCTAGCAAAAATACATACAATCATTTCCATTCAGAATGGCATTAAAGATGACTTAACAATCTATGCGATGCATTTTTTTTCCTAAATAGTGAAACTCTTGGAGTAAATCATAATTACCTTTTGCTTGGCTCTGTTTGTCATTTGGCCACTGTTTTCTGTTCATCTTCTTTCTGATTAATCCAGACATGGGTAATATAGTGAATGGGATGATGGTATAATGAAAGGACAATGATACTGTGTGATTTCACTGGCTTCAAATCCTACTGGAAGTCCAGAGTAAAGAGTGTCCATTTAATTAAGGGGATTTATGTAAGCACTAACCCATAAGGTAAGAATTGATTCAATGGGTCAACTCTTGCTGGGACCATCAACTGGATTCAAGCATGTTGCCCTAAGAAGTGTGGGACTTTGGGGTCCACCCACAATGCCAGCATCTCCTTGGAATTTGGGAGAATTATAGCTCAGAGGAGGCCTGCAAGGGGATCTTTTCACCTTTGTATACCAGTACTAACTGAAAAGAGAATTAATGTTAAAAGGTTAAACAGAACATTTTACTGGGAATTAACAATTGTACAGGAATTGTACACTCTCACTTACCATACAAGGCTATCAGAAAATGAGGCAGGAAAGGTTAGATAGAAAGAAATTGGGAGGAAAGAATGATCATTACCAGTCCAGAAGCAGAAGTTCAAAGCAGAATGGTTCAGGAAGCACATCTGAGGTTAGCAGAGAGGGATAGGAATCTGGCATACCACATGCAACATAACACCCAATATACCAAAATTTACTGGGGCCACTTTTAGAGTTTTCATACCGTATTTCCTGCCCTGAAGTAGAGTACATGGAGAAAATTATAAAGGCTTACCCAAGAAATTGACAAATAAATCCATAATGGGATCATAGGCCATTTCCACACGGGCATATTGCCCACGCTAGGGTGACCTCTCTTGGAGGTCTTCTTCACCACGGGGTGAGCTAGCGCAGTTAGAAAAAGTGAGGTTCTATACCTCAAACTGCTCTAGCGCAGCCGCGGGGGTGGCGCTGCAAGTTTTATAAAAACCACCTTCGAAACTCACCCGTGCTGCCCCATGGCAGCCCCCAGTGGTAGCGCGTCCCTGCAGATCTGCCTGGGGGCAGGCTTCCGGATGGTGCGCTGCCCTGATTGGCGGAGTGCCTCCGGAAGCCGCCGGTTGCCATTTTGGGCACCGCCAAGTGCTGCCGAGCGCCGCTGAGTGCCGCTGAAATTCGGCGGCGTTTAGAACGGCGAATCGGCCTCCCCGCAGGGACGGAACAACCCGCTCGCAGGTAAGCTCTGCCCCTGCGTGCACCGCCCTGTTTTGCCCCCCATGAGGAAAGGGCCATAGTCTTAACTCTAGGTGACAAAACATTGATGGGAGTCCTGACAATCTCTTAATGTGGTCAGGTAGTGTGAATAGGGAAGGTATCTGTAGGATGTGCTCACAGTAGGGTTCCTGATTGCTTCACTTGGGCAGTTCTATCTGCATTTGTTCTCAGCAGTGCCCACAACTTGCAGTTTTTGGAAAGGATCATCTGAGGCCCATTAGTGTTACCATGCCTTGCATCTCTATCAAGTAGCATAGGATGATTAGCAAGAAATATCATGTAATTGTCATGAATTATTATAAATATGGAACACTTATGGCTCGGAAAGATGCCACAAGCAGGATTCTGGCTGTATGCCAGGGCTTGAGAAGCAAGCCTCAGCACAGGCAAGTTATAAGGTCAAGAGGAATTACATGAGAAAGCCAGCAATCCTGTTAATGACCCGACATCTGGACACAATAGTCAACCAAACTGCCCACGAGTGGCAGGCAAATACCTCTTCTATGTGAATTTCCTGTCAAAACCTTCCCCATTTACATTATCCAACCAAGACATTAAGAAGCTGTCAGGATTCCTATCAATGTTTTGTTACCTCGATTGAGACAAGCAGTCTGTTGCAGACACCTTTTGTTTTCTCTGCCAGAGAGCAAAAATCATTCAGCCATTCAACATAGGAAAAATATATTTAAACCCTAGCTCCAATCCGTCCATTTTTCTACTGCTTTGGGTATCTTGCTGCACCCCAAACTCCCATTTTTCTGTAGCCGTCAAACCCTTGTGTCTCAGCAACCTCACTTTGAGCCTCCACTCCAGGACCAGTAAATCTCAATCTATACACCCAAAATCACTCTCTCTATCCAACCCTTTTCTCCCTTCCCTTCACATGGTTCATAAGACTACTTGATTTCTTGTGTGTATCGATGGATATTTCATTCAAATGTTCTTTTGACTGTCAATGGGTGTCTCACAGTCAATACCAGTATACACAGGTGAAAAGGTTCCATAGCTACCACCACCATCCTCTTTCAGGCCTCTTTTTGAGCTGTAATTCTCAACTTCTGAAAGGAGATACTGACTGACTCTATTCATCTATAATGTGGTCTTCCTTTTTCTTACATTCCTGATGCTTTTTCCCTATGTACATATATTTTTGACAGGTGACGTTTCCTTGTCATTTCTTGGTCATTGGTACCAACTAGTGGTTTTTATGTTGGTAAGTGTTCCACAACAAAGATATCATGTGTATCCAAACTGCACAATTATATCTGTTTCCCGCCACTTTAATTGTCCTGATACCACCCTGGGATTTGCAGTTTTGTGTGACTCTTCTAGAAAGCGGTAGTAATGTAGTTCAAGGGAGTGCATTCAGAATATTCCAAGTTGCCCATCGGGCTTCAAATCCTAGTGTTCCATTGGAAGTGCTAGAATTGTGTGATGTGGATGTATCCATAAAATAGTTGATGCCTAGATGTCAGCAAGACTCAAATCTGCTTTGGGTTTCAGCCTGATAGAATGAAACCTATCCTGAAAATGGATCCTGCTTCTTGAGGAGCTTCTTTAAAGTCTGGACTAAAATCCAGAACAGATCCACTGCTCTATTTACGTGGAAGCTACTAGCTACCCTGGATGCACCCATACTACACGGGGGGAACAAATTAATGTTGTTGTGTGTCTTGAAATGTTTCCAATGTATGGTGGACATAGGGCAAAGCTACTATGGGGTTTTCTGGGGCTCAGAGTGTGTGACACACCCAGTGGATTTCCATGGCTGAGCAGGGAAACATAGTATATAAACATGGGATGATTACTCATTCCAAGTTATGATTACCTTCTCAGTGGTACCAAACAGAAGCATTTTTCCCCACCTCCATTGCATAATTTAAAGAAACAAACTTTTTTTTTTTTTTAGACTTATAGGGAGAAACAGGAAAGTTAAATCTCCTATCCCATCATGGTATAGTCCCAATGACCTTACCCCAGTCTTATTAATATTAACTAGTTCTGGACCAAGGCATTTTGCTTCTTCAGGTAGAAGCAAAAGTGTTCTGTTACATGTTTGAAGTGTTAGCGTGTGACTTACTGAATGTATTCATAATATCAATTAATGTAAGGACTAAGAATCAGCCCCTTTCTCTATTTAGTCCTGTTTTGGCTATTCTGAATGTCTGCGGTTCTCCTGGGGTTCAGGAAAGGATCTGGAACCACCAGATCTGGCCACCAACTTGGAGGTTTCAAAGAAAGAAAACTGTAACCTAGAAGGAATCTGTCAAGGAAGGAATGTTCACCACGTACTTTTAACTCTGGTTATGGTCCTTCATCAGAGTCCAACTGTCCACATTCATGTCATACTGTGTCCAGTCATACTGTGTCCAGTTCTGGGCACCTCACTTCAAGAAGGATATTGACAAGCTGGAATGTGTCCAGAAGAGGGCGGCCAAAATAATGAAGGATCTGGAAGTCATACCCTATGAAGAACGGCTAAGGGAGCTGGGTATGTTTAGTCCGCAGAAGACAAGGTTAAGAGGGGACACGATAGCCATATTTAAATATTTGAAGGGAATGTCATGTTGAGGAAGGAGCAGGATTGTTCTCTGCCACTCCAGAGACTAGGACGAGGAGCAATGGATTCAAGCTGTAGGAAAGGAGATTCCACTTGAACCTCAGGGAGAACTTCCTGATGGTCAGAGCTGTCCGGCAGTGGAATATGCTGCCTTAGAGTGTGGTGAAATCTCCTTCTTTGGAGCTTTTTAAGTAGAGGCTGGATGGCCATCTGTTGGGAATGCTTTGATGTGTGTTCCTGCATAGCAAGGAGTTGGACTTAATGGCCCCTGGGGTCTCTTCCAACTCTACGATTCTATGATCCTATGATCTTCTGGGTTTCCATAAGAGATACATTTTTGCATGGTCACCATGGAGTAGCACAGAAGGAAAGCATGGGATGCATTACTGTTGAGAATGGAAAGTAATTTTAGCAGATGCTTGCTCAGTAGAGGAAGAAGAGTCATTTCTCTATGGCTGAAAGTTTGTGAAGAGAAGCTGAACTGCAACCACATTTTTGCATACAGTGAACACTGTGAAGTGTATGTGACAGATGTGCAATGGGGAGAAAATGTTTTGCTCAAAGTCAGGAGAAAGCAAAATGGTTTCAGCCAGACTGGCAACATTCAGTATGTGTCCAAATTCTGTTGCCAGATTCTGCCCCTTGAGATTTTTTCATTGATACCTCTGCTACTGTATTGGATGAAAGATTGAAGAGTGTAAATGTCAGGATTGATCAAGCTCTAGAGAAATTGAAAAGAAGCTTTATAATGGGAAGCGCATCAGAGGCCCTTTTTGCAATGCACCTTTTCACGGAGCTGGGGTGCAGGGATCACGTGAGCAGCCTCCAGTAAGAGGATCTCTCATCCTGGTTCGTTCAGCTCCGCAGCTGCCGCCCACTTGCACGAGAACCCCACCGCTTCCTTCCATAGTGCATAGGCTCCTTCCATAGGCTGCGCTGGGACAGGAAGCATGAGCACTGTGGCTCCGGAGCTCCGCATGCACAGCAAGTGCACGCGGGGCCCCAGAGCGATGCGCGATTGTGCAAAAAGTGAGTGAGCGGTGCCTGCCAGACCCTGGAGCATCATGCGATTGTCAATGTGTTGTGTGAACCGCTCCTTACATTTGCGCGATGCTCAAGAGGCCCTTTTGCATGGCAAATGCCATGTGAAAAGGGCTCGAGACAGAAGATCAACTTGGGATGTTACCAGCTCCATGGCTGGGAGATGGAAGGAGGTTTCCCAAGCTGATGCAAATATCACCCATCTCATCAGACCCTAAAATGATAGCATGTGGTCCTGACTTCCTTGCATTCATTATCTACATATTTATTTTAAATAAATGAAACTGAATAGAACTGAGCAGTAAGGAAGTGATACAATGCTTGAGAATGTCATTCTACTCCATTCAGGAAATATGTAGACTCCACACACAAACACACATGTTAAGCTAGACAAAGAAAGAACCACCTAAGTCCTACCATTACTGTTCCCTGTGAACAAATATAGAAGTGCAGTTTCATTTTTTTCCCATTTCTGACAATAAGGACCATGTCAAACACCATGATGATAAGTTTGTGGAGCTACCATGCCATTTACCTCTAAAATTGTAGCACATGAAAATGCCCTTCATGCATTCAATGTGTATTTTGATATACTGTGATGTGCATTTGTGTGTGTGGTGGCTTCACACAAGTTATTTTACTTCTACTGAACTTGGATGGCTGACTACAGTATCAGCGGTGTTATTAGTTTTCAGTTCATGCATCTCTTCCTCTCTCTCTGTCTCTCTTTCTCATCCATACAGTTAGAAACAAACACAGATCTAATTGTTTATATTTATTTATTAACATCATCACATAATCAAGGTCGTCTTTCTAGCTTAGAAAAAAATATTATGCTTGTTAGTTTCTTCACAGTGGTATAGCCTGATGTATCTTCTATTTATGAAAGTATGTGTTTTTAGGTGTGCAGGAGGAGACATCTAGTTCCTCCTTCCACAGGGCTCATACCCTGGTCACACAGTAACAGCTACAAGGGTTCTTCTTGTCAATCTGTCCCCTTACCCACAAGACTAGACAGCTGAAAGGATGTACCCGGACATGCCCCCTGAGAACCTGGGAGAAAGAGAAGAAGAGATATTATGCATAGGTGGGTGGAATTTAGTGGCGTATGCCCCTGTAGCTGAAGGGGTGGAGCTACATCTTTGAGCTGCCGCTCCTGTTGTACTTTTGAGGAAGAAGTGGAAAAAAGGTAGAAGCATCTACCCAAGCCCCTTGTGGTAGTTGGTGACTCCCATGTCAGTGGCACAATGAATCCTCTCCACATTTTAGTGCAGATTTTCAAAGAGTTGTTCAAAGAACTGAGCCCACAAATTGGTTCAGCATTTTGGATCTTCATGTGATTCTCATCAATCTGTGTTGACTTGGGGGCAGACATTAAAAAGAACTATGGACTAGCATGTCTGATTTTTTATGTGTGTGATTTATTCCTGTAACTCCATGGCAGAGATATTAACTGAAGGTTCCAGGAAACACCTAGCTGGTAATAGATCTTCGAGAATGGAAACAATTATTCAGGAAAAATAGCTTTTATTTACAGTTGGTCTTTAAGAAGAAGCTGGACAACCATCTTTGCAGCATGCTCGGTCCTTTCTGAATCAAATCGACTCTTAACGGTCCTCCACTTCTAAAAGTCTTGAATTAGAAGACTAATAAGTCACTCCCAAAGTCTGTGATTCTTTCATCCTTTCAGTAACAGAAAATCCATATATCCTAGGTCTAATAGAAGTAATGATTATCAATGCCAAGGGAAGATGCTGATGTTGAGGCTGATGGCAATCCTTTCCCAAATTCAATTAATAGTCTCAACTAGAGTAAACTCATTGAACTGATGGCATTCTCACCAGCCAATGGTTTATTTAGTGAGGTTTAATCCAAATGAAACTATCAGGGGGAGGCTTAAGGCTTCTGATATATTAGAAACCGTAAGAAGACAATTGGTCTCTTTCTGCTTGCTCATGTTTTCTCCAATTTTTTTCTTCTTTTTCCAAACTTCTGAAGGTTCTCTGTATCTTATAATACACCAGAAGACTGATAAGTCATGATTCTATCATTCCTTCAATAAAAATCCACATATACTGGGTCTAACGCTAAGAGAGATTCAATGTGCCAAGTGATGGCAATGATTTCTCAAATGAAATTGGTAATCCCAACTAGAGTAAACCCATTGAACCAATGGCATTGCATAAGTGGTGACTCACTAGCCTACAATTGATTCCATGGGGTCTACTCCAAATGGAACTCTTGGTGGGAGGCTTAAGGCTTCTGAAATATTAGCAATCTTAAAGGGAAAATGGGTGTTTTTCAGCCTGTTCATATTATTCTCTGATTTCTTTGCATCTTTCTTCTATCTTCATGAGGTTTTCTGTATTTTATACCTGTTTGCAGTCAAAAGCAACCTTTAAGGCATCTTGAACTTGCTTGTTCCTCAGACTGTAGACAAATGGAGTCATCAGGGGACAAACTATATTGTTAAGAACAGCTACAGCTTTATTGAAATTTTGCCCCTCATCCTGCCCTGGTGTGATGTACATAGAGATAGCACTCCCATAGGTGATGGAGACAACAGTGATGTGGGCAGCGCAGGTAGAAAAGGCCTTCTGTCGCCCTGTAATAGTTGGCATCTGAAGAACTGTGGAGATGATCTTTATGTAGAAAACAGTGGTGATAACTAAAGTTACTAGTAGAGAAAACACACAGACAATGAAGCTAGTCAGCTCCAGAAGACTTGTATCTCCACAGAGAAGATGAAGTAATGGCCTGTTGTCACAGAAGAAATGATCTATGATATTGGAGTGACAAACTGGAAACTGGATGAGAAACATAGTTTGTCCAAAGATCATGAGGAATCCCACAGTCCAGCATATCAGCACCAACCAAGTGCAGAAACTTTCAGTCATGATGGTGGTGTACCTCAGTGGGTTGCAGATGGCCACAAACCTATCAAACGACATCACTGTCAAAAGGAAGAAATCTGTGGTGCCAAGGAAGAAATAGAAAAATGCCTGGCTCAAACACCTTGCATAAGAGATTGTTTTCCTGCTCGATGCTAAGTTGAACAATGCAGCTGGGATGGCAGCAGTGGTATATCCAATTTCCAAAATGGCATAATTCCTAAGGAAAAAATACATGGGTGTCTTGAGATGGAAATCTGTGAGAGTGATGACAATAATGAGCATGTTTCCTGTTATGGCCATCAAATACAAGGTCAGAATAAGGACAAAGAGAAGCATCCCCAGATTGTGGTTCTCAGTGAATCCTAGAAGGATGATCTCGTTAATCACGGTTTGGTTCTCCATAAAGTTCTCCTTTACATGAGCAATCTGTTAGGATTGGATGGAAGAGAGAAGTAAACATTGATTGTTAGCAATTGCAGAATAAGACTCAATCAGAAGAAGTAATTATAAATTAGCCTTTGGTATCACAGTAGTTCTCAATCTCCGGTCATCCAGTTTGTCCACTTCTAACATATTCTATTCTTTTTAACAACGAATGTTTCTCTGATGGAGAGAATTGCCTTTCATTTTGAGACACAATGAATAGCTTATCACATTCCTTAACAAGAGGAATGAGAAAAGACTAAACAATGTCAAAGACGAATGAGTATGCCTGATAAATTTTAGGAAACAAGTTGAGAGAGCATATCAGTAATAAGTATAGAGGAAAGATAGGAAAGGAAAATGGAAAGACTAGTCAGTAGAAAATTATAATGGTTAAATTAGTAGTGAAAGAATATATAGAGTTTTATTAATTTTTGTGCGTAATATAAAGGTAGAAATAGATAAACCTTTTGAGATCTGGATAATAAATGTATTACAATAGTTATACTTCTTGTATTGCATCTAATAAATGGTTGGTCTTGTTAAATAAATTAAAAAATTAAAAAAGTGTAAAAGAATTAATACAGTTGAAAAGAGATTAAAAGAAAGAATTAAAGTTAAAAAAAAACCTCTGATTTTCCACATGTTTTTTGGCTCCAGCACACACGAATCCTCTTTGTTATCCTAGCTGGATGTATTTTCTCCCAGAGGAAGTCTAAAACACCTGGAGGATCAGAGTTTGAGAACTAGTGTTCTATTGTCTGTTTACCCAAAAACATCTTTTCTGAACACTCATAGATAAAATGGATGCAACAGCAGCCATCACCTTTCCTCCCTGGAAAATTAGCACACTTCCATTGAATGCGTGACTCAGGGCAAGGCTGCCATTAGAGAGAATGAGTTGACAGCAATGGGCAGAAAAATTTAGTATCTTGAAAAGCAAGCTAATTATTAATGATTTGACAATTGTGCTTTCACTAGCATAACAAGTAAGAGGGCCCAGTGAAACTGCATCCCTCATATGTCAAAATAATTTAAGGGTTTTCTAGACAAGGCTGGATTAAGGGAAGGATTAGGCCTAGAAATAGTTCCAAAATCACCCCCCTCCTCTGTGCATGAAGGTGAGCCCTGTTTTAGATGTACATTTAAAAGAACAAGAAAATTCCTTTCCTTCTTCCTTGTTCACATAGCACTGGTTACATAGACAAAGACATCAAAACACATCATTGTGTCTTGACTCATTCCACAGCTCAAATATGGGGTCAGGTTAGATACCTTGGTGTGGAGAAAGATCTTCAGTCCCCCTCTCATTGGTAGCATTAATGCTTTCACAGCATCCAAGTACAAGAAAATTCCCTTCCTTCCTCCTGGTTCATATGGCACCCAAAATCCTGAGGCTCCTAAAGTACTTGCTCCAATTGTACCAGTAGTAATCTAGCCTTGCCTAGAGGTAGTAGTTGCTTTGACTGGGTGTGAATGGAGAGTATTGGCTGCTTCATCTCAGGAAGCAAAATGCTTGGATTGTCTTTTCCTCCTTCATGAATTTCTCAGATCACCTTGCAAGGCAACCTAAACCACTGCCCATCCCTTATACCTTATGGCAGAAAATTCCATGTACTAAATGTGCATCACAGGCTTTTCTCTTCAGTCTACTTCAGATCACTTTCACTGGAACAGCCCAGGCTTCCGCATCATCATTGCAAGACAAAAGCATGCTTCTGTCTACATCCTATCTGCAGTCTATCATTTTCATAAATCTGTTCATCATGTCTTTCTTGACTATACTCCAAAGATTAAAGTATTTTACACTTTCCTTCAGTGGATTCAAACACAATTTTGCTATTCTTCTCTTCCTGAGCAAATTTGCTCCCTCATCAATTTCCAGTCAAGTGGTTTCTTTCTTAGCAAGAGCAAGTTCTCTCACAATCCTAATGGAGAAGTTAGATCAAGATACCAACATTATTCAATCAGTAAAAACACATATTTTCATAGGAAGTTTGCCAATTTCTGACACAGTATTTTTTTTTCCAAGCTGAGCTTTTAAGCAGGAGACTACTGAAACATATGGAGGTGACAGAAACTCCTTCACTTCTTTGGAGGCCCTGCTTGGACCTCTCTGGGAAAACAAGAAGCTAGGAATCCATACACTTTCTCTGAAGAGCTGATATAGAATCATAGAATCATAGAAACGTAGAGTTGGAAGAGACCACAAGGGCCATCCAGTCCAACCCCCTGCTATGCAGGAACACCCTCAAAGCATTCCCGACAGATGGCCATCTAGCCTCTGCTTAAAAACCTCCAAGGAAGGAGACTCCACTACACTCCGAGGCAGCATATTCCACTGCCGGACAGCCCTGACCATCAGGAAGTTCTTCCTGAGGTTCAGGTGGATAGCAAACTTTGAAACACTGTTCCATCTGAAACCAACTCTATCCCCAGAACTCCAAAATTACAACTGATATTCTGAAGCACGGCGGAATCATTAGAGAATATTCCAGCTCACCAGTTAAGATAGCCACAGTAGAAAAAGAGTGATGGTGAAAGAGATGAGTGCATCACTTCAAAACAAAGCAATGATAAAATCAATATAAAAATAAATAAATAAATAAATAAAGAGAGAATCTCCTTAAATCCCCCTTTTAGAGGGAAAAGTTTCGCACAAATCAAAAAAATAAGGTATAACTCTTGGTATTTTACTTTACACTCCCCCTCCCAAACAAAAGTCAGAGACAAGTTGGCTGCACACACCAACCACTTTATGAAACAGCCAAACCATATATTAAAAAACATAAGTTGAGACACATTGTTTGACCAAACCCGACAAGTACCGGCACCAAGGCATTACACTTACAGCATCTGTGTAGTCTTCTTTCCATTTAACAAAGGAGGAAATCTGTTGCAACTGGAGCTTGTAAGAAAATGAACACCTAGTCAGAACAAGAAACCCAGTTAACAGCCTCTGGCATTGCACCCCTGGGAGAGGGGGATAATGTTATTGCCTCACTCTCCAGTTTGTGCTCAGTTGAAATGTTTGGGGATTTGGAGATCACTATTATTGAGAAAGCAGAGGGATCCATATGGGATTTAAATAATCAGGAGAAGACGGATGACCAATATTTTCAGCAGTCAAAGGGACCCTTCTCCCCCTCTGTCCTTCCCTCCCTCCTCTTCTCTCATTGCTCCTTTATTTCCATTCTCCCTTTCTTTTATTTTCCTTTTTTTTCCCATCCAGAATGGCATTGAAGATGATTTAACAATCTATGCTATGTATACTTCTCCTAAAAACTAAAACCCTAGATCAGTGGTTCTCAACCTGTGGGTCCCCAGATGTTTGTAGACTTCAGCTCCCAGAAGCCCCAGCCACTATAGTCAATGCTCAGGGCTTCTGGGAGCTGAAGTCCAAAAACATCTGGGGACCCACAGGTTGAGAACCACTGCCCTAGATCATACTCACTTTTTGCTTGGTTTTGCCTGTCTTTTGTCCCATTTTCTTTCATCTTTTTTCTGATCAATCAAGTCATGGGTATTATAGTGAATGGGATGTTGCTGCAATAATATGTAGACAATCCTGCATAATTTCACTGGCTCAAATCCTACTGGAGGTCCAGAGTAGAGAGAGTCTATTTATTTAAGGGGATTTATGAAAGTGCTAACTCAAAATGCTAGAATTGCTTCAAGGATCAACTCTAGTTGGAACCACTAACTAGACTGACGCCTGTTACTCTAAGAGGTAGAGGACTTTGGAGTCCACCCTTAATGCCAATGTCTAATGCTGATTTCCTGGACTGGGGGATTCATCATCATCTTTGGACAAACCATGTTTGTCATCCAGTTCCTATTTTGTCACTCAAATATCATCAATCATTTCTTTTGTGACAACAGGCCATTACTTAGGCTTCTCTGTGGTGATACACTATTTGTAGAACTGACTGGCCTCTTTATGCATCCCAAATAGGAACATCCAACGACTAATATGGCATATGATTATATCAGCCAGAATAGTTCTGGCTAGACATTGGCGAAAGAAAACTATCCCCCATGAGGAGGAATGGTGGAATAAGCTTCTGGAGATAGCAGAATTGGATAAACTTACCTTTATGTTTCAATATAAAACCACTGAGCAATTCTATGTAGTCTGGCGCCCCCTATTTAAGTATGTTAAAGCTAATTTATAAAGGAAGTTGCTATTTTGTACTGGGTATTTTTGATGTTGGTGTATTTGTAATCTTGTATTTGCATTAGAATGAAAGAGCTTCCGGCATATCTATGTGGAAAGAGATATTTACGAGTTATATGGAAAAGGTTTTTCCTTCTCTTAACAAAAGAAATGGGGATCACAACCAAGGTTTATGTTAATGATATGACTGGAGGTGAGAATCAAATATGTTGGGGAGAAATTTTTTTTTCTTTTTTCCCCAATTAATGTAACAAACTGTTTCCGTCCCGGGGGAGAAAGGTTTTTTTTTGGGGGGTGAGAGGGTACTTCATTCCAGACAAGATAATTATGAAGTAATTTTGAATTTTGATCGAGTGCCAACTATGTATTACACATTATGTTTTATGTTTTATGTATTCTGTATCATGTATTCTAGAGCATTGTGGGGGAAAATAGGTTGATATTATTTGTATATAATAGGACGACATTGCTTTGGGAGGAAAATATGGATAATATGAAATATGTAATTCTGGAATGTTTTTCTTTTCTTTTTTCCTTTTTCCTTTTTCTCTTTTTAACAAAATCTAATAAAAATATTTATATAAAAAAAGAACTGACTGGCTTCATTCTCATTGTGTTTTGTCTGCTAGGACAGGAGCCATGAGCCTCCAAACCACCAGGCACCACACCCCGGCCCCTCCCAGGTGCAGGAGGGGCCCCACCAAAGCCATCCTGGTGCACGCCAGGAACTGCAGGCCTGCATCCCGGACCCATGCAACTGCCAACAACCGAATTGTGACAAACCCATAACAGCAAAATATTACCCTCACCCACACAGGGGCTGCCCTCCCCCAGCCAACCGGAAGGACCCAGGGGAACACGCAGGGCACAAAACCAAGTGATAGAGAGGGGGAGTGGGGGGGTGATGTCCGACAAAGACTGAACATAAGCCAGATGGGGAGGTAATATAACCCCACCACAAGACCAGAGAGGCAACCATATCTGGGCACAATGGAAGTCCACTCATGATGCCTCTGCCTTCTTGGAACTGGGGGAAATTATAGCTGAGTGGAGGCCTATGAGAGAAGGGTAATGACAGGATCTTTGCACCTATGTATACCAGCACTAACTGAAGAGAGGATTCCATTTAAAAGTTTAAACAGAGTATTTTCTTAGGAATTAACAAGCACATAGGAAATCAGACAATGTAAAGTACCATACAAGGCTATCAGAAAGTGAGGCAGGAAAGATTAGCTAGAGAGAGAGTGGGTGTAAAGGGTGATAGTTACTGGTCCTGAGGACACTCTCACTTACTATACTATCAGAAAGTGAGGCAGGAAAGGTTAGATAGAGAGAAATTTGGAGGAAAGAGTGGTCAGTACCAATCTAGAAGCAGATGTTCAAAGCAGGATGGTTCAGGAAGCGCATCTGAGGTTAGCAGAGAGGGACACGAATCTGTTGTACCTCATGCAGCATAACACCCAATATATTAAAATTTACTGAGGCTGGTTTTATGGTTTTCATACCACATTTCCTGCCCCGAAGAAGGATGCATGGACAAAGTTATGAAGGTTTTCCGAAGAAACTGACAAATAAATCCATAATGAGGTCATAGTGTTAACTTTAGGTGACAAAACATTGATGGGAGTCCTGACAATCTCTTAATGTTTTGGTCAGATAGTGTGAATAGGGAAGGTCTGTGTAGGACGTGCTCACAGTAGGGTTCCTGATAGCTTCACCTGGGCAGTTTTATCCGCATTTGTTCTCAGGAGTGCCTGCAACTTGCAGTTTTTGAAAGGATA
The DNA here is from genome assembly GCA_948472985.1 of Iguana delicatissima. Taxonomy (NCBI): domain Eukaryota; kingdom Metazoa; phylum Chordata; class Lepidosauria; order Squamata; family Iguanidae; genus Iguana; species Iguana delicatissima. The sequence goes on from CAOKZL010000439.1 coordinate 514,328, forward strand.
ATCCGAGGCCCATTTAGAGTTGCCATGCCTTGCATCTCTATCAAGTGGCATAGCATGATTGGCAAGAAATATCATTTAACTGTCATGAAATATTATAAATATGCAACACATATTGTTGGGACAGATGCTGCAGAAAGGATTCTGGCTCTATGAAAGGGCTACATAAGCATGACCTCACCATGGCCAAATCATAAGGTCAAGAGGAGTTACGTGAGAAAACCTGGAGTAAATAGAGTTCCAGCAATCCTGTCAATGACCTGACATCTGGTTAAGTCAACCAAACTGCCCACATGTGGCAGGCAAATACTTCTTTTTATACCTTTCCTACCAAAACCTTCCGCATTCACCTTACCCAGCCAAGAGATTAAGAGGCTGTTTGGACTCCCATCAGTATTTTGTTACCCTGAGTAAGATTATCACTCAGTTCCAGGCACCTTTCATCTAATCTGCCACAGAGCAAAAACCATTTGGCCATTCAGCATAGGAAAGATGTATTTAAACCTTAGCTCCTATCGCTGCATTTTGCTAGCACTTTGGGCATCACACTGCACCCTAGACTCCCATTCTTCTGTACTGTCTTCAGACCCTTGTATTTCAGCCACCTCTCTTTGATCCTCCACTCCAGGACTGCTAAATGTCACCCAGTACACCCAAAATCTCTCTCTCTATCCAACAATTCTCCCCTTTCCCTTCACTAGCCTTGCATGATTCATGAGACTGCTTGATTTCTTCTGTGTGTTGGTAGATTTCTGAATCAAACGTTCTTTTGACTGTCAATGGGTGTCTCACAGTTAGTATCCGAATACACAGGTGAAAGGGTCCCATAGTTACCACTAGCATCCTCTTTCAGGCCTCCTTTTGAGGTATAATTCCTAACTTTTTCGAGGAGACACTGATTAAGTCTATCCATTTGTAATGTGGTCTTCCTTTTTCTTAGATTCCTCATCCTTTTCCTTATATACATATATTTTTGACAGGTGACATTTCCTTGTCATTTCCTGGTCTTTGGTGCCACCTTGTGGTTTTTATGTTGTTGAGTATTTCACAACAAAGATATTGGGTGTATCCAGACTGCACAATTGTATCATTTTCTTACCAGTTTAATTGTCCTGACTCAACCTTGGGATTTTCAGTTATGTGTGACTCTTCAAGAAAGCACTAGTAATGTTGTTCAAGGGAGTGCACTCAAAAAATTCCAAGTCTCCCATCAGGCTTCAAATCCTAAGTTTCCATAGGATGGAACAGTAGCAGTTAAAGTGGAATTAAATTGCTAGAATTGAGTGGAGTGGATGCCTAGAAGTCTAAAATAGTTGATGCCTAAAAATAGATGCTTAAAATAGAAGATGACTAGATGTCACCAAGGCTCTAAATCTGCTCCGGGTTTCAGTCTAACGGGCAGAAACATATCCTCAAAATGGATCTTGCCTCTTGGGTTGCTCCTCTAAAGTCTGGACTAAAACCCAGAGCAGTCACTGCTTGGTTTATATGAAACCTATTAGTTACCCTGGAGGACCTACAGTCTTCTTGATAAGTGTTCTCAGGTTTTAAAAATGTGGTTATGATTTTTATTTTTATGCATAGTTTTTCCACTGTTGTGGGGATTTTCTAGCCCTAACTCTCATGAAAGTGAGGGGCTGATTCTATCATCAGCTGTGTTATTATGTTTTAGTTCATGCATCTCTCTCTTCCTCTCTCTCTCTCTCTCACACACACACACACATACAGAGAGAGAGAGAAAGAGAGAAACAAACACATTCCTGATCTGATACAATTATTTATTAGTGCCATCACATAATCAACATTCCCTTTGTAGCTTATGGTAAAATTTTATGATAGTATTTTGACAGGAAGCTATCCTGGTGTAACCCCTGTTTAAGCATGTATGGGTTTTAGGGTATGATGCAGAAGGAGGTATCTAGTAGCTCCTTCCACAGCAGCTCTTCCCCTGCTTGCACAACAGCACCTACGGTCATTCTGTCTCTTTCACTCATAACACTAGTCAGCTGAGGGGATGTACCTGGACAAGTTCTTGCTGCCCCTGAGAACCTGGAGGAAGGAGAAGAAGACATGTTATGGATGGGCAGCTGGAATTCAACAGTGTACACCTCTGTAGCTATTCAATGGCTGAGGGATGGAGCTACATTTTGGAGCTGCTGCTGTTGTACATTTGAGAAAGAAGCTTAGAAGAAGTAGCAGTTTCTACCCCAGCCCCTCATGGTAGTTGGTGACTCCCATGTCAATGGCACAATTAATCTACTCTAGGTTTTAGTGCAGATTTTAAAGGTGTTGTCCAAAATCCTGAGCCCCCAATAATATATTCATGATTTTCATAAATCAATGTTAAATTGGGGACACTAAAAAGAACCAGGGACTAGCATGCCTGATTTTTTTTTTTTTAATGTGTGTGATTGATCCTGTGACTCCATGGCAGAGTTGTTAATGGAAGGTTACGGGAAATGTCTGGATGGTAATAGGCCTTTAACAATGAAATCAGTTACTCAGAAAAAAAAATAGCTCTTCTTTGCTGTCTTGATGAATAAGCTGGACATCCAACTTTGCAGGCTGTTTTGGTCTTTCCTAAATCAAATCGACTCTTAATGGTCCTCTACTTCAAAACTGTAGTTAGTAAAATCATGAAGTAGAAGACTAATAAGTCACTGTCCAAGTCTATGATTCTATTATCCTTCCAATAAAAAAAATGCATATATACTGGGACTAATGCAAAGAGAGATTCTGTACGCAAAGTGAGGATGACAATGTCAGAGATTTCCCAAATTCAATTAGTAGTCTCGACTACAGTATGTAAGGCCCTGCTTTGGGGGTTCCTGATATTAGTATGGTTTGAATGGGCACCATAACTAATTGGCATAATATTGGATTGGCAACTGTATTAATTGGCACTAATATAAAATTCAAGCTTGAGAGGTCAAACTGAGCAAGGAAAGGAATTTGACTGTAAATGTGAGAAAGGATAGGTCAATTCAAAACTTCCTCCAGGTAAGACTGAGTCATTTATCAGGCAAATACACACCATTCCTGTGGATAATAGGCTTAAATAGAAACTGGAATTTTCAAGGGAACCCAACTGTGAGAAGCCCACTAGGACACTGATTGACAGATATCTGTCTCTTGTACACCTGGATTCCTTCCTCTTTCCTCATAGCACCCACAATTGACAGCTATTACAACACTCATCATGTCTTTGTCAATCAAGTACTAGGCCTATCAACAGGCAAAAGGCCCATGGTCCAAAACAGGTTCCCTTTGTCTTGCATCTGGAACCTTCATTGCCACAGGTTATTTTCAGGGTACAAATACCCCTGATTTCAGGATGCTCAGTGCAGTCTCTTGAAGGTCTAACTGTCACTCTGTCCATCTGGCTCCTGAATAAGAAGTGTCCTTAGGTCCTCCCTAAACCAAAATACATTTCTACTCTTCAGTACTCTTTTGGACTGGTAATTATAAATTCCCTCAAAACTCTCAGCCTCTCTATACAATTTTTCCTCCCATTTATCCTTCAGTTAGTTCTTGTGTGAATGTTTGACTGTGTATCTTGTATGCATGCATGAGTGAATTCCCCTCAATAAAACACATTTTTAGTTTACTTTTGAATCTCTGGCTGGTTCTTTCCTGTGTGTGCTTGTAAACATTGGTAGGAAGGATCTTGCTGAGTTGTCCCCCTCTCGCGGCCTCCTGATTTTCAGCTAATTAATTCCCCACTTCTTCAAGGAGGTGTTTGTCATTGCAGGGTAACCCGTGTGGCACCTATGTTTGGGGATAACAAGTATACACATTGAACCAATGACATTTGCATAAATAGTGACCCACCAGCCAACTATTGATTCTGTCAGGCCTACTCCAACTGGAACTATCAGTGGGAAGCTTAATACTTCTGGTATGTTAGAAATCTGAAGGGGATAATGGGTCTCTTTCAACCTGATCATGTTATACTCTGATTTCTTTTCATCTTTCTTCTATCTTCATCAAGTTCTCTGTATCTTATACCCGTTTGCAGTCAAAAGCATCCTTCAAGGCATCTTGGACTTGCTTGTTCCTCAGGCTGTAGACAAATGGAGTCATCAGGGGACAAACTAGATTGTTGAGAAAAGCCACTGCTTTATTGAAATTTTGCCCTTCATCCTGACCTGGCCTGATGTACATAGAGATGACACTCCCATAGGTGATAGAGACCACTGTGATATGGGCAGCACAGGTGGAAAAGGCCTTCTGTCGCCCTGTTGCAGTTGGCATCTGAAGAACCGTGGAGATGATCCTTGTGTAGAACACAGTGGTGATAGCTAAAGTTCCTAGTAGAGAAAACACACTGAGAATGAAGCCAGTCAGCTCCAGAAGACGTATTTCACCACAGAGAAGACGAAGTAATGACCTGATGTCACAGAAGAAATGATCAATGATATTGAGGCGACAAACTGGAAACTGGATGACAAACATAGTTTGTCCAAAGATCATGAGGAATCCCACAGTCCAGGAGATCAGCACCAACCAAGTGCAGAAACTTTCAGTCATGATGGTGGTGTACCTCAGTGGGTTGCAGATGGCCACAAACCTATCAAGTGACATTACTGTCAGGAGGAAGAAATCTGTGGTGCCCAGGAAGAAATAGAAAAATAATTGACTTATACACCCAACATAAGAGATTATTTTCCTGCCTGATGCCAAGTTGAACAAAGCAGCGGGGATGGCAGCAGTGGTGTACCCAATTTCCAAGATGGCATAATTCCTGAGGAAGAAATACATGGGTGTCTTGAGACGAAAATCTGTGAGAGTGATGATAATAATGAGTATGTTTCCTGTTAGGACCATCAAGTACAAGGGAAGAATAAGGACAAAGAGAAACATCTCTAGATTGTGGTTCTCAGTGAATCCTAGAAGGATGAACTCCTTAATGGTTGTTTGGTTCTCCATAAAGTTCTCTCTTCAAGGAGCAATCTGTTAGGATTGGATGGAACAGAGAAGTAAACATTGATTGTTAATAATTGAAGAATAATAAGACTTGATCAGAAGAAGGAACCATAAACTAGCCTTTGGTATTACAGTGTTTCTCAATCTTCGGTCATCCAACTTGTCCACTTCTAACATATTGTATGATTTCAACAACTAATCTTCTTCTGACGGGAGAGAATCTACTTTCCATTTTGGGGCATAATGGACAAGCTTGCCACATTCCTTAATTAGAGGAATGAAAAAACACTAAATAAATTCAAAGAAGAATGGGGAATGCCTAATAAATTCTATGAAACAAGCCGGAGGAGCATATCAGTAATAGATATGAGGGAAGATAGGAAAGGAAAGAGAAAGGAATAGTCATTAGATTGTAAGAACATTTTAAATAGTAGTGAAAGAAGATATACAGGTTGTATTAATTTTTGTACATAATATAAAGGGAGAAATAGATAATCCATTTCAGATCTGGATGATGAATATATTACCATTTTCTTTAATTTACAGGGTTATAACTTTTGTATTGTACCTAATAAATAGTTTTTCCTGTAAATAAATACAAAATAAAAAGTAAGAGAATTGAAACACCTAAAAAGAGATTAAAAGAACTAATTAATTTTTTCAAAAATTTATCTGGTTTTCAAGATGTTTGTGGCTCTAGCAACCAGAATCCCAGTCTGTTAGCCATGCTGGCTGAATTTCCTTCCAAAGGAGGTCTAAAACGCCTGGAAGATCAAAGTTTGAGAACCAGTGTTCTATTGTCTATTTAGCACAACAACATCTATGAAGACTCATAGAGAAAATGCATGCAATGGCATCCATCATCTTTCTCCTCTGGACAGTTAGCACACTCCCATTGTATTTGTAACTCAAGGCAAGGATAGCATGTGCGTTTAGCATATGCATTTCCTATCATAGCCCTACCGTTAAACAGAAGGAGTTGACAGCCATGGGCAGAAAAATTGGGTGTCATGAAAGGCAAGCTAATTATTAATGATTTAAGAGTTGTGTGTTTACTAGCACAATAGAGAACTGGGGTTAGTGGAACCACCTCCCTCATGTGCCAAAATAACTTAGAGGTTTTCTAGGCAAGGCTGGATTAAGGGAGGGATGGGGCCGAGAAATAGAAATCATCCCCCTCCTTTGTGCATGTGGGCGAGCCCCATTGTAGACGTACATTTATAAGTACAAGAAAATTCCCTTCCTTCCTCCTGGTTTGTATGGCATCCCAAAGGCATGAGGCTCTCAACTATTGAGGCCCCTGGAGTACTTGCTCCAACTGTACCAATGGTAATCTAGCCTTCACTATAGGTACTAGGAGCTTTGACTGGGTGCTTCACCTCAGACGGCAAAATGCTCGGATTGTCTTTCTCTCTTTCATGAATTTCTCAGATCACCCTGCAAAGCCATCTCAACCACTGCCCATCCCATATACCTTATGGCAAAAAACTCCACACGCTAAATGTGCATCACAGTCTTTTTTCTGTCCCCAGTCTACCATTGATCAGCTTCATTGGAACTGCCTAGGTTTGTCAGCACAAGACAAAAACATGCTTCTCTCTACAGACTATCTGCAGTCTATCATTTTCATAAATCTGTTGAACATATACCCCTTTGTTGTCTTTCTTTACCACACTGCAAAGATTAAAATATTTTAGGCTTTCCTTGTGTAGATTTGATCACAATTTCACTGTTGTTCCCTTCCTGAGCAAATTTATTCCCCAGCCAAGCCCCAGTCAGGTGAATGAGGCTTCTTTCATAGCAAGAGAAAGTTCTTTCAGAATCCTAATGGAGAAGTTGGATCAAGATGCCAACATTATTCAGTCAGTAAAAGCACATATTTTCACAGGAAGTTTGCCAATTTCTGACACAGCATTTTTGTTCCAAGCTGAGATGCAGGAGACTACTGAAATATATGAAGGTGACAGAAACTCCGTTTCTTTGGAGGCCCTTCTTAGTCCTCTCTGGGAAAACAAGAAGCTAGGAATCCATACACTTTCTCTGAGGAGCAGATATTAGCAAGCTTTGAAACATTGTTCCATCTGAAACCAACTCTATCCCCAGAACTCCAAAATTACAACTGATATTCTGAAGCACGGCGGAATCATTAGAGAATATTCCAGCTCACCAGTTAAGATAGCCGCAGTAGAAAAAGAGTGATGGTGAAAGAGATGAGTGCATCACTTCAAAACAAAGCAATGATAAAATCAATATAAAAATAAATAAATAAATAAAGAGAGAATCTCCTTAAATTCCCCTTTTAGAGGGAAAAGTTTCGCACAAATCAAAAAAATAAGGCATAACTCTTGGTATTTTACTTTACACTCCCCCCCCCAAAAAAGGTCAGAGACAAGTTGGCTGCACACACCAACCACTTTATGAAACAGCTAAACCATATCTTCAAACGTAAACTGAGACATGTTGTTTGACCAAACCCAACAAGTACCAGTACCTAGGCATTACACTTACAGCATCTGTGTAGTCTTCTTTCCATTTAACAAAAGAGGAAATCTGTTGCAACTGGAGCTTGTAAGAAAATGAACACCTAGTCAGAACAAGAAACCCAGTTAACAGCCTCTGGCATTGCACCCCTGGGAGAGGGGGATAATGTTATTGCCTCACTCTCCAGTTTGTGCTCAGTTGAGATGTTTGGGGATTTGGAGATCACTATTATTGAGAAAGCAGAGGGATCCATATGGGATTTAAATAATCAGGAGAAGACGGATGACCAATATTTTCAGCAGTCAAAGGGACCCTTCTCCCCCTCTGTCCTTCCCTCCCTCCTCTTCTCTCATTGCTCCTTTATTTCCATTCTCCCTTTCTTTTATTTTCCTTTTTTTTTTCATCTAGAATGGCATTGAAGATGACTTAACAATCTATGCTATGTATACTTCTCCTAAAAAGTAAAACCCTAGAAGTAGATCATACTCACTTTTTGCTTGGTTTTGCCTGTATTTCGTCTCATTTTCTTTCATCTTTTTTTTCTGATCAACCAAATCATGTGTATTATAGTGAATGGGATGTTGCTGCAATAATAGGTAGACAATCCTGCATGATTTCACTGGCTCAAATCCTACTGGAGGTCCAGAGTAGAAAGAGAGTCTATTTATTTAAGGGGATTTATGAAAGCGCTAACTCAAAATGCTAGAATTGCTTCAAGGGTCAAGTTGGAACCATTAACTAGATTGAAGCCTGTTACTCTAAGACAGTGGTTCTCAATCTTCCTAATGCCGTGACCCCTTGATACTGTTCCTCATGTTGTGGTGACCCCCAACCATAAAATTATCTTCGTTGCTACTTTATAACTGTAACTGTAACTTTATAACTAACTGTAACTGTAACTTTATAACTGTAATTTTGCTGTTATAGTTACTGTAACTATAACTTTATAACTGTAATTTTGCTACTGTTAGTTATAGTTACTGTAACTGTAACTATAACTTTATAATTGTAATTTTGCTACTTTTATAGTTACTGTAACTGTAACCATAACTTTAAAACTGTAATTTTGCTACTGTTATGAATCATAATATAAATATCTGATATGCAGGATGTATTTTCGTTGTTACAAATTGAAGATAATTAAAGCATAGTGATTAATAAAAAAGGATATGTAATTATATATTGTGAAATATTTATTTCTAATTACAAATAAATGAAATTTTGTCTTGAAGCATGGGTAACAGGCTTAATATATCAACAGAAAACTGCATTTCTACATTTTGCAACAGTATGTGTAAAAAGCCAACATCAGTGCGAAGGTTGAGCTTGCTTGCTTCTCACCAGATCAGAAATTCTGGGGCAGTCTTTGCAAGAGCACAACGAAGATCATCTTCCACAACAAGTCTACTCCTGTATTTAGACTTGATAACCAACAAGCTTGAAAACCCTATTTCACAAAGATATGTTGTTGGAAATGGAAGAAGAAGGCGCAACACAGTCTCAGATAGAACAGGATATGACTGAAAACACTTGATCCAGAATTTTGAAACTGGCATTGTAGAGAAATCAGTTCTTGCTGCATCGCTGTTAATAAGTTCAATGAACTCCTCTTGTGCTGTCTCAGGAACATCTTCAACTTTGACTGTGAATGGGCTTCTGGCAAGTGCAAATGGGGTGTCAGGTAGATTTGGAAAGTACGATGAAATTTCCTCTGCAAGCATGTGCAAGTGTTCTTTCACAGAAATCATCATCGGAATCCTTTTGTCTGGTTCAATGTCATGTTCCTCAAAGAAAGCAGATAAGGTAGGCAACATGTAAGTTTTTCTTTCATCCAATTTTTTTTGCCAAAGCTGAAATTTCATTTGGAATGATCGGATCTTTTCAGACAAATCGAGGCATGTTGCATTTGGTCCTTGCAATGATAAATTTAACTCATTCAAGATGGTAAAGATGTCAACCAAGTAAGCTATTTTCTGCAGTTCACTTTTATCACTGAAAAGTGCTTCGAACTGCGGTCTTGCTTTCTGATTAAAAAATGTTTTGAGTTCATCACGAAGCTCAAAAACACGTTTTAAAACTTTTCCTCTTGACAACCATCTCACTTCAGTGTGAAATAGCAGAGCATTATTCGGCGCATCCAACTCGTCGCACAGTTGCGAAAACAGTCGACTGTTTAAAGCGCTCACCTTTATGAAATTTACAGAACTTATGACGCTTTTCATTACTTCTTGTAACTCTTGTGGTAGCGTCTTCGCTGCCAATATTTGCCGATGAATCATACAGTGAGTTCCAATGACTTTTGGTGACTCATTCAGTACCAAACGTTGAAATCCAGATCGACATCCTAGCATGGCTGGAGCACCATCTGTGCAAACACCACAAACCTTTTCCCAAGAGATCTCCTGCTCTTCCAGAAATGAACCAACTGTGTCAAATACATCACGTGCAGTAGTTGTCGTTTAAAGAGGTTTGCAAAAAAGAAACTCATCTTTAAACTCGCCATCATTAACATACCTCACGTAAACCAGTAACTGTGAACAGTTTGCAACGTCTGTAGATTCATCAAGCTGGATACTAAATATTGGAAGTGGAGCAGAAATGGAAATGAAATGGCTTCTCACAGAAGCCTCACACATGTCAGGTTTTTATAGTCACCCAGCTAGGCCAAACTTAAAGGAAACTGGCACCTTTAAAAGGAGTAAGAACCGTTGTACAGAATTTAATTAATTCCTACAGTTTAGGAAAAATAAAAAACAAGAGAAGAACAATTATCACAGGCCATGCTACCTTTCTGGGGATTGAAAAAACATATGGTAGTTCCTAAAGATTCAGAGGCCAACCTCTTGCCTCAGATAAGGAAGCGTACAGAAAATATAACTGTTTTAATCATAGAGGCCATGCTACAAATAAATGTAAAAGACTGCCCACTGAAGGAGGATGGCAAAGAGATAAGGGTAAAGCACTAACCTGGAATTCTGCAAAATGCTAACAATTGGTACACGCTGGGAAATATAGGGACCCAAAATCCAGGAGCATGATACAGGTGAAGGAAGAGCCAAGGCTGAGAGAGAGAAGATGACCATATGTGAAGGAAGAAAGATAGGTTTTGCTTCAATGTGTTCAGGCTTGTTCCTGCTTCCACTCACCCCCCCCCCGCAACTGAGTTCTTAAGTCTGCTGTCTGCCGCTGTGTTTGACTGGATTTCTTTGCCAGGCTTGGCGCCAACATTACCAACAGTGGGGGGAAGAGCTAGGTTCCCCCTTCCCCATTTCCAACCCGGGTGGTGATGGTGATGGCAACAGGAGGAGAATCCCAGCCCTGCATCCTCCTCCTTCCTTCCTCTGCTTCTGTGTCATCACACATCATGGCGAAGGAGGCGGCGGCTAGCCGGCTCCCGCTCTGGAGGCCCCTCAAGCCAGGGAGCGGCTCCAGCAGGCCATGCAGCCCCACGCTCGCCTCCTCCTGCCCCGCCCGGGTCTCTTGGCTGCCGAGCCGCTCCCAGGGCTGCCTGAGAGCAGTGAGCCCGGCAGCACTGCCTCCTGCCCCCGCCGCCGCCCAGTGTCCTCTGCCTTCACCCAGGGATGCCCCCGCCGCCGCCCCCCCCGCTACCTGCGCTTGTGGCGGTGGCGGGGAAGGCAGTGGCTGGCCAGCTCCCGCTCCGGCAGCCCCTCAAGCCAGGGATCGGCTCTGGCAGGCGAAGCAGCCCCACGCTCGCCTCCCCCCACCCCGCCCGGGTCTCTCAGCTGCTGAGCCGCTCCCATCCCAGGGCTACCTGAGAGCACAAACTCTGAGCCCAGCAGCACTGCCTCCTGCCCCCCGCCACTGCCCAGTTCCCTCTGCCTTTGCCCAGGGACGGCCCCACGGGGAGCCCTCTCGCCAGCCAGCTGCCTCCCCGTTACCTGCGCCTGTGGCGGCGGCGCAGAAACTGGTGGCTGGCTGGTGAGAGCGCCGTCTCCTGCCCCCCGCCACCTCTATGCTGGCTCCTACCTGCAGCCGCCCAGTCCCCCCGCCTTCCACCCGGTTCCACTCGGCCCACCCCACGTCGCCACGCCGCCCGCCCTGGAGTTGCTGGGAAGCACAGCCTCTACCTACCTCACAGCCAGCCACTCGTCCCCCGGTGTCTGTGCTTCACTCCAGGAGGGAGAAAGAGGAAGGAGTGAGCGCAAGAGCCCACGTGGCCGTCCACTCCTCCCCTTCTTCCCTGCCCGCCCCGCCCACCAGCTCCACAGGGAGGGTGGAGGAGGAAAGGATGGCGCCAAGGAGGAGGTGGCTAAAGTGAGAAAGCCCGCTGGTGGCGGCGGCGGTGAGGGGGAGCAGCGACCCCCGTGAAAGGGTCATGCGACCCCCCCGGGGGGCACGACCCCCAGGTTGAGAACCGCTGCTCTAAGAGGTGGAGGACTTTGGAGTCCACCCTTAATGCCAATGTCTTCTAGAATTGGAAGAAATTATAGCTGAGTAGAGGCCTATGAGAGGAGGGTAATGAAAGGATCTTTTCACCTATGCATACCAGCACTAACTGAAGAGAGGAGTCCATTTAAAAGGTTTAATAGAGTATTTTCTCAGGAATTAACAAGCATATAGGAAGTCAGACAATGTCAAGTACAATACAAAACTATCAGAAAGTGGAGCAGGAAAGGCTGGCTAGAGAGAGAGTGGGTGGAAAGAGTGATGGGTACTGTTCCTGAAGCAGAAGGTCAAAGCAAAATGGTGAAGGCAATGTCTCTGAGGGTAACACGGAGGGCCAGGAACACACACACACACACACATCACACAATATTAGCACTTAACATTATGGAGGGTGAGCGAAGCAGAACCTCGTAACTTTCCTTTGTGCAGGTTGTATACCGCTTTTTGTAGGTCAGTGAACCTCTTGAATTCCCAACAACAAAAGTTGATAAAGCTGGAGGAACCTCAGACACACATTGCAGTTCCCCCCAGGGTAGCAACCAGAGGAAGAAGTTTGTGTATCGAAGCTTTGGGGTTTGAGCTCTTTCTCTGATTGTGATATACCTTTCTGCAAAAATGAATCAGTAATTTGCAGGCCTCAGCTAGGACCCAGAGCCCTTCATCCCCCACTGCTTTGCCGAGTGGTGGAAAGCTCTTGGGACATCATACCGCACCCCCACCTTTGGAGCTCTACTCAGTGTAAACTTTAGGGATTTGCCCTCAAGGATCCCAGTGATGTCTTCATCACTGAGTGCCTGGCCCACTTCTCCCCTTGTTTCAAATGTTGGCCATTGTAGACTGTGGGGTGTTTGAGAGAAATGTCTTTGCACTTTTGAAGCCACAGAGGCATTTTAGAGAGATGCTCTCACATTTCTCTCCTAATAGAACTAACAGTGGAATTGGCAGAACGTTCAAAGAGCAAAATAAACTGGATAGTCTAGAAAAGTAGGTTACTAGCAAGGAAACAACCATGGAGAGAAGGGTTTCTTAAAACAGCAGATCCATTCAGTATCCTGTAGACTACATTTTGCACACATGGAAGGCCGCTTTTCAACCCCTCCAGACACGCTATGGTGGCTTGGGGGTCCTGGATGGCCCTAGCTGAAGACATGAGCAGCATCCAGGAGCTCCCCCAAAATATAAAGAGGCAGACCAAAGAACTGGACCACCTGCAGACACAAAACAGCACCCTGTGGGAAGACAAATTGACTTTCTGGGGCCGTGACAAAGTTCCATACCAAATTAGAGGATGCCTCCATACAAATTTAGGCACTTCAGTGCAGGCTTAACCTAGAGGACGAGCAAGCAAAGGTGCACCATTCTGCTCAGTATCTAGCCACACAGGTGTAGGCGCAGCACAAAAATGCTGCTTATAGGAACAGCTACCAAATTTGATAGAGTCTGTCCATCTGTAATGTGGTTTCCTTTTTCTTAGATTGCTCAACCTATTTTCCTATGTACATATATTTTTGACAGGTGACATTTCCTTGTCATTTACTGGTCTTTGGCGCCACCTCGTGGTTTTTATGTTGATCAGTGTTCCGCAGCAAAGATATCAGGTGTATCCAGACTACAAAATTGTATCAGTTTCCCACCACTTTAATTGTCCTGACTCCATCCTGGGATTTGGAGTTTTGTGTGACTCTTCTAGAAAGCACTGGTAATGTAGTTCAAGGGAGTGCACTCAGAAAACTCCAAGTCCCCCATCAGACTACAAATCCTAGAGTTTCATAGTATGGAACTGTGAAATTGAAGTGCTAGAACTGAGTGATGTGGATGCCTGTATGTCAGCAAGATTCTAAATTTGCTCTGGATCTCAGTCTGAAAGGGATGAAACCTATCCTGAAAATGGGTCTTCCGTCTTGGGGAGCTCCTTTCAAGTCTGGACTAAAACCCAGAGAAGAGTCACTGCCATCTTTACTTAGAAGCTATTTGTTGCCCTAGAATACTACGTGGGGATCAACTTAGTGTTGTTGTTGTGTGCCTTGAAATTGTTTCCAATGTATGGTGGACCTAAGACAAATCTACCATGGAGTTTTCTGGAGCTAAGAGTTTGTGATGCACCCGGTGGGTTTCCATGACTGAGCAGAGAAACACAATATGTAAATATAGGAGGATTACCCCTTTCCATGTCATGGCTACCTTCTTAGTGGTACCAAATATAAGTGTTTTCTCCCCTCCAATGCATGGTTTAGGAAAACAAAACATTTTTTTTAGATTTATAGGGAAAAAGAAGAGATTTAAAGCTCTCATCTCAACATGCTATAGTGCCAATGACCTCCCACTACTCTTATTTAATATTAACTGTTGCTGGCTGAAGGCATTTTGCTTCTTGAGGTGGAGGCAAAAGTTTCATGTTACATATTGAAAGTAAGGTAGCTGCCGGACACAGTGGTTTGCGGTTTTGGGTGTGGGGCCTTGCAGCCTTTGCTTGGTCAACCTCACCAGCCCTGGCACCTTCTTTCCATAGGGCTGTGCGACTTGCACTGCCTGAGAAACCTTGGTTTGAATTAATTGGTTCACTGTTTTCCCAAGCTGCTCCCATAGTGCCCAGATATAGTTGCCTCTCTGGTCTGGTGGTGGGGGTATATTACCCCCCATCTGGCTTATGTTCAGTCTTCGTTGGACATTGCCCACCCATCCACCCACCCCCTCTCTATCACTTAGTTTTGTGCCTTGTGTGTTCCCCTTGGTCCTTCTGGTTGGCTGGGGGAGGGCAGCCCCTGTGTGGGTAAGGGTAATATTTTGCTGTTATGGGTTTCTATGTAATTGCTATTTTTTGTCATAACTTGGTGGTTGGCAGCTGCATAGGTCTGGGATGCAGGCCTGCAGTTCCTGGCGTGCACCAGGATGGTTTTGGTGGAGCCCCTCCTGCACCTGCGAGGGGCCAGGGTGCGGCACCTGGTGGTTTGGAGGCTCATGGCTCCTGTGCCCTGGGAAGTTGGGAGGCAGCCAAGGAGCCCCACACTGGGGTTTCCCTCCCAGTTAGCCCTACAGCTCTGGCTTTGGCCGGAGGGTCTGGTTCATTGATCAACAGACAGGTTGGGTGATGCCCACATCTGGTCCCATGCAGATGCCAACCCTATTGGCAACTGTAACCAATAAAGTTATGACCTTGTTTTCACACACCTCATTGTCCTATGTGGTTTTCTGTGGTGTCCATCACACCTGAGTAGGCAATAGCATGTTACTTACTGAATGTAATCATAATGCCAATTAATGCAATGACCAAGAGTCTGCCCTTTTATGTATCTAGCCCTGTTTTGGCTAGTTTGAATGTCTGAAGCTCTCTAGGGTTTAAGGAAGAGATCTGGAACAGCCTGGCCATGAACTTGGAGGTGTCAAAGAAAGAAATCCGTGACCTAGAAGGAATCTGTCAGAGAAGAAATGTTGACCATGTATTTTTAAAGCTGGTTATTGTTATTCCTCAATGCTGAACTGTCCACCTTCATACTCTGTTTGGTTGCCTCAAGGGATACATTTCTTCACGATCACCATCTCACAGCAGAGAAGGAAAACATGGAGTGCATTACTGTTGAGAATGGAAAGTGTTTTTAGCAGATGCTTGCTCAGTAGAAGAAGAGACATTTCTCTCTGGCTGAAAGCCTGTGAAGAGAAGCTGAACTGAAAACATGTTATGGCTGCCTGTCTTTTTAGATGAAGTGTATGTGACAGATGTGCAATGGGGAGCAAATGTTTTGCTCAATGTTAGGAAAAAGCAAAACAGTTTCAGCAAGACTGGCAAAATTCAATCTGTATTTGAATTCTGTCACCAGATTCTGTTAGCAGCCGTACACCTCCATACTTTGATATGGGCTTGTTTAACAAAATATTTTAATTGGTAGGTATGTTTAATTGGTATAAAATATAAATTATACATACTTATGGCTGAAAGCCATGTGAAGAAGGACACTGGCTGGACAGCAGGGCAAAAAGCCTTGACATGGCCAGGTAATAAGTTCACAGAGAATTAGCCATGAAGGTCTGACTTAATGGCACTAAGCTAATCCTCTCAACAAGAACAATAGTCAAGCTCAGAGGCAAAGCAAGGCCTTTGCTGTGTGCAGTTCCTGTGGAAACTCTCTTGTCCTCCATCCTTGGTAAACATCTTCCACCCCTTATCTTGTCCTCAAACACAGACAGTCTTGTCACCTACATGCCAATGGCATCAATACATTTCTCTCACACATCAAAACCATCAACCCATTCCAGCCACTTTTGTCTACCCTGGTACCTCCATTGTTTTCCCAGGTAGAGAATCATTAACACTTCATGTCTTCAGGGCAGGTTTGAGGGTATAAAAGACCCCAATTTTGCATACCTCGTTGGAGTACAAGAATTTCAGGTATCCACTCTGTCACTTTGTTTCCCAATATTGTATTGTCCTTGGGTGCAAGCCTGAGCCACACAAATTTTCTTCATCTCTCTCTCTGGAATGGTAAATATTGCCCATTCTACCCTGAAATCTACCTATTTTAAAGTTTCCTCACTGTCTTTCAGTTAGTCTTGTGTGAGTGTGTGCGTGAGTGTCAACTTTTGTGTGCTTCTTTGACTTTCCCCCATTAAAACACATTCTAGATGATTCATAAGTCTTTTTGTTGATTTTATTGCAGTTACCCCATAAACAAGGGTGAAAAGGTCTTGTAGTTACCCCTCCTCTTGCAGCATTCTTAACTTGAGTTAATTAGTTAATTCCCCATTTTTACATTTCATTGTGGGTTCTGATAGAGGATCTCAGGAGGTACCATGCTTTTTGGCTAACAAATTCCACACCTCAAGATTCCTTTATGGATTCCTCTGCTTCCCTGTTTGATGAAAGGTTGAAGAGTGTCTCTAACTTTCAGAGATGCATCAAATTGTCAGGATTGTTTAAGCTTTAGAGAAAAGGAAATGAAGTCTATCAGAGATAGAAAAACAACCTGGGATGTTACCAGCTCCATGGCTGGGAGATGGAAGAAGGTTTGCTGAGCTGATGCAAGTATCTCCCATCTCACTGAACCCTAAAATAGTAGCATGTGATTCTGACTTCCATGCATTCAATATTTACATTTATTGATTAAATGAATAAAACTGAACAGAATTGATAGGTAAGGCAGTGATGCTATGCCTGAGAATGTCATTCTACTCCACAGAGAAAATATGTAGACGCCACACACAGAGAAATGTTAAAACAGGCAAAGAAGGAATCATTCAAGTTTCACCATTACTGTCCTCTATGAAGAAATGTAGAAGTACAGTTTCATTTTCCCCCCATTTTTACCAATCAGGACCATGGTAAAAGCCATGATGATAAGGTTGTGAAGCTGAGCCATACCTCTAACACCCCATTTTCCCCTAAAATTGTAGCACATGGGCCTCAGCTGTATGCATTCAATGTGTTCATACTCTGAGCTATTTATTTCTAGATATTTCAGTTGATGTGGTCTAAATAAAGTTTATATATTGTATATATACATAGTATAATTGGCCCTCCACTTCTGCAGGTTCAGCAGTTGTGGGTTTGGTAATCTGTAGATTATTTTACTTTCTTTCTTTCTTTTTCTTTCTTTCTTTCTTTCTTTCTTTCTTTCTTTCAAAAAATTTACTGGCTCAAGCCACAGAAAAATGTTCTGTCTAAGAATCTCTAGGTCTTTCAGTTTGATTCTATAGGCTATTTCTAGCACAATCCTGGGGTCTATTGCCAGAACATTTCTCTCGGCATTGTTCAGTCCTCCAGCGTGTTTCTTCGGCTTCCTTCTGTTGGCAGTTGGCCTTAGAATCACACTGGAGGACATGGAGATTCCTAGATAAAGGTTCTCCTGTGTTTTGTTTTGTTTTTTTAAAAAAAACTGTTTTATTTTTATTCATGGTTTTTCCACTTTTGTGTGGATTTTGTGTTCCTACCTCCCAGGAAAGGGGATAGCTGACTGTTCTATCAACTGCATTCATGGTTTTTAGTCCATACATCTCTCCCTCCTATACAGAGAGAGAGAGAGAGAAACAACACGCACTTCTAACATTTTAAGTTTATTTATTGATGACATCACATAATCAAGGTTATCTTTATATCTTATGATAAAATATTACAATTATTAGAATCTTGACAGTATCCTGTTGTATCCTCTGTTTATGCAACTATGTATTTTTGGGATGCTGCAGAAGGAGGTATTTGGAACTTCCTTCTACAGCAGCTCTTACCTTGGTTGCACAACAACAGCTACAGAGGTTCTTCCTCTCAATCTATCCCTTCATCCACAACACTAGTTAGCTAAGGGGATGTACCTGGACAAGGTCTTGTAGGTCTAGATTGTAATAGACAATGGAATCAATTACTCAGGCAACATAGCTCTTCCTCACTATATATCTTTAGAGAGAAGTTGGACATCTGTCTTTGCGTGGTGCTTACTCTTTTCTGAATCGATTTTGACTCTTACTGGTCTGCCAGTTCATAATTTTAGATAGAAAAGTCTTGAATTAGAAGACTAATAAGTCACTCCCCAAGTCTATGCTTCTATCATCCTTTGAATA
Source organism: Iguana delicatissima (assembly GCA_948472985.1). NCBI lineage: Eukaryota > Metazoa > Chordata > Lepidosauria > Squamata > Iguanidae > Iguana > Iguana delicatissima. The sequence continues at coordinate 532,685 of CAOKZL010000439.1, forward strand.
AAAAATCCACATATCCTGAATCTAACACAAATAGAGATTTTCTATATGCCAAGTGATCATGATGATGGCAATGATTTTCCAAATCCAATTGGTATTCCCAACTAGAATAAACCCATTGAACCAATGGCATTTGCATAAGTGGTGATTCACCAGCCAACAACTGGTTCAGATGGGACTATTCCAAGTATAACTATTGGTCAGAAGCTTAAGGCTTCTGATATATTAGAAAACTTAAGAGGATAATGAGTGTCTTTCTAGTTCTTTATATAATTCTCTAATTTCTTTGCATCTTTCTCCTATCTTTCTAAATTTCTTTTTATCTTATAATGTACCAGTTTGCAGCCAAAAACATTCTTCAAGGCATCTTGGACTTGCTTGTTCCTCAGGCTATAGACAAATGGAGTCATCAGGGGACAAACTACATTGTTCAGAACAGCCACTGCTTTATTGAAATTTTGCCCACCAGCCTGCCCTGGCATGATGTACATAGAGATGACACTCCCATAGGTGATGGAGACCACAGTGATGTGAGCAGCACAGGTAGAAAAGGCCTTCTGTCTCCCTGTTGCAGTTGGCATCTGAAGAACTGTGGAGATGATCTTTATGTAGGACACAGTGGTAATAGCTAAAGTTCCTAGCAGACAAAACACAATGAGAATGAAGCCAGTCAGTTCTACGAATCGTGTATCACCACAGAGAAGCCTAAGTAATGGCCTGTTATCACAAAAGAAATGATTGATGATATTTGAGTGACAAAACGGGAACTGGATGACAAACATGGTTAGTCCAAAGACGATGATGAATCCCCCAGTCCAGGAAATCAGCATTAAACAAATACAGAAACTTTCAGTCATGATGGTAGTGTACCTCAGTGGGTTGCAGATGGTCACAAACCTATCAAATGACATCACTGTCAGGAGGAAGAAATCTGTGGTGCCAAGGAAGAAATAGAAATATGCCTGGCTTATACATCCAACATAAGAGATTGTTTTCCTGCCCAATGCCAAGTTGATCAGAGCAGCTGGGATGGCAGCAGTGGTATATCCAATTTCCAAGATGGCATAATTCCTAAGAAAGAAATACATAGATGTCTTGAGATGGAGGTCTGTGATAGTGATGATAATAATGAGCATGTTTCCTGTTATGGCCATCAAGTACGTAGTGAGGAAAAGGAAAAAGAGAAGCATCTCTACTTTGCGGTTCTCAGTGAATCCTAGAAGGATGAACATCTTAATCTTTGTTTGGTTCTCCATAAAGTTCTCTTTTATATGAGCAGTCTGTTGGGAATGGATGGGGCATAGAGGAAGATATTAGTTGTTAAGAATTTAAGAATACTAGAAATAGATAAGAAGAAGAAACAATCAACTCCAGCCTTCTTTATTGGTTCTTAATTTCTGGCCATCCAGATGTTTGGGTCTCCAGCACCCAGAATCATGATTTATGTTCCAACCTAGTTGGATCTTCTGGAAGATGAAGTCCAAAACTCCTGGAAGATGAAAGTTTGAGAACCACTACTCTATTGTCTGTTTGACACAACTACACTTTTTCTGAAACCTCAAAAAGCAAATTAATTCAACAGCAGCCACCACCTTTCTCCTCTTGAAAAGTACCGTACCTCCACTCAATTCGTGACTCAGGGAAAAGCTAGCCCTACTATTAAACAGAATGAGTTGACAGCCAAGGGAAAAGAAGTGCATGTTCATGGAAGGCAAGCTAATTATTAATGATTTTATAGTTTTGGTTTTACTTAGCACAAAAATGAATAGGTATTAATTTAAAAATAACTTGAGGTGATTTTTAGGCAAGGCCAGATTAAGGTAGGGATAAGGCTCAGAAAATTTTTCAAAAACACCCCCTTTTTTGTGCATATGGGTGAGCCTCACTTTAGATGGGCCCAGTGCAAGAAGCTGCTCTAAGCTTTGATTGAGGCTCTGGTTACATAGACAAAGACCAAAACAAACTATTGCATCTTGACTCTCCCCACAGCTCAAATCAGTGGTCAGGGTAGACAGCTTGGTGTGGAGAGAGGACTTCAGTCCTCCTCTTATTACAAGCATCCAAGGCTACTGAAACATTTATTGGTGAGACAAACTCTTTCCCTTCTTTGGAGGCTCTGCTTAGACCTCTCTGGGAAAACAAGAAGCTAGAATTCCATACTATTTCTCTAAGAACCTGATATTAGTAAACTTGGAAACTCTGTTCCATCTGAATCTAGCTCTATCCCCTGAAACTCTGATATTACAACTGATATTCTGATGTACAATGGAAACATGAGACAATATGCCAGCTAGCTTGTTAAGATTGCCACAGCATGAAAAAAATGAAAGTGAGAGGGGTGAGTACATTACTTCAAAACAAAACAAAATTAAAACAACTGGAAAAATACGTTAATAATAAAAATGAATCTCCTTAAATAGTCCTTTTAGAGGGGAAAAGTGGGCACAAATCAGATACATAAGCTGTAATTCTTGTTCTATTTATCTCCCCCACTAAAAAAAAATCAGAGGTAAATTGGCTTCACTCACCAATCACATAATAAAGCAGCCAAACTGTAAATTAAAACTATATGTTGAGACTCATTGGCCCTTTCCTCACGGGGGGGGGGTGAAGCGGGGCTGCGCACGCAGGGGCAGGTTGCTCCGTCCTTCCGAAGAGCGCGGATCCGCCGTTCCAAACGCCGCCAAATTTCGGCGGTGCTTGGCGGCGCCCAAAATGGCGGCCGGCGGCTTCCGGCGGCGCTCTGCCAATTAGGACAGCGCGCCAGCCGGAAGATCTGCAGGGACGCGCTACCGCGTCTCTGCAGTTCTTGACCGGGGGCTGCTACGAGGCAGCGCAGGTAAGTTTTATAAAAAACACTTTTGAAGGTGGTTTTTATAAAACTCACAGCGCCACCCCCGGGGCTGTGCTAGAGCACTTTGAGGTCTAGAACCTCACTTTTTTTAACTGCTCTAGCGCAGACCCCGGTGAAAAAGACCTCCTGGAGAGGTCGCTCTAGCGTGGGCAATATGCCCATGTGGAAATGGTCATTGCTTGACCAAACCCAACAAATAGCAGCACCCAGGTATTACATTTAAAGAGCATCTGTGTAGTTTTCTTCCCACTTAACAGAAGTGGAAATCTTTTGCAATTGAAGCACATAAGAAAATGAACACCAGCCTGAACAGGAAACCCAGTTAACACCCTCTGGCATAGCACCCACGGGAGAGGGTGATGATCTTATTGCCTCACTCTCCAATTTGTGCTCAGTTGAGATGTTTGGGGACTTAGAGATCATTATAATTGAGAAAACAGAGAGCTTCATATGGGATCAGAAGAAGACTGATGATCAATATTTCCTGGTGGTTGCAGGAGTCAATGGGACTCTTCTCCTATCTTCCCTCCCTTCTTTTTTCCATTGATCCTTTCTTTCATTGTCCCTCTCTTTTTTTTCCTAGCAAACTATGTATAATCATTTTCGTTCAGAATGGCATTAATGCTGAGTTAACAATCTCTGCAATGTACTTTTTCCCCCCGAAAAGGAAACCCTTTGGGAAGATAATAATCTCCTTTTGTTTAGTTCTGCTTCTCATTTTTCCCCTGCTGTCTGTTCATTTGCTTCCTGATTAATCTAGTTGTGGGTAATATAGGTCTTTTCTGCACATGGGAATTAGCGTGGATTAATCCGTTGTAGCCCTGAATATTCTGCACCTGGAAGTGAATTCGCTTCTATTGATTTTGCGTCGTTCTGCATGTAACCCCAGGATAATGCACCTCCACGTGGTGGGAGAGTGAGTTATTTGAAATCCAGAAGAAATCCAAATCATTTCCTGAGGCCCTTTCTGCACGAAGCAAGTGAATCGCTCCGTGCCATTACTTACCGGCTCTTCTTCGGTCTGAAGTAACGCACACTGTCCCTTGAGCCCTTCCGCAGGGCTCCTCCATTGGTGCAGGGCGAACCAGAGCAGTGCAAGGTCTGTAGATCCACACTGCTCCAGCTCAAAATGGCGGCTTCCAGTGTCTTTGTGGGAGTGGACTAACCATTGATGCTGGCCATGCCCACAGCCCACCCTCCGCTAATCACAGGCTCGCACTGGTGCGAGCCTGTGCATGTGCACAGGTAAGTAGGAATGCAATGGCACGTTTCAGAAAATGTAAAGACTGGAATTTTCCGGGCTTTTCTTAGCACGATGGAGGACCGCTTGGGGGTGGGTTGGATCAGACTGAGGTGTGGAACTAAGTTAAATAGTCCTCATCTAGTCCGAACCAAGGTGTGGACAACCTCCGTGCCAGGACGCCTTGGCCCATTTTAACTGCCTCGTGCGGAAAGGGCCTGAGATGGAATCATATTTGCATTTTTGCACTGATGTAGATAGGTACATTCCCACCAATTCACAGTACTGGCCAGCAGGAGGTGGGCTGTGGGCGTGGGCACCTCTCCTCCCTCCCCACTTCCTTCTTCAGCTGTCCCCATCCAGCAAAGGTTAGGTCCTCGCCATTTTTGGCCAGCAAACTTCGGAAAGTAGAGATCATGGAAGGAACAGAGGACAGCAAGTTTGTTTGTTTCAATAAAAAAGCTGTTTCATATTCTTAAAATAAATTTCTTTTTTATATCTTATATCTTTCAGAATTTTTCTGTGAGTTGTTTGGGGTTGTTACTCACCAGAAAGTGGAAATCAGTGCTGGAGATTGGGGTTGCTGGTGGAGGGTGGGGGTACTGGTATTTCTTGGGGTGCAGTGGAGGATAAGCTTTCTGTTCAGTTTCCCTAAATTGCTTTCCCCTCCCCTTATCCACATTTCTCCCGCCACCTATCCTCCATCGTCCTCCTTTCCTCTCCTTTCCTATGCTCTCCAAACTGCCACAGAATTCTCTCCCCACACACACAAAATGGCTCCCACATGCTTCATAGGGGGAACATGAGGTCTTCATTGCCTTCCAGCACCCTATACCCCCTCCTTTATGCCTTCGTCCTCCTTCCCTCTGCTCCTCCAAAGCAAACCGAATTCCCTCGCTTCCCACAAAATGGCTGTCTACGGGGATCCTGGGCCCTGCAGTACATGGCAGAAACCCACTGCCCTCCACCGAAAATGGCCTCCCAACACACCCTTGCAGGCAGGATGGAACATGCAGTACTTCTCACAAACCCTCTGGCCTCATTTTCAACTCTACAGCACCCTCCCTACTCCCTCCAAACACCCTCAGAGGTCTCCCCCCACCCAAAATGCCCTTCCAACACACCCTTGCAGGCAGGATGGGACATGCAGTACTTGTCTCAAACCATTTGGACCCTCTTTGACCCCTACAGCACCCTCCCTACTACCTCCAGACCCCCGCAGAAGTCTCCCCCCACCCAAAATGGCCTCCCCATACACAGTCTCCTCCAGCCAAAATGTCTCACAAACACACACAATCTGGCACCACCCTTTCCCACTTCTGCAAAGGAGCAATGCAGCACTCAAAGGACAAAAAGTTTATGCTGTGGAAGAAAAAGTTATTTACAAGAAGGAGAAAGTGGTGGGAAGGATCATCACAACTAGTTAAAAAAAAGACTGCTTTATATATACAAAGAAATTGGTTGACCACTGAGAATGAGTTGCTGAAAATAGCTGCAAACAACCAAAGGTTTACTTGAAGTTGGGGGAAGTAGTACTGCACACGTGTACACGTACATACATAAGTAATGTCAACAAACCCAAAAAGAAGAAAAAAAACCCAGCCAATCACAGCTGCAGGGGGTGGGGTGAGTGGAGTCGGGGAGTGGCAAGCGACAAGGAAGTGTATGGTTCTTGAGAGTGTCTAATGCTCTGATGAAGCTACAGGATGGAGCTACATCTTGGAGCTGCTGCTATTGTACAATCGAGGAAGAAGTTCAGAAAGAGTAGCAGTGTCTGTCCAAGAAGACACTCATGGTAGTTGGTGACTCCCATGTCAGTGGTACAATGAATCCACTCCAGGTTTAATGCAGATTTTAAAGAAGTTGTGCAAAGTACTGAGCCCCCAAATAGTTTCAACATTTTTGGTATTCAGATGGTTGTCGTAAGTCAATGTTGACTTAGGAGCAGGTACAACGGTCTAGCATGGCTGCTTTTTTATGAGTGTGATTTATTGCTGTAACTCCATGGCAGAGGTATTAACTGAAGGTTATTAGAAATCTCTGGATAGTAACAGGCCTTTGACAATGGAATCAATTACTCAGGGAAAATAGCTTTTCTTTGCAGTTGGTCTTTAAGGAGAAGCTGGACATCCATCTTTGCAGTGTGCTGGGTCCTTCCTGAATCAAATCAACTCTTAATGGTCTTCCACTTCAAAACTCTAGTTAGTAAAATCATTAATTAGAAGACTAATAAGTCACTCTTCAAGTCTATGATTCTTTCACCCTTTCAATAACAGAAAATCCATACATCCTGGGTATAATAGAAGTAAAGATTATGAATGCCAAGAGAAGATACTCTAGTCTCAAGGGGAGTAAACCTATTGAACCAATGGCATTCTCATAAGTGGTGAATCACCAGCCAACAATTTATTTAGTGGAGTTTAATCCAACTAAAATAATCAGTGGGAGGCTTAAGCCTTCTGATATATTAGAAACCTTAAGGGGATACTGAATCTCTTTCTGCTTGTTCATATTTTCTCTAATTTTTTGACTTCTTTTTTTGACCTTCTAAAGGTTGTCTGTATCCTACAATATATCAGTTTGCAGTCAAAAACATCCTTCAAGGCATCTTGGACTTGCTTGTTCCTCAGACTGTAGACAAATGGAGTCATCAGAGGACAAACTGCATTGTTGAGAACAGCCACTGCTTTATTGAAATTTTGTCCATCATCCGGCCCTGGCCTGATGTACATAGAGATGACACTCCCATAGGTGATAGAAACCACTGTGATGTGGGCAGCACAGGTGGAAAAGGTCTTCTGTCTCCCTGTTGCAGTTGGCATCTGAAGAACCATGGCGATGATCTTTATGTAAAACACAGTGGTGATAGCTAAAGTTCCTAATAGACAGAAGACAACAAGAACGAAGGCAGTCAGCTCCAGAGGATGTGTATCACCACAGAGAAGATGAAGCAATGGTCTGAAATCACAGAAGAAATGATCTATGATATTCGAGTGACAAACAGGAAACTGAATAAGAAACATAGTTTGTCCAAAGTCCATGATGAATCCCACAGTCCAAGAGATCAGCACCAACCAAGTGCAGAAACTTTCAGTCATGATGGTGGTGTACCTCAGTGGGTTGCAGATGGCCACAAACCTATCAAATGACATCACTGTCAGGAGGAAGAAATCTGTGGTGCCCATGAAGAAATAGAAAAATAATTGGCTTATACACCCAACATATGAGATCTTGTTCCTGCCTGATGCCAAGTTGATCAGAGCAGCTGGGATGGCAGCAGTGGTATATCCAATTTCCAAGATGGCATAATTCCTGATAAAGAAATACATGGGTGTTTTAAGATGGCAATCTGTGAGAGTGATGATAATAATGAGTATGTTTCCTGTTATGGCCATCAAATACATGGTGAGGAAAAGGAGAAAGAGAAAAATGTCTAGTTTGTGGTTCTCAGTGAATCCTAGAAGGATGAACTCCTTAATCTTAGTTCGGTTCTCCATAAAGTTCTCTCTTACATGAGCAATCTGTTGGGATTGGATGGGACACAGAAGTAAATATTAATTGTTAAGAATTTAAGAATACTACAACTAGATAAGAAGAAGAAACCATAAACTCAAGCCTTCCTTAATGTAGTGGTTGTTAACCTTGGGTCATCTAGGTGGTTGGATCTCCAGCACCCAGGATCCTTGTCTGTTAGTCGACCTAGTTGGATCTTCTGGGGCATGAAGTCCAAAACGCCTGGAAAATGAAAGTTTGAAAATTCTATTGTCTATTTAACACTTTTCTAAAGCCTCAAAGAGGAAATGGATGCAACAGCAGCCATCACCTTTAGCATCTTGATAGTTAGAGCACTTACATTGAATTTGTGACTCAGGGGAAGGCTAGCCTGACCATTAAATAGAATGAATTGACAGCCAAGAGAAAAGAAATGGAGGGCAAGTTGATTATTAATGATTTGATAGTTTTGGTTTCCTTAGCACAACAGGGAACAGGGATTAATACCAAAATAACTCGAGGCGCTTTTTAGGCAAGGTTGGATTAAGGGAGGAATGAGGCCCAGAAATAGTTCCAAAAACACACACAGTCCTCTTTTGTGCATGTTAGTGATCCCCACTTTAGATGGTCCCAGTGGAAGGGGCTGCTCCAACCTTTGATTGAGGCTCTGGTTACATAGACAAAGACACCAAAACAAACCATTGCTTCTTGAATCACTCCACTGCTCAAATCTGGGGTCAGGGTACATACCTTGGTGTGGAGAGAAATCTTCAGTCCTTCTTTCATCACAAGCATTTCTGCCTTCACAGCATCCATGGCCACTGAAACATATGTCAGTGACACAAACCCCTTCACTTCTTTGAAGGCCCTGCTCTGACCTCTTTGGGAAAAAGAGAAGCTATGAATCCACTTTCTCTGAGGACTTGATATGAGTAAATTTTGAAACACTGTTCCATCTGAAACCAACTCTATCCCCTTAAACTCCAAGATGCACAGCTGATATTTTGATGCATGGTGGACTCATGAGATATTACACTGGCTAGCTGGTTAGAAGAGCCACGGTATGAAAAAAAGTGAAGGTGAAAGAGATGACGAAACCATAATAAAATAAATAGAAAAATACATTAATAATTAATACATTAATAAGAAAAATTAATCTCCTTAAATCCCACTTTTAGAGATGGGCACAAATCAAATAAATAAATAAATAAGGCATAACTCTTGAATTTTTTTTATTCCCCCCCCACAAAAAAAAAATCAGAGGCCAGTTGGTTGCAATCACCAATCACTTTATGAAGCAGCCAAACCATACATTAAAAGTATATGTTGAGACTCATTGTTTGACCAAACCCAACAAATACCAGCACCCAGATATTACACTTACAGCATCTGTGTGGTCTTCTTCTCATTTAACTAAAGAGGAAATCTTTTGCAACTGGAGGCTGTAAGAAAATGAACACCTTGTAAGAACAAGAAACCCAGTTAACAGCCTCTGCAATTGCATCCTTGGGAGTGAATGATGACGCTAACAGCTCCAATTTGTGCTCAGTTGAGATGTTTGGGGACTTAGAGATTATTATTATTGAGAAAGCAGAGCACTCCATATGGGATTTAGATAATCAGAAGAAGACTGATGACCAATATTTTCTGGTGGGTGCAGCAGTCAAAGGGTCTCTTCCCCCCATCCCTTCGTCCTCTTTTTCCATTACTCCTTTACTTCCATTCTCCTTTTCTTTTTTTCCAGCAAAAATATGTAAAATCAATCACAATTGTCCTGACTGGGATCTGCAGTTTTGTGTGACTCTACTAGATAAAAAGTTAGTAATGTAGTTCAAGGGAGTGCACTAGAGAATTCCAGGTCCCCCATCTGATTTCAAATCCTAGAATTCCACAGCATAGAACCTTAGCAGTTAAAGTGAAATCAAAGCACTAGAATTTTGTGACGTGGACACATCCATAAGATATCAGATGCCTAGAAGTGAACAAGACTCTAAATCTGCACTGGGTTTCAGTCTGATGGGGCAGAAACCTATCTTCAAAATGGGTTCTGCCTCTTGGGGAGCTCCTTTAAAATCTGGACTTAAACCCAGAGCAGAATCACTGCTTGATTTACATGGTAGATACTAGCAACCCTGGACATGCCCATACTAAAAAGGGGGCAAATTAATATTGTTGTTGTTGTTGCTGTTGTTGTTGTGGTGGTTGTATGCCTTCAAATTGTTTCCAATGTATGGTGGCCCTAAGACAAACCTACCATGGAATTTTCTGTGACTGAGACTGTGTGACACACTCAGTGGGTTTCTATGGCTGAGCAGGGAACCACAACATATAAACATGGGAGGTTATTCGTTCCCTGTCATGAGGTGATCCTGACTACCTTCTTGGTGGTACCAAACGGAAGTGTTTTCCCCCTTCCATTGTGTGGTTCAGGGAAAACAGAGAATGTCATTCTACTTCACGTAGAAAATGTACAGACTTCACACACAAAGACACCTGTTAAGATAAAGAAGGGACAAAATTACTGTCCTCTGTGAACAAATGTAGAAGTGCAGTTTCATCTTCTTTCCATTTCTGACAGTAAGGACCATGTTAAGTACTATGATGATAAGACTGTGGAGCTGAGCCAAATATCTACCATCCCATTTAACACTAAGATTGTAGCACCTGAGAATGATCTGCATCCATTCAGTGTATACATATTCTGTTTTAATTTGGTGTGCATATATGTGTGGGTGTCCCATCAGCTATTTTACTCCTACAGTTTTCAGCTGATGTGGTCTAAGCAAAGTTTTATTGTATATATTCATAGTGCAGTTAGCTCTACTTTTGCTTCTCCAGCAGTCGTGGTTTTGGTTATTTGTGGATTATATTATTATGTTTATTCAGTTTACTTACTTTTTAAAAAATCTTACTGTATTTGCCCCTTCCACCAAAGAAATAATCTTTTTTCTAGGAATCTCTAGGTTCTTCAGTTTGATTCTACGGTCTACTTTTAGCATGATCCTATGGTTCACTTCTGTCAAAACACTTCTCTAGGCATTGCTAGGTCCTTCAGTGTGTTTCTATGGCCTCCTGTTGGAAGTAGACAATAGAATTGCACTGGAGGACGTAGAGTTTCCTAAATCAGTGTTCTCATGATTAAAAAAAGTGTTTTAATTCATGATTTTTTCACTTTTGTGGGAGTTTTCTGTCCGTAACTCCCATGAAAGTGGGTGGTTGACTGTTGTATCAACTGTGTTAGTAGTTTTTAGTTCATGCATCCCCCCGACGCACACATATGGAAAAAACATACACTTCTTTTTTAAGTTTATTTCTTGATAATTAATTGCATAATTAAGGTTCCATTTGTAGCTTATGATAAAATATTGTGATTGTTAGAATCCTGACAGTGACATATCCTGTTGTATCCCCTGTTTATACAACAACGTGTTTTCAGGATGCTGGAGAAGGAGGTATTTGGTACCTCCTTCCCCAGCAGCTCTTACCCTGGCTGCACAACAGCAGTGACAGGGGTTCCTATTGTCAATCTGTGCCCTGACCTGCAACACTAGTCAGCTGAGGAGATGCACCTGGACAAGTTCTTGCATGTGGGGATGGTAACAGATCCTTGACAATGGAATCAATTATTCAGGAAACATAGTTCTTCTTTACTGTAGGTCTTTAAGAAGAAGCTGGATATCCATCTTTGCAGGGTGCTTGGTCTTTTCTGAATCAAATTTGATTCTTACTTGCCTTCCACTTTGTAACTGAAGTCAGAAAAGTCTTAAATTAGCTGACTAGTAAGACACTCTCCAAGTCTATGATTCGTTCATCCTTTGAATAAAAAATCCACATATCCTGGGTCTAATGCAAATAGAGATTTTATATGCCAGGTGACGATAATGATGGCAATGATTTCCCAAATCCAATTGGTAAACTCAAATAGAGTATACCCATTGAACCAATGGTATTTGCATAAGTGGTGATTCACCAGCCAACAATTGATTTAGTGGGGTTTACTTCAATTGGAACTATCAGTGGAAGGCTTAAGGCATCTGATATATTAGAAATCTTAAAGGGATAATGGGTCTCTTTCTGGTTCTTTATATTATTCTTGAATTTCTTAACGTCTTTCTTCTACCTTCCTAAGGTTCTCTGTATCCTACAATATACTCGTTTGCAGTCAAAAACATCTTTCAAGGCATCTTGGACTTGCTTGTTCCTCAGACTGTAGACAAATGGAGTTATCAGGGGACAAATTATACTGTTGAGAACAGCCACTGCTTTATTGAAATTCTGTCCATCATCCTGCTTTGGCCTGGTGTACAAAGAAATGGCACTCGCATAGGTGATGGAGACCACAGTGAGGTGGGCAGCACAGGTAGAAAAGGCCTTCTGTCTCCCTGTAACAGTTAGCATCTGAAGAACTGTGGAGAGGATCTTTATGTAGGATACAAGTATAATAGCTAAAGTTCCTAGTAAAGAAAATGCACTGAGAATAAAGAGAGTCAGCTCCAGAAGATGTGTCTCACCACAGAGAAGCCTAAGTAATGGCCTGATGTCACAGAAGAAATGATCAATGACATTGGAGTGACAAACAGGAAAGTGGTTGAGAAACATAGTTTGTCCAAAGATGATGATGAATCCTACAGTCCAGGAGATCAACACCAACCAAGTGCAGAAACTTTCAGTCATGATCATGGTGTATCTCAGTGGGTTGCAGATGGCCATAAACCTATCAAATGACATCACTGTCAGGAGGAAGAAATCTGTGGCACCCAGAAAGAAATAGAAAAATGCCTGGCTCATACACCTAGCATAAGAGATAGTTTTCCTGCCCGATGCCAAGTTTATCAAAGCAGCTGGGATGGCAGCAGTGGTATATCCAATTTCCAAGATGGCATAATTCTTGAGGAAGAAATACATGGGTGTCTTGAGATGGAAATCTGTGACAGTGATGATAATAATGAGCATGTTACCTGTTACGGCCATCAGGTACATAGTGAGGAAAAGGACAAAGAGAAGCATCTCTACTTTGCGGTTCTCAGTGAATCCTAGAAGGATGAACTCCTTAATGGTTGTTTGATTCTCCATAAAGTTCTCATTTACATGCGCAATCTGTTGGGATTGGGTGGGACACAAAAGTAAACATTAGTTGTTAAGAATTTAAGAATACTAAAACCAGGTAAGAAGAAGAAATGCTAAACTCTAGCCTTATTTTAGAGGTTTTCAATCTGTAGTCATTGAGATGCCTGGGACTCCACTACCCAGAATCCTTTTCTATTGGTCAATCTGGCTGAATCATCCAGAAGCTGTAGTCCAAAATACCCGGAGGATCAGTGTTTGAAAACCAGGTTTCTGTTGTATATTTACACAACTACCTTTTATCTGAAGCCTCAAAAGTAAATGGATGGAACAGCAGTCATTACCTTTCTCCCCTTGACAACTAGAACACTTCCACTGAATTTGTGACTTGTGGCAAGGCTAGCCCTACCATTAAACAGGATTAGTGGACAGCCAAGGAGGGGAAATGATTTCATCAAAGGCAGGTTAATTATGAAAGGTTTAATAGTTTTGCCTTTTTTCTAGGGCAACAGTGAACAGGGATTAATGCCAAAATTACTTTTTTGCCATTTAGTCAAGGCTGGATTAAGGGAGGGATGGGACACTGAAATAGTCCCATAAAAACACCCCCTTCTTTGTGAATGTGGGTTAGCTCTGTTACTAGCCAGCACACACCCCAGATTCAATATGGTTTAATTGGTGAAATACGATTTAACTGGCAAAACATATTAAGTAGCATGGATATGAAATGGACCTTGTTGTGACTGTCAGGGCAGGCTGGACAGAGGAAAAGCACTGGCTGAACACAAGCAATGCAAAGTAGGTCAGAGATCCCCTCTTGGTACAGCCAGATCATTATCAGAAAGTCACCAGGCAACTCTAGAGATATTAGTCTTTGACTAAGCTGTAACAACTCTGCTGTCAGACAATAGCAACGAGAAGTTCCCACCAAAACATTGATTATTTCCGCCCTTTTTCCCATTGACTTGCACATTTTCCCCATTGTCCACACACCTGTCCACCATTACAGAGCTATCCTGACAGCCACCGACACTTTGTCACCCAACACAAAGATCATCAAAGCAGTCAGGACCTCATTGTCCACTCTGCAACCACACAGCTGGAGAGCCATTCACCCATGCCCTTCAGGTAGAAGTTGGATATATGTATAAAAAAAGTTTTGAGAAGTCAGACTCAGTATTTTGCTTACTGAATGCCATGTTGTCATTCTGATTCAAGAACAAGTATGTCCTTGGGCACAAGTCTGAGTCACAACACATCTTTCTTCTCTGGTCTCCAGTTTGTTAATTATCACTCATAACCCTGAACTTCGCTATCAACCTTTCCTCTCTTTCCTTCCATTTGCCTTGTGTGAATTTGAGAGTGTTTCTATCTTGTGGATGCATGATTGAATTCTCTTTAATAAAACACACTTTAGTTCATTTTTGGAATCTCCTACTGGTTTTTCCTGTGCAGACCCCATAAACATTGGTGGAAGATCTCATTAGGTTACCCCCCCTCACAGGCCTCCTAATTGAGCTAAATGATTCCCTACTGAAACATGGATGTACTGGCAACATGGATGGATCCCTGAATCACTCATGTTTTGGAGTAACAGCTCCACTTGAGATAGGCCTGGTGGAAGGGGCTGCTCTAAGCTTTGATTTGAGTATATTGACAAAGAAACCAAAACATATCATTGCGTCCTGACTCACTCCTCAGCTCAAATATGGGGTCAGTGTTGACACTTTGGTAGATAGAGATCTTCAGTCCTCTGCTCTCCAGGAGCATTTCTGCTTTGACAGCATCCAAGTAGAAGAAATTTCCTTTCCTTCCTCCTTGTTCATATGATAGCACGAAAGGATGGGGTTCTTAACTATTGAGCCCCCTGGAGTACTTGCTCCAACTATACCAGTGGTAATCTAGCCTTCCCTGTAGGTACTAGAAGCTTTGATTGGGTGTGAAAGAGGACTATAGCTGCTTCAACTCAGACAGCAAAATGCTTTCCTTGTCTTTTTTTCAGATCATCTTGCAAGGCCACCTCAACCACCACTCATCCCATGCACTTTATGGCAGAAAATCCCACATGCTAGACATGCATCACAGTCTTTTCTCCAGCCTCAGTCTACTTCTGATTGGTTTCATTGGAACAGCCCAGGTTTCAATATTGTCAGAATAAGACAAAAGCTTGCCTCTGTCCACATCCAATTTACAGTCTATTATTTTCATAAATTTGTTGATCATATCCCCCTTTTTTGTCTTTTTTTAGTATCCTGCAAAGATTAAAATTCTAGACTTTCCTTGTGTTGTTATCATGCTATACACCCCCGCTCCATGATATGGCAATCAACATTTTTCACTTGGCACAAAATATAAATCATACATTTATGTTTGATAAGCCATGATGGCAAAGTCCACTGGCTGAACAGTAGTTTAGAAGGGACCTCGGGGGATGGTCAGGTCATAAGTTCACTGAAGATTAGTTGGGGAAGATAGTCCTCTCAATGGTGCAAACCTAGAAGACAATAGATACCAAAACTTCCAGACAAGGCAACAATGGCCAACGCCCTAAAAATCCTTCTTGCTCAACTTCCCTCTTTTGTTTCCTCACCTGCCCAAACATTAAGAACTTACCCTGATTCCCATTAGTGCTTTGTTGCCAAAGGCTCAGACCATTAGCCAGCTCCAGACTTCTTTTTTTTGCTCTGCCAGAGAGAGCCATTAACGCCTTCTGCTTCCTGGCAAAAAAAGAGTATTTAAACCCTGGCTCCAAGCCAGACAGTCTGTAGTATACCTGATGTAAGCTGTCACTCTACTTCTAAGATTCCCATTCTTGTGATACCCTGCGATCCCTAGGTCGTTTCCACATTATACTTTTATAGTGCTGTTATTTCCCTTTCAACATCCTGCGGAAGTCTAGGGTTTGTAGTTTACTGAGCCCAAAGAACTCTCTGGCTGAGAATTCTAAATGCCCCTTCCTAAACTAGAAATAGTTATATTTCATTATTATAAAATTTTATAATAAGTTTAGTATGGCTTCTCTGCATTTAGGTGCCCAACACTCTTCTAATGCTCTATTACTACCATAATCAATGTGCTCACATGGGTGTTGTCCTTCAGCGTATCTTGAAGGAAAAAGTTGATTAACTCAGCTATAATGTAAGCCTTTCAAATAACCAAATATTTAGTGTTATATAGCTTAAGAAGGCAACTTCATGAAGTAACTTCTTTAAAAAAAATCAAAGTGGCTGATAAACAAAACATTGTCAGCAAGAAACCATCTGGGAATGATAAGATGAGCTTTTAAGCAGTGGGCTACCAAAACATATGCTGGTGACACAGCCTCCTTCACTTCTTTGGAGGCCCTGCTTAGACCTCTCTGGGAAAACAAGAAACTAGGAATCCATACACTTTCTCTGAGTAGCTGATATTAGTAAACTTTGCTGTATTGTTCCAACTCTATCTCCTGAAACTCCAAAATTACAACTGATATTCCCATAGATGGTGGAATCATTAGATGATATACCAGCTAACTGATTAAGATAACCACAGTGAAGGTGAAAAAGATGAGTATATCACTTCAAAATAAAACAAAAATAAAATACATAGAAAAATACATTAATAATAAAAATAGATCTCTTTAAATGCCCCTTTTAGGGGATAAAGGTGAGCACAAATCAAGTAAATAAATAAGGGATAACTCTTGATTTTTTCCTTTACTCCTCCCCGCCCTCCCCCCAAAATAGAGGCAAGTTGGCTGCACCCACCAACCCCCCGATGAAGCAGTCAACCCATATATTAAAAAGTATATGCTGAGACTCACTGTTTGACCAAACCCAACAAGTACCAGCACCTGGGTATTACACTTACAGCATCTTTATGTTTTTCTTCCCATTTAAAGGAAAAGAAAATCTTTTGCAACTGGAGTGTGTAAGAAAATGAATACCAAGTTAGAAAAACAAACCCAGTAAACAGCCTTCAGCACTGCACCCTTGGGAGAGGATGAAGATGTTATGGCATGACTCTCCAATTTGTGCTCAGTTGAGATGTTTAGGGACTTGGAAATCACTATTATTGAGCAAGCAGAGAGCTTCATATGGGATTTAGATAATCAGAAGAAGACTGATGATCAATATTTTTTGGTGCAGCCATCAAAGGGACCCTTCTCCCCCTCCCTCACTCTCACCTCTTTTTTCCATTGCTCCTTTACTTCCATTCTCCCCCACTTCCACTTCTTTTTAGCAAAATATATGCCATCATTTCCATTCAGAATGGCTTTAAAGCTGACTTAACAATCTGTGTGATGTATTTTTTCCAGTGGTGGAGTGCATGGGGGGGATGGAGGAGGGCTTGGCTATGGCACGTGCAGGTGGGGCTACAGCATGCAGGGGTGGGGATACAGTGTGTAAGGATGTGCCTATGGTGCCTGGCGGTATGGCTATGACAAATGGGGTAGGGCTATGATGGACAGGCAGGGCTATGACACACGGGGGCTGAGGCGATGGCGCATGGGAGAGGGCAAGCAAAGAGCCACAGCATCTCCAAAAAATTGCCACTGGGGGTGCACCGCCCTCATCACCTCCCGCCCATCTCTATGTGCCTGTCTTTTTCTAAAAAGTAAAACCCTTGGGGTAGATCATAGTCACCTTTTGCTTTGTTCTGCTTGTCATTTTTCCATTTTCTGTTCATTTTCTCCCTGATGAATCCACTTGTGGGTAGTAGAGGGAATCGGATGGTGCTATAATTATAGGTAGAAAATACTGTAGGATTTCACTGTCCTGAATCTTCCTGGAGGTCCAGGGAAGAATATGTCAATTTAATTAAGGGGATTTATGTAGGTGCTAACTCATAATCCAACAATACATCTATGTATTTTTTTTTTCCCTGCAGACAAGCTCCACACCAAGATCAGGGTGTGAGATTATCAGGGAGAGGAAGATTGTATTTTAGAAGGGTCTTCCCTCCACACCCACCATTTGACCATGGAAATGACAAATGGTTTATTGTGTCAGATAGATGAAGGCCCCTCTACAATTTCAACCATATACAGATATACAGCTCTTAAGATACCATGTCTGTTGGGTGCAATAACAAATGACCCCTGGGTAGTGGAGTTCCCAGAGGTCTGGATCAATGACAAGGCAGAATGTGGCCTAGTCAAAGATGCCTGTGTCCTGATAGAGATCCCCCTCTGCAATGGCAGTACAAATATCCCCTTGAAGCTGTGGAAGACCATAGAGGGTTTGCTAAAGTAGAATAGAATTGCCCTCATGCACTCTTTCTGCAACATGCACCTATGGCCCGTCCTTAAGGCAGATGGAAAAACCTGGCACATGAAGATCAATTTCTATGCCTTCAACATCACAACTTCACTGGTTGTCCCCAGGG
This sequence comes from Iguana delicatissima, assembly GCA_948472985.1. NCBI lineage: Eukaryota > Metazoa > Chordata > Lepidosauria > Squamata > Iguanidae > Iguana > Iguana delicatissima. The sequence continues at coordinate 550,699 of CAOKZL010000439.1, forward strand.
TAGTCAAACACAATGAATTTTTATCAGCCATTGCGATGGGCATCAAATATTACAGCATGGTGGATCTGACTAATGCCATCCGCTCTATTAAACTTTATGAGGCATGTGGTAAAAGTTTGCATTTGCCTTCTGCAGCCAATAGTATGTTTTCCACGTACCCCTTAAGACTTCCATTAGAGCCCAAGCATTTGCCAAGATGTGGAGAAGCAATTGTCAAGATGTCAAGCAACTGAAGAAACAGTTGTCAAGAAGCAATTGTCAAGATGTGGAATAAGTTGAAACCCAAATCTTGCACCCACATCTTGTCATACAAGGATGACATTTTAGTTCACTTAGTGGATGTCATCTGAGGAAGGCACCCATGAGATAACTAGGAATGTCCTTGGTCTGGTCATGGACACCAGAGTCAAGCTGAACTGGGAAAAGGCCCAGTTGGTCACAACTGAGATGAAGTACCTAGTTTTCTTACTGGGAACTTAAGGGTGAAGCCCAAACACATATTATGTAGAAGTGATCTCCAAACTTTCAGCACCCATTGATGTGCACACGTTCAGAGCCCTGCTAGGTACCTTCAATTTCTCCTGGACTTTATCGAGTCCTTTGTGGAGAAAGCAAGTCCGCAATACACTGTCCTCAAAAAGAATGCTGTGTGGGAGTGGGGACCAGCCCAGCAGAATGCTTTCTCTGTGGTAAAGCGTATCTTGGCAAAGGCTCCTGTGTTAGGATACCTGGACATGACAAACCCATTTTACATTCAATCTACAGCTCTGGAGCATAGCATTGGCTCAACATTTACCAAGAAGCAATTGGGTATATACAGGATCATAGCCTATGCCTTTCATAACCTAAAGCCTGCTGATATTATATACAGCTCCTGTGAAAAGATTTGGCTGGCCCTAGTGTGGAGTCTCACCCACTGGGAATTAATTGTTGGAGGTGAACAAGTAATTGTATAGACTATGCACACTCCCCTTAAATATATCAGGCCAAATCCAGAATGGCCAAGTCTCCAGTGTGTGCATTGTGCAATGGACACTTCTGCAATGGTCAGTTGTGGGGTGAATTTTAAGAAGGAACATAGTGAATCTCCTATCTTCTATAGTCTGATTGTCACAGGGGAACAACACATGTGCCCCCTTCCACCATTCATTCACTTCCAGTGGAGAGCAGAGTGGGGAGAGCCCCTTGCCAAAGCCCAGCTACAAGTTGTTACTCTGATTTCTGAGGGTCCTCTGAGAGACACCTAAGTGTGCTCCAAATTATATAAGCTGGGGAAATTAGTCAAAGAGCACAAGTTAGTACTGTGAGAGGCAGGGCAACAGAGCGAGATCTTTTACCCAGTGTCTACGAGGTCAGGCTGAGTCAAGGAGCAAGCAGAAGTGAAATAATAATTGTTGCTTTTATTAAAATACAATCAAGCCAGTGTATGCAACACACTCACACAGATAACTAGAGAAATAAAGGTTGGAGTTGGATAGAGGGATTTTGAGAGGAGGTTTTTGGTATGGGAAATACTGCACCTGTCCTGAAGCCCGAGTAGTCTGAAGATAGAGTTCGTAGATATGGAGGTTCTCAGTATGTGGGACTGAGGGGAAGGCTCACCAAGCAAAGCGGCAGCAAAGCTGGATGGAAGTCGGGAGCGATCCAAGGAAGCTCTCAAAGTTAGGGGTTCTTATAGGGGAAGATATGGCCGTAGGCTAGTCCATACTTGGGAAAAACAATGAGTTTTGGGCTGGAGACAAGGCCTCCAAAAGGTCAGAATTTAGCATGATCGAGTTAAGTCTGAATTGTCAATAGGGTAGCCAATATGAAAATGCAGAGTGCTTGACAGTTGAGTATTCGGCTTATCAAGCTGCCTGCTCGGGGCAGGGAGTTCTTTGTAAGTAGCGTGCATACATAATGAGGGTACTTGCCTTGAGGTCTCCTGAAGTGGCAGTTTGGCTATTTCTGGCCAGCCTGTATTGATTTGGAATATTACAGCGATTAGTGACCAAGGTGGTTTGTGTGCTGGTCCGGAGGCCTTGCAAGCATGTGGGAAGGAATAGGTAAGGAAGGCCAAATTATTGATATCAAAATGATATCTGGTATCCCCCAAGTCCAGCTAGAAACTGCGGTAACAGAATTTTGTTGTGCTACTTCTGCAATGGTCATCCCTCCATGTTGCCAGCACCCCAAAACAGCCTATGGAACTATCTGAGTGGACGACTCTTTCACCTTTGAGGGCATGATTCTCCCTCACTCCAGTCAAACAGTAAAAGTAGGGGCCTTCAAGTCATTTTGGATTATGAACTGCTTGACTGCTAGCTTGCCATTTACAATGATTTGGATTGAACCACTGAAGCAGCAAAAGTCTTGCTCCCCATCTGGCTTGCTAAACAACTACAAGACTTCAGAAGGGAAATCCATTGCACACTTAGACAAGTGGCTATGTGTAGACACTAGAATACAAGATAGGACAGCCCCCACATGGATAGCACATGTGAAAGGCCATCAAAAAAATACTCCTGAGGTCTGCATATGGAACAACCATGCAGATGCCCTCGCAGTGGAAGGGACCCGTAAGGATGATGGTTCTGCAGACACAACACTAGTGTGCCCTATCAATGTCCGCCCCAAGAAGATCATCACCATTCCCCTCCTAGATTTGGCCAGCCTCCAGAAGAGAGATCCACAGTTAAAGGAGTTGGCTGAGGCAGGGAAAGATTCAACAGGCCAATTCACAATGGAGGAAAGGAAAGGAATCCTTTGAGCCCTGGACGGATGGGGACACCCTCACTGGGTAGAACCCATGGAGATCAGAGGGGACCTGATCCAGTTTGTCCATGAGCTAGGACACAAAGAGAAGTTGGCAATCCTCAAAAGAGTGCAGCAGGAGTTGGTGGCCCAACATGCATCAGGAAGTGGAGCAATGGGTGGACCACTACCTCTCCTATGCCGTGATTAATGCCAATCAGTCTGGCCCCAAGAACATGATCCAGCACCAGTGGATTGAAGACCTATAGGCCCACATCCAAATTGACTTCATTGGTCTCTTGCCACCCACTTTCCAAGCAACAAGTACTGACTAAGCATCTGAGCATAGCACCAGATCAGGAATCTGAGCAGCAGAGTTACGGCCTGTCAGGGGCCCTGGTGTGGTCGCACCCGCGGGCATCCCTGAGGCTGCCACGGAGGCTGCCTCCAATGAGGAGGAGGGGGGCCCGGGCGCCGCTGAGGCCGCCGCCACCAACGGGCATTGCCCAGACGCTGTGGAGGCCGCCAGCGCCGCTGGGGATCTCTCGGACATTGCGGAGGCCGCCGCTGCCGGCGGAGATCACCTGGACACTGCGGAGGCCGCTGCCACTGACGGGAATCGCCCAGACGTTGCGAAGGCCACCGTCCTGGCTTCCACGCCAGTGGGTGTGGCAGGTGGTGACTCGCTGGGGGAGGCGGGTCCCGGGCCTGATCCCGGGGCTCCGCCCACCCGCAGCTACAACCCAGAGGAGGCTGAGGCCTCCGCCCCGACGCCCATGTTACGGCAGCGGTGGCAGTACAAGCAAGCAAACCGCCGGTCCCAGCGGTTACATGAAAAACACCTGTGGGTTGAAAGCTCCTAGCTGTAAATACAGCTGGGAGCCCTCAGCCGCGTGCTCATGCCAGATTGGCCGCCACCGGCCCAAGGGGACTATTTAGGGCAGGCGCTGGGCTGGGAAGGGCACGAAGCAACAACCTTCAGCCTACCGTGTGTCTGCTGCCCGTGCCCAATTCCAGCCCAGCCTGTGTCTGCGTCCAGCCGCTCGGCCAGCCAAGGACTAACCCCCTGCGTTTAGGTGAAGTAACCTCCTTTGTGTTCCGGGTGAGGTAACCCTCCTTTATTTTCTGTTGGAGCCTGCTGTTTAAGGCGTGTCTTCAGTTAAGGACAGTTTATTTAATGTGAACCTTTGTGTGCGGGCAGCAATAAACACTGTCTCCCCACAGCCCTGTGTCCGGCCTCTGCTTGACCCCTGGCAACTGCTGACATGGCCTATGACCATAGTAGTATAGTACTACAAGTTGTCTGGATGGGAGCCAGGGTTTAAATCCCCTGTTTCCACTCTGGCTCTCTGGCAGAACAAACAATGGGGTTCACAATGGGAATTAGCATTAGGCGAGAGAGCACTAATGGGGATAGTGATAGTTCCTTAATGGCTGGACAGATAAGGAAACGAAGGAGACTTTTGGCAGGAAGAGGGAATGGATCAAAGAAAATCAGTTGCTCTGTTAAGGCAGTTTTGGGTGCTATTGTTTTTGAAGGTTGAATTGTAGAGGGGATTATCACAAGCTCATTAACACCAGAGCTTCCTGACTGATTCCTCAACTATGTCCTGGCCATGCCTTGAGGTCCCATCTAACCTACTTTCGCACGTGTTAAGCCAGTCCTCTTTGACAGCATGACCCTTCAGCCATAACATTGTATGATTTATATTTCATGCCAACTAAATAATGTCCAATCATATCTTGGAGTGGAGGTGTACAGCATGGTAACAATATTAAATGGAAAATTGTGTTTGATTGAGCAAGGTGTGTATGTGTGTATATATCTGCCTCCAAGTTACCTGTTGACTTATGGTGACCCCATGAATTTCAAAGGGGTTTCTGAGCTGAGGAATATTCAGAGGTGTTTTTGGCAATTCCTTCCTCTGAAATATAGCCTACAGCACCTGCTATTGGTTGGCTGTCTCCCATCCAAGAACTAACCAGGGCTGACCCTGCTTGGTTTCCAAGGTCAGATGATATCTGGTGCTTTTAGGATATCCAGGCATGAGCAAGGCAATAGTGGAAACAAAAACATTCTTTTCATTTTATACTATATCTGATGGACTTTTCTATGCACAAAAATAGATCACGATTATATATTTTAAACTGATATTAAGAGGAAAAAACTGTGGTGGAAGAATATCCCATGAGAAAAAATCTAAACAATTGTGCTTAAATCTCTAAATGTCTGAAACACCAAACTGTTTGCATTTCAACTCTTGAATGTTTACAGATCATGTACCTTTGGGAATTGCTTCATGAAGTGCAGAAAATTAAGACTTTTGGGAACTAGACATTGGAGTCACTGAAGGTGTCTCAAAAGGTAGATATTTGGCAGATACCAAGGACAAAACATTTAAGATTAGATGTTTTTTCTTGCTTAGTCCTCTTGTTATTACTCCAGGTTTTCTTTTCCTCCCTTTCCTTTCTAGAAAAATGCAAAACCAATCATCACCAGTCCTCTTAGAAGTATGCCCTGAAAAATTTGGTCTTTGTAAGAATAATACTTATCTTCAATCTTAGTTGCATATTCATTTTGGTATCTGCTCTTAGTCTTCCGGTATTCTTTGTATGATGGAATAGGTCACATGTATTTTACTCTGTAAAAAGTCTTGCATTTTTATAAGGCCTCTTTCTGAATTTCTTCACAGGAACAGGAGAAGGAATGCAATGGGTAAGTTCAACATATCATAAACCCCATCTTCCATACACATCCTCTGGAATCCTTAGATGAATACAAGGCTGCTTGGATCTTCCTAATTCAACCTTCTGAGTATCTATTGGCAGGACCAGTCAATGATCTTGACCTCTTGATCATGTGAACAAGCGTAGGAGCAAATATTAGTGAATATTTACATATTGTGCTCCTTTTTGCACAGCAAAATGGCCAGTTCTGTACATCACAGAGGTCTGACATTTGTTAGGGTCATAAGATCAGTAAAGGTCCAGATGCCTCAGCAAGCTTGCTGTGCTTATGCTTTAAGGAAAAATATCGTGACCAAGTCAGTGGCAACTAAGCATGGAATTTATTCAATGGAATGTGTGTGTAAACTGTACCCAGATCACACTTTCTAAATTAGTTCACAAACCTGAATGCATTTCTTTGTTGAAATCTGCCATTCTTCAGTTTTATGGTGTAATTGGTGACTCCAAAAATATGCACAAAAACACATATGTTAATTTGCACAACTTTCTCTCTATTTATCTCAGGGCAGTATATAATTTAAGCACATTATGTTCCAGAGAAAGATTAGCAAGACAAAAAGAAAAAGAAATCACGAGAAAACTGCACGTGCAAAATGTGTATGTTAGGAGCAATAAAGACAAAAATGGATAAAGATTTTGTGCAAACTTTAAACAGGTTGAATTGATAAAGTGATACGGAAAGGAGATGAAATAAAATTACACACATACATACACAATGTGAATCTGAGTAAAACTAAAACTGGCTGATTTATCCATACCCAGCATTTGAGAAGAAACAGTGTATAACATTCCACATTCAGCCACTGTGTTTTCAGATTGCCTTAGCTTGCAAGTCTGCAAGCTAAGGAACCTGTACCTGAGACTCCAGAGAGCTGTTCCACTGTGCATGGAGTTAGACAGATCACTGATCTTAATTTGTACAGGACAGCTCAGAAGTCTAGTTCAAAGATCAAAAGGTGATGTGTTGGAATTCCTATTTTGCACATTCATCTGCATTCAGGCAGAGAAGGCTGTTTTGTTCAACACTGCTGTTCCTTGCTGACCAGTGCTATAGCCAACACTGAAGAAACCTGATCTTTGAGGAATTTTGGTGTTTGATTCTCCTTAAAATTTGTAAGGAAGATAAATATGGTAGCAGAGATAATGGAACAATATAATGGTAGGCATTCCTGTCTTAATCTTATTTCCCGAACAAAATAAAGAAATAAGATCCAACTCACTGAAATAATGGAAAATAAGCCAACAGAGTAATGTGACGTTCAGTACTGGTGATGGTCAGTACTCTATTGATAGTCAGGGAGGGTCAGTACTGGACTGAAGTTTTTGCTTTGTGAATCTGTGTGCTTTTCACCATCAGTATGATTATATAGTCTTTTACCAAGACTTCAGTTTTTTGTCTGGAGGAAATACAGGAGAATATAAGAGTTTCATTGGCCACTGACGAAAACTGATAGTTGAAATGAATTTGGCTTCTTTTTGTATGAAGAATCTGACAAGATTTAGGTTACTTACTTTCCTTGGAGAATTTATTTCTATCTTATGGACCTTCTTTCACTTGATTACTCATAAATTTGTACTGTGTGACGTCAGTTTGAACAACTGATTATTTTAGAAATTTATTATATTTCCATATTTCCGTGTTATCTTTCCATATTTCCATATCTTATTAATTGTTATTTTTCCATATTTGTTATTAGATTTGCCCTAAATGTTTGTCATATTTGCTATGTGCGTATATGTGCATGTGCATATTCTGTTGGTTTGTTTTCCATTATTTCTTTCCAAATCTGGTCAGAAGAGATGGGGCAGAGCTGGTGTTCCAGTTAGGCAATGTACGATAGATTGTTGAGGTGGCTTATTATAGATACCATGACTCCCATTCTCCCATTAGCTTTGAAAAAAATGAGTATCAGACAGACTGAAGCCGCTCTTAGTTGACCAGTGATCAGATGATGCTGATACTGATGGCTCCCAAAGCATCTTCCTTTCTGGAACTCAGTTACACATGCCTTCAGATTGTCTGGATATCCATTCTTCTTGAACATAACTTTCCAAGCTCTGTGTTAGGGATGGGATATTCAGAACTATCCAGTATAGGTCTGCTCAGAAGTCAATCTTGCTTAATTCACTGGGACTTATTCCCAGGTAAGTATGCTTAAATCTGCAGCTGTAAAAAGAGAATAAGAATGAATTGATCTAATAGTTTGAATAGTACAACCAGGCTTCTTAGAGTGTTAGGCTTCAAGTAGCTTCAATATTGTGGTTTGGGTCTCAAAAAATCACTTCAACAAAGCTTTAGTGTGTGCGAAAGAGAGACAGATAGGGGATCCTCCATATCTCCACTGATTTTTTTTTAAAAAAATCATACTATCTCAGATACAACGAAGGAAAAAATCTGACGGACATTCTTGTATTTGGTTGATTGATGGCTTCCACATCAGTGAGATGGTGAATCAGTTTTGGAATTTGCTTGACTTTAAAGGAGTTATCTGATGTGCTGAATTATAATGATCCCAATAGCTTCAGACCACGGATAACTCTTTTGAAGTTTGGACTAAATCCCAGATTGGACCTAGTTGACATGGGCACTGCTACTGTCCATCTACAGTTGAATAAACTGAACCAGTTCTCTTATGTGGATATTTTGAAATCATGAGGAAAAGTCTTATGTATTCTAGGCCATTCTATGTATATAGTACAGTATTTTTTACTGATTTTGTTGTCTGCCTTTGCCTACTTGCCTGTCACTTTTTTCCTCTGTTACAGGACTATGTTTTCCACAGGTATTCATTCACCACCTCTTAAAAAATGCTTTTGAGGGTATTTGTTTCTTTTTTTTACTTTGCATTGATTAAACCACTGTATTTTATTTTATTTCTTAAAAGATCCCCCCAATGTTTGAGAACAATCAAACCCCCAGCAAAGTCAATGAATTTATCTTGCTTGGCTTCTCAGTCATCTGGCAGTTGGAAATTGTTTTCTTTGTGGTGCTTCTTGTGGTCTACATATTGACTATCACAGGGAACGTGGTCATCATCACTGCAATATGGCTTGACCATCGACTCCACAGCCCCATGTACTTTTTTCTCTGCAACCTCTCCTTCTTGGATGCCACAGTGGCAACAGCCATCGCTCCAAAAATGATGTTGGACTTCCTAACACAGAAGAAGACCATCTCTGTCTCTGGATGCATCTCCCAGTGTTACTTCTACTTCTTCCTTGGCACCACTGAGTTCATTCTTTTGGCTGTCATGTCCTTGGACCGGTATGTTGCTATATGCAACCCACTCCGCTATTCCACCATCATGAACATACACTTGACAGTCCAGCTAATGCTTTTGTCCTGGTTTGGGGGGTTCCTTTCAGTCCTTTCTCCTATCATCCTCATTGCTCGACTGCCTTTCTGTGGCCCAAATGTCATTGACCATTTCTTCTGTGACATTGAGCCTTTGATCCAGCTTTCTTGCGCTGACACTACTCTGCTGGAGATGATCACCTTCTCTCTGTCCACTGTTGTGCTTCTCAGCTCTTTGATACTGACACTGGTTTCATATTTGTATATCATCACCACAATTCTCTGCATCCCATCCACCACAGGCAGGAAAAAAGCCTTTTCTACATGTGCCTCTCACATCACAGTAGCCTCTGTCTTCTATGGAAGTGCCATCTTCATGTATATAGTCCCCAGCAAAGGCTTCTCTTTTGGCCTCAAGAAAGCCCTGACTCTCCAGACCTGCATTGTCACCCATTTTTTCAACCCATTCATCTATACTCTGAGAAACCAGCAAGTCAAGGAGGTGCTGAGGGATGTAGTAACTAGACTTCCATGCAGCAGAAAGTAACTGAGGACAAACAGTGGTTAACTGCTAGACAGTCATAGTTTTTCTTCTAAGGGTAAAAATATCACCATTCAATAATAGTTGAAGGTTAAAAAACTCAGAGAGTGCATGCCCCAGGTTCAATTGTTAGCCCTAGCTAGATAAGATTCCTTGTGTCAATGAACTCACGTATGTTGGCTTACTCAGAGATTCTGTAAGCCAACTCTAGCTGGAACTAACAATTGAACAGGAGCCCATGTCTTACTGTTGCATTGATTCCCACCAGACTCAAGATATCCTGTCTTTCTCCTTCACTTCTCCTTCCCTCCCTCCATACAGGATGTTTTGGGAATTGTATTATAATAACTCAATTTACAGTTTATCTTTTTGTCTTTTGTACATTGTATTAATTTTGTCATCACCATCATCATCATCATCATCATCATCATCATCATCATCTTCATCATCATCATCATAGCGTTGAGTATGTGTGCATCATTTGATAACATCTCCTTACCTTTTGCCCATGGATGAGTATGGGGGCATTTGCTACACCTTCTTGATTGGAAGGAGGGAGGGGCCACAAGTGATGTCACTGTGCTGACTTTCTTTTCAGAATGGGTTATATGGCTGCTGCCACCACAGCACCCTTCTCAGATGGTGATTGGGTAAGGGATGTAGGAAATGTCATTGACATTGTCTCCTTCTTCATGGGGTTGCACAACTCATACATCCTATCTAAAGTGTTGTGGGAGAGGATCGATACTACTGGCACAGTGCAAGGTAGAAGAAGCACATCTTGCTTCCTACCTCAAGTAGCAACCTCAGGCAGGATTCATATGGGCTAAAATCCTATTGTTAATCCTCTTTACAGTAGAGTGGAGATTTAATGGGACTTCAGGAAGAGCCACTTTTCATTCCCCATTGCACAATGGCACAGTGCTCAAGCAGTTAGGCAGATACACACTGTATTGCAGTCTGTATTCAATAGAAGGGTGGTGTGGCACAACCACTTTGTAACTACATGAGTGTAAATTTGTACTGAACACGCATGCTTTAGAATCTCAGTCATAAAGTTCTGGTACAAATCTCAGCTGAAGACCTGTACAATGCATTTTAAAATGTATTTTACAAAATTAAATGGATGCCTAAATATATATTTTGAGGTAGTTTTAATCCATTAAGGGGGAAATCATACACTGGCTGAATCCAATGTTACCCTTTTAAAAAAAGAGTCCCTGAAATTCATGGGATCTGATGGCCAATATTGATATGTCCCATTGTTTTTAATGGGTCTGCTCTATTTTGACTTGCATTGGATCCATTTCATTCCTGTAGAAACATGGTGCAACTCATTAATGCATAAACATATGCAAAAATGAGACAGACTGGAAATAGACTGGTTTGTCTGTTTCTACATAATTTTCTTAACAGTGCAATCTTAGAGATGTCTACACAGAAGTAAGTCTCAGTGAGTTCAGTGAGGCTTCTCCCCAAGTATGTGTGTATAAGACCATAGACTTAAGTCCCAGCCCTTTACACAAAGATGAAATAACACATACTGAAATGAAAAAAAAATTGACATGTAATATGTATATACATTGGCTGCGCATTCATCATCCCATCTCCTGCCTCCAGTCTTCCAGTCTTTGAGTTTTATCACACAGTTCTGCAGATGTTGTTGGATGGCAACTCCCAGCAGCCTTAGCTTGCATAGCCCATGTTGAGGTGTGCTGGGGACTGCTGTCTAATAGCATCTGGAAGGTTGCTTGACTCTACACCAGAGTCATAGCAAATGTCACTGAATATACTGTGGTGTCAGTTATTGCATAGTATTAGGATGGATTGGCATCGTATTTTTACTAATGGGTCTGCTAGCCTCCCACAGAGTCACTAGCAGCCTCGGATTTTGTGATTTGGATCAGGTCCGCAGCAAAAGGTGAGAGGGCTAAAGTTCTCCTGCTCTGTGGCTTCAAATCAATATAAAGATGCAGAAGAAACCTTTGACAGTCACTGTAGTGTTATGGTTAAACTGTTGTGCTAGGACTAAGGAGAACAAGGTCCAAATGCCCACTTGGACATGAAGCTCATTGGATGACAGTGGACCAGTCACTATCTCTCAGCCTAACCAACCTCACAGGGTAACTGTAAGGATACAAACTGGGAAGAGGAACATGAATTTTCTTCAGGGACACAGATGAACAAAATAAATGACTTAATAAAAGCCAAAAGAAAAAAAGGGAGAGGGGAGAATCCAGCCAGTCCATCATGTCTATTTTCTAAGTAAGAAGGCATTTCACTTCAGGTATGTGACAACCAAATTTCCTTCTTCTATGTTGGATTTTTAGTCTTCATCTGCTACTTGTGATACTTCACATCAACTGTATAGGGTACAACATGAGCTATGAATGGTGACTCACAGAATCTCTTAATGATCTCATTAAAAACATAGAATCAATTTCAATTATTGTTTGCGATGGTTGTAAATCATCCTGGAGGCTATTTCCCCCCTGAAAACAGCAATGCAATCTGTGTAACAATGAAATCTGTTGGTGTTAATTAAGGTTACACTCTTAAATCCACTTAATCTGGGAGTAAGTCTGATGAAACTCAATGACGCTTACTTCTGAGTAAGCATTATAGGATTGCACAAAAGGAGGAAGCAGAGGAAATAATGGCTGCTATGGATCTGCAACAGCTCTGTATTCAGTCTTATTATAAAACTATATAAATGCCACCCTAGCCCATCTTAGCAGCCAGCAAGCAGATTGGTCACAAGATGTTTGTTCAGCTTCTGATTGGGGCACAAAGAGGATGATGTTTCTACCCCCCCCCCACCGCTAGTGACATGGTGACAATCAGGAGTAAGACCTCATCACAAGTCCTTGATAGCCTCATTCTCTGGTGTGAGAGGGTGGTATTACCCCAAAACGTAGGTGCCATAAGGGCCACCCTGAGAAGCCAGTGCCTCCTTGCAAAAGCAGGGGAACGAATTAGCTCAAAGAGTAGGCTTGTGAGAGGGGGGTAACTTAGCGAGATCTCACGACCAATGTTTACGGGCTCACGCAGGAAAAGAACCAGCCAGAGATTTCAAAAGTGAGTTAGAAATGTGTTTTATTGAGGGGAATTCACTCAGGCATGCACACAAGATACACACAATCACACATTCACACAACAGCTAACTGAAAGAAAGGGAGGAAAGCAGACAGAGATTGTGAAGGGTGCAGACGATATTTACTAGATCCGACAAGAAGCAAAGAAGTGGGATGAAGTGATTCAGGCACTAGACCCAAGGCCAGTTCTCAGTTCGGGAATCAAACGGACAGACACTCAGAAAGGCAAGAGACTGTACTCGGCATCCTGAAATCAGGGGTTGTACCCTGAAAATAACCCGTGGCAGTGAAGGTTCCAGATGCAAGACAAAGGGAACCTGTTGTGGACAATGGGCCTTTTGCCTGTTGATGGGCTTAGTGTTTGATTGACAAAGACATGATGGGTGTTGTAATAGCTGTCTATTGTGAGTGCTGTGAGGAAAGAAGAAGGAGTCCAGGTGTACAAGGGACAGATATCTGTCAATCAGTGTCCTGGTGGCTTCTCATAGTTGGGTTTCCTGGAAAATTCCAGCTTCTATTTAAACCTATTATCCACAGGAACGATGTATATTTGCCTGACAAATGACTCAGTCTTACCTGGAGGAAGTTCTGAGTTGACTCATCCTTTCTCACATTTACAGTCAAATTCCTTCCCTCTCTCAGTTTGACCTCTCCATCACCTTTCAGGTCTGATTTTTGATATGAGAGCCAATTAATACAGTTGCCAATCCAATATCATGCCAATTAGGTATGCCCATCCAAGCAGTACAAATATCAGGGACCCCCAAAGTGGGGCCTTACATTGGGAACATCCTCCTCCTTATGCCCCAATTAGAAGTTGAACAGACCACCTTCACCTGATTTAGCTGCTGCCTCTTAAGGTGAGCTGGGGGGTGTTGAGCCAGAAAGTGTTATCTAGTTATGCAGGCATCACTAAGTAGCCAATGTAGAATATTGGTGAAGATATTCATATCTTACCATGTTTCTCTCTTACAATGTTAATGTGGCAGAATGCAACTTTATTATTTCTCTATATCAATGGTGAGCACAAACGTGTCTCATCAGAGGAGCCAAGGAGCCCAATCTTAAAAAAAAATAAAATGGCAAATTCACCCAAACCTGACAATATTTGTGACAGTTTGACCAGCTTGGGGTCCTTTTCAAACAGTTTTGTGGGATCTAGGTGTTTATGAAAGTAGGAGCCACAACAATGCCTTGGGAGACCAACGTGTGCCCATGGGGCACAGGTTCCCTATCCTTATCAAGAAGGTAACTAGTCATTGCTTTCCACTTTGTGGGTTACACATACAACATATGGCCTTGATTACATCTTAGTTGGACTACTGCAATGCATTCTACATGGGGCTGCCTTTGGAAACTGTTCGGAAACTTCAGCAGTTCAAAACGTGGCAGCTAGAATGCTGACCAGTGCCAGCTACAGGCAACATATTACTCCCTTGCTAAAACAGCTCCACTAGTTACCTGTTCATTTCTGGGCACAATTCAAAATGTTGCTTATGACCTATAAAGCCCTAAATGGCTTAGATCCAGGCTATTTGAAAGACTATATCTCATGTACAAGCCAGCTAGAACCTTAAGATCTGATGGAGAAGCCTTTCTCTCTGTCCCATCACCATCCCAGGTTTGCCTGATGAGGACACAGGAGAGAGATTTCTCAATGACAGCTCCCATCCTGTGGAACACTTTAATATAGGAGGCTAGGCACGCACCCTCCCTGCTCTCCTTTCACCAACAGGTAAAACTCTTTCTCTTCAAACAGGCATCCATGTAAGCCAAGCAGTTTCATGTATTAACTGTTGTACTGGAATATCCCTTTAAGTTTTCTTATGACTTTATATCTGTTTAATGTTTTTAACTGTTTTGAATGTTTTAATGTATTTAATGTTTTTAGTGTGTATTTATTGTCAGTCATCATGTAGCGAAATCCCATTGGTTTACTGGATCTGTTCCAGGACCTTTCCACAATACACTGCCATAACACTATAATTCTACCTTTTACATCCTGTGGAATTCTGGGGTTTGGAATTTACTGAGGCCAAAAAGCTCTCTGGCTGAGAATTCTAAAGGCCTCTATCTAAACTACAAAGGCCAGGATTCCATAGGAAATTGAAAGTGGAATAATAGCACTATAACAGTGTAGTAAGGAAAGGGCCCTAGTCAGAATTAACTAGAGGATTTAGACTTGTGTGTGGTTTGGAGAGCCCAAATATCCAGTTGGGTGAGACTGAATGAAAGCCAAGCTTAAGTTTGGTTTTTGGGAGATGTTATAGTTTCATTTATACTAAAACAGTGCTCAGAATAAACACTAGGCACTTTATTGATCAAATGGCATAACTACTGTTGATTTTGTTAGCATTCTGTATTATTGATTAATAAACTTGTTTTATTTTTGTGTATTTATTTGTTGTCAGTGTTTGCGGCAGTTTATGTCTATCCAGTTGTGTCTTATATAAATTTGTTGAAACATTGATAAAATGCTTTTAATTAGATATTTTTTTAAAAAAGGTGGAATAAAAATTGTTGTTTTTCCAAGTTTTGTGTTCTCAAAGATAGTGTTTAATTTTTTGGATTTTTGTAATGCACAGTGCACTGATTAAACATACCTCTCAAGACATCCCGAACCTGTTTATTCCTCAAGCAATAAATGAACGGGTTCAGTAGAGGAGACACAACCGTGTTAAGTACAGTCACTAGACTACTAAAGTCGAATTCACTGGGCCCATTTGGTTTTATGTACATGAAAATGCAACTGCCATACGTGATAGAAACAACAGTGATGTGGGAAGCACAAGTGGAGAAAGCCTTCTGCCTTCCTGTGATTGAGGGTATGTGCATGATGGCAGAGATAATTTTGACATAGGACACAATGTTTATGGCTAAGGTACCAAGGACAGAAATTATTGCAATTAAGAAATCAGTGAATTCCAGCCTGGTTGTGTCAGTACAGACAAGATGGATCAATGGTCTATTGTCACAGAAAAAATGTCTGATGGTATTTGGGCCACAAAAGGGCATCTGAAATAATGCAGCTGCTGGACCAAGAATTAACAATAATCCTACAAACCAAGAGCTAAAGACTAGCAATGAGCAGATCTGATGCGTCATTATAGCTGAGTAGTGAAGAGGGTTGCAGATGGCCATGTATCTATCAATGGACATCACTGCCAGAAGGAAAAACTCTGTGGTTCCTAGGACAAAGTACAGGAAAAACTGCACAAAGCAGCCAAGTAAAGAGATGGTCTTCTGGCCCATAGCTATGTTGGCCAAAGCTCTGGGAATAACAGTAGAGGTGAATCCAATCTCTAAGACTGCAAAGTTTCGGAGGAAAAAATACATTGGGGTGCGGAGATGGCTATCCATGAGTGTGACTACAATAATCATAGTATTTCCCATTAATGTCAACGTATATGCAGTGAACAGCAAAAGAAAAAGCCAAATTTCAAGCTGATGGTTGTCGGTGAAACCCGAAAGGATGAATTCTGTCACCGTGGTGCTATTTGCCATTCTTGTGAGATTCCTAAAAATAAATCCTAAAAATAAATGAAATGAAAATCATTAGTATCACATTTATCAATAGACTCATCTAAGGATTTTTCCCCCTATGCTATTTACCATACTCACAAGATTCCTACAATAAATCCTAACAATCAAAAGAATCATTAGTATCACATTTACTACAGAATCATATAAGGGTTTTTTTCCCCCTTTGATTTTTAACAAATCAGAGTGATCTAAGTTTGTACGCATGTGTGCGTGTGTGTGTAAAACAAACTCAATACATAAACATAACTACTACTTTCTAACTGCTTCATAACAATTCCAAAATTATAATTCATCCATATATAATAAATAATTACTTAGTCTTTAAATCCAGAAGTTGTTATTTCTCTGAATCTCTGTTGCAGATAGTCCTTAAACAGCTCCCACTCTTTAACAAATTTGCTGTTAGTTTGATAATCTAAAATATATGTTATTTTATCCCTTTCCACAATGCCTGTTAATGTACCTATCCATTCTTCTTCTGTGGGAATTTTAGGTGTTTCCCAGTATCTAGCTTGGGGTAATCTGGAGGCTGTCACCATATACTGACAAAGTTTACCAATTTTTCTCTCTGTTTTGTTCTCAAATTCAAAAGTGCTTTGAGAGGGACCAGAAAGAGAAAGGAAAATATGATACGAAATATGAAATATTTATGCTACATATTTCTATATGATTTTCAACTTTCTGCAATTTTTTCACTCAAACCAACATGATCATTTTCTAATATATGTAACAATTAACTTGCTAGCACAGACCAAATTCCACTGTATTTCTTCTTGCTGTTTCTAGCTGAAGCCAGACAGATGCCAGATACTTCATTTGTAAGCTACCAGAACTCAAGATAAGTATGTGTGTATAAAGAACTTTCAAAAATAGAATACTTAAATGAAGACACATTCATCAATCGAAAGATACTTCCAAGCAACTCTTTCCTTCATGTATGTCCTATAAACAGGATTAATGCATTTTTAAAAACATATTTTTGTTTGTTTGTTTCCAGGATGATTATGCCTACAGTGTCATTTCTGCAGAATTAAAAACGATGTTGTACAAATTTCTAAGCCAACAAAGTATCACTGTTTAGAGATAATACGGGAAGCTGATTTATACATGGTCAGGATCTTTGCCTCTCTAGACCACTGTCAAGACCAGCAACTGCCTTCTAGGAACACAGGCAGAGAACGATTCATATCACTTGCTGTTTTATCCTCCCAACTGCAGTTGCCAGATATTGAACTTAAAAATTTTTGTTTACAAAGCATTTGTTCTTCTTAGGCACAATGAAGACTATCTACTCCTGTTGTCTGAACAAACCAAAAGACTGGTGACAGATTCCTATAATTGCTACTTGGTTACATCTGCATAATTCAGTAAAGTCTCCTGTCCTGCTTACCCAGTTCACCTTAAGACCCATATGCTTGATCAGGCAAAAGGATCCATTCAGTTTCTAAGTGAGGCACAAAAAAGACCATGTTTTCATCCCACCATCTAGTGAAAAGCCTCCTTGCTTGCCTTATACTCTATTTGGATGCTGAGCAGACCTCCTTTGTTTGATCCAACAGCTGGATCTTAAGGTGCACTCATGTAGGCTTCCAGGAAGACTATGTAGTTTTACTGAATACAGACCAGTAAAGCATCCATAATTCTAGATTACTTTTCTGTAACCATATTACTGAATATCAGTCTGGATATTTGCTTTCCGAGAGCTGCTTTCAGATACTGCTCCTTCCTGTATCTGTAAGGCCTTCCAGAAGATGTTTTACATCCTTACCTCACAACCTCTGTCTCCACATCCCTTGCACCAGGTACTGAATGAGAAACTACCTCTGATGAATTATGATGCATCTTCATGTTTTAAGCGTCTAGTGCATATGGCATTGGCTCTTGGTTGATTAAGTTCCACAAGGGACATTGTATATCACTTGGGGATCTGGTACATTGAGAAGCAAAGTACATATGTAGAGTCCTGCACTTGGGCAGAAAAAATGAAAGTCACAAGTATAGGATGGGGAACGTGTGGCTGGATAGCAGTACGTGTGAAAAGCATATAGGAGTCTTGGTAGATCACAGGCTGAACATGAGTCAGCAGTGTGACATGGCAGCCAAGAAAGCCAATGCGATTCTTGGTTGTATCAATAGGAGTATGGTGTCTAGATCGAGGGAGGTAATGGTACCACACTATTCTGCCTTGGTTAGGCCTCATTTGGAATACTGTGTCCAGTTCTGGGCACTTCAATTCAAAAAGGATGTCGACAAGCTGGAACATGTCTAGAGAAAGGCAACCAAAATAGTGAAGGGTCTGGAAGCCATGCCCTATGAAGAACGGTTTAGAGAGCTGGGTATGTTCAGTCTGCATAAGAGAAGGTTAAGAGGGGACATGATAGCCATGTTTAAATGTTTGAAGGGATGTCATGTTGAGGAGGGAACAGGCTTGTTCTCTACCGCTCCAGAGACTAGGACAAGGAGCAATGGATTCAAGCTGCAGGAAAGGAGATTCTACCTGAACCTCAGGAAAAACTTCCCAATGGTCAGAGCTGTCTGGTAGTGGAATATGCTGCCTCAGAGTGTCGCTGAATCTCCTTCTTTGGAGGTTTTTAAGCAAAGGCTGGATGACCATCTGTTGGCAATGCTTTGATGGGTATTCCTGCATAGCAGGGGGTTGGACTCGATTGCCCCTAGGGTCTCTTCCAACTCTATGATTCTATGATTCTATATGAAATGGAAGAGGCTCAGTCCACCACAAGCTTTTCTATAAAATTCATAATTGGTAATTGTGGTTTCTAGATGGCTGGTTTCCATTCTGGAATCAAATACAGTTGAAACAGTAGCAAGTTTTTTTTTCCAAGAGAACTCACATCCTGTTGTGAATTCGTGTCACTGTAAACTGACTGATGGTAGTGTAAAGTTGAACTGCCATATTGCACAATGCTCATATTCTCAGAAGCATTGAGGAGACTTAGCTACACCACTAGGACCATTGTACAGGCAGAGTCAGCAGCGTGGCCTGTGTGCAACAGTCCTAACACAGAAGTGTCCACAGTGCACATTGTCAGAGTTCACTAAAATGGTTTATATCAGATAAATGACTTAGCTAACTCATCATAAAGTTGTGCATCATAGCCTCTGCTGTAGAGTCTCAACCTAATTTTTGAAAAAATGAAAATTAAAAAAAAATTGTTTGGGCACTTTTTTTACCCTCAGAGATGGGGTATCCAAGTACTACAATTTACTGGGACTGAAGCCAGGGTTTTTATACCCTATTTCCTGCCTGAAGGAGGGTAAGAGGACAAAGCAGTAATTGCTTTCCCACTGGGTTGCCAAAGGAGTTTGGAAATGACTGATTGTTGCATAATGCTCATATGTCACCCTAGGTGACAAAACACTGATGGGAGTCTTGACAATCTCTTAATGTTTTGCTCAGTTCGTGTGAATAAGGAAGGTCTCTATAGAATATGCTCACAGTAAGGGTCCCTGATTGTTTCACCTGGGCACTTTCATGTGCTATTGTTTTTGCAAATGCTTGTAGTTTGCAGTTTTTGAAAGGATTGTCACCATTAGCATTAGGTTTTCCCTCCTAATCCTCTCTGAATTTATGATCTGGTCATGACTGAGGTCATCTTGACCTGGCATATGCTTCCAGCCAGCACACTTTCAAGCATAAAATATATACAATTATGAAAATTGCATATATGGGGGTGTATGGTGTGGTAACAGGGCTGTGTGCAAATACCCACCTCATCCATACTCTTCCAGCCAATGGCCATATTGATCAACATTTTGGGAATAAAAGCTGTAGAATACCCAACATCCACTGCAGCAGCATGCTGGAGGAAGAAATACATTGGCGAGTGGAGCTGCAGATTTACTAGTGTGACTGTAACAAGCAATATATTTCCCATCATGGTCAGTAAGTATATAAAAAGCAGTAAGAAAAAAGAGGAAGACTTCAAGTGGATGGTTGTCAGTAAAACCTAAGAGGATGAAGTTCCTCACTGTGGTGTTATTCACCATATGGGCACATCTGAAACAGTAAAAAGAGGAGAAAATCATTATGAGGTTTATATTTTCATGACCTTTATACTATTAATAGTGCATTGTTCAATTGAGATTCTTCCTAAATTTGCTCTGACCTTCACTTTAAAGTAAAGTGCTCTGGGATGCATGTGTGTGCCTTCAGGTCACCATTGCACCTATGGTGACCCCATGAATTTTAGAGGCTTTTCTTAAGCAAGAAATACTCAGAGGTGATCTTGCCAGTGCTTTCCTCTGAAATATAGCCTACATCATCTGGTATTCCTTGGTGGACTGTCATGTAGCTACTAACCAGGCCTGACTATGTTTAGCTTCCAGAGACTAGAAAATGAACCTATGAATTCATACTATAAGAAAAAAGATTACACCTGAATTATCAGAATAACTCCTTCAGCATACAAATGGTTCAGCAGTAGAATAGACTTCCTTGAATGGTGATGAACTCTTCTTTGGAGGTCTTTAAACAGAGGTTGTACTTGAAAGCATGTGCATACTAAACTAAGGTGGCATAAGGAGGGGAGATTTCATAATCAATCGTGATGAATGGGTATGTTCTTGCAACATAACACAGGGTATGTAGAACCCAATAGCAATGTGAAGACTATTATTTATTTCTCCTTTGCTGAGAATGCATGTTGAGACACCCAGTGAAAATTTCCAAGTGCAGTAAAGTTTTCCATCCCCAAATCCAAGAGTGAAGCAAAGAACACTTCTTTAGGGTGCATGCTTTCATGCCATACATCCTCATTTTGTGACATGATTGGCAATGAAATTTATTTAAATGGCACTAAATATAAATCATTTCTGCCTGGGAAGCCATGCTGGCAAAGTGGACTTCTGAGTCTCCCAACTTTTAGGGTATTTCTCTTCCATTTCTCTACCATCGCTACAACAAACCTCTGCACAAAATTATTCCATTCCCACCTTCTTAAGAAAATCATGCACATGTAGAGATATGAAATAAAGTTTAGAATGGCAGGTTAAAAGTTTTAAACTTTTCATATGGCTCTAATCTGGGACCTCTAGGGATATTGATGCTTTGGTTATTAAGATACACAAGGGGCATTGCTCAACTTTCCTCAGGAAGTGTTCCCTGAATGAAAATAGCTCAGGCAACCAAAAAATTATCTCACAAGGCTGTAGATTTACTGTAACTCTAGTTTTGCACTTTCTTTCTTCACTTTAATCATGAGTCATTCCATCTGTTTAGTATTTTCTACTAGCAGAATGGAGCCACCCTCATTTCTTAAACTGCTGGTGTTCCTTACTCCAGTTTTCATACCTCCTTCATTGCATCCTGTTCTCTGTATGATATCTACTGCGTATAAATTGTACAGATAAGGTAAGAAAATGCACCGTTGTCTGACAATTAGAAACCATTCTACTCCAGATCATGAATGGGGAAAAATATAGTAAAGTTCTGTTGAAGTGGAACTCTGCCCCATCTCCCCACCTGCAAGATTCTTCCACCCATCTATGGACATTTTGTGGTCAATGGAGAATGGAAGTGGGGTTAAAACATCTGGCTATGTCTTTCTCAGACACACAATGATGATTTCACCCTCTGAGGTCTCTGGAGGACTCTTGGGATGTCCTGAAGGATAACTTTCTCATTCATTCTTCAACTATAGGTGCATAGTCAGAAACTTCTGCCATGTCCTCCATTCTCTGGTCACTAAATTACTATGGATGTGGGTTCCCAAGGGAGGAAGGTAAGTCTTGAGAGAAATGGAGGTCGCTTTGCAAGGTAAGTAGTGTATTCCTTCTCCACAAGAACCACAAACACATATGCATAGGTAGAAATTGGACTTATTCTTGTGTTATCTCAAAAGGTGGGTGACTCAGAGGTCCATCCACTCTGCCAATTGCTCCATGAGAATCTGGGGAATATTAGCTCAAAGCAAAGCCTGTGAGAGGAGGGTAACCTAGCAGGATGCTTCCACCTGTGTATACCAGTACTAGTGCAGGACTGCCAGTTAGAGATTCAGAAATGTGTTTTCAATAATGTTTTATTTGGGGAAACACCAGCCACACACAGTACGCAATCAGTTTCACAATCACACAAGGTTAACTGAAGGATAAAGGGAGTGAACAAAAATGGATAGCAAGGAGCTTAGGGCAATATGGTGATAATTGTCTGTTCAGATTTAAAGAGACAAGGTGATATGGCTCAGACCAAGGGCTCTAGAATTGTACAAAATGGGAATCAGAACACTCAAGTGACGACCTGTATTAACCAGCTTCAGCAGCTTCTGTGGAAGTGTGCTGTTTTTATTCAGGTTAATCAATTGGATAAACTGCTGTGAATTTCAGAGTGCGTTCTTGGACTGGGTGTTATCTAGTACATGACAGAAAGAATCTGTTGTTCTTTTATCTTTTCCATGTAACTTTTCATTGCATTGCTTCTCCAGTTGTTTTATTTTGTCATGATCAGATAACATGTTCTACGTTGGTCATATAGTAACATTTCTACCTTGCTTTTAATTTCCCTTTAATTTCTCAAATCTTATTGTAGAGGTATCTTGTTTTTCCTATTTTGGGCGCTGAATGCAACCAGACAGGAATTTTGTGTGCACACACAGGCACACGCACACACACATACACTTTTTGCAAAAAAATGTCCAGTTTTATGAATGCTCCTTTCAGCAAAACCAAATGGCCAGAGATCAATGAGATGGACACGTTTAGTTTAAATCATGTATTTATAGGATTTTCAGCATTACATGAACTGAGAGAAAATGTGCACTGCTTAACATCCAGAGAAGAAAGTCTTCGTGACCATTCTAACATAAGAATCATCTTTCCAATACAGAGAATGATACTCTCAGATTTACTAAGTTGTTTCTACTGCCTTATGCTATGGCCTTGACTTTAGAGACAGTTCTTTGCTGTTAGCAGTTTGCCAGAAGCTAGTGAGATAGATTGCCTGCAAAACAAAATGTGTTACAAGATTTTTAATCACAGGATCTTTTGTTCAGAATTGCTTAAGTACTGAGATTTTTGTTAAAAAAAATGCTTGAAAATATTTCTTTGCCTGACAGGACTTGTTTACTCCTTAAACAGTATATGGATGGTTTCAGTTAATAAGAACAACTACCACCTGATGAATATCTAAATCATTCGTTTTATACAGAGACATAACAGGATCCTTTCTTGGACCCCAGTTCAGTTCTTCAGATGCCATGGGACTCCGTGATAGCTTGTGTTAGAAAGTTCTTTTTCTCTTTTGGTCTAAAAGGGACTATGAGGATACTTTTCCATATATGAGCTGGTGACGTTAGCGCTTAAGATGGCTAATCATAAAGCCTTCCTGGAACACTATCACACATCTTTCTGAGACAAGGGTGTCTCCTTCATGGATAAAACAGACATTGTTCTTTCCCCCGCCCTTGAAGAGTCTACTAATATTATCAGAAAACAAATGTCCACAGCCAAGCACATAGCAGAATGTGCTTACAGAGCACTCACAGAATTTCTAGCTCCCTGTAGGCATTCATGTTTTTTTCTCCATGTCGTTGGATCATGAAAGCCAACTCACGGTGGAAAAGAAGACATTTGATAGTCTCATACAATTCAATGTTAAAACAGATGGAAGTATTGTTATTCTGCAAGAAGGTATTACAGCTGCATCTTTGAATACTGCTTCATTGACTTTATGCCTATATAAATGAAACGTTGATAAGTAATATTAGCTATTTTTACCCACACTGTAACATAAAAGTATTAATCTTAAAGTTCATTTTCATTGCTAGAATCTTGAGTTATTTAGAGTTCTTGAAAAACACAACACTGTGCCTAAATAGATCATCCAAGGCATCTTGAACCTGCTTGTTCCTCAAGCAGTAAATGAACGGAATCAAAAGAGGAGCCACAGTGGTGTTAAGAAAAGCCACCACCTTACTAAAGTTGAAGTCTGTGGTGCCCTTAGGTATTATGTAAATGAAAATGCAACTGCTGTAAATGATGGCAACCACAGTGATGTGAGAAGCACAAGTAGAGAAGGCCTTTTTCCTCCCTGTAGTTGATGGGATGCGCATGATGGTGGAAACAATTTTGATGTAGGACCCTACATTTATGGTTAAGGTTCCAAGGAGAGTCAATGTAGCTGTGAAGAAATCCACAAGTTCTAGCATGCTTGTGTCAGCACAGACTAGTTTGAGCAATGGTCCACTATCACAGTAGAAATGGTTGAGAGTATTTGGACCACAGAATGGCATCTGAAGGAAAACAGCTGCTGGACCCATTATCAGTAACACTCCTGATACCCAAGAAAAAAGCACCAGCATTGAGCAGTTTTCATTATGACTGAGTAATGAAGAGGGTTGCATATAGCCACATACCTGTCAATGGCCATTACTGCAAGCAGAAAAAAAACTATGGTGCCAAGAACAAAGCACAGAAAGCTTTGTGTGAAACAACCAGGTATTTCTTATTTGTGGCCATATTGATCAATGTTTTGGTAAAGAGGGTAGTAGCATACCCAATCTCCACATAAGCAAGATGCCAGAGGAAGAAATACATTGGAGAGTGGAGCTGCAGATTTACTAGTGTGACTATAACAATCAATACATTTCCCATTATGGTGAAGAAGTAAATCACAAAGATCAGAAAAAACAGTGAGATTTCAAGTTGACGGTTGTCAGTAAAACCCAGGAAGATGAATACCCTCACTGTGTTGTTATTCACCATTTGGCACATCTGTAAAAGTAAAAAGAAGAGAAAATTATCACCAGGATTGTATTTTCATGAGCCTTATCCTATTAAGAATAAATTGTTCAACTTCAGATTCTCCCAAGATTTGCTCCTAACTTCATTTTATAGGATATTTCACTGTCTGCTCTGGGATGTGTGTATGTGCCTTCAAGTCAGCTTTGGAGCTATGGTGACCCCATCAATTTTAGATGGTTTTCTTAAGCAAGGAATATTCAGAGGTGATTTTGGCAGTTCTTTCCTCTAAAATGTAGTCTATGGCATCTGGTATTCCTTGATAGACTCTTGTACAGCTACTAACTGGATTTGAATTTGCTTAGCTTCCAGAGACTAGAAAATAAACCAATGGGTTAATACTATAAGAAAAAAGATTACACTTTGAGATTAGGAAGAACCTTTTTAATTTACAAACTGTTCAATAATAGGATAGACTTCCTTGAAAGGTGATGAACACTTCTTTGTGTTACCCTGACTTCTGGGTGCCCCATGGGGGACACCTTGATCTGCTCCAAGTTATAAAGGTTGGGAAAATTAGCGGAGAACTGGCATTAGCAAAACGAGGGGCAGGGTAACCCAGCAGGATCGTTTATCCAACTTTACAGGGTCAGGCCAAGCAAAAGCTAGACAATGATTAAAAGGTAAGCTAAAAATGTGTTTTTGTTGGGGGAAATTCAATCATGCATACACTCACAATATACACAATCAAGCATTCACACAAGAGCTAAATGAAAGAGAAAGGGAGGAAAAATTATAGAGAGGCTGAGGGGTTTGGGAGGATTTATAATTACCAGTCCAGAAGAGTAGTGAAGAGCAGAAATGTATTTTGGCTTAGGTATGACCTAAGGTCAGTTTTCATTCAGGAGTCAGAAGGAAAGAGTGACAGATGGACCTTCAAGTGACTGCACTGGGCATCCTGAAATCAATGGTGTTGGTAACCTTAAAATAGCCTCTGGCAGTGAAGGTTCCAGATGCAAGACAAAGGGAACCTGTTGTGGACAATGGGTCTGGAATGGACTGATTGGTTTCAATGTCTTGGTTGAGAGGGGGTTTCTGGGCTGTCTGCAGTAGGATATGCACACAGTAGGGATCTTGGGCACCTTATTATTGTCTGATGTTGGCAGTTGGTAGGATTAGCTCAGAACCATTAAGTTAAGATTTCTTTGCTAATTTCAGAGAACTTTTGACCTGGCCATGCTGGGGTCGTCTCTGACCTACTTCCAGCCAGTGTTCCTTTGTTCCACATGGCCTTCCCAGCCATAAGTATAATTTATATTTTATGTCAACACATCTGCCAATTAATATATTTTGCCAATTAGACCATATCAAAATGTGGGGGTGTATGGCCTGGCAACATTTGGAGGTCTTTAAAAAGATGTTGGCCTAGAAAACACATTCACAAATAAATGAAAGAAGGTGGCATTTGGAGGGGAGAGTTAATCATTAATCATGATGAATGGGTATCTTCTTGCTACATACCATAGTGTATGTAGAACTCCATAGCAATGTTAAGACTCTTCATTATTTATTTCAACTTTGATAGAATGCATGTTGAGACACCCCTCCAAAAACTTCCAGGTGCATTAAAGATTTCCATGCTCAAGTCTAGGAGTGAAAGAAAGAATACTTCTTTGGGGTGCATATTACCATGCTGTACATCACACTCCATGATATAATTGTCAATGAACATTATTTAAGTGCCAGTAAATATAAATCATACATTTCTGCCTGGAAAGCCATTCTGGCAAAGAGGACTGGCTGGACATGTGCAAAAATAGGTCACTAGGGACCTCAAGGCATTGCCAGGTCATAAAACACTCGCACAATCACACAAGGCAAAGTGAAGGATACAGTAGGAAAAGATGGATAGCAAAGAGTTTAAGGCAATGTAGATGATAATTATCTATTCAGAAGAAAAGAGACAAGAGAAGAAAAGAGACAAGATGATGTGGCTCAGACTTAGAGTCCAAGGGTAATACTAAGTGAGAATCAGAACAGCAGAGTGATGGTCTGTATGTAAAAGTTGTCTGGCTCAGATCCAGAGCTGAAATACTCTTTTTCTGCCCTGAAAGCAAAGGTGCTAATGAGTGTCCAGCCAAACAAACAATGGGGCCTGGAATGGACTAATGGTCTTAACATTAGGTGACAAAGAGCTGATTTGAATCATGATAGCTCCTTAATGGCTTGGCAGGTGAGGAAAAAAGGAGAAATTCAGGGGGAAAGGGAGAAGGGTTGAGAACAGTTGCTCTGTGGAGACAGTTTCGGGTGCTATTGTTTCGGAAGGTCACATTGTTGAAGGGGTGTTCGTAAGCTCATTAACACCAAAGTACCCTGGTAAAAGGCGAAAGATTTATATGATCTGAAGAGAAACCAGAGTATTAGTGAAGTGGAAACAGAAGGTGTACCTTCATCTTTGGAGGAAGGAAATATTACATTGTTAAGGAAGGAAGGGAAAAATAATTTAGAAATTAAAAATTATAGACCAATATCCCTGATAAATGTGGACTATAAGATATTCCCATCAATATTAGAAGAAAGAATTTAAAAAAACCTCTAGGAACAGATGTACTATGATCAAAACGGCTTCTTACCCAAAGGACTATAGAAAACAATACTAGATCAATAATTGATATTATAGAATACTTTCACAAGCACAATGAAAAGAAATTAGCATTGATATTTTTGGAAGCCGAAAAGACATTTGATAATGTCAGTTAGTCCTTTATGGAAGAAGTATTAAAAACAATGAATTTGGGTGACAGATATATTAATTAGATCCAATCTATGTATAAAGAACAACAAGTCCAAATAATAATTAGTGGTGAGCTAACAGAAAGTATATTAATGCAAAAAGGAACTAGACAAGGGTGTCCCCATCACCGTTATTATTTATATTAACCTTGGAAATCTTACATTTAAGAATTCGTCAGGAGAAGGAAATTAATGGAATTCAGTTTAGAAATCAAACCTACAAACTTAGAGCATTTGCTGATGATTTAGTGATAACATTAGAAGATCCTTGGAATAGTATAAATAAGTTATTGGAAATCTTAGATGCATTTGGTGAATTCTCAGGATATAAAATAAATAGAGAAAAACTAATATAATTACTAAGAATATGACAAAGAAGGAGTAACAAGAATTGAGTGAAAGAATTATCTTTGTGGTAGTGAAGAAAGTGAAATATTTGGGTAAAGTTATTACAAAGAACAATTCCAATTTATTTGATAATAACTATAAAAAAATTGGAGGGAAATTAAAGGGGAATTGGAAAGATGGAAAAAAATTGGAATTGACATTGTTAGGACAGACAGCAGCTATTAAAATGAATGTTCTACCCAAGATGAATTTTCTTTTTCAGAGTGTTCCCGTTTTAACAAATGATGTTCCTTTTAAACAATGGAATAAAGATCTAACGAAATATATATGGAAATGAAGGAAATCTAGAACAAAGCAAAACGTTTTAATAGATATAAAGAGACAGCAGGATTGGGACTCTCAAATCTAAAGTTTCATTATTATGCTAATTGTTTGGAATGGGTAATAGAACGGATTATGCTGAGATATCCAAGATTGTTGCAGTAAGAAGAGGAAGTTAAATATTTTGGCTGGCATGTATACAATTGGTAAGACAAGGTCAAAGTAGATAGAGTATTTAAAAATCATTTTATAAGAAGCCCTATTAAGAGTCTGGTTAAAATATAAGAGGAGATTCTACTTAAGAATTCCCTTAAGGGTACCAGTATACAAAGCTTTTTACAAGAGAGAAGTACGTAGAAAAGATAGATGGATTACATATAAAGATATATTGAATTGTCAAGAAGGAACCACACAATTTAAATTGATAGAGGAACTCAAGGAATGAAGAATTACTATTCATTGGTTATTACTAAAGTAACTATTCAAAAAGTATAAAATGGACAAAAAGATAGATGGTTCTGAAATTGAAAAAAGGGAATTCGATAAGCTACTTAAAACAGATGTAGATATAAAGTGGGGAAAACATATAAGATCTTAATTGATCTGGAAATGGAACAGGATATAGTTAAAGCATGGTAAAATGGGCACAGAATATTGGTCACCAATTCCATTAAAACAATGGGAGAAAGCATGGACTCAAACATGGATTCTGATGAAACCAGCTAGTTTAAGGGAGAATTATTATAAGATGGAGAAGTATTATAAATTGATTCATAGATTGTATTCAGCTCCACCTCACTTATCAAAGATGATGGGTGGGGGGAAAAACACCTACTGGAAATATAAAGAAAAGGGAACCTTCTTCCACGTATGGTGGAACTGTGAACAGGCAAAAAAATTCTGGGAGAAGATACATAATATAGTATCTGAAACATTTAAGATTAAATTTCCTCTATCTCCAGAACTGTATTTGCTAAACATGATAGATTCCTTGACTCAATAGACTCAAACTCAAAAAAGGATATTACTGTGCATGATTACAGCAGCGAGGATAAGTTATACACAAATGTGGAAGCAGCCTTGGATTCCCAAAATAGAGGACTGGGTAATCAAATTGTATGAAATGGTGGAACTAGACAAAATATTGATTTCTATGATGCATAGGCCTGTGAATCAATTTAAAAATGCATGGAATATGGTATCTCCACTATGGAAATCTTACTGGGGTAAAAAGGCAACTTTATATATGGAAAATTTTTACTAATTAGAAAGTTGTGGTTAGTAGAGGGAATTATGGATTTTTTTTTAAAAAAAAAAACTCTTTTAAGCATGACAGAATAAGTTAACATATGGGTAATATTTGGATGATAAGTATTATGATTAAGATATATGTATTAATATATGAAAATGTATATAATTGATAGCCCTGAAGAATGATAATCAGGATAGGAAAATAATGGGCATACAAGTATAAAATATTAGTTTTATTAAAAAGGTAATGACTAGATAGATAATCACTCACTTCTTGAGGTGGAGGGTGGGGTGGGAAGGAAACGGGAGGGTGGAGGAGAAATAGGGAAAGGATTTAGATGACTGGATGGGACATAAAACTACACAATATTATTTGTGGTGATATAATAGAGTGTAGAATGATAGTTAAGTGAACTATATAAAAGTTAAAATGTAGTAGAGAGATATGTTATGTTGTTTGAGATATATGTCTATTGATGCTATGTAATAGTTTTCTATATGGATTTTCTCTCTTCTGTACCTTCACAATTTTTTAAGTAATACACACACACACACACACACACACACACGCTATCTATTTATTTCAAATGCCCTTTATCAGCAGTTCCCATTCCATTTTCTAAAAATGCAGGTTCTTCATCAAAAGGCTCTTCTTTTAGAAAGCTTAATTCCCTTTGGAGAAATGGCATACAACAACATGGTCCATTAAAGCACAGGACATATCCCATTTCAAATTCTATATGGATAAATATTAATTCACTTACTACCCCTTGAGGTCACCCAAGCTGATCCACAACCCCTAGCAGATTGAGCAATTAAAGCAGCTTGGCCAAACATTTTATCTGCCCCAGACTATACTAAGGAGACATACAAAAAACATGTTGCCACTGTCTGGCCCCCTGTAGACTTGCATAATTTTTCTCTATGAAGTTAGTTCAAAAAAGTCAACTCAAGGTAGAGAACATGAAGAGGGTAACCTAACAGGATCTTTCCACCTGTGTATACCCGTTCTAGTGCAGGAATGTCGGTTGGAGATTAAGATATGTGTTTTTAAAAATGTTTTATTTGGGGGATATACTAGAGACACACACAGTACTCAATCAGTCTCAGGATCACACAAAGCTAACTGAAGGATAAAAGGAGGGAAAAAATGGATAGCAAGGAGTTTAGGGCAATGCTAATTATCTATTCAGAAGAAAAGAGACAAGGTGATGTGGGTCAGACTAAGAGTTGTAGGGTGGTACCAAATGGAAATCAGAAGAACAGAGTGACAACCTGTACTAAACAGCTTTGCCAACTTCTGTGGAAGCATCCTGTTGTTATTCATTTTAATCTAATGTATAAACTCCTGTGAATTTCAGAGTGTGTTCGTGAACTGTGAGTTACCTGGTACATGACAGAACGAATATGTTGTTCTTTCACCTCTTCTATATAACTCTTCAGTGCATTGCTACTCTTGTTGTTTTATTTTGTCCTGATCATATATGTTCTCCTATGGTCATATAGAGTCATCTCTTCCCTTGATTTCAATTTCCCTTTAATTTCTCTGGTCTTATAATAGAAGTATCTTGTTCTTCCTTTTTGGGCCCTGAATCCAGGTAGAAAGGAATTTTGTGTGCACACACGCGCACAGACAGAAATGTTGCAGGAGCCCAGAGAACACAGAGGAAATTTTCAGTGGAGGCAGGGCCCAGTTTCTATACTCTGCTTCCAGGAGGAAGGTTCCCTCGGTTCAGCGCTTGCCGCTTGGGGGCCCCTAGCGCAGGCTCCCCCCCTTCCAGCAAAAGGAGGCAGCCGGTGGGCCCAACGTGGGGCTCATGCGCCAAGCCCCTCCGCCCGGCAAGGCGACTCAAGAGCAGGCAAAACACCACCTCGGTGTCTCAGCGCCTGCAGCGATCCGAGTCACGGCACCATTTATGTTGCAGGAGCCCAGAGAACACAGAGACCACAGAGCAAGAAAAAGAGTAATTTATTACGCGCGGGCTTTTGGCTGGATGTCTCCAAAAGACCAAAAGCCCTGAATTCAAGTTGCACAGCTCTTTTATAGACAAAGTTCATAAACACACAGAGGCACACACACAGAGAGAGAGAGACATAAACACTTTTTGCAAAAAAAGGTCCAGTTTTGTGAACACAGTTTTCAGCTGAGCCAAATGGGAAGAGATTGTTGAAATGGGCAAGTTTAATTTGAAACACCAGATACTTACAGAATTTTCAGTGTTAACAGAACAGAGAGAAAATACACCCTGCTTAACATCCAGAGAAGAGAGTCTTCATGACTGTTCTCGCAGAAGAATCATCTCACCTATAGAGAAAGATATTCTCAGAGTTACCAAATTCTTTCTACTGCCTTATCTTATGGCCTTGACTTTAGAGACAGTTCTTTGCCATTAGCGGTTTGCAAGAAACTGGTGAGACAGAATGGGTGAAAATTAAAATGTATTAGAAGATTTTTAACCACAGGACATCTTGTTCAGAATTGCTTAGGAACTCAAAAGTATATATATATATATATATATATATATATACATACATACATATACACACACATATACATATATGTATGGAAATATTCTTCTTCCAGACATAACTTTTGAACAGTATATGGATGGTTTCACTCAGTGGGAACAGCTACCACCTGATGAACATCTAAATAATTCATTTTATACAAAGGCATAATGGGAACCAGTAGAAAAAAGACATTTCTATTACAAAATTTCATGGACCGCAATTCAGTTCCTCAGATGCCCTGGAACTCCACAAAAGCTTATTTCTTTTTTTCTCTTGGTCTCAAAGGTACTTCAAGATACTTTTCAGTAATACAAGCTGGTGACGTTAGCTTGAAAGATGGCTAATTATAAAGCCTTCAAGGAACACCATCAGACATTTTTGTGAGACTCGGTTGTCACCTTTAGGAATGCAAGAGGCATTGTACTCTCCCCTCACCCCAAGACACTAGTAATATTCTCAGGAAGCAAATTTCCACACCCAGGCATGTAGTGGAATGTGCCTCTAGAGCACTCACAGAAGCTATGCCCCCCTGTACACATGCAAGATCTTTCCCTATGGAGTAAGTTCATGAAAGTCAACTCAAGGTGGAGGATACAGCATTTGATAGCTTGATACTATTCAATGTCAAAACAGATGAAAAGTATCTCTATACCACAGCAAGGTATCACAGGCTGTGTCTTTCAATGCTGCTTCATTGACTTTCCACTCAAGAACATGCAACATTCATAAATGTTATTACCTATTTTTACCCACACTGTAACATTAAGGCATTAATGTTAAAGTTCATTTTCACTGCTAGAATCTTAAGTTACTTGGAGTTTTTGAAAAACACAACACTCTGCCTAAATAGATCACCCAAGGCATCTTTAACCTGTTTGTTCCTCAAGCAGTAAATGAACGGAATCAAAAGAGGAGCCACAGCGGTGTTTAGAAAAGCCACCACCTTACTAAAGTTGAAGTCAGTGGTTCTTATAGGTTTTATGTACATGAAAATGCAACTGCCATAAGTGATGGCGGCCACGGTGATGTGAGAAGCACAAGTAGAGAAGGCCTTCTTCCTCCCTGTAGTTGATGGGATGTGCATGATGGTGGAAATAATTTTGACGTAGGACCCTACATTTATGGCTAAGGTTCCAAGGAGAGACATTGTAGCTGTGACGAAATCCACAAGTTCTAACATGCTTGTGTCAGCACAGGCTAGTTTGAGCAGAGGTCCACTGTCACAGAAGAAATGGTTGAGAGTATTTGGACCACAGAATGGCATCTGAAACAAAACAACTGCTGGACCGGTAATTAGTAAGACTCCTACAGCCCAAGAGAAAAGCACCAGCAATGAGCAGTTTTCCTTTTTCATTATGACTGAGTAATGAAGAGGGTTGCAGATGGCCACATACCGGTCAATGGCCATGTCTGCAAGCAGAAAAAACCCTACGGTGCCAAGGACAAAGTACAGAAAGCTTTGTGTGAAACAACCAGGTAAAGAAATACTCTTACAGCCAATGGCCATATTGATCAATGTTTTGGGAATGACAGTAGTAGTATATCCAACCTCCATAAAAGCCATATGCCGGAGGAAGAAATACATTGGAGAGTGGAGCTGTGGATTTACTAGTGTGACTATAACAATCAATACATTTCCCATGATGGTCAAAAAGTAAATCGCAAACAGCATAAAAAAGAAAAAGATTTGAAGTTGACGGTTGTCAATAAATCCCAAAAGGATGAAGCTCCTCACAGTGGTGTTATTCACCATATGGTCACATCTGTCAAAGTAAAAAGGAGAGAAAATCATCATGAGGATTGCATTTTCATGAACCTCATACTATTACCAACACAGTGTTCCACTCAGATTCTTCCTGAATCTGCTCTGACCTTCCTTTTGAAGTAAATTCCAATCTCTACTCTGGGATGCATGTTTGTACCTTCCAGTCATTTTTGCATCTCTGGTCATCCCTTGAATTCTAGAAGTTTTTCTTAGGGAAGGGATACTTAGAGTTCTTTCCTCTAATATATAGCCTACTGCATCTGGTATTCTTTGTTGGATTGCCATCCAACTATTAACCAGGCCTATCTCTGCTTAACTTCCAGAAACTAGGAAATAAACCAATGAATTCTTATTATAAGAAAAAAGATTGCACCTCAACATAAGGAAGAACTGTTTCACTATACAAACTGATCAAAAGTAAAATAGACAGCCTTCAGGGGTGCTGGAATCTTCTTCTCTGGAGGACTTTACATAGAAGTTGAAGGCATATTCCCCCACAAATGAAGGAAGGGGGCATTTGGAGGAGAGATTTCAGAAACAATCAAGATGAATTGGTATGTTCTTGCAACATAACACAAGGCATGTAGAACTCTATAGCAGTGTGAGGACTGGTCAACTCCTGACCACTTTGCTGCTCTGCCAAAGAACCATTAACACCTTCCCCTTTAGGACAGAAGGGGGGTCTTTATAACTGGCTCAGACTCAAGAGTTTTTGCTAGCACTTGGGCATCACACAACACCCTAAACTCTCCATCCCCCATGCTGCCCTCAAACTCTTGTGTGCCTCCATTCTCTTCTCTTCAGCATTGGTAAATATCTCCCACTTCATCCTAGCTCCTCAGTATCCAATTTTCTCTTCTTTTCTTCATTTAGCCTCATATTTCACTTGTTATTTTTTAAATTGTTTTAAATTGTTTCAATAGCTGAAAACAATTCTACTCGTGTTCCAACTGGAAGCTCAGGACACAGGGTCGGATTTGAAGGTTTCATGTAAATAAAAATAAAAATAATAACTTAAAATACTCACCATTTAAAAGCCACATAGAAAAGGGGCTTTCACATAATTTGCCTGATCTCCAAAAGAATTCCTTTCGGACACTGCAAATAAAAACAAAGGTTGTCTTTGCAACTGTAAAGTTCCTGGATCCTCCTGATCTAAGGGGTCAAGTTTAAGGACTTAGCTGTGACAAAGCTGACTGTCTTCTATTCTCCAACTAAACGCGAAGGTTGCAACAGTTCTGCTGCATCAATTCTATTTAGAGATTCCATAACATTCCACATGCTTAACACTTCCTAGGTTCTTTGCTTCATCAGCTCACAACTCCACTATTGATAAGGTTATGGTGGATGGTTCTGCATCCCTCTCACTCTGAGACAACAGAGTGCAACTTCTCCTAGGCAATCATGTGGATAACATGGCCCAAGCTTGGAGCTCTAGGGGTTTTGTTGCTTTGCTTGTTAGGATACACAAGGGGCAGTAGCTGATCTTCCTGCGGGAGTAGTATGCACTGCACAAAAATGACTCAAGCAAAGGTGAAATTACCCCCAAAGGCTGTAGGTTTACTTTAGCTCTGCTTTTGAACTTTCTTCCTTAACTTTAATAATTAGTCACTCCAGTTGTTTACTGTTTCCTTCTAGCAGCATGGAGCCATCTTCATTTCTTAACCTACTGGTATTTCTTTCTCCAATTTTCATATGTCCTTCCTGGAGTCTAATTTTGTTAACTCACTTACCACCCCTTAAGGTCATCCAAATTGACCCACAATCTATAGCACATTGGACAGGT
The DNA here is from genome assembly GCA_948472985.1 of Iguana delicatissima. Taxonomy (NCBI): domain Eukaryota; kingdom Metazoa; phylum Chordata; class Lepidosauria; order Squamata; family Iguanidae; genus Iguana; species Iguana delicatissima. The sequence continues at coordinate 586,123 of CAOKZL010000439.1, forward strand.
AAAGTTGAAGTGGCTTGGCCAGACATTGTATCTGTCTCGGACTATGCTGAGAAGACATACAACAACATGGTGATCACAAACAATGGAAGAACTGGGAGATTAAAATTAGGGAAAAGATACAGTTGTCCATCAAATTCACAAAATGCTTCAGTCTTCTAAGATATATTTAGGACACTTCTGGATCAAAAGACTAGTCAGTGCCATAACTGCTAAACTGGAACTACCCAAGTCTTACAGGCAAATCCATCCTCTGTTTCATTTCATCTTACTCAAATCTGCAGCCAAGACAGATGCAGGGCAATTAACTCCAACAGCACTGACTCCCCTGATCCTGGTGGACCAGAATCAGTACTTTGGGGTCTCTACGAACTTGAATTCAAAGAAGCAGAAAGGGTAGCCCTGTTAGAAATATTTGCCTCCTAGTGATTGGGATTGGACTGATATGGATCGTGTGAGAGCACCACAGCTAATTGAGCAATTCCATACTGCTTCCCCCATAACCCAGGATGAGAGGAAGAAGTTCCTTTAGGAGATCAGAAGGTCAGGTCTCAGGTCTTCCCTGCCATGGTTACATTCATGAAAAAAAAGGGCTCCACAGTTAAGGAACTCATCTGTCAAATGTGTATTCAAATATGTATTCCTTGAAGCTGACTATAACATATGTAATCCTTCCTACATGCTTCTACGTATCCAATACAAGTGCAACATTGGCAAGTATTGCTATGTTGCACCTATAGGAGGGGAATGAAAAGCCTGGAAGTAAGAGTAGGAAACAATTGGTGCAAGGATATAATGAGAAGGGAGTGGTGTGGAGATAACCAGGGAGGATTCGGAGACTGGTCAAGAGTTGTTCAAGGTTAAGCCAGGCTGAAACTGGCAGCAGCCTGGGAAAAAGAAAAGGGAAATGGGCACCGCTGTACTGACCACTAAGAGCTTTGCACATGTGAATTTGTATTGACAAAATATAAAGAGTGTATGATGCCTGTACTAACCGGCTTTGGCAAGTTCTCTGGAAGTTTCTTGCTGTTACTAACGTAAATCCAAGGGATAACTACTGTGAATTTCCGGGGGTGTTCTTGAAGTGTAGTTTATCTTGCACATAATAGAAAGTATCTGTTGTTCTTTCATTTCTTCTGGGTAACTTTTTAGCACATTGCTTCTATCGTGGTTTTGTTTGATCCTGATCATAGAATGTGTTCTCGTTTGGACACGTAGGATCATCTCTACCCTTGGTTTCAATTCCCCTTTAATTCTTCAGATTTTATATTAGAGATGGTTTATTTTTCTTCCTTTTTTGGGCCCTGAATCTAGATAGCAAGGAATTCCATGCACACACACACAGATGCACAGAGAAAGACAGAAACAATTTTGGTAAAAAAAGGTCCAGACCTATAGACCCTGCTTTCAGCCCAGCCAAATGGCAGGAGATCAATGAGACAGACAAGTTTAATTTAAAACATCAGCATATTTATAAAACTTTCAACATCACATGAACAGAGAGAAAATGTGCACAAATGAAAGTTGCTGAACATAGTACTGTCTTTGTGCCCATTCCAGGATAAGCATTATCTTTCCTGTAAAAAATGGAAATTCTCAGAGTTATCAAATTGCTCTTACTGCGTTATCTTATGCTCTTGACTTTAGAGACAGTTCTTTGCAATTAGCAGTTTGCAAGAGGCCAGCGAGATACACTGTGTGCAAATCAAAATATACTTCAAGATTTTTAATCCGCAGGCTGTCTTGTTCAGAATTGCTCAGGAACACAGAAATAAATAAATAAATGCTTGAAAATATATTTCTACCTGACGTTACTTGTTTTGTTCCTTAAAGAGTATATAGATGGCTTCAGTCAACGAGAATAGCTACCTCCTGATCAATGGCTAAATCATTCATTTTATACAGAGATATAAAGGGATCTTGTAGAACAAAAAAGACATTGCTATTATAAACTTTCATGGACACCAGTCCAGTTCTTCAGATGGCACAGGAGTCCGGGTGAACTTATGCTAGAAATGTCTTTTTCTCTGTTGGTCTGATAGGTACTTCAGGATTCCTCTTTCTGCTGCAACAAGCTATCACAGCTGTGTCTTTGAACAATGCTTCATTGCCTTTATGTCAATGAAAATGCAATTTTGATCAGAGATATTAGCAGCCATACCCTCCCACCTCTTGATATGGTTTAATTGGTGAAGTATGATTTAATTGGAAAGATATATTAGTTAGTTTTGATATAAAATGTACCTTGATGTGACTGTAAGGCCAGGCTGCACAAGAGGAAAACATGGGCCAAACACACGCACTGCGAAGGGAGTTCAGAAATCCCCTGAAGACGTAACCCTATCACAGTCAAGAAATCACCAGGTAGCTGCAGAGCTAATAGCCTAAGCTAAGCTGTAATAGCTCAGCTATCAGACAATAGGTATTTATTGTTTCAACCTTCTTCCCGCCAACTTGGAAATTTTCTCCATTGTCTACAAACCTGTCCAACTATAACAGAGCTAGCATGACATCTATTAAGTCTCTATAATACGGAAGTTATACGATCAACTCATTCTGGACCCCATTGTATCTCTGGCAAACTCCCTTGTTTACTCAGCCAGGGAGCCATGTACACCCTTGCACCCTTACACCCAAGCAGAAATTGGGTATAAAAATCTTCAGCTTTGAGCAATCAGATGCTGAATGTTATTCCATCACCCTGAATTCCACTTTTCTTTCCGCCTTTCACTATTATAGTGCTATTATTCCCCTTTCCACATCATGTGGAATTCTGAGGTTTGTAGTTTGCTGAAGCCACAGAACTCTCTGCTTGAAAATGATAAATGGCCCTCCCTAAACTGCAATCCCCAGGATTCCCTATGAAGTTGAAAGTGGAATAATAGCACTATAACCATGCAGTGCAGAAAGGCCCTAAGTCACATTGTTGTTTCTTTGCTGTTCTTCTGGATTGGTAATCGTTGCCCACTCCATTAAGTCTCACTATCAACCTTTCCTCCCTTTCCTTCAGCTATCTCTCATCTCAGGGTGTGACTGTTTGAATCTTGTGTGCATGTGTGATTGAATTCCCCTCAATAAATACATTTTAGTTTACTGTTAAATTTCTGACTTGTTTTCCTGTAAGGATCCTAAGCATTAGTGAAAAGATCTCACTAGGTTAACCCACCTCTTGCAGCCCTCCTTATTAGAACTAATTAATTCCCCCACTTTTGCATGGATATTCAAGTAATGTTGAAGGACCTCAAGGCTCCTTTATCTTTTGGGGGTAACCATATTAGCTATTTTTACTCACAGTGTAACGTTAAGGCACTAACCTTAAAGTTCATTTTTACTGCTAGAACCTTAAGTTATTTGGAGTTTCTAAAAAACACAACACTCTGCCTAAATAGATCACCCAAGGCATCTTGAACCTGTTTGTTCCTCAAGCAGTAAATGAACGGAATCAAAAGAGGAGCCAGAGCAGTGTTTAGAAAAGCCACCACCTTACTAAAATTGAAGTCAGTCGTTCTTTTAGGTTTTATGTACATGAAAATGCAACTGCCATAAGTGATGGCGACCACGGCGATGTGAGAAGCACAAGTAGAGAAGGCCTTCTTCCTCCCTGTAGTTGATGGGATGTGCATGATGGTGGAAATAATTTTGACGTAGGACCCTACATTTATGGCTAAGGTTCCAAGGAGAGACATTGTAGCTGTGACGAAATCCACAAGTTCTAACATGCTTGTGTCAACACAGGCTAGTTTGAGCAGAGGTCCACTGTCACAGAAGAAATGGTTGAGAGTATTTGGACCACAGAATGGCATCTGAAACAAAACAGCTGCTGGACCGGTTATTAGTAAGACTCCTACAGCCCAAGAGAAAAGCACCAGCAATGAGCAGTTTTCCTTTTTCATTATGACTGAGTAATGAAGAGGGTTGCAGATGGCCACATACCGGTCAATGGCCATGTCTGCAAGCAGAAAAAACCCTACAGTGCCAAGGACAAAGTACAGAAAGCTTTGTGTGAAACAACCAGGTAAAGAAATACTCTTACAGCCAATGGCCATATTGATCAATGTTTTGGGAATGACGGCAGTAGTATACCCAATCTCAACAAAAGCCATGTGCCGGAGGAAGAAATACATTGGAGAGTGGAGCTGTGGATTTACTAGTGTGACTATAACAATCAATACATTTCCCATGATGGTCAAAAAGTAAATCACAAACAGCAGAAAAAAGAGCAAGATTTTAAGATGACGGTTGTTGGTAAAACCAAAGAGGATAAAGCTCCTCACTGTATTGTTATTTATCATTTGGGAACATCTGTTAAAGTAAAAAGAAGAGAAAGTCGCAACAGGGATTGTATTTTCATGAGCCTTCTACTGTTAGCAGTACATTGTTCAACTCAGATTCTTCCCAAATTTGCTCTTACCTTCCTTTTGAAGCAAATTTCACTCTCTGCTCTGTGACGCATGTGCGTGCCTTCTAGTCACCTTTGGACCAATGGTGACTCCACAAATTTTACAGCAAGAAATACTCAGAGGTGATTTTGCCAGTTTTTTCATCTGAAATATAGCCTACAGCATCTGGTATTGCTTGGTGGACTCCCATCCAACTGCTAACTACGTGTAATTCTGCTTACTTTCTAGAGATTAGAAAATGAACCAATGGATTCATACTATAAGAAAAAAAAATTACACCTGGACATTAGGAAGTATTCTTCACTATGCAAATTGTTCAGTAGTAGAAGAGATCTCAGTTTAAAGACCTTCTATGAAGATCTTTAAACAGAGGTTGGACTTGAAGGCACATATACACATTAATAAGGTCAGGTGGCATGTGGATGAGAGATTTCAGAATCAATCATGATGAATGGTTATGTTCTTGCAACATGATGCAGAGTATGTTGAACTCTCTAGTAGTGTGAAGATTGCTCATTACTTATTTCAGCTTTGGTGAGGATGGATGTTGAGACACCCCACTGCCAACTTCTGAGTGCAGTAAAGTTTTCTACCCTCCTGGCCAAGAGCAAAACAAAAAGCACTTCTTCAGGGTCCATTTCTCTGCCATTAATACAGCAAACCTTTGCACAAAGGTATTCTGTTCCCACCTTCCTAAGCAAATCACACACACGCACACAGACACAAAATCAGTGAAGAAAGGCAGGTTGAATATTTTAAGCAATGACATAAGCAACCCATTTAGCTTCCAGGAGTCTGGGGTAGAGGCAAAAAAAAATCACTTGTGCCATTGGAACACTTTGGAAAAACTCACAAATCCCTCCTGCCAAATCAACAAAACATTCAATGCTAAAGTCAGCATACCTGAATTGCCTTTGGAAATCAATTAGAAGGTAATGCTGATATTTACCATAGTAAACTAAGTTTTTCCAATGCGTTCCTGCCCACAACTGGACAAAAGATATTTTTAAAGTAACCTCAATGAAGTTGTTGCTATAGTAAACCTTATCTACCCAAAGGAAGCTGTTGATGTACATCTTCTCCTTCACCAAAATTTAAACAGTTTTTGAAAAAGGACTCTTTTGCACTGTCTCTGTTGGTTGCCAAACCTGAACTCTTAGGAAAACAAGTCCATTTAGTGTATTTCAATTGTTATTTTTCAACTGTTTCCAATTGTTTTCAATTGCTGAAATCAATTTTACTTGTGTTCCACCGGGACTCTCATGATACAGCATGAGATATACATATTTCAATTAATAAAATAATAATAATAACATAAGATACTCACCACTTAAAAGCTACATACAAAAGGAGACATTTGCACAATTTACCAGATCTCTTCAAGAACTACCTTCATTCTCTGTGGATAAAAATAAAGTTTGTCTTTGCAATTTTAAGATTCCCAGAACCTCCTGGTTTTAGCAAAGTTTAAGAATCTGACTGCGACAAAGCTGACTTTCTTCTGTTCTCTGGCCAAGGAGAAGGATTGCAAAAGTTCTGATTCCTCAATTTTATTTTAAGATTCCATAACATTCTACATCCTTAATGCTTCCTAGGTGTTTGACTTCATCAGCTCACAACTGAGCTATTGACAATATTATCGTGTATCTTTCTCCATTCTTTTTGACTCAGAAGAAACAGAGCAGCAACTTTTAATAGGCAATCATAGAGATGACATGGCCCTAAGCATTGAACTCTAGGGATATTGATGCTTTGTTTGTTAGGATACACAAGAGGCATTAGCTGGATTTCCTTCAGGAGCAGAAAACTGATTGTGCACTGAGTGAAAATGTCTCAAGCCTACAGCGAATTATCCTACAAGTGTGATAGGTTTACTATAGCTCTTCTTTCACACTTTTTTCCTTAACATTAATAATTAGTCATTCCAATGCATTGCTTTTTTTTTTTACCAATACTGGTAGACAAAGGTATAAAAGATTTTGAAAGGTTACCCCCCTCTTGCAGGCCTTTTCTTTGAGCCTATATTCCCCACCTTCTCATAGAGGCACTGGCATCATGGGTGGTCCCCTGAATCACCCACGTTTGGGGGTAACATATAAGTGGAGTTTCACAAGTAAAACCACTTTATGTGTGTTTGTGCATTCTTGTATGGTAACTGTTGGTCAATGCCTTCAATATGACACTTTTATTCACTTGGATTGCAGAGACAGCCATGTTCGATATTGGACAATAAGGAAGCACACTGGTGGATGCACAAGCAGTTGGTGGCTTTCAGCAAAAGGAAGGAGTAGCATAATTAACATGTAACTATGTGACTGTAGTTTCACACTACTCAAACACAATGTAAGAACTCAGCCACAGTCTTCTGCCAGTTGCCTGAAGACTGTATTTGCAATGAATGAATTGTTGACTTCATATAATATGATGAATTTCTCTTCTCTTCATTTCTTGATTCTAGGCCAAATTCTCTCCAATGTTTAGTGCTATCCTGCTTTCTTCTTTTGCTTTGCAGTTAGCATCAGTAATCAACATGTTCTGTTTTGGTGTGTGAGTTATTTTTTCCTGGCATAAAAAGGTTTTAGGGAGAAGCAAGTTACTTTGAGAAGGAGTGAGGAGATCAAGGAAGGAATGAGCAACCTTTGTGGACCTGAGAGGAGACGTTTAAAGGCTTGAGTTTCCCCTCTCCCTGGGTGCACAACCTTTCAGCCATGATGACGTGCGTCAAGGTCCCACTAGATTTCCTCCCATGAACATGCAAATCCTCACTTAGAGAGGCAAGTGCAAAAGTGGTTATGAGGGCACATTCCTCATTTGTGGGAATTGTACAGCCTTCTAGTTGCTGTGAAATTGCAGTTCCCATTATTCCTTACCATATCTATTGTAGTGAGGCATTTGGAAGCTGCAGTCCAACAATCACCTAAGCGCCACTCAGTTTCTATGTTCACAAGTGTGGGAGGAGTTCCAGATTTGCTAGGATCCAAGGAGGTTTTACTTTATCTTCCATTCCATTTCCGTTAGTGACCAGGTGAGGAGGGGGGACTGGTGGTCTGTATTAGGGTTACAGGCTTCTGAATCTAAGCAATCGTATGTGGAATTGCTTCTTCCATGTTCCTATTACAGTTTTGGTAACAAGGGCCTTAGCTTCTCTGGGGTTTATGGAAGGAAGAGAATAAAAATGATTAGTCTTCCCATTAGGTTTTCTGTTTCCATCCCACCATCGGTAGATGGATGATTCGGGACACAGATTGGGATGAGAACATGTATCTCTGGAGCCACATGAAGCCCTAAGGAATGTTTTTTAATGTTCCTAGGGCAGCCAGGGTCCAAAAAGAGTCTTTCATTGGCCTCAAGTTAACCAAAAAATTAGTAAAAAAGGGAAGTTTTGTTTTTTACACAAAGGGATGATTGTACAGCCTGCATAGTTTCATCGTATACCCGTCCCAATCATAACATCATCAGGGTGATAGATTATGATTCTAATACTCTTTATTTCCAAATTCTGAGATTAAAGTCTACTATTCAAAACATATAATGACATCCACAATTATTTGTTACTGAAACATTTTTTTTTCTTTTAAGGCTTTTAGAAATTCTGTGACACACAAACTGGAGTGAAGATGTAATAAATCTTCTGTTATTATTTTGCCAATACACATGGAAAATGCTTCTGAAATACAAACATTAACAAAACATCTTCCACAGACTTCGATTATTAACTAGGAAAATACAAGAGAAGAGAGGTTGAGAGAAATGAAGAGGTCAGTGAATAGTTGGTTTCTTTCGCCATACTAGCTGGTCCCTGGTGTTCAGCTCAGGCCTGACTAAGATAATGTAGAATTTGGGGAGAATAATGCAGCCCAGCAATCCAGAACTGGAGGCCAAGATGGAGAAGATCTCCACAGCCACCATGTATTTTCCTTTGGTACTCAAGTAGATAGGGATAAAGGACATCCACACACTGCAAAACACCAACACGCTGAAAGTGATTCGCTTGGCTTCATTAAAAGCACCAGGTAATTTCCTGGCAAAGAAAGCAAGGGTAAAGCTGATGAAGGCCAGAAGCCCCATGTAGCAGAGGGCAATGTAGAACATCACATCTGAGCCTTCATTGCATTACACTATGATCTCTTATACCTGGGAATGCATGTCCAATTCAGGGAATGGGGGAGAGATAGACAGCCACACAACACAAATTGCCACCTGAAGAAGAGATGAAAGGCTGATGACTGAGGTTGCCAAATGTTTCTCGACCCACTTCATCACCCAGTTTCCTGGCTTGAGGGCCATAAAGGCTAGAACCACTGTGAGACTTTTAGCCAAGACTGAAGAAACAGCAATAGAGAAAACAATAGCAAAAAGTGTTTGTCGAGAATGCAAATGACCACTCCAGGCTGGCCAATGAACAAAAAAGAGCACAGAAAACAGGTGATGTTCCAGTTATTGGCCTTGATGATGGGAGTATGCCTGTGCTGAATGAAACTCCCCATCACCACAAGTGTAATCAGAGAAAAGAGAAGTATAAAAGAAACCAAAACATTTCCCAAGGGCTCTTCAAATGACAAGTATGTAACAACTTTGGGAATACACTGATGCTTCTTCGTATTTGGGTACTGATCCTCTGGGCATTTCTTGCAGTGTTCTGCATCTGGAAGAAGTAAAGATATTAATTTTTTAAAGCACAGACACACATCCTCTTGACCAAGATAATGAAATTCAGAAAAATCCTAAGGCATGAAATAAGGTGTCAAGCAAACACTTCTTTGACACCTGTGCTTTATGTGCACTTCAGGCTATACAATTGTCAAAATCTAGTGATGGTGTATTTATTGTTCCAAGGTTGGATGTTATGACAGGTTCAGCCTAAGAGATTTATTAGCTACAATTATTTTTTTTTACTTATATTAACATAATGAGGGCTTACAGTCATTTAACTTCTTTTCACATCATTCTACAAGTAAGGTATCCTGGACAAACTTCTACAATATTTTCTTCCCTCTTTCTCTATGGCAGGTATATGATTGCAGCGTTCAGCTCCAAGCTCCCAGAACAAAGGAGCTCTGAGCGACCATGAACTGAGATCATTTTTAAATCAATAATCAATCCATTGACATCAATAATAATCAATAATTGAAATTTAATCAATGATTTCAACCTAATTTAAATAATCCATGTGTGTGTGTGTGTGTGTGTGTATGATTGGTTCTACATGCTGTTTTGACTGGTATTAACATGTCAAATTCATTGCTGTTATCCAGCTCTGGGAACACATGGATGCGAAGAAGACAACCATTTGTCTCTTCCAAGCTGCCCTTACTACTACTGCTTTCAACCTTGGAAATAACTTAGGTATCTTACTCTAATGATGAACTAAATAAGATCCATATAGCCATTTACATAAAGTGAACCATCCCATAGTGAAATGATCAGAACTGCATGCATGCCTGATATTTCACAATTAGCTAAATTCACAGTTATTGATGATCTGAAATTCTCCTTCTGGGAGAGAAATCCTTCCTTCCTTCCTTCCTTCCTTCCTTCCTTCCTTCCTTCCTTCCTTCCTTCCTTCCCTGTAAATACTAGTTTATTTAGTTATAATTTCTACTAATGCCTTATCTTTCCTCCAACGCTCTCCAGGTGGGCACGTATGACTCTTCTCTTTCTGATTTTATCCTCACAACAATCATGTAACTTAAATCAAGCAGGAGAGAAGGAGAGTGTGTGTGAGAGAGAAATAGACAGACAGAGACAGAGAGTACATGGCCCAATTGTTACTCCACTGGCATACCCTATCTTGGGGCCTATAAATTTGATATTAGATATGCCCATCATGCCAGAGAGGTTGCCCAGGTGAGCACGTAGGCAAAGAGGTTGAACGACCAAAATCAGGTCAAGGCCAGGAAGGTCCCCAGTCACATAATCCAAGGAGACCTCAGGCTACACATATCCACATAAACAAAGGGTCCTCAGCCATGAATAGCCAACTTGAGGGATTAGCATGTTTTCTCCAGGTTGAGCAACTTTGACTCTGGAAAATCCTACAAGGTGAGATCCATCTACATAAACCAATACTGCAACCCTACATAAACCAATACTACAACCCAGCATAAACCAATCATGCAAACTACCAAGTTGCCATTGTATGGCATTCCTTCCTTTGTTGTGGCCATTGTTCTTCCCAGGAGAGGGTGTGCCCTCAAGGTACGTTCTGCCGTATAAATAGTCCTAGTTTTTGAGGGTCCCTCCAGAGAACTCCCCGCCACGCTAGCAGACCAGAACTCTGTTAGCTGAGTGATCCCCTCAACCGTCTCTTCGCTAAGCTCCGTTCTTCTCACCACTTCCTGGACTGAAGACTTCTACCTCTACATTCCCTTTGCTATATCCCATGTCCATTTTTTCACCTCTTTTCCTTCTCAATAGGCCTTGTGTGCATGAGTGAGTGCATTAGTGTGTGATAATATATTCATTTAATAAAATTCATTTATTTGGTATATTTGTCTGGCTTTTTGCTTGGCCTGATCCTGTAAAGTTGGGTAAAAAATGCTGCTGAGTTACCCTGCCCCTTGTTTTGCTAATGCTAGTGCTCCACTAATTTCCCTAACCTTTATAACTTAGAGCGAATCAAGATATCCCCCATGGGACCCCCAGAAGTCAGAGTAACACAATGCCACACACTGTTTAGTGGGTTTTGGGGGGCTTGAGCCTGGGGGACTCCCAAGTTCCAGCAAAACATAACAATCCCATTTTTGTTTTATATCACCTAAACATATTCTGAAATCTAAATTAACAATCACCTGATTTATGTTTTAAGAAATCAAATTTGCAGTGATGTCTCCTCTTTCACGACAATTTTTGCAGATTAAATAAACATGCCCGATTAGACCCATAGAACTCTTCTCAGCAAATATTTACCTCATATTTGCTGAAACTTAAAAAACACTTAGAAATATTTAAATGTTAACTACAGCTTTTTACTTTACTTCGCAAGGAAGTTGCCAATACCTCCTTGCAGGGTGGTTTCTTCTCAGTTGTCCAATGTTCCTCCCTGAGCAAATGCTCTCTTATTTGCTATGGAACCACTGGGAAAATCCTTCTGGCCCTGTTGCCCTCCCAGAAGACTTCACTTCCTGGATTTCCACCAATCCAGGTGGAATATCCCTATAACACAGGCAGAGGCAGGAGTTTTTGGTCCATGAAAAACAAGAAGGATTATGCCCATTATCTGCCAAAGCCTTGGTTGCTCTGTTTGCTTAGGTCTTCCCACTGGCTACTTATGTGTACACAGGAAAAAGGTTTGTCCAAAAGATCACCTCCTCAGTTCCTTGGTTCCTTCCTCACCCTGACACTCTGTTTAAATTAAATGTCATCTACATTTTCTCTTGATATCTATTTTAATCAAATAGAATCATAGACTGGGAAGAGACTCCCAGGGCCATCCAATCCAACCCCCTGCTATGCAAAAACACCCATCAAAGCATTCCCAACAGATGGTCATACAGCCTCTGCATAAAAACCTTCAAAAAAGGAGACTCCACCGCACTCCCAGGCAGCATATTCCACTGCCGGACAGCTCTGACCATCAGGAAGTTCTTCCTGAGGTTCAAGTGGAATCTCCTTTCCTGCAGCTTGAATCCATTGCTCCCTCTCCTAGACTCTGCAGCAGTGGAAAACAAGCCCGTTCCCTCCTCAGCATGACATCTCTTCAAATATTTAAACACAGCCATCATGTTCCCTCTTAACCTTCTCTTCTGCAGAATAAATATACCCAGCTCCCTAAGCCATTCCTCATAGGACATGGCTTCCAGACCCTTCACCATTTTGGTCACCCAACTCTGGACATATTCCAGCTTGTCAATATCCTTCTTGAATTGAGGTGCCCAGAACTGGACACAGTATTCCAAATGAGGCCTAACCAATGCAGAATAGAGTGGTACTATTACCTCCCTCGATCTAGACACCATACTCCTATTGATGCAACCAAGAATCACATTGGCATTCTTGGCTGCTGCATCACACTGCTGACTCATGTTCAGCTTGTGATCTACCAAGACTCCTAGATCTCTTTCGCATGTACTGCTATCCAGCCATTCGTCCCCCATCCTATATTTGTGTATTCCATTTTTTCTGCCTAAGTGTAGGACCTTACATTTCTCTCTGTTGAAATTCATTTTATTAGCTTTGGCCCAGCTTTCCAATCTGTCAAGGCTATTTTGAAATTTGATCCCGTCATCTGGCATATTAGCAACCCCTCCCAATTTGGTGTCATCTGCAAATTTGATCAGCATGCCCTCCACTCCTTCATCCAAGTCATTGATGAATACAATTGATACAATTGTCATATCCACATAAATATTCTAGTATAACATCCATTCAATCCCCCCCCCAAAAAAATGAAATCAGAGTATTAATTATTGTTAGTAAACCTTTTCACCTATTGCTCATGGTGGAATCTTACCCAATACCTAAATATAATCATGTCTTCATTTGAATCATTCATTCATATGTTTTAAATTGTTGGATATCTTCAGTGTTATAACTTCCTATACAGCCTAAAAATAATGATCATGTAACAACAGCAACACACCAGAAGAAGTGCAAATTACAATTCAAAGTAAAAAAAATTAACAATAGATATTTTTCTACTCTTTATGTAATAATGTTCAAATCTCCCCTCAGCCATGAAACCACTGGTGACCTTGGGCAAGACACGTTCTCTCAGCCTCAGAGGAAGGCAAAGGCAAACCCTCTATGAATCATAGAATCATAGAAATGTAGAGTTGGAAGAGACCACAAGGGCCATCCAGTCCAACCCCCTGCCATGCAGGAAAACCCTCAAAGCACTCCCGACAAGTGGCCATCCAGCCTCCGCTTAAAAACCTCCAACGAAGGAGACTCCACCACACTCTGTGGCAGCACATTCCACTGCCGGACAGCCCTGACCGTCAGGAAATTCCTCCTGAGGTTCAGGCGGAATCTCCCCTCCTGCAGCTTGCATCCATTGCTCCTTGTCCTGGTCTCAAGAGCAGGAGGAAACAAGCCCACTCCCTCCTCGACATGACATCCCTTCCAATATTTAAACATGGCTATCATGTCCCCTCTCAACCTTCTCTTCTGCAGACTAAACATACCCAGCTCTCTAAGTCTGTCCTCAAAGGGCATGGCTTCCAGGCCCCTCACCATTTTGGTTGCCCTCCTCTGGACCTGCTCCAGCTTATCCATATCCTTCTTGAATTGGGGTGCCCAGAACTGGACACAGTATTCAAGATGAGGTCTAACCAATGCAGAATAAAGTGGTACCAATACCTCCCTCGATCTAGATACCATACTCCTATTGATGCAACCAAGAATTGCGTTGGCCTTCTTGGCTGCCGCATCACACTGCTGACTCATGTTCAGCTTGTGGTCTATGAAGACTCCTAGATCCCTTTCACACGTACTGTTAGCCAGCCACGTGTCCCCCATCCTATATTTCTGCATACCATTTTTTCTGCCTAAGTGTAGGACCTTACATTTCTCTCTGTTGAAATTCATTTTGTTAGCCTTGGCCCAGCTCTCCAATCTGTCCAGGTCCTTTTGAATTTTGATCCTGTCATCAGGCGTATTAGCAACCCCTCCCAAATTGGTGTCATCTGCAAATTTGATCAGTGTGCCCTCTATTCCTTCATCCAAGTCATTAATGAAGATATTGAACAGCACTGGGCCCAGGACAGAACCCTGTGGCACCCCGCTAGTCACTTCTCTCCAGGATGAGAATCTGCCGTTGGTGACCACCCTTTGGGTACAGTCAGTCAACCAGTTACAAATCCACCTGACAGTAGCCCTGTCCAGTCCACATCTTACTAGCTTCTTTGCAAGAATGTCATGGGGAACTTTGTCAAAGGCCTTACTGAAATCAAGATATACTATGTCCACAGCATTCCCTTCATCTATCAAGCAAGTAACTCTATCATAAAAAGAGATAAGATTAGTCTGGCATGACCTATTTTTGAGAAACCCATGTTGACTTTTCGTAATTACGGCATTGTTTTCTAAGTAATTAGAAACTGACTGTTTGATGATCCGCTCCAGGATCTTTCCAGGTACTGATGTCAGGCTGACTGGGCGATAATTATTTGGGTCCTCTTTTTTCCCTTCTTGAAGATGGGGACAACATTTGCCCTCCTCCAGTCTGCCGGAACTTCTCCTGTCCACCAAGAGTTTTCAAAGATTATAGCAAGAGGTTCCGCAATGACCTCTGCTAGTTCTTTTAAAATCCTAGGATGCAATTCATCTGGCCCTGGAGACTTGAATTCATCCAGTGTGGCCAGGTATTCCTGTACTACCTCTCTATCTATTCTGTGCTGCATTTCCCCCACTTCCTCACCTGCTCCCCAACCGCCAGGTTGAGTGTTTTATCCTTTTGGGAAAAAACTGCGGTGAAGAAGGTGTTGAAGAGTTCTGCCTTTTTTCTTCCTCCTGTTATTAATTCACCATCTTCCCTGCGCAGTGACCCTATCGTCTCCTTCTTTTTCCTTTAGCTGTGGACGTATTTAAAAAAACCCTTTTTATTGTTTTTAATGTCTCTGGCCAGCCTAAGTTCGTTCTGTGCTTTAGCCTTTCTGACCTTCTCCCTACATCTCCTGGCTACTTGCTTATAATCTTCTTTGGTGATTTCCCCCTTCTTCCATTTCCTGTACATATTTTTCTTAACACTTAGCTCAGCTGAGAACTCTTTAGTCAACCTTTCCAGTTTGTTCAGATGCCTTCCATTTTTCCTTCTTAATGGCACAGTTTTAGCCTGTGCCTTCAGTACCTCCCTTTTAAAGAACTCCCATGCATCCTGAACTCCTTTCTCATTGACTATTCTTGACCACGGGATTTCAGCCAGCAGCTCCTTCAGTTTACAGAAGTCTGCTTTTTTAAAATCTAAGACGAATGCCTGGCTACACTTGTCTTCTCTTCCCCACTGAATGCCAAATTCTAATAGGGCGTGGTCTCTCTCTCCTAAAGATCCAACCAGTTCTACGTCATTAACAAGGTCTTCTCTGTTGGTCAGGATCAGATCCTGTCGCCTCTTCCACCTTCTGGACCATGAAATTGTCTGCAAGACAAGCAAGAAACTTGCTGGACCTTGCCACCTTTGCAGAGTTTTACTGCCAACATATATCCGGGTAGTTGAAATTTCCCATTATTACTGTATCTCTCCTTTTTGAATGTGCAATCATTTGGTCTATGAAAGCGCTATCGAGGTTCTCAGTCTGGCTTGGAGGTCTGTAGTAAACCCCCACTATAATATCCCTATTGTTTCATTTGGCACTTCCATTGCCTTAAGATACAATGGTTTTGCTCATACGTAAAGCACAATGGAGTATGCACATTGTTAAAGCAGAAGGAACGAACTTGCTTGACAAATGGGATGAAAATTACTTTGAACTTTTCTTGAAGCATTTTTGACCTTTTGGTCTTAAATGATAGTTCTGGCTAAGAAGTGACCTAGGCAGCAGTGTGCTCCATGAGCTTCATCCTAAATTCCACTAAGCCTGATCTAGAGGAATCTTTTCAATTCCATGCCACCCATCACTAGGGGATCTCTTGTCATTGGATGAAGTCTAGTGTTGTTTCACTTCCTCAAAGTGCTTGGTTGTTTTGCAAAATCTCTCCCTTCCAATTTATTTTGGAGGCAAAAGATTCCAAATGGAAACCCACTTCCCTAGAAGAATGCCTGTTCTTTGTGACATTGGTCAGCTTCACTCATAATTAATGAAATTACATGTACATGAATCCCTTCTTTGAATGGATTTACTTTCTGAACATCTGGGATGTCCTTTGCATGGGACAGTACATTTTCTGATTGACCTGTCTGGTCTGAAATCATTCCTTCAGAGCACGGCTGACAGTCATAGCGACAAATCTCATTCCCTTCACGAAATATCTTGCTTTATCCAGGATGGCAAGCATCAACACATCTGGAAAGGGGAATCTGCTGGCAAATAAATAAATATTTTAAAAAATAAAGGAAAGGTCTCAAGGTGAAGAAAATCTAATTTAACCTTATCTAAATTATGTGAACTTCAATTACTTTGCATATTTACACAATAATATTGAATACCTGAAATCCTTCTTTTTTCACTTTTGGTAAGGAATCTGAAGTTCTTTACCTCTGGAACTGTTTCATTTGCCGTTTCTTCTCATGCCTAGGCCCTGAGAGATTTCAGTGAAGAGTGGTTTGCCTAAGACCACCAAATAAATCTACAGATCAGTCATTTCTCAGCAGCTTTCTTCTCATGCTGCTCTTTGTATTTTTTATTAGATTCATTACTATGTTTTTCTTCAACTAAGGATGGGTATGAATTAGATCTGTATTCATTTTTGACCAGAATTGCCCAACATTTGCCAAATTAAAAGGTAAGAGAAATGACTTCTGATTCCCACAACCAATCCGTTTCATTTCAAATAGAGATTCTCAAGGTCCTGTCATTAGCATTTGCCTGCATGTTTCTATGGGTGGGAATTTCAGGCTAATAACTGACATTCTCACCTGGTTGAACTTGTGATTCCACTTGATGGAACTTCTGAGAAGAGTGAACTGCTGCCCTGCAGAAGCATGAGGATTCGTTATCCCAACACGGATTGTATAAAGGGAGTGATTTGGGAAGGTAACCGTGTAGATGATATCATCTCCAGTTGCCAAGTTGCCATTTTGATCAAAAAAGATTTCCTTTCCAGCACCATTGTTGAAATGGATGTTTTTTAGGAAGGAATGGAGCTGGAGGGGGGGTGAGAAAGAGAATGAATTTGACACCTATGATAGGGAAATGGGTTAGTTTGAATGGCGAAGAAATGTGCGTTCACACACGCCACAGAAAGATGGTGGAACACCACCCCTGCTATGGGGGAAGGGGATGCCACAGCATTTGAAGACCTAGGGTGGGTTAAAGGAGGCCTCTTCCCTATTTGTGTCATAGAGACTTGTATGGGCCATTATAATACTAGATGATAAGAACAGTTTTCTACCTGCCAAGGGTGGATATTCTGGAGATTCAATGTTCTTCTATTTCCCCATGCTTTCTGCTTAGATCCTGAGGAAAACGAGGCTTGGAGAGCATGCGCTATGGCGTAAACAGCATTATAGATACTGTAAGTCTGGCCAGACATTCTCATCTCAAAGACAGATTCAGAGAGACTGCTCAAATTCTCTTCCCCAGTACATATTCTTGGATATTCTGTAATCAGATGAGATCTGAGAAAGGAACACAAAAAAAGAGTACTCCAAATAGCATCAATGGCATAATACTGAGATTGATATGGATGCAGTGTCCTAAGAAATTGTGAATATTTTTCCAAATCTTGCGAGTGCAGTCTGAATGACAAAGTGACAATAAAGGATGTGGATGTGAAGAATCTTCTCTCTGTTGTTGTCATGAAATCCCACTGACCTGTGATGAACCAAACCTTATCCCTTGGTTTCTTTTCCAAAATTTCTTTTGAGTGTAAAAGCATTCCCAAACTCTTTAAAAAAAGTGAGTTCCTGTGAACAAGGATCACACTGGTTTCAATAGAGGTGATGATCTAACTTCCTTTTTTTACTTTATTATTAACACGAATGGTTCCTTCCCCAGTTATTTCAAAGTGTTCCTCCGCTGCTGGAATAGTTTCCCAAAAAGCAAAACAAATACCAATGTGGAGTAGCTGAGGAATAAGAGTCCTTAAAAATAACTCTCCATTGTCATCATCAGAAACAAGGAGACCAATCCAGGACCATCCAAAATACTTTAACAGATTGATAATCCCAACAAATTGAACATTTGTGCTTGGGGTCATTTGATAGACAAAGGGGAACTGAGTTTTATCATCCAACGCAGGATCAAAGGAGCCGTAGTTGAGCTAGAACGAAGGACAACCATCTTTATAGACCTTTTAGAACAAAAAATTCTGCTTGTTATGTGATTTAAATGTTTCCCCTCAATGGTTTGGTAAGACAGAATATGAAGCTGACCAGACTGGTTGTCTAACAGAGTGGTTCTCAACCTTTGGTGCTCCACCTCTCAGAAATCAAAGCCAGTATGGTCATTGTTCAGAAATTCTGGGCATTGAGATCTCAAACATCTGGAGCACACAAGGTTGAGAACCACTGGCCTAACAAATACTGAAAGGGGCCAAAGGTTTCTAGTTTCTGCAATTAAAGCCAAGATTACGTAGATACAGTAAATTCAATTGCTGACAGCAGGCAGAAGACAATTTGTTTCTGAGGGAGTTAGAATTGTGGAAGCCTCTGGACATTTCCCTGCCCATTTTTTTTTCTAGCTGAAATTTTACCCTTTCATCATTTTTTCACCTCACTTTAGAGTTCGAACAGATTTCATCAACCTATTGAGTGGTGATTTGGAGTGGAGATATTGCAGGAAGATGAAGAGAAAATACACAGGTAATTGGCATTTGCCTATCCTGGTGTCCCCCTTAAAAAAAAAACTTAACTTTCCTTTCCTTTCCTTTCCTTTCCTTTCCTTTCCTTTCCTTTCCTTTCCTTTCCTTTCCTTTCCTTTCCTTTCCTTTCCTACTAATGACTCCATTATATCTAGTTGCTGGCAAGATATATTAACCCACAGAACTAATAAGGACATTGCCTTAGTCAAAGGAATGGAATATTCAGCCTCAAAATTTGATATTCAAGGGGAATAGTAAGAAAAACAATTCTTCTCTTTAACTCTCCAAGTAGTTGCCATTCTCTTTCTTGGTGAATAGACATACCTGTGGCATCTACAGGAGTATGGTGTCTAGATGGAGGGAGATACTGGTACCACTCTACTCTGCTTTGGTTAGACCTCATCTTGAATACTGTGTCCAGTTCTGGGCACCCCAATTCAAGAAGGGCATGGTCAAGCTGGAGCAAGTCCAGAGGAGGGCGACCAAAATGGTGAGAGGCCTGGAAGCCATGCCCTATGAGGATAGACTTAGAGAGCTGGGTATGTTTAGTCTGCAGAAGAGAGGGTTAAGAGGGGACATGATAGCCATGTTTAAATATTGGAAGGGATGCCATGTAGAGGAAGGAGAGGGCTTGTTTTCTGCTGCTCCAGAGACCAGGACAAGGAGCAATGGATTCAAGCTGCAGGAAAGGAGATTCCACCTGAACCTCAGGAAGAACTTCCTGACGGTCAGGGCTGTCCGGCAGTGGAATACGCTGCCTCGGAGTGTAGTAGAGTCTCCTCCTTCTTTGGAGGTTTTTAAGCACAGGCTAGATGGCCATCTGTCGGCAGTGCTTTGAGGGTGTTCCTGCATGGCAGGGGGTTGGACTGGATGGCCCGTGTGGTCTCTTCCAACTCTACATTTCTATGATTTCTATGATTTCTATGATCTTACAAATGTTTAAGATGTGAGGCATCTGTTTGGAGTTCTGAGAGATCAGTCCACCGATGATAGCCATGAGCTTGTACTTTCTGTTGCAGATATAGTTAAGGGGATTGCCCCATCCTGTGAAAAGCATACTCATGGTCCCAGAACATTGCCCCATTGCATTGTAATTATTTATAATGGTGTGCCTATCTAGTGAATGTTTGGATAGTAGGTGGACAATCTTGTTAATCTCTTCCATGGCAAATATGAAAGCAAGATATTGGTGGTAGTATTTAGGCTGTATACTGCAAGGAGATTTTTATATGGTCTGAGTGCTGTTTTATTCCTGATAGCATTTCTTCATCAATTGTATAGATGAACACACAACTAGGTTTCAATTTGCTTTAAAAACGGTCATAAGAACACCCACTCATATCAGTTCAGCACAGCAACTCATATCTACCACAAACACCATTTATTTCAAAGTATATACTCTAAAATTAACAACCTTTAATGCTTAAATGCTCCACCCATACTATAGTCTATTTTGTTTGAAAATATTACATTTTTCTTTTATTTTTACAAAATTCATTTCCCTTAACTCTTGTGAGATCTCTTAGGGTTATTTGTTTGAAACTTATACAATCTTTCCAAACCCCATATCACCATGATTTTAAAATTAATGCGTTATTTATGTAAATTTATACAACGATGTAAATGCATACTTTTTAAATAATCACAATAATCTTTGAATTCTACCATCATAGGAGGTATGGGCTTGGTCTGTCCTTCTCCTTTACAAGCATTTTTTTCCATCAGCAAGATACTATTCTTGGCTTTTCTTTTCTTTTTAAATGAGAGTTAAAGGGGGAAAATGAATATATCACAAAGTTGGAATGCAGTCTTTGAATTGTCACATTCCAGTAACTAATGAACTACAATTCTCATTATTCTGAAGCCCGGCCACGCTGGCTTGGGTTGATGAGTATCAAAGACCGAGAACATTCAGATCCTCATGCTTCCCCAACTTTCCTCTAGAGTTTCAAAAGCTAAGCTTTCAAAGAAGAAATGAATGAAGACATCTCTCTGTATTTCCACAGCAGATGGAATCACAGTTGTATATCAGCCTTTGATAATGAAAAGGTGCTTAGTCATAACGAAAGAGTCACTTACTAGCCCTGCGGTATCTGCTTTGGAATTCTATCAAAGTATTGTTTTTTAAAAAAGCTGGAATCAGAAGAGAAAAAAAATCACCAATGACAACTTTATTTTGAGAAGAGTCTATGTGTTTTTGAATTGTGTTCTGCCAAACACATCCTCGTTTCCAGTTTTTGGTGGCATACTGAGGCAGCAGCAAAAGGAGAAACAGTGATGACATCTGCCTAATTGTTAGCAGACCATAGCTCCAGCCACATCTGCACACAGCCATTTAGATAGATGCTACAAAGACCCTCAGTTTTCAGGCGAGCTTCCAAATGACCATGAACAACTGTATAATTGAGATAACCTCTGAATCCCATTCCTCTCAGACGTCTGTTCGGTCACTTTAATGAACCCTCCAGCATTTGTGAAGTAGACTTAAGCCTCTGAAAGTTTATGCTACCAACTTATTTTCCTTTCTTCTTTCTCTTTCTCTGAGTTAGGCCCAAAGGTGCTACAAGACCCCTTTGCACACCAAGATCATTTGCTTTCAAAGCAGCCAGTTTCATACAATGCTCAGTTTTCTGCTCCTTGGGGAAGTTACAATAATGTCTCTTATGTATTCCATCCAGGAAAGCACTCTATTCTTCAAGATGTTGTTGTTGTGTGCCTTCAAGTCATTATGAAACCCTAAGGTAAACTTACCATGGGGCTTTCTGGGGCTGAGAGTGTCACCCAATGAGTTTCCATGTCTGAGTCCTAGTCTCCAGGGTTATAGCTCAACATTCAAATCACTATGCCATGCTGACTCTTAGAGACGTGTCTTTGCATGATTCCTTATGAGAGGATGCCTCATAAGAATGATGTCCAATTGCATTGCTGTTCACTAGCACGAGAGGAAATAATGCAAATCATTTGGATTTAGGATGTTACTGGCTCCAAAAATAAGGACACAAAATGGAACAATTGCAGTCTTTCTGTTTGCTTTCTGTTTGCTTGGGAAGGAAGAGAAGGTCATCTTGATCACAGATGAGTCTTTAATGTTATTCACTAAGGCTGGAAGTTCTAAGAATTTTCTTCTGCTCTGCATAACTAATAGCATAGACAGAATATTGAAGGACACCTGGAAAACCATGTGAATGCTCTCTTCCCTATGTAATTTTAAACGGTGAGTACTTCACTAAGATCTTGTGCTTTGACGGACCATAAAGGCTATGTAAAGGAGCACATTTTTAAAAATGGGAATAGATGCTTCAATATAAGATGCATATCCACAGCACCTTTAGAGTAGATAAGTGTCACTGTAAAATAGTCTACCTGAGGCAATTCTCATCTTGCCTTTTGTCTACTCTGGAGGCTTCTGTAACAAACTTAGATTGTTAAAATAGCGGCACGGGCTTCAAGGTTTCTTTCCAAGCCCAGTTTAAAATGCTGGTTTTAATTGATCAAGTTCTATATGGCTTGCAAAGGTACTGCTTTAACCTGATCAAACGTGTTCCATTTCACCACATTGTTTCCAAAAACTCTATACTAAATGCTGTTGTCTTAAGACTCTTTAGGAAGTGGTCTTTTTTCATGGTATCAGCCTGCCTGTGGATCACTTGGATAGAAATATAACCCCTCAAATAGTCTTCTCAAGTCCCAATTCGGAGAGACATTAGGCCATCAGTCAATCAAACCAAATTTAGGCACAAAGTAAAAACTTGGACTTGCTCCAGCTCTCAGTCAAGGACACAATAATCTTTGTCACTCTAATCACTCATCGTTGTGTTTTAATTTCACCTATGTTTTCATGTTTTTTAAGAAAACAAATATTTACTCCAAAGTAATCATTGTGAAGACTCGGGAGACAACTGTTTTAAAGAAATAAATAAAGTTTCAATACCATTGTCCCATTGCCTTATTGCTATGAAAAGACAAGAGAACATACATCTTGTAAAGGCAAAGCATAATTAAATGTGAAAGCTGTGTGAAAGAATTCCCAATTTTTTTTTTCCAGTCAAGAAGAATTACTGAATAATGTGGCTGCGTGTGTCTGTGTGTCACAACCTGATGCTATTGGGGATCCTGTCCCTTAAGATATTGCCAGTGAATTTCTTCTCCCTAATTTATTAAGTTTTGCCACATACGATTATGGGGGAAAATTTCAGTAGTCCATTTTCATGATGCATTCATTTTAGCTCCAAGGTAGTCTCTGTTAGTCTTTGATCCAACCTCACTCCCTTTCTTAACTGTTAAATGTTACCACAGATACAGGGAGTAGTGACTGGACAAACTCTTGACAGCATCTTGAGTACTAGGCATTCTAAATATGAGGTTCCTAGCAATAGCCATCCTTAGAGATGATAGTCCATCTTTAAAGCAGACCTTAAAATACAGAAGAGAAGAGAAGAGAAGATCAACAAGCAATTCAAAATGAAAGTCCAAACAAGTTACGTCACAGGAAAACTTCTGAAAGAATGGGTGGTTGAATGTCTTGCAGTTAATCTTAACAGGCTAGTAAAAGTACAGTTCTCATGATCACTTTTTCTTCCCTTTCTTTTTAGAGATGTGATAAAAGGATGAACAGTACCATAGTGAGGAGTTTCATACTCTTGGGATTTACTAACAATCGACGACTCGAAAGTTTGCTGTTTCTCCTGCTGTTTGGGATTTACCTTCTAACCATGATGGGAAACATACTGATTGTTATAATCACACTAGTAAGCCAACAGCTCCACACTCCAATGTATTTCTTCCTTCGACACATTGCGTTTGTAGATATAGGGTATGGCACTGTCATTATTCCAAAAACACTAGCCAACATGGCCACTGGTCAAAAGAGTATTTCTTTAACTGCTTGTTTCACACAGTCCTTTCTGCACTTTGTTCTTGGAACCACAGAGTTCCTTCTTTTGGCAGTCATGGCTATTGATCGGTATGTGGCCATCTGCAACCCTTTTCACTACTCAACCATTATGAGTGATTGCCTCTGCTCCTTGCTAGTGCTTGGTTCTTGGTGTGGGGGCTTGTTGCTAATTATGGGTCCAGCAATTGTATTATTTCAAATGCCTTTTTGTGGCTCAAATATCATCAACCATTTTTTCTGTGACAATGGCCCACTGATTAAACTTGTCTGTGATGATGCAACATTACTAGAATTCATTGATTTCCTCATTGCCATGTTTTCTCTCCTTGGGACCTTAGCCATTAATGTGGTCTCCTACTTCCAAATTATTTCCACCATCATGCGCATCCCATCAAAAACAGGGAGGCAGAAGACCTTCTCCACTTGTGCTTCCCACATCACTGTAGTCTCCATCACTTACAGTAGTTGTATATTCATGTACATAAAACCAAAAGGAACCAGTGAGTTTGACTTCAGTAAGGCAGTGGCTGTTCTTAATACTCTTGTGGCTCCTCTACTGATCCCATTCATCTACTGCTTGAGGAATAAACAAGTTCAGGATGCCTGGAGAACTGTATTTAGGCAGTGTGTTGTTTTCTGCAAGGACTATAAATGATGGATGACATTATTGAGAAAAATGAATGGTAAAGACTGCATCTGGAAATATTTAATATGAAATTAAAAAGTTTGATATCAAATTAGTTTCAGTGTCAATTGAACGTGAATGCAGGCTGTTCAACTTTGGAGAACTGTGCTGGAGCCTCACAGCTTATTACTCAAAGATGAAGAGTAACAATTAAGGAAAGGCATTGGGATGTATTAAAACAGTGAGGCTGGGTGATAAGAAGCAAGAGAAATCCATTGAACTAGGAATTCTGTCACCAAGGAATTAGCTGATTGCAGGGAACACGATGATTTAATTTATTTGTGAATTTCCTGCTTTCTTATCAATACTCTTGTTATATTCCTTTTCATTTCACCACCTTGTCTTTTTGCTATCACTGCTCAAACTTGTCCTTCCTTTTGGCCACTCCACAGCTTACAGTGCCTCCTGCTTTTATACGGTGTACAGTTTCTTCACAACTTTTTATTAAATAGCAGATAGCAGCTCCTTAGCTCATTCATGAACAGAACAATGAGGCACTTCTTTATTCTGCCTTGCCCTGAAGATACTAACAGCCACTCTTCCAATTTCCAACCCAAATTGTTCTGGACTTAGACAGAGAAGAGCAATTGTATACCTGACCGTCATGCCTAGAGCCAGATAGTGTACATTATGAACCTTATAATAATTGACTTTATATTTTTTTTCTTCCTATCTCCCAATTGCCTTATCTTTGTGTTTTGTGTCTTAAATTTAGGTTGCAGGCCTGAGCTCATGGATTGTCTTGCTATATGTCTCTTAAGCTATTCTGGGAGCTTTCTTGGCCAAAGAGTTGGATATAAATGCTTTAAATGAATAAATAATGGTCAAAATTCTGTTGGTGACATATACCTATGCAATGACATACTCAGGTCATAATCGCACAAGCAGAGTCCCAGAAGTATAAATCTTTCACTTAAGCCTAAATTCCATTTTTGGGACTGGCAAGAGTAAAGCCAGAATGCCAGCATGATGTAGTGGTTTGAGTGTTTATGACCTTAGAGACCAGGATTTGATTCCCTGTTCAGCCACAGAAGCTTACTGAGTGACTTTGGGAGCATAACACACTGTCAGCCCCAGAAAATCCTGTGATAGGTTCACGATAAGTCAGAAATGAATTGAAGGCTCACAACAACAAGAATAGAGCCACTGAATCATTTGGATTGGGCAACATGTTGGCTCACCATTCTAGAATTGATTCAATGAGTCTACCGTAGCTGGGACAAACCAACAAGATTCAAGCCACGGAGATGCATATTCTTGGGTGGTGAGTAACATTTGCTAATATCTTCAATGTATCCACTTTGTGCACTGAGGTTATAAAAACAGACATTGTACCTTAAGCATTGCACATGGGGAAATGGACAAACACTTTGGCAGGGCAGATACACAGTCAGTTGAATAAAGTCTGCATTCAATAGAGGTGTGGCATAGCACAACAGTGGTTTAACCATGTAAGTTTAGATTTTGACTATGTAAGCACCATGTAAGATCTCAGCCAACACAAAATAATGCCTTGTTTTTTCAGCCTTCTTCCTTTGATCTCATGCCACCTCTCCTTCCAGCTTCCCTCTCACACTTTGTCTTCACAGTCTGTTTTCCTGGAATTCCCATTCATGATCTTTCCTCTGTTCTGTTGTTACTCCAGAAGATGGATGACTCAAGGGTCTACACACAATGCTAATGCCTCTGTGAAATGGTTAGGAATTATTACCTCAAAAGAGAGGCTGCAAGAAGTGGGTAATGTTACAAGATCTTTCTGCCTTTGTATATGGGTACCAATGCATTTGGAGGTTCAAAGAATGTTTTATTGGAGACAAGTGGAAATCACACACATGCAATATTCAAGCAGTCTCACAATCATACAATGTTAAGGAAAGGAAGGAAAAAATGGAAAGCAAGAAGTTTAGGGCAATGTGGGCAGTATTTACCTACGCTGGCAAGAAGAAACAAATCGATGTGGCGCAGACTAAGGTTCTGAAGGTAGCACAGAGAACAGGGATCTGGAAAACAGAGTGGGGCCTATGTCCAGTGTACCTTGGGCTATCTGACTTAGAGCCAGGGTTTAAATATCCTTTTCCTTTCCTGAAGGGCAAGGCATTAATCGTTCTCTGGTACAGCAGACAATGGGATCTGGAACAGGCTTATGGTGTTAGCATTAGGTGACAAAGCATTGATGAGAATCATCATAGCTCCATAATGGCTGAGCAGGTGAGGAAACAAAGGAAAATTTTGGCAGGAAGAGGAAACAGGTTGATGACCATTGATTACTCTATTGCAGTGGTTCTCAACCTGTGGGTCCCCAGATGTTTGTGGACTTCAGCTCCCAGAAGCCCCAGCCACTATGGTCAATGCTCAGGGCTTCTGGGTGCTGAAGTCCACAAACATCTGGGGACCCACAGGTTGAGAACCACTGCTCTATTGAGACACTTCTGTGTGCTACTGTATCTGAAGATTGAGTCATTGAAGGAATTGTCACAAGCTCATCAACAATGCAGCTTCCAGACAGATCCCATGTACTTATGACTTAGCCATATCTTGAGACATATCCTGACCTACTTCTGCATATGTTCAGGTAGTCCTCTTTGCCAGCACTGTTTTTCAGCAGTAAATATGTGGTTTATAGTTTTTGCCAAATAAGTAATATTCATTGCCAATCATATCATGGAGTGGGTGCGTATGGGAAGGTACCACTGTACCCTTTTTGAATATCTCTTTTCTCTGGGCAATGTGTATTTTCAAAACTGTTGATCCTTCATGATATTCTTTTTTCTGCACATTCCCATAGCAACACAACCAAATGGGGTTTGAAAGCTTCATCATTACAAGCACAGTACAAGATAACTGTTTTGTGTGAATGCCTTCTGCATGTCACTCTTCCATGGCTGTGTACATTTGGTAGGAGTTAAAGCTTTTTTTAAGCATCATTTGTAATAAGAGTGTGTACCCACCTCAAACTGGGTTGAAGCTCAGTTCATTTACTCAGATACATCCTCGTTTGGCTCAAAGAGTTCTGTGACTGCATAATTCAATCTAGGTCCAGCTCTAAATCTTGAATCAGAAATCCAAATAATTGGAGCTCCTATTGACTATCATTGGAAATCAATCAATGGCTGTCCTTTTCTTACATTTACAAGAATCGGGTATAGAATCATAGAATCATATGGCTGGAAGAGACCATAGGGGCCATCCAGTCCAACCCCCTGCTATGCAGGAACACCCATCAAAGCATTCCCAACAGATGGCCATCCAGCCTCTGTTTAAAAACCTCCAAAGAAGGAGACTCTACCACACTCCAAGGCAGCATATGCC
The DNA here is from genome assembly GCA_948472985.1 of Iguana delicatissima. NCBI lineage: Eukaryota > Metazoa > Chordata > Lepidosauria > Squamata > Iguanidae > Iguana > Iguana delicatissima. Next base: position 613,808 of record CAOKZL010000439.1, read on the forward strand.
ACTGCTGGACAGCTCTGACAACCAGGAAGTTCTGCCTGAGGTTCAAGTGGAATCTCCTTTCCTGCAGCTTGAATCCATTACTCCTTGTCCTTATCTCTGGAGCAGCAGAAAATAAGTCCGCTTCCTCCTCAATATGACAGTCTTCAAACATTTAAACAGGTTATCATGCCCCCCTTAATCTCTTCTAAACATGCCCAGCTCCCTAAGCCGTTCCTCATAGGACATGGCTTCCAGAACCCCCAAGACCTAAATCAAGAGTTAAATACTTCACTTATTAAATATTTATTTTTTTATTTATTGAAGGTTTCTCGAGACTAGGATTCAAATCCCCACTCAGAGACTGGGTGACCCACTCAGAGACTGGACGAGTCACATTCTTTCAGCATCAGCAGACGGCAAAGGCAAACACCCTCTCAACAAATCTCGCCAAAAAAGAGTCCTGTAATAGGTTCACCTTAGGGTTGCCATACGTCAGAAGTGACTTGAAGGCACACAACAAAGTGCTGCTAACAGGGGGAGGCTCTTTTTAGCCATCATATCTCTTCCCTTTGAAAACAGACTTATGGAGATCCTAAGGCAACCCTATCATGAAGGGGGTTTTGGCAAGAATTGTTGCCTTTGCCTTTCTCAGAGGATGAGAGAATGTGACTTATCTGAGGTCACCCATTGGGTTTCTGTGGCCAAGTGGGGATTCATACCCAGGTCTTCAGAGTCATAATTTGGGAGTGTGCACATGCCTGCCACCATGTCCCTCGGAACCCAAACCCCCTCCTGCTGCATCCCAGTTGAAGAAGACACAGCAGCAAGTGGATCCAAACTGCACCCTCACTTGGAAACAGACCCCAGGTTAAGAACCACTGATTTATAATATTTAGACCTTGCTTTTCAGTCACAAATTCTCTCAGAGCAGTATACAAATTGTTAGTTTGACAGTTCCCTGTGCTCAAGCTTGCAATCCAAATAAGCCATGACGCACAAGGAAAAGAGAATGGCAGTCTGGGCAAGAATTAAGTCCAGCAGATACAGTTTCTTCTTCTCTCTCTCAGAGGCCAGGACAGCAACAGTTTTAATAGATGGTTCTTGTCCCCAGACTCATGCCTAATGGCACCAGTTTTGCACTCTTCCTAATTCTGTGCAATCGCTTTTCCATCACCAATCCAGTCCGTGAGTCATTCCATCAGCTTTGACCATTATGCTTGAGCTCCATTTCTCTAAGGGGAAAGATTACTTTTTAAAAAAAAAAAAAAAACATTGACATTTTAGTTCTCCAGATGTATGTTTTGTTGTGAGAGCCGGCACAGAACCCAATAGACAGTGTCAGCAATCTACAGGATTGTACACAGTTTCCTCAGTTTCAGCCACTTGTCATAAAATGTTTTATCCACAACAAAGAATACCAGGACAAAAGTTTCAAAACAATCTTTTGGAGTTTTTTGTTTGTTTTGCCATCGGGGTCCTTTTTATCCTATCCAGTATATGATACTGGGACAGCAACTGATCCATGACAATATTTTTCAGTAAAACATGGTACAATGAAGCAGAAGTGATGTGTTTAGGGTTTCAACAGGTTGACCTGACCTAAAGGAAATTGAAATTTCCTCCGCTGGGTTGACCTTGGAGTTCTCAGTGAGATCAGAAAAGACAAGACATATATCTTAGACCTTTTCCCTGTACCTTACTTTAGCTCTTTTTATATCTGAACTTTCATAGGGGGAAGAAAATACTCCACATTTAACACAGTACAAGCTTTTTGTCATATCTTCTTGCAAGATAGTGAATATCTTTACTAATGGAACACTGAACACAAGATGTTTGGTGATATATAATAGACAAACTGGATATATCTGCACTGCATGCTCAACACTTGGCACTATGTGGCTTTCTTTTTACTTCACATTTTGGCATATTAGAGATATCCCCTACAATTCATGCACAGTAATTATTGATAAAGTAACTGCTTTTCAATCAACTAATTTACTTTATTATTTGACTAACTCCACTGTTATTGAGACACATATAGTAGTTCAAATGACTCATTCTTGAAAAGATAGCTTAATTTTCACAGTTATGCTGCTGTCAGCTCCCTCTCAAATGATCTAGGTTTCTTACAAATGCAATACAATGTTGAAATAAATCATGACTTTTTGTGAAAAAAAGTTCACTTGTGAAAAAAGGTGTTTTCCCACTAACCCTCTGGCATATTTTGTTTATATGACACCATTTTCTTTGTGAAATATCTTTCTCTCTCTCTTTGCAAAGATTTCAAAAAAAGTCACAGAATGGGAAACATCTCATGGCAGCTGATCATATTCTCAATATGCTAAGACATCTATAGCCACTGGTGAGAAAAAATATGAGAAGATTCATTAATATTTGATTTGCCCACTCTGGGTTACCCATCTTGTGCCTTTTGATTTCAGAAGGCCCAGTGAAGATACAGCAATGCCCTATTTCTAAGTGATACTTTGACTGAACACATCTTCATTGTCCACAAAAGGGGATACTTTGAAGACATCTTTCCTCAACCTGCTGCAGAGTGCCAAGAAGACAAAACTTACACTCTCTCACCATTCATTTTCCATCCCCAGATCAACTCGCAACAAAATACTCCCTTCTTTGAGTCCATGGGGACAGGATTATGATTTCCCTACTATTTTCAGCTAGAAAGAAGGTAACTTCTAACTGATGTCTAATCAAACTAGGGATGTAGAGAATACTTGCCATGTTTCACCCTTAGAAAGAAAGGCTCTTTTGTCATGTCAAAAAATAACTAACCATGGTGAGATTCTTTGATTCCTGTATGAATGTTCTGTAGGAACAGTTGGTATCTATTTTAAGCAGCGTGCCCCAGGGCTAGCTCATTGTGTGTTTCTGATATAAACAAGAATCATTACTCCTTTTCTGAGGTTAAAAAAAAGGCTTACTTTTAATGTGTCAGGATGGGAAAGGAGATAGACAAAATAAGTTCAGCTATGCTTGGTTAGAAGAACTGCCTCTCATGTTTGGGGGGTAAGCCAGCAGCCATCATTGGGATTGTATCCCCATGGATGGTCCTTCCGAGACAAAAGAGTACAAAGAGAAAAGTAGCTTCTTGAAGAAGGGAGATGTGACCTGTGCAGGTAAGAAGAAAGCAAAAGGCTTGAGTACATGGACCAAAGGAAACACAGAATGGTGAAACAAAGGACAGACACTTATCTCGACTCCCACCTCTCACTGCTCATTTTATACAAGTGTCGGTTTCTCTTTCTTCCCAACAAGTTGAGCAAGGAACTCTTTATTCATCTGTTTCCCTACAATTTGTTCAAGAGTCCTTTGTGCAGAAGTAATTTCTTCCCCTGTATTAGATAAAGCACACATGAAGAAGGGCAAGATTAAGTTTTAAAATATGCAAACAACCCATTCAACAGTAGAATTCGAAGCCATAGCTGTATTAGTCTGGATCAGTATTCAAAGGGATTGTGTAGCAAATTTGAGACTGACTGAGATGGATAAGTTTGTAGCAAAAACGATTGTAGACTAGAAGTGGAACATATACATAACTCCTGCACATCAACAATGGGTTGACCAGAGATAATGATTTCCTGGCACACTACACATATTAATAAGAATAGTTAACACCCCAGTCTCACGATGGCTGTCTTGGCCCATTTATCATGTCTCCTTTTTGGTTCCCAAACAGTATCACACTACATTCCAGTAACTCCTTCCACCATTCATATGGTTATCTATGCAACCTTGGTTTTAAGTAATAGCTTTAATCCTGCCTCTTTTCCTCAATGGTCATTGTTAAAACTGATCCTGTTACCTCATCAATCACCATATTCACATGTTTTGCATTTCTGTTGCTACTCACACATATCACCTGCTCAATCACAGATATAAAGGTCTGTTCCTAGGTACTTCACTCCATGCATCTGATGAATAGACTTAAGTCAAAAGCAGCTTATGTTACCAACTTCTTTCTCTCCTTTAATCTCCAGGGTGCTATAGGACCCTTTTGCAAACCCATCCAATGGTCACACTTATCATAAATCCACAGAACAAGAAAACACCAATTGTAATTTGGCCAAAAATCAACATGCATGAAAATTCATGGCATAAATACCACACAAAAATGGAACAAACTCTCTTTCTCGCTATCCCGGCAAGAAGAAGACATGGTGGTCTGTTTGTTTTTTTAAATTCTTTATCCTTTGTGAATGTTAGCTAAGTATGGATTTCCACCCCTTAATCAAACCAAAGACTGAACTTCAATCTCCTAAGTCTTCTTTGAAAGCCTGCTTGTACTGTCCTGAAGCCCTTCTAGAAGTCTTCCCATTTTCTTACCTCCTAATCCAGCAACTATTTCTGTGATATATAGAATTTGTCTGTTTCATAGCAGGTGCATTTTCCTCTTTGTGCTAGGGGTAGACATGGAAGTAGACTGCAACCTAGTAAAGGCACACACTGAGATGTCTCGAAAGATATTGCACCAGAAAGACTCACTTTTGCTTATCAGATGACACAAAGGACTGGAACTCTGCTTCTCTGTAGAGCAGATTAATTATTGTGCACCCCAGGGAAAAGGCTGGAATAAATCTGTCGGGAACACAGAGGAGATAGAGAAAGTGGTTTTTGTAGATGAGAAATCCCAGAAACCCCCCAGGCTGCATAGTCACCATCCATACTGGCTGGGAGACTCTGGGAATTGTCATCTAAAAAACAAGTTTTCAAAACTCTGAGTGACAGTTCTAGATAGGGCAACACTCTTAACAGTCCAGACTAAAGGAAGTGATAGTGCCACACTCTCCTCCTTTAGTCAGATCTCACCTGGAATATTGTGTTCACCTCATTGTTTAGATTCCAGATAATCATTGGGAGGAACCTCTTGACGGTAAGAGCTCCTTGACAGCACTATTTGACAATTGAACTATTAGTATGAATTTATGGTAGGCTCATTGCATTAATTGTTGAATGGTGAGATCAAGCTTGGGACGTTTCCACATCACCCTTCCAACCCGCAGTGAGGACAGGAGAAGGACAGGATCATGATGATGCTTCTGCATGACACCATTATGGTCCTTTCCTTCTCCTGTCCCCAGGCGGTACAATGGCACATTAAATCATTGATGTGTTTTCCTCATCAATGACATGTGATCACACCTCCATTCCACATTTACGTGTCCTGGGGAAGCTACAGAAGCACGAAGGCTGTGCTTCCTCCTCCATTGCAGCCTGGGAAAGTACTCAGATGCACTACAGAATGAAGAGACATGGCCATTATGTTCCCTTCCACAAGGAGCTGGCTGGTGTAGAGGGGATCATTCCTGTCAGGATCTCCACTGGATGTCTTTGCTAAAAGGTAGGGTGCAGGAAGGGCCATAGGTACCTCCCATTGACTCTATGGGTCTACTTTAATTGGGAGTGACAACAGAATTCAAGCCTATGGTTCTGTTAGAGCCCCATGCACCCTCCAAGATTGATATGGTTTAATTGGCAGATACTACTTAATTGGCAATTGATCAAAAATGAAACCTCAGATGACTGGAAGGTCAAGCTGGAAAGAGGAAAATTACTGACTGTAGACATGAGATTGCAGGGCAAGTCAACCCATACCCCTTAGACATAAAGCAGTTCCTTACCTTTCACTTAGCATGATGTAATATGCAACATGATAGCTCTGTTAAAATAAATTGAATTAAAGCATGATATAACATGAGGCAAAATGGTAGCTATGTTTAAATAATTGAAGGGATGCCATATGGAGGATGGAGGAAATCTGGGTCATTTCTATATTACACTGTTATAGTGCTATTATTCCACTTTCAACATTCTGCAGAATTCTGGGTTTTGTAGTTTACTGAGCCCAAAGAGCTATCTGGCTGAGAATTCTAAGGGCCTCTCCCTAAACTGCAAACCCCAGGATTCCATAAGATGTTGAAAGTGGAATAATAGCACTATAACAGTATAGTGTGGAAATGGTCCTGAATAAATCTTGCCAAGAAAATTCTTGGGTTGCCATAGGTCAGAAACACCTTGAAGGGACACAGTAAAAACAGCCACCCAGTAGATTCTTCTCGCTTCTTCTCTCTGTGTGGGGCCAGGACGGTAGCACATTTAATACATTTTTCTTGTCCCCAAATGCTTGTGTCATGGCACTAATCCAGCACTCTCTTCCTAACTCTGTGCAATCCCTTTTCTATCAGCAATCCAGTGTAGGAATCATTCTGTCAACCCTCACTATCATACCTGAGCACTGTTTACTAAGGGGAAAAGTTACCTATTTTTACAAAACCCTGGGATGGACATGTTAGTTCTTTAGATGCATGTTTTCTTGCAAGAGAACTAGATGGACAGCATCAACATTCTGTAGTTTTATCACCTGAACCCTTGCACGCATTTTCCTCAATTTCAACCACTCATCGTAAGAAGGAAGGAAGGAAGGAGGGAGGGAGGGAGGGAGGGAGGGAGGGAGGGAGGGAGGGAGGGAGGGAGGAAGGAAAACCAGGACCAAATTTTGACAACAATGACTTGGGTTTTGCCACCTGTGGTCCTTTTTAGCTCAGTCCAGAAACATGACAAACAGCAAAGCATGATGCAATGAAGCGGAAGTGATGTGTTTAGACTCCCAATAGGTTGACCCCATGTAGAAGAAACTGACATTTCTTCCAGTGGGTGGACAGTGGAATTCTCAGTGAGGTCAGAAAAGAGAAGAGGTGTATCTTATGCCTTTGCCTTTGTCTCTTATCTCAACCCTTGTTATATCTGACCTTTCATAGGAGGAGGAAAATACTACACATCGCACACAGTATAAGCTTTTTGCCATATCCTACTGCAAGAAGGAGAATATCTTTACTAATGGAACACCAATCACAAGATAGTCAGTTATATATAACAACATTGCATAATCAATACTTGATAATGTATGATTTTATTTTTTTCATATTTTTGGCATACTAGAGATATTCCCTGTAATTCATTTTCACTACAGCAATTTATGTCTATTCCAATCATTAACTTTATCTTTGAATAACTTCTGTGAGACATATATGATAGCCTGAACGATTCATTTCCTGATGTTAATGACGAATTTTCACAGTTGTGCTGATGTCACTCCTGTCCCAAATCGTATGGGTGTTTTACAAGTACAATGCAATTGTGCAATGAATCTTTTAAGGCATCCTGAACTTGTTTGTTCCTTAAGCAGTAGATGAATGGATTCAGCAGAGGAGCCACCACAGTATTAAAAATGGCTACTACCTTTGTGAAGTCTGTCTCTGTAGATCCCATTGGTTTCAGGTACATGACAATGCAGCTGCCATATGTGATAGAGACCACAGTAACATGAGAAGCACAAGTGGAGAAAGCTTTGTGCCTCCCTGTGGCTGATGGAATACGCAGAATGGTGGAAATAATTTTGGCATAGGATATGATATTTATTAGTAAAGTTCCAAGGACAGAAAATGTGGCAAGGAGGAAATCAATGAATTCTAGAAGACTTGTGTCAACACAGAGAAGTTTGGTCAGTGGCCCACTGTCACAGAAAAAATGACGGATGACGTTTGGGCCACAAAAAGGCATCTGAAGGAACATAACAGATGGACCTATAATCAGCAACAATCCTGCAACCCAGGAACAAAGGACCAGCAATTTGCAGATCCGATCTGTCATAATTGTTGAATAGTGAAGAGGATTACAGATGGCCATGTACCGGTCAATGGACATTACTGCCAGCAGGGCAAACTCAGTGGTTCCAAAGACAAAGTACAGGAAGGACTGTATGAAACAACCGGGTAAAGAGATAGTTTTCGAATTCATTGCTATGTTGGCCAAAGCTTTGGGAATGACAACAGTGGTGAACCCAATCTCCAAGACTGCAAAATGTCGGAGGAAGAAATACATTGGGGTGTGGAGATGGTGATTCCCCAATGTGACCATGATAATCACTGTGTTCCCCCAAATAGTCAAAAGGTATGTGCTGAACAGTAGGAAGAAAAGCAATTTTTCAAGGCGATGGTTGTCAGTGAAGCCCAAGAGTATGAACTCATATATAATGGTGCTATTCCTCATTTTGTGAGCCCCCCTGAAAGCAAAGGAAGAAGAAAATATCCTTAGAATTGCACTTGAATTGAACTGTCTGCAGTAACATAAATTCAGTGGTTGTTGTCACCATTATCATCATCATCACCATTTATTTATATAGCACCATCGGTGTGCATAGCACTTTACAAGCAAAAGAATAACCAGACAGATCCTAGCCCTCAGCCTTACAATCTAAGTAAGGAAAACAGAAAAGGAATAGGGGATGGCAGAATGGGAGGATATTTACTCCAGCAGGTCCTGCCTCTTCTTCTCCCCCTTCCAAGGCCAGGGCAGTGGCAGCCATAATGCAGAGAAGACATTCCATCTCCCAGTCAGGTTTGAGGGTAGCCTTCCCGATAAGTAGTCCTCAATTCAAAGGAGATCTCTGTAAATGGTTTGGTTGAGGGCACACAGGGCAATCTTATCAAATCTGTGGATTGAACCAAATTAGTGGGGGTAAGTAATACCCCAGAGGCCAGGATCTGAATTAAAAATGAGAGATTGGAGACCTGGGCCAAAACCAAAATAAATTTCAACACGGAGAAACATGAGGCACTGTACTTGAGCATAAAAATGAAATGCAAAGATGTAAGATGAGTGATATCTAGCTTGAGCTCAGTATATGTGAAAGGAATCTAGGATGGGAAAAGGGAGATATGTGAAGTACTACACCTGTAGTTTAGGGAAGAACATTTAGAATTCTCAGCCAGAGCGCTTTGACCTCAGTATTCTACAAACCCCAGAATTCCACAGGATGTGGAAAGTGGAATAATAGCACTATAACAGTCTAGTGTGAAAATGGCCTCAATCCCACCAGATGTTCTTATGAACTTTGTAGTCATCTGCATCATTCCACAAACTTTACAAAAATCCCCTCTACCCTATCGCCAAAGTCATTGATTAAAATGTTGAGGAAAGATGGCTCCATGAGAGTACCCAGCTGCACTCCTCTTGAGACCTCCCTTCAGTTGGAATTGTAGCTGTTGATTTATTTTTCATATGTCATGACTTTTTGTGAAAACAAAATCACTCATTCAAAAGCTATTTTTCCACTAATCCTCCAGCATATTTTTTACATATGATATCATTTTCATTGTAAAATCCACCTCCCCTCCCCTCTCTCTCTTTTTCTTGCAAAGTTTTCACAAAAAAATCATAGAATGTGAAACATCTCATGGCAGCTAATCATATTTCTAATCTACCAAGACACCTATTCTCACTGATGAGAAAAAAAAATATGAGAAGATTCCTGAGTATATCATTTGCCCACATAGGGCTATCCATCTTGTGTGTTTGGATTTCATAAGGCCCAATGAAGATACACCAACACTCTATTTCTAAGTGATGTACTGACAAAAGTGATGTATTGACTAAATCTGTATTCTCTATAATGGCAAGTACAAAATGGGATACTTTTAAGACATCCTTCCTCAACAGAGGAAGGTGCAGAGTTCCAAGAAGACAAAGTCTTCAAGCCATCACTATTAATCTTTTATCCCCAAATCAGCACTCAACAAAAATACTCCATTCTTCCAATCCACAGTGACAGGATTATCTACCCTTTACCACCTTCAGCTGGAAAGAAGGTAACTTTTAACTGATGTCTTGTCAAACTAGGGATGTAAAGAATACTTGCCGTGTTTCACCTTCAGAAAGAAAAGGTCTCTTGTCATGTCAAAAAATAACTAATCATGATGAGATTCTTTGATTCCTGCACGAACATTCTGTAGGAATATTTTGTATCTATCATAAACAGGCTAGTTCATTATGTGGTTTTGATAGAAACAAGAGTAATTACTCTGGATGCTTTTCTGAAGTTAAAAAAAAAGACTTACTTGTAATGTCTCAGGATGGGAAAGGAGATATGCAAAAGAAGTTGAGCTATCTCACGTTTGTGGGGTAAGCTAGCAACCTCTCACGTTTGTGGGGTAAGCTAGCAGCCATCATTGAGTGTGTATCCCCATTCATGGTCCTTCCAGACAAAAGGATACAAAGAGACTAAGTAGCTTCTTGAAGAAGGGAGAAGTGACCTCGGCCCAAAAGAATGAAACAAAAGGCTTGAGTGCAGAGATGAAAGAAAACAAAACAAACAAACAAAAAGCAGAGCTATGCATGGATTTCCATCCCTAAATCAAACCAAAGACTAAGTATCAATCTCTTAAACTTGCTTTCATTGTCCTGAATGCCTTCTAGAAGTCTCCTCATTTCCTTACCTCCTAATCCAGTAATCTCTTCTGTGTTAACAGAGAATTTGTCTATTTTATAGCACGTCTATTTCTCTCTTTGTGCTAGGGATGGACATGGAAGCAAGATGCAACCTAATAAAGGCACATGCTAATGTCTCTACAAATACTGCACAAAAGATGCTCACTATTGCTCCTCAGATGACACGAAGGATGTGAACTCTGTTTCCCTGAAGAGCAGACTAATTATTATGCACCCCATGGAAAAGGCTGGAAAAAGTCTATAGGAAAAATAGAAGAGATGGGAAAAGTTGCTTTTTTTAGATGACGAATCTCAGAATCCCCCAGGCTACATTGTCACCATCCATGCTGGCTGCGGGATTCTGGGAGCTGTCATCTAAAAAAACAAGTTTTCAAACCTCTGAATGATAGTTCTAGATGGGCCAACACTCTGAAAGGCCAGAGAGAGGGAAGTAATAGTGCGGTGCTATCTTCCTTTAGTCTGACCTCACCTAGAATATTACTTTGAATTGATTGTTTAGATTCCAGCTAATCATTGGGATGAATCTCCTGATAGTAAGAGCTCCTTGACAGAGCTACTGGACAGTTGAGCTCTTAGTATGAATTTAAAGTAGACTTATTGCATTAATTGTTGAATCATGAGTTCAAACATAGGTACCTCCCACTGACTCTTTGGGGCTTCTGTAATTGGGACTAACAACAGAATTCAGGCCAATGGTTTTATTACGGCCCCACGTTCCCCACCACAAGACTGATATAGCTTAATGGGTAGGTATTACTTAGTTGGCAATACATTAATTGGCATTGATATAAAATGTAATCTGAAGTGACTGGATGGTAAAGCTGGAAAGAGGAAAATTACTGACTGTAGACGTGAGATTGCAAGGCAGGTCAGTCCATACCCCCCTCTCAGCACAAGCAAAGTCATTGTTAGGTAGATGACAAGGCATCTATGGAGGCAATCGGCTTAAGCTGAAGCTGGAGATCTCTGTGCAGGAAGGGGAAATTCTCACCCAACTGTGATTGTTTTAACCCTGTTCCCTTACACCTAGATATTTCCCTTCTTTGTTTCCCAAACATCTCCACAACACAGAGCTACTGTGAAAGCCAATATCCTTTTGTCACGCAAACACTAAGATCCTTTTTGCATGGCATTTGTCATGTGAAAGGGCCTCCAGAACGTCACGCCATTGTGAGGAGCATTTCAGACAATGTCCTTGCAATCATGCAACGCTGCTGGGGTTGGTAGGCAATGATCTCGCACTATATCATTTTCAGCTTTTAGCCCAAAATGGTGCGTGATTGCGCATTGCTCTGTGGCCCCACATGCACTTACCGTCGGTGCGGAGCTCCGGAGCCGTGGCCCTCGCGCTTCCTCCCCCAGTGCAGCCTGGGAAAATACCCAGCTGTGCTACAGAAGGAAGAGGCAAAGCCCTCATGCTGCCTGCCACTTGGCAGGCAACTCCTGTGAAGCAGAAGCAGCGGGGACGAGAGAGCATCACAGAAGAGGCTGCTTGTGTGATCCCCCGCGACCGCGCCAGACTCAGGTAAGTTGCAGAAAGGGCCTAAAACTATTAACTCCATAGAGACATCATTGTTTGTATTGCAACCCCCATTGTCCTCTCATCTGGAAGAGTTTTTCACACCCATAACCTCAGTGAATGGAAAAAGTTCAGTGGCACTATCTCTTACTTCCGCAGCACAGCCAGGTACTGTCCCAGGCTGCGCTGTGGTAAGGATGCACAGCCACTGTGCTTCTAGGAGCTACGCACACCAGGTAAGTGTGAGCAGGTAGCAGGAAGGTGGTATGATAGCCAGTCATTGATGGGAAGAAACCATCAATGATTTACCATGTTTTTGCACTGCAAAGGGAAGAGAGAAGGAGGGACCTGGACGACATCATGTGGAACCGTCTTCTGAGTCCCATCCTTCTCTCTTCCCCAGTGTGTTACAATAACGTCCTGTTTGGTCCTGCGCACATGCCTGCCACCACATTCCTCAGTGCCCATACTCACTACTACCACATCTTTGATGAAAGGGACATGGCAGCTGATATCTGTGCATGCCCAAACTGCTCGTTCATTTCCAGATGGATATCAGGTTATGAACCACTGATGTAGAATATTTGGACCCTGCTTTTCAGCCACAAAATGCTCTCAGAGCAGTTTACAAATGGTTAAAGTGGCAGCTCCCTACCCTAAGACTTGCAATCTAAAAAAGACGTGGCAAACAAGGAAAAAGGAATGGCAGTGTGGGAAGGGATTAAGGACGGCAGACACAGCCTCTTCTTCTCTTCCTCAGAGACCAGGGCAGTGACAGTTTTAATACATTTTCTTGCCCCAAGACATTTTCCTCAAGAGACCAATCTGGCACTCCTCCTAAGTCTGTACAATCACTTATCCATCAGCAATGCAGCACATGAGTCATTCTGTTCACCCTCACCACCAAGCTTGAGCTCCGTTTGCTAAGGGGAAAAGTTACCTTTAAAAAAAACAAGAAAGAAACTCTGGGATGGATATTTCAGTTCTCCAGATGCATATTCTGTTGCAAAGGACCGAGATTGACAGTGTCAGCACTTGCAGCATTGTTACCTGAACCATGGCATACATTTTCTTCAGTTTCAGCTACACATCTTCAACAGTTTTAGCCACTAAAAGGAAGGAAGGAAGGAAGGAAGGAAGGAAGGAAGGAAGGAAGGAAGGAAGGAAGGAAGGAAGGAAGGAAGGAAGGCAGGCAGGCAGGCAGGCAGGCAGGCAGGCAGGCAGGCAGGCAGGCAGGCAGGCAGGCAGGCAGGCAGGCAGGCAGGCTGGAGGGAGAAATGAGGACAAACATTTCACAACAATTTCTTGGGTTTTCCCCCTGGGGTCCTTTTTATCCCAGCTCAGAAACTGACCCATGGCAATGTTTTTTTTAACCAAGATGATACAATGAAGGAGAAGTGATGTGTTTAGGATCTCAATAGGTTGATCCCACTTAGGGGAACCTGAAATTTCTTCCAGTGAGTTGATACTGTGTTGTGGCCAGGAAAGAGACGAAGACCAGGTTTCCAGGGAAAAATCAAAAAGCCATTTTATTGTTTAACAATTTCTTGCGCAAGGACAACAGTTATCCCAGAACTGTTGTGTCAATTAATTGAGGTGGCATCACTATATACCTTTTGCCTTCTATGTCAGCAATCAATCATTTATTTAGCCCGCCCATCACTGGAGAAAAAGATCTTTAGTTAACTTTTCCATTACATCATTGACTGGCACAGAGGAGAACAAAGAGTTAGTTAGAAAATGATACTAAATGATGCCCGTAGCCAAAATGAGGGAGTATGCTTACTCCCATTTAGTTCCCAGACCTTTGAGTGTTGCAAGGCCATTCCTAAAATTTGAGATAAGACAAAGACATCTGCAATTTACTCAGAGGCACAATTCAATTCGCTTATTTTTCCTATGCAAGTGGCATTGGATTTAACCCCTTCAACTGGAATTCTCAATGAATTTGGAAAAGACAAGACGAATAACTTATGGTTTTGCTATGTCCCTTTCCTTAGCCCTTTTTATCTCTAAACTTTCGTAGAGAGAAGAAGATACTACATATCTTACACAGTACAAGCTTTTTGTCAAATCTTACTGCAAGAAGGTCAATATCTTTACTAAGACTTTACTAAGACTGAATACGAGATATTCAGTTATATACAATAGACAAATTGTATATATCTGCATTGCATAATCAATACTTAACACCACGTGGCTTTATTTTTATTTCATATTTTGGCATATTTGAGATTTTCCTATAATTCATTTTCATTATCTTTTGATAAAATAACTGATTTACAGCCAAATAATTTATTTTTGAATAAATTCTCTGAGAAACATATGGTAGCCCAAAAGGCTCATTCCTGAAGTTAACACCTGATGTTCAGAGTTGTGCTGATGTCAATCCTGTCAGAAGCTATCTTGGTTTCTTACCAACATGATACAATGTTGAAATGAATCTTTCAAGGCATCCTGAACTTGTTTGTTCCTGAAGCAGTAGATGAATGGATTCCGTAGAGGAGCCACAACAATATTAAAAATGGCTACTACCTCTGTGAAGTTTGTCTCTGTAGATCTTGTTGGTTTTATGTAAATTACAATACAGCTGATATATGTGATGGAGACCACAGTAAGGTGAGAAGCACAAGTGGAGAAAGCCTTCTGTCTCCCTGTGGCTGACGGGATGCGCAGGATGGTGGAAATTATATTGGCATAGGACATGATGTTTATGAGTAAGGTTCCAAGCAGAGAGAATGTAGCAAGGAGAAAATCAATGAATGCTAGAAGGGTTGTGTCAACACAGCTAAGTTTGAGCATTGGTCCACTGTCACAAAAAAAATGACTGATAATGTTTGGGCCACAAAATGGCATCTGAAGCAACACAGCATGTGGACCTAGAACCACCAAGAATCCCACAATCCAGCAACAAAGCACCAGCAATTTGCAAATCTGATCTGTCATAATTGTTGAATAATGAAGAGGGTTACAGATGGCCACATACCGATCAATAGACATTATTGCCAGAAGTAAGAACTCTGCAGTTCCAAAGACAAAGTACAGAGAGGACTGTATGAAACAACCATAGAAAGAGATAGTCTTACAGTTCATTGCTATGTTCACCAAAGCCTTGGGAATGACAGCAGTGGTGAACCCCATCTCCAAGACTGCAAAATGTTGGAGGAAGAAATACATTGGGGTGTGGAGATGCTGATTCCACAATGTGAGTATGATAATCATTGTGTTCCCCCAAATAGTCAAAAGGTATGTGCTGAACAAGAGGAAGAAAAGCATGATTTCAAGGCGATGGTTTTCAGTGAAGCCCAAGAGTATGAATTCATATATAACAGTGCTATTCCTCATTTTGTGATACCTCCTGAAAGCAAAGTAAAAAGAAAACATCCTTAGAATTGCATTTGAATTGAATTGTCTGCAGTAACATAAATTCATTTATAGTCATTGTCATCATCATCATCATCAGTGTCATCAGTGTAGATAACATTTTGCAAACAAAAGAAAGGAAGAAATTCCTGATGGTAAGTGCAGTGAAACAGTGGAATACAGGACTCAGAGTGTTGTGAAGTCTCCTTCTTTGGAGGCTTTTAAGCAGAGGCCAGATGGCAATCTGTTGGGAATACTTTGACAGTGCATTCCTATATGGCCGGACGTATAGTTCCATGGCCCTTGTGGTCTCTTCCAGCTCTATGATTCTATGATTTTAAAGTTAATGGATTCCAAAAGCATTTCTCCCTCTTTTTTCTATTTTTACAGGAATGTGATCAATTATAAAATAGAGTTTAGTTACACCAACTCTGTCTAAATGACAAGAAAATGGGCACAGATTACTTCTGAAAGAGGAAAAGAATGTGCAGAAAAGAGACCGATTGATTCACTGGAATTTTCATCAATTTTCATTATTGAGCTCCATTTAATTAAATGGGTCTCCTGTAGTTTGGATCAAAAGCTGAACTCAGGTCCTTATCATTCCTATACTATGTAAGTAAAGACACCACCATTTGAGATAAATGGACTGATGGGGCAGGAATTCTCAATAAATCCTCAGAGTATAATACTCCCTCACTCCCACCAGTTGTTTTTATGGACTTTGCTGTCTTCTGCACCATTCCACAAACTTGATAAAGATCTCCCCTACCCCACTGGCAAAACCACTGATAAAAATCTTGAAGAATGATGTCCCCAGAACAGAAACCAACTGCACTCCTCTTGATACCTCCCTCCAGTAGGAAATTCAGCCATTAGTGTTTTTTTTCAAGATAGGCATGATTTTTGTGAAAAAAATATCACTTCTGCAAAAGCCATTTTCCCACTAGCGCACCAGCATATTTTGTACACATGAAATTATTTGCATTGTAAAATCTCTCTCACACACACACTCACACTTTTTGTTATACAAAGTTTTCACAAAAATCATAGAATTGGAAACATTCTCTTGGCAGCTGATCGTATTCCTAATATGCTAAGACACCTATTTTCACAGATGAAAAAAAAATATGACAAGATTCATGAGTATTTCACTTCTCCACACTGGGCTATCCATCTTGTGTGTTTAGATTTCAGAAGGCCCAGTTCTCTATGTCATACTGGAATGGGGATTCCAGCATTAAACTGGGGTTCATACCAGCCCCCCAAGGTTGACTCTCATCCTTGGCAAAGGCTGGCAATTCCCTCAGCGTTATTAATTCTTGCTGCCACCACCCACTGAATTATGAATTAACTGAACAGCACAGTGGGAGTCTGTTCAGTAGATTACCAATCTCTGTGATTAAGGACCTCCCCCCCCCTTCTGAGTGAGAGAAGTCCTATCTAGCATGTGCCAAAGGCTGACGTGGGAATGGAGAGAAACAGAGGTTTTACAGAAAGTATTTAATCAAGGCATGCAAATAAACAAGACAATATCACACTTGAGAGGCTCCCCCCTCCCAGGCACACTTAAGTTACAAGTAGTTACAACAACAGATATAAAAGCACAGATACATTCTTAAGATCAGCCAATCTCCAAAATAATAAACAGCCCTAACGCGGCTAACTACTTTATTCTAGTACTCACAGATGTTCTTAGAAGAAAGAAGCCAGGAGGCAAGGCATGCCTGCTTGCCTACGACTGGCACAGATCTCATCTCTCTTCTTTGTTCTTCTCTCTCTCTCTCTCTTCTTCCTCCCTGGTCACATGGCCTCCCAGAAGTTTTATATTTCCTCCTTGGAAGGATCTCAAAGCATCTCCAAGATGCCCACCTCTTTCCTTCTTGATTGGTCAGTTCTCACCCTGTGACCTATGATGCTGACCCACCTAAAATGTAATCTAATCCCAAGACCTCATTAACCCTTGGTTTACCTGGAGAGGAAAGTATCTCCCTTTGCTAAGCCTAGATAATAGGAAGCCCCATTATCACACTCTACAATGGCAAGTATAAAATGGGATACTTTTAAGACATCCTTCCTCAACCTGGTGCATAGTTCTGAGAAGCCAAAGTCTTCAAGCCATCACCATTAATTTTTAATCCCCAAATTAGCTCTCAACAAAAAGACGGCCGTCTTCCAATCCACAGTGACAGGATTTTCTCCCCCTTGCTACCTTCAGCTGGAAAAGAGGTAACTTTTAACTGATGAAAATACATGTTTAGCAACCACGTGTTATAACAGCATTAAGCCTATAACAATGCTGATATATAGTGAGTGCATATAATAATTCACATACATCATTTAGTAAAGTACAGCAGAAAAAAATGGAATGGACAAAGGATGTAATAGAAAGGCTACAAGGAATAAAGGCTTGCTGGGGACGAGACCGTGTATCAGCACTATTATAGACTTAATAATATAGTAATACTTGATTGCTAATCATATATTTTGTAGACTATTGGTTCCAGGGATACCTGTTAGTTTTAACTTTTAACTGATGTCTAATCAAACTAGGAATGTGAGGAATATTTGCCATGTTTTACTCTCAGAAAGAAAAGGTCCCTTGTGATGTCAAAAAACAACTAAACTTGATGAAATTCTTTGATTCCTGTATGAACGTTTTGTAGGGATATTTCGAATGTGTATTATGAAGAGTGCACCAGCACTAGTTCGATACAAATTTCTGAAAGAAATAAGAATCATTACTTTGAGGGGGAAAAATCCTAAGTTTTGATGTCTCTGGATGGGAAAGGAGATAATAAAAAGAAGTTGAACTATGCTTGGTTAAAAGAACTGCCTTTCATGTTTGAGGCAGGGGGTAAGCTAGCAGCCATCATTGGGGGCTTATCCACATATATGGTCCTTCCAGACAAAAAACAACAAAGAGACTAAATAGCTTCTTGAAGAAGGGAGAAGTGACCTCTGCCAGGAAGAAGTAAACAAGAGGCTTGAGTACATAAACCAAAGAAAACACAAGAGTGGTAATACCAAAGACACATTCTCTCAAGGTTCCCCTCTCTCACTGCTCACTTCCATCTATTTTGTTACAAATTGAACAGAAACAATCTCTTCCCCTTTGTTAAATTAACCAATCCCATGGAGAAGGACAGGATTGCTGATTTTTAAAAATGCAAACAGTCCATCCAGTGACAAAATTCAAAGCCGTAGCCATATTAGTCTGGATCAATATACAAAGAGATCTTGTAGCAACTTTCAGGCTAAGTGAGGTACAGAATTTGGTACAACAAATTTTTGTAGACTACAATTGGAATGCACCCTCAAACTCCTGTACATCGACAGCATGTTGAACAGAGATAATGATTGCCTGGCACACCATACAGATTTTAACATCTCGGTCTCCTGACGACTGTCTTGGTCAGTTTATCAGATCTCCTTTCTGGTTCCCAGCCAGCTTCCCACTATGTTCCAACAACTCCCACCACCATTCACATGGTTATCTACTCACTTTCACTTTAGGCAATATCTTTTATTCTGCCTTTTTCCCTCAATGGCCATCATTACTATTGATCTTCTTCAACCTTTCTACCATACCCAGAAATTTTACATTTCTATTACCATTCACACATATCTGCTGATTCATAGCTATAAAGGTCTGTTCCTAGGTCCTTCACTCCATGCATCTGATGAGATACATGAAAGTCAATAACTATTAGGCTAACAACTTCTTTCTCTCAGAAAACCATGCAACAAGACAGCAACAGTAATTTGGGCAAAAAGGAACACACACACAAATTCATGGCATAAATACTTTGCAAAATTTACCTAGTCTTCCTTTTGTCTAGCCCAGCAAGGAGAAGACATAGTGGGGGGGGTCCCTCCTTTATCCTCTGTGAATGTGAGCTAAGCATGGATTTCATCCCTAAATCAAATCGAAGACTGGGTTTCAGTCCCCTAAGCCTTCTTTGAAAGCCTGCTTGTACTGTCCCGAAGACCTCCTAGAAATCTTCTCATTTCCTTACCTCGTAATCTGGTAATCTCTTCTGTGTTATAGAGAATTTGTCTGCTTTACAGCAGGTGTATTTCCCACTTTCTGCTAGGGGTATACATGGAAGCAGGCTGCAACCTAGTAAAGGCACGCACTGATGTCTTCACAGATACTGCAAAACAAAGACTCACTTTTGCTCATCTGATGACACAAAGGACCAGAACTCTGCTTCCCTGAGGAGCAGACTAATTATTACGCACTCCATGGAAAATGCTGGAATGAGTCTGTAGGGAACAGAGAAGAGGTGGGAAAAGTGGCTTCTTTAGATGACAAATCCCAAAATCCCCCAGGCTGCATCGTCACCATCTATACTGGCTCAGGGACTCTGGGAGTTATTATCTAAAAACAAGTTGTCAGAACTCTGAGTAATAGTTCTAGATGAGGCAACTCTCTGAAAGGCCAGACTGAGGGAAGTAATACTGCCACATTCTCATCCTTCAACTATCCTATATCCATACCATAAAATCTTTTTTCATACATGTCTCTGTTTGTCCTTTGGTCAAAATGCAATTGATCATTCTTTTTGAGCCAAGTTGGCATCAGCACATGCAGAACATGGGGATATTACAATTACACTACAGTTTCCAGAACACCCAGCCAAAATGACTGTTGGACATGCTGGCCTGGGGGACTGTGGGAGCTGTCATTCAACAAAGCAACTTTTCCTGTTTCTGGACATGAAGATACAATATCAAGAACTGTGGGATTCTCTTTGAGTCATAAATAGCATCCTGGGAAACCACTGCTTTCTGCATCAAGACCCATCTTGTGCATCCTTTCAACATAGGGACATAGAACCTAGAGGAGAATCAAGTCTTTTCAGCCTCCCCACCACAATTTATCACGTACTAGTGATTGCTTCCTCGAAAGATTCTGCATGGTTGGGAATCATAGAAAAAGGACAGACTATACCCGCTTCAAGCCAAGAAAAAGTGCAATGACTGTACGGATTCTAGACTAAGCAAAACAGAAAAAGTATGAGTAATAGCTTTGCCACTCTAGAAGGACATTGGCCAGAACTCTCATATAGAAAAAACTGGGTTGCAGGTGTAGAGAGTCAAAGCCACTCAAGTGTCTATGGATCATCAAATCAGGATACAGGAACTTCAGGACCTGGTACCGGTGTAGATGGAGCATGAGAGAATCTCCACTGTATGCTTTCAAAAACTGGATATATATGGTTGCAATATGTACACATGTAGAAAACTACCAGGAAAGGTTGTGGAGTTATATCTTAAAAAACTTTTGTAAAATCAACCTGTGAATATCTGCTGTGCCACAGGGACTGCCTTAGTTACTGTGTTGGGATTCTGGTTGTCCTTATGAAAATTACATTTCACAGGAGCTACTTCTGCCTGGGGAGCCAGCAGTGTTCAGCGGTTTGAGTGTTGGACTATGACTTCACAGACCAGGGTTCACATCCCCACTCAGCCATGGAAACCCACTGGGTGACTTTAGGCAAGTCAAACTGCAACAGCAACAGAACTGGAAAATATATTAATTGTTAGATATACTTAATTTGAATAAAATATAAAGCATATACAGACTTATGGGTGAAAAGCCCTGTGAAAGGAACTCTGGCTGGGATTAGGTCAGAGATGACCCCAACATGACCCTGGTCATAGATTCAATTAAGGATTTGCTGGAAAACCTGACTTAATGGCTTTTTCAATGAGAACAATAGTCCAGCTCTGAGTAAGAGCAGAACTCCCTGCTGGGTGTATTTCCTCTGGAAACACAAACAAGGCAAAGCTCTAAAATCAGCTATATTAGCTCCCTGACACCTAATATGTGATACAAACACAAGGAATTATTGGTTTTTGACAGCTCTGGCTCATGAAAACAGGAAGATTTCCCCCAAATTAATAAATTGTCTCATATTCCCACCTGTGACTTCTTCCTGGTCCTCAGTCATATGGCCATCAAAACCTTTTGCCATCTACATGTTAAAATCATCAACTTGCTTCTTTCAGACATTAAGAAACAGTAACCCATCCTGTCACCTTTTCCTCACCTTTCAAACTTTTGTTTGCACAGGAGAAGAGCAATCAACACTTCACACGTCCAGGGCAGATTTTTTGGTATAGAGGAACCTCGATTTTGGATATCCCTCACAGCATTTGGATTTCAGGGACACACTTGGTCCCTCAGACCTTTTGCTGTCCTTGGGTAAAAAGCCCAAGCCATTTCATCCTTTTCTGCTTCTTTCTGGATGGTAAATATAACCCAATCCCCTTTCTGTTTCCCTCTGTCCATTTCTTCTCCCTTTCTTTTCAGTTAACCTTGTGTGATTGCTTGTGTGTGTGTGACTATTTTCCATGTGTGCGTGTGTATTATTCCCCAATAAAACACATTTAAATTGTACCATCAGTCTTCTGGCTGACCTTTTTTGTTACCCCATATAACACGGGTGTCAGTTCTCACTCAGTTACCCCACCCTCAAAGGCCTCCTATTTTTGAGCTAATTGTTCTCAATTATTGAACAGAGGTATAGCATCAGCAGTGGCCCTCGTGGCCTCAGAGGAAGGCAAAGATCTTTGGGGAAAAATGTGCCAAGAAAACCCCATAATAGGATTTACTTAGGGATTCTGTAAGTTAGCAGGAACTTGAAGGTAAGCACCAACAACAAGTTCTGTCTGACCGTTACTGTGGTCCATAGTCCTATTTCGGGGTCTACTAAATATAATTCGATATAAAAAGATTGGACATTCAAACTGTTTCCCTCCATGTGCTTGAGAGGCCCCCGGATAAGCGCACACACGGACACAGCCGAACGGCTGAAAAATCCTAGGCAGGCCAGTAGTTTTCTGGCATGCAGCTTCAGGAGACCTCCAGGCAAGTACTCACTGAAACTAAATTAAGTATGTATCAAGCCCACAAAAGATTCTCAGCCCTGAACCACCATCTTGACAAGATTAGCGCTTCTGAATACCCAACGGTCAAGCATTCCCCGTTTGCATACTGGCTGCGCTATTGACAACTACGTCCAAATCCAATCATTGTAAGTTATGACCTTTCGGAGGCTTTGTCTCCGATCCAAAACCTATTGTTCTCCCCGGGAAAGGACTAGCCTACAGGCACATTTTCCCCTATAAGAACCCCTGATTTTGAGCACTTCTTTGGATCGCTCATGGTTGTCATTCCACCTTGCTGCCGCTCGGTTGGCCGAGCCTTCCCCTCAGCTTCCACGTGCTGAGAATCTCCGCTCCAGACTTACTGACTTTCTTCTGGCTTCCCGGGCTGCAGGATCAGGTGTAGTATTTCCCCCGAAAATCCTTCTTAAAATCCCCTATCTAATTTCCTCCCTTTATTTTCTTAGGTCTGTGTAAGTGAGTACACAAGTGTGCAGTGACCTTCTTTTAAACAAAGAAAATAATTATAACTTCATTGTGTCTGGGTCCTGACTCAGCCTGACCCCATAAAGCTGGGTTTAAGATCTCGCTAGGTTACCCTGCCTCTTGTAGTGCTACAGCTTGTGCTCTGGCTAATTCCCATTCCCCATTATTTGGAGCACATTGAGGTGTCCCCCACAGGACCCCAGAAGTCAAGGTAACATGACATGATGTGTCTATTTTATTCAGTTTATACTCTTCCTTTTTCCCAGCATAGGATCCAAGGCAGCTTACAGCAAAGTAAAATGAAGTACAGTTGGGGAGGGGGGGGCCCTATTAATACAATTAAAAAAACAAAACAGAAGTTAACAAAAGCTACCAAGGAGGAAGGGAGAGAGGGTAAGAAAGTAGAGGTTTGAGGGAGGGAGAATTTTGTGGTGACAGGTCAGAGTTTGACCAAAAGGGTGGGAAAAGCTTAGATAATAAATCCTGAAAAGAAAGACACCAATATTAGAAACCAAGTGATTTTCTTTGGGGTCAGAAATGCCCCTCCATTCTGATTGAAGAAACTGATTGCATGTGTGGAACCCAAGCAACTTGAAGTCTGAGGAGATTTAGGCCATGACCAGTTGGCAAGAAACAGCCTACAGACTCAGATTTAAGAGTTTTGATTTGATTTGATTTATTTATTAGTTATTTATTTATCAAAGCAGTGGTTCTTAACTTTTTCTTTACCAGGGATCCACTGTAAATATAATTTGTTGTTGAGAACCCCCAAGACTTAACTCAAGATTTAAATATTTAAATTTAGATTTAAATGTCCACATATTCATTTGTTTACTAAAGGCTTCTGGAGACTGGGATTCAAATCCTCGCTCAGACACTGGGTGAACTTGGGCAAGTCACATTCTGTTAGCCTCAGAAGAAGGCAAAGGCAAACCCCCTCTGAACAAATCTTCAAAAAAATAAATAAAAATCCAGCTGTAGGTTCACCTTAGGTTTGCCATAAGTTAGAACTTACTTGATGGCACACAGCAACAAAATGCCACTGACAGAGAGAGGTTCTTTCTAGCCATCATGCCTTTGGAACGTGACTTATGGCATCCCTAAGCAAAGCTATCGGGGGGGTTTCTTGGTATGATTTGTTGCCTTTGGTTTTCTAAGAGGCTAAGAGAATGTGACTTGCCTGAGGTTCCCCCGTGGGTTTCCATGACCAGTGGGGATTCAGACCCTGGTCTTCAGAGTCATAGTTTGGTCCTGTGAACATGCCTACCACCATGTCCCTCAGTGCCCACACCACCTCCTGCCATGCTTCTGATGAAAGAGACATGGCAGCAGGTGTGATTCCATGCCCAAACTTCTCCCTCATTTACAAATGAACTCCAGATTAAGAACCACTGATTTGGAGTATATAGGCCACCCTTTTCAGCCACAAAGCCTCTCAGAGAAGTTTAGAAGTTGTTAAATTGACAGCTCTCTGGCCTCCAGCTTGCAGTCTAAGTGAGACATGACACACAAGGAAAAAGGAATAGCAGGGTGGAAGGGATTAAGTCTGATAGATATAACCTCATCTTCTCTCCCTTGGAGGCCAATCCCATGGCAGTTTTAATACATTGTTCTCATCTCCAGACTCTTGTGGAACCGATCCTGCACTCCTCCTACCTCTGCACAATCATTTTTCCATCAGCAATTGAGTGTGTGAGTTAGCCCTGACCATTCACTTGAAGCTCCATCTGCTAAGGCTAAACATTACCCCCTTTTTCAAAACTAGGGAATAGATATTTTAGTTCTCTGAATGTATCTTTTGCTGAAGAAGTCTGCATAAAACTTCTTTGTTTAGGATCTCAATCAGTTGACCCCACTAAGGGGAAATAGAAATTTGTCCCATTAGGTTGACAGTGGAATTTTCAATTAGGTTAGAAAATACAATATGAAACATCTTATGCTTTTGCCCTGTCCCGTACCTTAGCTCTTTTTATATCTAAATTCTCAGGGAGGGAGAAAAATACCCAACATCTCACACAATCCAAACATTATGTCATATTTTACTGCAAGAAAGTGAATATCTTTACTAATGGAACACTCAGTACAAGATATATACAATTGACAAACTGTATACAACATACAATATAGACAATAATATAAAATTGACAAACTGTATGTATCTGCACTGCATAATCAATACTTGACACCATGTGGTTTTCTTTTTACTTCATATTTTGTCATATTAGAGATGCTCCTTGTAATTCATTTTCAGTAACTTTTGATAAAGTAATTGATTTTCAATCAAATAATTTATTTTTGAATAACTTCTGCAAGACACATATTGTCATTCAAATGGCTCATTCCTGAAGTTAATGCTTAGTTTTCACAGTTGTGCGGATATCAGTTCTGCCTGAAACTATCTAGGTTTCATTGAAACAAAATACATTTCTGAAATGAATCTTTCAAGGCATCCTGAACTTGTTTGTTCCTCAAGCAGTAGATGAACGGATTCAGCAGAGGAGCCACCACAGTGTTAAAAATGGCTATTATCTTTGTAAAGTGTGTCTCTATAGATCCCGTTGGTTTTACATACATGACAATGCAGCTGCCATATGTGATAGAGACAACAGTAAGGTGAGAAGCACAAGTAGAGAAAGCCTTTTGCCTCCCTGTGGCTGATGGGATGAGTAGGATGGTGGAAATAATTTTGGCATAGGACATGATATTTATGAATAAGGTTCCAAGGAGAGACAATGTAGAAAGGAGGAAATCTATGAAACTTAGAAGAGTTGTGTCAACACAGACGAGTTTGAGCAATGGCCCACTATCACAGAAAAAGTGACTGATGACGTTTGGGCCACAGAAAGGCATCTGAAACAATACAATGGCTGAACCTATAATTATCAACAATCCTGTAGCCCACGAACAAAGGACCAGCAATGTGCAGATCTGATCCGTCATAATTGTTGTATAGTGAAGAGGGTTACAGATGGCCACATACCGGTCAATGGACATTACTGCCAGGAGGATTAACTCTGTGGTTCCAAAGACAAAGTATAGGAATGACTGTATGAAACAACCATGTAAAGAAATAGTCTTACGATCCATTGCTATGTTGGCCAAAGCTTTGGGAATGATAGCAGTGGTGAACCCCATCTCCAAGACTGCAAAATGTCGGAGGAAGAAATACATTGGGGTGTGGAGATGGTGATTCCCCAAGGTCACCATGATAATCATAGTGTTCCCCCAAACAGTCAAAAGGTATGTGCTGAGCAATAGGCAGAAAAGCAAGATTTCAAGGCGATGGTTGTCGGTGAAGCCCAAGAGTATGAATTCATTTACCAAGGTGCTGTTCCTCATTTTGTGAACACTCCTGAAAGCAAAGAGAAAATGTCCTTAGAATTGTATTTAGATTACTGTATGTCATTCAACTTTGATTGTCTATAGCGTAATAAATTCAGGCATCATCATCACCATTATTGTAATCAATCATTTATTTATTTATTCATTCATTAATTTATTGGCTTATATGTAGCACCATCACCATACATGGCACTTTACAAGTAAAAGAACAGCAAAATAATTGCCATCAGGCTTAGAGTCTAAGTAAAACATGACACAAAAGAAAATAAGGATGGCAGTGTGGGTGGGTGGGGCTTTCCAGATATGGTTTTTTAATTAAATATTTTTATTACAGATTAAATTACAAAAACAGATTAACATTAAAATCACAGACATTACTTTTCAAAAATAGTATAATCCCCCCACGCCTCCCCCCAATGGCTTAGCAGAGGTTTAATTAATTCTTCTCATATAGAAAAATCTTCATTCAGAATGTGGGATATGGATTTGATTACATTATTAATTTCACCGTACTCCATATCCTCTTTAATCTTTATAAGCAGTTATTCCCAACCTGATTTCCACCACCCCCTTCCTTTAGTATTCCCATAAACTTTAATCTTCTTTCCCTCAAAATATCGAACAATAAATTTTCAGCAAGGTATTTGTCAACTTTGTGTATAGGGTTTTCCAGATATGTACTCCTCAGTTCCAAGAAAGTCTTCATCAATGATTTGGACGGGGAGATAGAGGACACTGCTATCAAATTTGCATCTGATACCAAATTAAGAGAGACAGCTAACACTGTAGAGGACAGGATCAGGATTCAAAAATGACCCGAACAGATTGGAAACCTGGGCCAAAAACTAACAAAATGAATTTCTGCATGGAAAAGTATAAAATAGAACACTTGGACAGAAAAAAAATGCATAGATATAAGATTGGTGACACTTGCGTTGACCACAGCATACCTGGAAGGGATTTAGGAGTCCCAGTAGACCACAGTCTGATGCAGCAACTAAAAAAGCCAATGCATTTCTGAGCTGCATCTTTAGGGAAGTGATAGTACCATTCTGTTATACTTTGGTTATGTTATGCTTTGGTTAGACACCTCCTGCCCTGCCACTGGGATATTGTGTCTTACTTCTAATGTCTCAGAATAGGAGGGGAGATAGACAAAAAAAGTTGAGGTATGCTTCGTTAAAAGAATTGCCTCTCATAGCGGCGTATGTGCGGGGGAGCTACCAGCCTTCATTGAGGTTGCATCTCCATTCATGGTCCTCCAGACAAAAGGGAACAAAGAGACTTAATAGCTTATTGAAGAAAGGAGAAGAGACCTCTGCTGGTAAGAAGAAAACATAGACCAAAAAAATGTAGAATGCTGAAAGAACAGAGAGGAACTATCTAGATTTCCCTCTCTCACTGCTCACTTTATTCAAGCTTTGGTGCCTCATTGCTCCCAACAAGTTCAACAACGAGCTCTTCGTTCATCTGTTGCCCTATGGTTTGTTCAAGAGGCCTCTGGGCAGAACTAGTTTCTTCCCCTGTATTAACTAAAGTGCACCCATGCATAAAGGGAGGGGGAATTCTGTTTTTCAAAAAGGCAAACTACCTATCCAACAATAGAATTCAAAGTAATAGTTGGGTTAGTCTGAATCAGAATGCAAAGGGATTGTGTAGCAAATTTGAGAATGAGATGCAGACATTGGTAGCAGAAATTTTTGCAGAGTAGAGTTGGAATATATCCACAAACTTCTGTACATCAACAGTGGTAATGATTTCCTGGCACACTACACAGATTGTAACATTAGTTAACACTAGTGCTTCATGAGGGCTGTCTTGGCCAGTTTTTTACATCGCCCTTGTGGTTTCCAACCAGCATCACTCTATACTCCAATAATTCTTTCCACCATCCACATGGTTATCTACTCACCTTGTCTTTAGGCAATATCTTTCCTTCTGCCTTTTTCTTTCAATGGCCATCATTAAAACTGATCTTTTTGCCTTATCACCAGACCCACAAGTTTCATTTTTCTATTGTCATTCACACATACCGCTTGCTTTCATAGTTCTAAAGGTTTGTTCCTAGGCACTTCACTCCATTCATCTAATGAAACATATTCAAGTCAGTGGCTTCTTATGCTAGTAACTTCTTTCTCCCAGTTAGTCTCGAAGATGCTACGAAATCCCTTTGCAAACCCATCCAATGGCCGCATTATCAAAAATCCACACAAGAAGACAGCAACAATTGTAATTCGGGTAAAAAGAAACACATATAAAAATTCACAGCATAAATACTTTGCAAAAATGTACCAAGCCCTCCTTCCATCTAGCCCAGCAAGAAGAAGACATGTTGTTTCTTCCTCTTCCTCTTCTTCTTTTTCTTCCCCTGTGAATATGAACTAACTGTAGATTTCCATCCCTAAATCAAACCAAAGACTGAGTTCCAGTTCCCTCAGCCTGCTTTGAAACCCTGCTTGTGTTATCCTGAAGGCCTTCTAGAACACTTCTTATTTCCTTACTTTCTAATCCAGTAGTCTCTTCTGTGTTATGGAGAATTTGTCTATTTCACAGCAGGGGTATTTCCCTCTTTTTAGTGGAGTGGAAATAAAAGCAGGCTGCAGCCTAGTAAAGGTACACTCCGATGTCTCTACAGATACTGCACAAGAGAAATTCCCTTTTGCTCATCAGATGACACAAAGGTCTGGAACTCTGCTTCTCTGAGGAGCAGACTAATTATTATACACCCCATGGAAAAGGCTAGAATGAGTCTGTAGGGAACACAGAAGAGATGAAGAGAGTGGCTTCTGTAGATGACAAATCCTAGAATGCCCCAGGCTGCAGAGTCACCATCCATGCTGACTGGGGGACTATGGGAGTTGTCATGTAAAAACCAAGGTTTTGAAACTCTGAGTGATAGTTCTAGATGGGGCAGCACTCTGAAAGGCCAGACTGAGAGCAAAAATAGTGCCACACTCTTCTGCTTTAGTCAGATCTCACCTAGAATACTGCGTTCAACTCATTGTTTGGATTCCAGCTAATCATTCATAGGAACCTCCTGATGGTAAGTGCTGCTTGACAGCACTACTTGACAGTTGAGATCTTATTATGAATTTAAAGTACACCTATTGCATTAATTGTTCAATGGTGTGTTCAGACATTGGTACCTCCCATTGACTCTGAGGGTCTACACAAGTTGAGACTAACAACAAACTTCAGGCTGATGGTTCTGTTACGGCCCCACACACACCCCAAGATTGATATGATTTAACTGGCAGATATTATTTAATTGGCATTACATTAACTGGCATTGATATGCAATGAAAACTGAGGTGATTGGAAAGTTAAGCAGGAAAGAGGAAAACTACGAACTATAGACATGAGATTGCAAGGCAGGTCAGCCCATACCTCCTCTGGGCACAACCAAAGTCATTATCAGGCAGTTTACAAGGCAACTACAAAGACAATAGGCTTAAGTTGAAGCTGGGCATCTCTGTGCAGAAAAAGGATGTTCTCACCAAACTGTGATTGTTTTAACCCTATTCGTGCACACCTGGATGTTCTTCTGCTTTGTCCCTCAAACCTGTCCACAATACAGACCTATTACAACAGTCATTATCCCTTTGCCACCTAAATGCTAAGACCACTAACTTGGTCTGGACCTCATTGTTTGTGTTGCAATTCCCATTGCCCACTCAACTGCAGGATAGTTTTCAGGAATAAAACCCACTCATTCTGAGTGGTTCAGTGCAGTCTTGCACCCTGCTGAATAAGACGCTGTTGTCTAGTTTTTCAAAGGAGAATTGTCCTTAGGGGCCTACCTAAGCCACATCACCACTTTTCTTCACTTCTCTTTAGACTGATAATTATCACCTTAACTCTAAGATTTCTCTATTCACAACTTTCCTCCATTTTCTTTTTGTTAGCTCTTGTGTGAATGCTTGGATCTTTTGTGTGCATGCGTGAATCCTTCAGTAAAACACTTTTGTAGTGTACATTTTGGATTCTCTGGCTGTTTTTTTTTTTCCCTGCAAGATTCGGTAAACATTGGTGGAAAGATCTTGTTAAGTTACAGTCCTCCTCACAATCCTCCTAACTTTGAGCTAATTAAATCCCCACTGTCACGTGGAGGTAATGGCATCATGAGTGGACCCTTGAGTCACCCACATATTGGGGTAACAGTTCAGCTCAGTGTTTAGTTCCCAACTATTCACTAAACACTGGAAAATATTCCAGGTCTGCATATCATTTCTGTCTCAAATCCTGGAGGAGTCATTAATGCTGTGCAATATCAAAATTATTAGCAATATACCCATTGCATTTGATTCGTAATAAAACAGTTCCTTATCATTCACCTAGCATGATCTAATATAAAACATGATAGCTACTTTTAAATAAATTAAAGCATAATCTAATATGAGGCAGCATACTACCTCTGTTGAAACATTTGAAGGAATATTGTATGGAGGCTGGAGCAAATCTGAACAAATCTTGTCAAGAAACCCCTAGGATACATTCACCTTAGGGTTGTCATAGGTCAGAAACAACTTGAAGGAACAGAGTAATAACAGCAACCCAGTAGATGATTCCATCATTCCCACCTGCCATAAAACCTCTCTTCACATGTGTCTCTGTTTATCCTTCTTTGGCTCTAATGCCATTGAGCGTTCATTTTTGAGACACGGTGGCAAAATGTGAGGATATTACAATTACACTACAG
Source organism: Iguana delicatissima (assembly GCA_948472985.1). Classification (NCBI taxonomy): domain Eukaryota; kingdom Metazoa; phylum Chordata; class Lepidosauria; order Squamata; family Iguanidae; genus Iguana; species Iguana delicatissima. The sequence continues at coordinate 644,401 of CAOKZL010000439.1, forward strand.
TTTCCAGAACCCGCAACAAAAATGACTGTTGAACATGCTGGCCTGGGGGACTCTGGGAGGTGTCATTCAACATAGCAAGTTTTCCAGTTTCTGGACATGAAGGTACAATTTATGGAACTGTGGGGTTCTCTTTCAGTCATAAATAGCATCCTGGGAAACCGTTGCTTTCTGCGTTAATTAAAGATCCATCATGTCCATCCTTTCAACATAAGGACGTAGAACCCAGGGAATAGTAAAGCTGTCCTTTCGGCCTCCCCGCCACAATTGATCACATACTAGCAGCTGATCATTCCAAAGATTCTGCTTGGTTGGGAATGACAGAAAAAGGGTAGAATAAACCTACTTCAAGTCAAGACAAGGTGCAATGACTAGATGGATTCTAGAACAAGCAAAACAGAAAAACTACAGGTAATAGCTTTGCCACTCTAAAAGGACATTGTCCAGAACTCTCATATAGAAAAGATGAGTTGCAGGTGTAGGGAGTCAGAAACCACTCAGGTGTCTTTGGACCATCAAATCTGGATACAGGACCTTCAGGACCTGGTACCAGTATAGATGGAGCTTGAGAGAATTTTCATTGCATGCTTGCAAAAACTAGATACATATGGTTGCAATGTATGCACAAAGATGTAAAAAATTACCAAGGAAAAGTTGCTGACTTATATCTTAAAATAGATTTGTAAAATCAAGCTGTTCATATCTGCTGTACCACAAGGACTGCCTTAGTTATAGGTTGGGATTCTGGTTGTCCTTATGAAAATTATATTTCACAGGAGCGACTTGTCTCTGTGGAGCCATTGTGGTTTAGTGCTTTGAGTGTTGGACTATGACTCCAGTAGACTAGGGTTCAAATCCTACTCAGCCATGAAAACCCACTGGGTGATCTTAGGTAAGTCAAACTATCAGCCTCAGACAAATGCAAAGCCCCTCTGAAAAAAAAAATTATCAGGAAAAACACATAACAGGATTGAAGGCACACAGCAACAAAACCATCTGTCTGGCGTAATGTGTTATTTTGTTCAATTTGCCCACGGCCTTTCTACCAGTATAGGAACCAGGGCAGCATACAGTAAATTAAAGGGAAATCCATCTGGGAGAAAAAAAAATAATACCATTAAAGAAAAACACATGTTAAGAAAAAGAACCAAGAAGGGAAGGAGAGAGTGGTAGGAAAGTGGGAGTATGGAGGGGGAATAATTATTGGGTGACAAGTGGGAGCTCGATGCAGAAGGGTAGGGAAAGTTTGAACAATCAAACTTGATAAGAAAGAAGCCAATATTAGAAGCCAATTGATTTTCTCCTGGGGGGGGAGCAATTTATTTTCGTTTGATGGGAAAAACTGATTGTATGTGTAGAACCCAACTGATTGGAGTCAGAGGAGATTTGGACCATGAGCAATTGGCAGGAAGCAGCCTACACATTTCACTTCAGTGTTTTCATTTTATTTATTTATTATTTATTCATTTATTTAGACCAGTGGTTCTCAACCTGTAGATCCCCAGATGTTCGTGAACTTCAGCTCCCAGAAACCCCAGCCACTATGATCAATGCTCAGGGCTTCTGGGAGCTGAAGTCCAAAAACATCTGGGGCCCACAGGTTGAGAACCACTGATTTAGACTAATAATTCTTTTCTTTACTAAGGACCACCTGTATATATAATATATTTAGAGTTCAAGAAACTCTAATATCTAACTCAAGATTTAAAAACTTCACTTATCAAATATTTATTTTTTTATTCATTAAAGGTTTCTCAAGACTAGGATTCAAATCCTCACTCAGAGATGGGGTGACCTTGGACAAGTCACATTCTTTCAGCCTCAGCAGATGGCAAAAGCAAACCCCCTCTCAACAAATCTTGCCAAAAAAAATCCTTTGATAGCTTCACTTTAAGTTTGCCGTAAGTTAAAAGTCACATGAAGGCACACAACAACACAGTGTCAATGACTGGGGGAGTTGTTGTTTTTGAGGGGTATTTTTCCCCCTAGCAATCATGTCTCTTCGCTTAGAAAACTGAGTCACGCTGATCCCCAAGATGAATGTATCCTGGGGGGAGGGGGTTGGCAAGATTTGTTGCCTTTGCCATTTTGAGAGGCTGAGAGAATGTTACTTGCCTGAGGTCAGGCAAAGGATTTCCATCACCGAGTAGAGATTGAGACCTTGGTGATAGTTTGGGCATACGTACATGTCTGCCACCATATCCCTTGGAACCCACACCTACTTCTACCAAATCTGTGACAAAAGGGATATGGCGACAGGTGTGTGAGCATGCCCAAACTTCTTCCTTGTTTGCAAATGGGCCCCAGGTGAAGAAGCACTGGTTTAGAATATTTAGGCTCCTCTTTTCAGTTGCAAACACTCTCAGAACAGTTTACAAATTGTTAACTGGAGAGGTCCCTCCCTACAGGGTTACAATCTAAATTAAAGATGACAAACAAGGAAAAAGGAATGCCAGTGTTAGCAGGGATTAAGGCCAGCAGATGAAGCCACTTCTTCTCTCTGTCTGGGGCCAGGACAGGGACAGGTATAATAAATTGGTCTTGCCCCCTGACATTTTCTTTAGGGCACCAATCTTGCACTCTTCCTTCTGAACTCTGAGCTTCTGAACTCCCTTTCCATCAGCAATCCAGTATGGGAATCACTCTGTCAATCCTCACCTTCATACCTCAGCACTCTTGGCTAAGGTAAAAGGTTACCTCTTTTCAAAACTCTGGGATGGGCATTTTAGTTCTTTAGATGCATGTTTTGTTGCAAGAGAACAAGATGGACAGCATCAGCATTCTGTAGTTTTATCACCTGAACCCTTGCACACATTTTCCTCATTTTCAGCCACTCATCATAAAAGCTTTTATCCATTAGAGGATAGGAAGGAAGGAAGGAAGGAAGGAAGGAAGGAAGGAAGGAAGGAAGGAAGGAAGGAAAACCAGGACCAAATTTTGATGACAATTACTTGGGTTTTGCCACTGTGGTCCTTTTTAGCTCAGTCCAGAAACATGACAATGTATTGCAAGAAAGCATGATACAATGAAGCAGAAGTGATATGTTTAGACTTCCTGTAGGTTGACCCCACCTATGAGAACTTGAAATTTCTTCCAGTGGGTGGACAGAGGAATTCTCAGTGAGGTCAGAGAAGGCAAGAGGTGTATCTTATGCCTTTGACTTGTCCTTTACCTCAACCCTTGTTATATCTGACCTTTCAGAGGGGGAGGAAAATACTACACATCTCACAGAATACAAGCTTTTTGTCATATCTTACTGGAAGAAGGAGAATGTCTTTACAAATGGTACCCTGAGCATGAGATATTCAGTTATATATGAAACACAAACGGTATACATCTGCATTGCATGATTAATACTTGATACCATGTGGCTTTATTCTTTTGATATATTTTGGCTTATTTGAGATATTCCCTCCAATTTGTTTTCACTAAATTTTGATACAATAATTGATTTCCAATCGAATCATTTTCTTTATTTTTGTATAACTTTTGTGAGACCTATATGATAGTCCAAATCACTAATTCCTGAAGTTAATGGTAAATTTTCACAATTATGCTGATGTCACTCCTGTCTCAAAGCATATGTTTTACAAGTACAATTTACAATTCTGCAATGAATCTTTCAAGGCATCCTGAACTTGTTTGTTCCTGAAGCAGTAGATGAATGGATTCAGCAGAGGAGCCACCACGGTATTAAAAATGGCTACTACCTTGGTGAGGTCTGACTCTGTAGATCCCATTGGTTTCAGGTACATGACAATGCAGCTGCCGTATGTGATGGAGACCACAGTGAGGTGAGAAGTGCAAGTGGAGAAGCCCTTCTGCCTTCCTGTGGCTGATGGGATGCGCAGAATAGTGGAAATAATTTTGACATAGGACGTGATGTTTATGAGTAAGGTTCCAAGGACAGAGAATGCAGCAAAGAGGAAATGAAGGAATTCTAGGCGACTTGTGTAAACACAGAGAAGTCTGGTCAGTGGCTCACCATCACAGAAAAAATGACGGATGATGTTTGGGCCACAAAAAGGCATCTGGAGGAACATAACAGATGGGCCTACAACCAGCAAGAATCCTACAAGCCAGCAAGAAAGGACCAGTAATTTGCAGATCCATCTGTCATAATTGTTGAATAGTGAAGAGGGTTACAGATGGCCACATACCGGTCAATGGACATTACTGCCAGCAGGACTAACTCAGTGCTTCCAAAGGCAAAGTACAAGAAGGACTGTATGAAACAACCGGGTAAAGAGATAGTTTTCGAATTCATTGCTATGTTGGCCAAAGCTTTGGGAATGACAGCACTGGTGAACCCAATCTCCAAGACTGCAAAAATTCGGAGGAAGAAATACATTGGGGTGTGGAGATGCTGATTCCACAATGTGAGTATGATAATCATTGTGTTCCCCCAAATAGTCAAAAGGTATGTGCTGAACAATAAGAAGAAAAGCAATTTTTCAAGGCGATGGTTGTCAGTGAAGCCCAAGAGTATGAACTCATATATAACGGTGCTATTCCTCATTTTGTGAGCCCCCCTGAAAGCAAAGGAAGAAGAAAATATCCTTAGAATTGCATTTGAATTGAATTGTCTGCAGTAACATAAATTCATTCATTGACGTTGTCTCGTCATCATCATCATCTTCATCACCGTTTATTTATATAGCACCGTCAGTGTATATAATATTTTGCAAACAAAAGAATAACAAAAAAGTTCCTTGCCCTCAGGTTTACTTAGGAGACTGGGTATGTTTAGCCTGGAGAAAAGGACTTTAAGGTAGATAGACAGAGAGACAGACAGATAGATAGATAGATATTGTATATAGTTGTTCCATCTAAATATTAGGAAGAAATTCCTAATGATAAGTGCAGTGAAACAGTGGAATACATGACTCAGAGTGTTGTGAAGTCTCTTTCTTTGGAGACTTTTAAGCAGAGGCCAGATGGCAATCTGTTGGGAATACTTTGACAGTGCATTCCTACATGGCCGGACATATAGTTCCATGGCCCTTGTGGTCTCTTCCAGCTCTACGATTCTATGATTTTAAAGTTAATGGATTCCAAAAGCATTTCCCCCTCTTTTTTCTATTTTTACAGGAATGTGATCAATTATAAAATAGAGTTTGGTTATGCCAACTCTTTCTAAATTACAACAAAATGGGCACTGATAACTTCTGGAAGAAAGAAAAATGTGCAGAAAAAAGGCTGATTGATTCAGTGGAATTTTCATCAATTTTTACTGATCAAGTTCCTTTTAATTAAATGGATCTGCTGTAGTTTGGATCAAAAGCTGAACTTGGGTCCTTATCATTCCTATAGTATGTAATTAAAAAACACCACCATTTGAGATAAATGGGACTGATGGGGCAGGAATTCTCGACAAATCCTCAGAGTATAGTACTCCTCACTCCCACCAAATGTTTTTATGGACTTTGTTGTCTTTTGCACCATTCCATGAACTTGATAAAGATCCCCTCTACCCCATTGGCAAAGTCATTGATAAAAATCTTGAAGAATGATGTACCCAGAAAAGAACCCACCTACACTCCTCTTCACACCTCCCTCCAGTGGGTAATGTAGCCATTGATGTTTTTTTTTAATATGCAGGACTTTTTGTGGGAAAAAAATCACTTATGTAACAGCCATTTTCTCTCTAACCCATCAGCACATTTTGTACGTATGGCATCATTTGCATTGTAAAATCACTCTCTCTCACACACAAACACACATACAAACACTTTCTTTTGCATTTTTTTCTGAAAAATCATAAAATATGAAACATCTCCTGGCAGCTGATCATATTCCTAATATGCTAAGACACCTATTTTCACTAATGAGAAAAAAAGGAGAAGATTCATGAGTATTTCATTTGCCCACACTGCGCTATCCATCTTGTGTGTTTTGATTTCAGAAGGCCCAGTTCTCTACAATGGCAAGTATAAAATGGGATACTTTTAAGACATCCTTCCTCAATCTGGTGCAGAGTTCCGAGAAGCCAAAGTCTTCAAGCCATCCCTATTAATTTTTAATCCCCAAATCAGCTCTCAACAAAACGACAGCCTTCTTCCAATCCACAGTGACAGGATTTTCTCCCCCTTTACCACCTTCAGCTAGAAAAAAAGGTAAGTTTTAACTGATGGAAATATATGTTTAGCAACCAGGTAGTAATATAGCATTAAGCCTATAACAATGCTGATACACTGTTAGTGCATATAAGAATTCACGTACATCATGTAATAAAGTACAGCAGAAAAATGGAATGGACAAATGATGTAATAGATAGGCTACAAGGAATGAAGGCTTGCTGGGGACAAGACTGGGCATCAGCATTATTATAGGCTTAATGACATAATAACATCTGATTGCTAATCATATATTTTATTATATTGGTTCAGGGGATTCCTGTTAGTTTTAACTTTTAACTGATGTCTAATCAAACCAGGGATGTGAGGAATATTTGCCATGTTTTACTCTCAGAAAGAAAAGGTCCCTTGTGATGTCAAAAAACAACTAAACCTGATGAAACTCTTTGATTCCTGTATGAACATTTTCTAGGAATGTTTGGAATCTATATTAAGCAGAGTACACCAGAGCTAGTTCATTATGAGCTTCGGATGAAAACAAGAGGCATTACTCTGGACTAAATAGCTTCTTGAAGAAGGGAGAAGCGACTTCTGCAGGTTAGAAGGAAGCAAAAGACTTCCGTACATAGACCAAAGTAAGCACAAGTGTGGTGAAACCAAAGACGTGCCCTATCAAGGTTCCCCTCTCTCACTGCTCACTTCTATCTGTTTCTTTAGAAATAAAACAGAAGGAAATTCTCCTTTTTTTTAAATAAACTTCTCCCATGGAGAAGGGCAGGATTACTGATGTTTTTAAAATGCAAACAATCCATCCAGCGATAAAATTAAAAGCCATAGCCATATTAGTCTGGATCACTATGGAAAGAGATCTTGTAGCAACTTTGAGACTAACTGAGGTACAGAATTTGGTACCTTAACATTCATAGACTAGAACTGGAATATATCTACACACTCCAGAACGTTGTCAGTGTGTTGAACAGAGATAATGATTTCCTGGCACACAGATTATAAAATCCTGGTCTCATGATGACTGTTTTGGCCAGTTTATCACATCTCCTTTCTGGTTCCCAGCTAACATCCCACTACATTCCAATAAATCTCTCCACCATTTACATGGCTATCTACTCACCTTGGCTTTAGGAAATATCTTTCCTTCTGCCTTTCTCTCTCACAGGCCATTATTACTACTAATCTTATTCTTCCTTATCACCACAGCCAAAAATGTTGCAGTTCTATTACCATTCACACATATCTGCTGATTTATAGCTATAAAGGTCTGTTCCTCAGTCCTTCACTCCATGCATCTGATGAGACAGAAGAAAGTCAATGACTGCTTATGCTAACAATTACCTTCTCTCAGTTAGTATCAGAGATGCTATAGAACCCCTTTATAGTCCCATCCAATGGCCACATTGTCAAAAACCCATGCAATTAGACAGCAACAACTGTAATTTAGAGAAAAAGGAACACACATGAAAATTCACAGCATAAATACCGTGCAAGAATGTACCAAGCCCTCTTTCTGTCAAGTCCATCAAGGATACAACATGGTGGTGTCCCCCCCCCTTTTTTCCTCTGTGAATGTAAACTAAGCATAGATTTCCATCACTAAATCAAACCAAAGACTGAATTTCAGTCCCCTAAGCCTTTTTTGACAACCTGCTTGAATTGTCCTGAAGGCCTTCTAGAAGTCTCCTCATTTTCTTACCTCCTAATCCAGTAATCTCTTCTTTGTTATAGAGAATTTGTCTACTTTACAGCAGGTGTATTTCTTGCTTTCTGCAAGGAGTATACATGGAAGCAAGCTGCAATCCAGTAAAGGCAAACACTGATGTCGCTACAGATACTGCACAGAAAAGACTCCCTTTTGCTCATCAGATGACACAAAGGGCCAGAACTCTGCTTCTCTGAAGGGCAGACTCATTATTACACACTCCATGGAAAAGGCTGAAATGAATCTGTAGGGAACATAGAAGAGATGGGAAATGGCTTCTTTAGATGACAAATCCCAGAATCCCACAGGCTGAATCATCACCATCATGCTAGCTTGGGGACTCTGGGAGTCGTCATCTAAAAACAAGTTTTGAAAACTCTCGGTGATAGTTCTAGATGGGACAATACTTTGAAAAGCCAGACTGAGAAGAGTAACAATGCCACATTCTTCTCTTTCCACTGAAACTTCAGGAAGAACTTCGTGATGATCAGAGCTGTTCGGCAGTGGGATAGGCTGCCTCAGAGTGTGGTGAAGTCTCCTTCCTTGAAGATCTTTAAGCAAAGGCTGGATGGCCATCTGTTGGGAGTGCTTTGATGGGGGTTCCTGCATGGCAGGGGGATGGACTGGATGGCCCCTGTCGTCTCTTCCAATTCTATGATTCTATGATTCTATTGTGTCCACCAGCTATAAAATCTCTTTTCGTCTGTGTCTCTGTTTGCCCCTCTTTGGTCAAAATGCAATTAATCATTCTTTTTGAGACAGGCTGGCATCAAGAGATGCAGAATGTGAGGATATTGCAATTACACCAGGGTTTCCAGAATCCCCAGTGATTGCTTCCTCCTAAGATTTTGCCTGTTTTGGAATGATAGAAAAAGGGTAGAATAAGCTATGAAAAACCACTGGGTGATCTTAGGTACATCAAACTCTCAACCTCAGAGGAAAGCAAAGGCCCTCTGAAAAAAAAAATTGCCAAGTAAAACCTGTAATAGGATTGACTTAGGGTCTAAGTTGGAAGGAACTTGAAGGTACACAGCAACAACAACTTCCGTCTGGCATAATGTGATATTTAGTTCAATTTGACTACAGCCTTTCTACCAGTATAGGAACCAGGGCAGTATACAGTAAATTAAAGTTAAATCCATCTCGGAGAAAAAAAAATTAATACCATTTTAAAAAAATTAAGAAAAGGAATCAAGAAGGGAAGGAGAGAAGGGTAAGAAAGTGGGGATTTGGAGGGGGAACAATTTTTGGGTGACAAGTGGGAGCTTGATGCAGAAGGGTGGGGAAGGTTTGGATAATCAAACCTCATAAAAAGAAGCCAATATTAGAAGCCAATTAATTTTCCCCTGGGGGGCGCAATTTATTTTGCTTTGATGGGAGGAACTGATTGCATGTGTGGAACCCGACTGATTTGGAGTTGGAGGAGATTTCGGCCATGAGCAGTTGGCATGAAACAGCCTGCACATTTTGCTTTAGAGTTTTCATTTTATTTAGTTATTATTTATTCATTTATTTGGACTAGTAGTTCTTTTCTTTACTGAGGACCACCTGTAAATATAATATAATTGGTTTTTAAGAGACCCCGAGAACTAACTCAAGATTTAAAAAGTTCCCTTACCAAATATTTATTTATTTTTATTTATTAAAGGTTTCTCGAGACTAGGATTCAAATCTCCACTCACAGACTGGGTGACCTTGCACAAGTCATATTCTTTCAGCTTCAGCAGACACCAAAGGCAAATCCCCTCTCAAGAAATCTTGCCAAAAGAATCCTGTGATAGCTTCACTTTAGGTTTGCCATAAGTCAAAATTCAATTGAAGGCACACAACAACACAGTGCCAATGATTGGGTGAATTGTTTTTCATTTTTTGTTTTTCCCTAGCAATCATGTTTCTTCTCTTAGAAAACTGAGTCATACTTACCCCTAGGAGAATGTATCATGGGAGTGTTCTTGGCAAGATTTGTTCCCTTTGCCATTTTGAGAGGCTGAGAGAATGTTACTTGCCTGAGGTCAGACAATGGGTTTCCGTCACCGACTAGCGATTGAGACCTTGGTGATAGTTTGGGCATATGTATATGTTTGCCATCATGTCCCTCGGAGCCCACACCCACTTCTACCAAATCTGTGACAAAAGGGATATGGAGACAGGTGTGTAGGCATGCCTTACTTACTTGCAAATGGACCCCAGGTGAAGAACCATTGGTTTAGAATATTTAGGCTCCTTTTTTCAGTTCCAGAGGCTCTCAGAACAGTTTACAAATTGTTAACTTGAGGGCTCTCTCCCTTCAATTAAATTAAAGATGACAAACAAGGAAAAAGGAATGGCAGTGTTAGCAGGGATTAAGGGCAGCAGATGAAGCCTCTTCTTCTCTCTGTCTGGGGCCAGGACGGGGATGGGTTTAATATAGTGGTCTTGCCCCCTGACATTTTGCTCATGGCAGTGATCTTGACCTCTCCCTTTCTAAATCTGTTCGATCCTTTTTCCATCAGCAATCCAGTGTAGGAGTCATTCTGTCAGCCCTCACCGTCATACCTGAGTGCTCTTGGCTAAGGGGAAATGTTACCTATTTTTTCAAAACAATGAGATGGACATTTTACTTTTTAAGATGCGTATTTTGTTGCAAGAAAACTAGATGGACAGCATCTGCATTCTGTAGCGTTGTCACCTGAACCCTTGCACACATTTTCCTCAATTCCAGCCACTCATCATAAAAGGTTTCATCCATTAGAAGCAAGGAAGGAAGGAAGGAAAGGAGGGAGGGAGGGAGGGAGGGAGGGAGGGAATTATCAGTGAGGTCAGAAAAGACAAGAGGTGTATCTTATGCCTTTGACCTGTCCTTTACCTCAGCCCTTTTTTTTGTCTGACCTTTGAGAGGGGGAGGAAGATACTCCGCATCTCACACAATACAAGCTTTTTGTCATATCGTACTGCAAGAAGGAGAATGTCCTTACAAATGGAACACTGAGCACAAGATATTCAGTTATATATGATAGACAAACTGTATACATCTGCATTGTGTAATTAATACTTGATACCATGTGGCTTTATTCTTTTGATATATTTTGGCTTATTTGAGATATTCCCTCCAATTCATTTTCACTATATTTTAATACAATAATTGATTTCCAATCGAATTATTTACTTTATTTTTGAATAACTTCTTTGAGACTTATAACGCATTCCTAAAGTTAACAGTGAATTTTCACAATTGTGCTGATGTCACTCCTGTCTCAAATCATATGTTTTACAAGTACAATTTACAATTCTGCAATGAATCTTTCAAGGCATCCTGAACTTGTTTGTTCCTGAAGCAGTAGATGAATGGATTCAGCAGAGGAGCCACCACAGTATTAAAAATGGCTACTACCTTTGTGAAGTCTGACTCTGCAGATCCCATTGGTTTCAGGTACATGACAATGCAGCTGCCGTATGAGATAGAAACCACAGTGAGGTGAGAAGCACAAGTGGAGAAGCCCTTCTGCCTTCCTGTGGCTGATGAGATGCGCAGGATAGTGGAAATAATTTTGACATAGGACGTGATGTTTATGAGTAAGGTTCCAAGGACAGAGAATGCAGCAAAGAGGAAATGAAGGAATTCTAGGCGACTTGTGTAAACACAGAGAAGTCTGGTCAGTGGCTCACCATCACAGAAAAAATGACAGATGATGTTTGGGCCACAAAAAGGCATCTGGAGGAACATAACAGAAGGACCTACAACCAGCAGGAATCCTATAACCCAGCAAGAAAGGACCAGCAATTTGCAGATCCGATCTGTCATAATTGTTGAATAGTGAAGAGGGTTACAGATGGCCACATACCGGTCAATGGACATTACTGCCAGCAGGACTAACTCAGTGCTTCCAAAGGCAAAGTACAAGAAGGACTGTATGAAACAACCGGGTAAAGAGATAGTTTTCGAATTCATTGCTATGTTGACCAAAGCTTTGGGAATGATAGCACTGGTGAACCCAATCTCCAAGACTGCAAAAATTCGGAGGAAGAAATACATTGGGGTGTGGAGACGCTGATTCCACAATGTGAGTATGATAATCATTGTGTTCCCCCAAATAGTCAAAAGGTATGTGCTGAACAATAAGAAGAAAAGCAATTTTTCAAGGCGATGGTTGTTGGTGAAGCCCAAGAGTATGAATTCATTTACCAAGGTGTTATTCCTCATTTTGTGAACACTACTGGAAGCAAAGAGAAAATATAATTGTGTTTTGATTAGTGTATGTCGTTCAACTTTGATTGTCTATCGCATGATAAATTCAGGCATCATTATCACCATCATTGTAATCAATTATTTATTTATTTATTCATTAATTCATTGATTTATTGGTTTATATGTAGCACCATCACCATACATGGCACTTTACAAGTAAAAGAACAACAAAATAATTTCCATCAGACTTACAATCTAAGTAAAACGTGACACAAAAGAAAAAGAGGATGGCAGTGTTGATGGATGGGGCTTTCCAGATATGTAGTCCTCAGTTTCAATAAAGTCTTCATCATTGATTTGGATGAGGAAATAGAGGTCACTCTTATCCAATTTTCAGCTAATATCACATTAGGAGGGACAGCTAACACCCCAGAGGACAGGATCAGAATTCAAAAATGACCTAAACAGATCGGAAACCTGGGCCAAAATGAATTTCAGCAGGGAAAAGTATAAGGTACTATACTTGGACAGAAAAAAAATGCACAGACATAAGGTAAATGACACCTAGCTTGACCACAGTATAGGTGGAAGAGATTTAGGAGTCCTAGTGGACCACAAGCTGAACATGAGCCAGCAATCTGATAGAGCAGCTAAAAAAACCAATGCAATTCTGGACTGCATCTATATTTGTACAGTGTCTAGGTCAAGGGAAGTGATAGTACCACTCTGTTATACTTTGGTTAGACGCCCCCCATCCCGCCACCGGAATATTGTTGTGACCCTTTTTTCCGGGGTCCCTTGGGGGACACCTCAGTGTGCTCCATGTGATGTGGAATGGAAACTAGGCAGAGCACAAGCTAATAGCAATGCAAGAGGCAGGGTAACCTAGCAGGGTCTTTTTACCCAGTTTTTACGGTGTCAGGCCAAGCCAAAAACCAAACAAGAATGTCCAAAAAAAGATTTTATTGAATAAAAGTCTCATGCACCATTGCACTCACGCACACACGCACCCAAGAGCTATTAACAAACAGAAGAGAGGAAATTGGGTAGGGGAGTATTGAAGGGTACTGCACCTTTTCCTGAAGTCTTGGGTCCAAGAAGGCAGCGGAGAAGCGGGGCTCAGCACAGAGAGGGCTGAGGGGATTACTCAATGGATGGAGCAATGGTCTGCTGGGAAGACCGGGAGCGATCCGAAGAAATGCTCAAAAGCTGGGACTATTTGTAGGGGGAAAAGTGTCTGGGGGACTAATCCTTTCCTGGGGAGAACAATGGGTGTTGGAGTGATAACGAAGCTCCACCATGGTAATTCCCTTTGTGTGATGGGATTGCATGGTGTTGCCAAAGTCTCAGGATCTTCGGTTGTTTGTTTGTGGTGTGCCTTCATGTAAATGGTCCTCGCCCGATGGAATATTTGCTCAACTTGGGGAAGACACGCTAATCCCCTCAAATCAGCATCTCAGGGCTGAGGACCCTTTGTTTATTGTGGGTTTACACATCTTGAGGTCTCCTGGGGCTACATGACTGGGGATTTTACTGGCCTGACCTGGTTTTCAGTCCTTTGACCATGACTGCCTACGTGCTCATCTGGGCGACCTCTCAGACACACAGAATCATATTTAATATCAAATTGTGGACTCCGGGACAAGATTTTTCCATTGGAGTAACATTGTGTCTTACTTTTAATGTCTCAGAATAGGAAAGGAGATAGACAAAAGAAGTTGAGCTATGCTTGGTTAATAGAACTTCCTCTCATGGCTGGGGTTGGGGAGCTAGCAACCATCATTAAGGTTGCATCCCCATTCATGCTTCTTCCAGACAAAAGAGAACAAATAGACTCAATAACTTATTGAAGAAAGGAGAAGAGACCTCTTCTGATACGAAGGAAACAAAAGACTTGAGTACATAGACCAAAAAAAAGGCAGAGTGCTGAAAGAAAAGAGAGGAACTATCGATATTTCCCTCTCTCACTGCTCACTTTATACAAGCTTTGGTGCCTCATTGCTCCCAACAAGTTCAACAACAAGCTCTTCGTTCATCTGTTTCCCTACGGTTTGTTCAAGAGGCCTCTGGGCAGAACTAATTTCTTCCCCTGTATTAAATAAAGTGCACCCATGCAGAAGTGGGGAGTGAATTTCTGATTTTTAAAAAGGCAAACTATCTATCCAACAGTAGAATTCAAAGCAATAGCTGTGTTAGTCTGGATCAGAATGCAAAGGGATTGTGTAGCAAATTTGAGAATGAGATGCAGATATTGGTAGCAGAAACTTTTGTAGAGTAGAATTGGAATATATCCACAAACTTATGTACATCAACAGTGGTAATGACTTCCTGGCTCACTACACAGATTATAACACTAGTTAACACCAAAGCCTCATGAGGGCTGTCTTGGCCAGTTTATTACATCGCCCTTGTGGTTTCCAACCAGCATCACACTATACTCCAATAATTCTTTCCACCGTCCACATGGTTATCTACTCAACTTGGCGTTAGGCAATATCTTTCCTTCTGCCTTTTTCCCTCAAAGGCCATAATTAAAACTGATCTTCTTGTCTTATCATCATAGCTGCAAGTTTTGCTTTTCTATTGCCATTCACACATACCGCTTGCTCATCCATAGCTCTTAACATTTGTTCCTAGGCACTCCACTCCATGCATCTGACGAAATAGATTTAAGTCAGTGGCTTCTTATGCTACTAATTTCTTTCTCCCATAATCTCAAAGCTGCTACAGAATCCCTTTGCAAACCCATCCAATGGCCACATTATCAAAAATCCACACAACAAGACAGCAACAATTGTAATTTGGGCAAAAAGGAACACAGACAAAAAATCACAGCATAAATACTTTCCCAAAATGTACCAAGCCCTTTTTCTGTCTAGCCTAGCAAGAAAGACATGTTGTTTCTTCTTCCTCTTCTTCCTCTCCTCCTCCTCCTCCTCCTCCTCCTCCTCCTCCTCCTCCTTATTCTTATTCTTATTCTTATTATTCTCCATCCCTTGTGAATGTGAGTTAACCCTGGAATTCCATCCCTAAATCAAACCAAAGACTGAATTTCAATCTCCTACGCCTTCTTTGAAAACCTACTTGTGTTGTCCTGAAGGCCTTCTAGAACTCTCCTTTTCCTTACCTCCTAATCCAGTAGTCTTTTCTGTGTTATAGAGAATTTATCTATTTCACAGCAGGGGTATTTCTCTCTTTCTACTGGGATGGACATGGAAGCAGGCTGCAACCTAGTAAAGGTACACATTGATGTCTCTACAGATACTGCGCAAGAGAAATTTTCTTTTGCTTGTCAGGTGACACAAAGGATGGAACTCTGCTTCCCTGAGGAGCAGACTAATTGTTATGCACCCCATGGAAAACGGTAGAATGAGTCTGTAGGGAACACAGAAGAGATGGGGAAAGTGGATTTTGTAGATGACAAATCCTAGAATCCCTCAGGCTGCAGAGTCACCATCCATGCTGGCTGAGGGACTCTGGGGCTCTTTCCACATGGGCATATTGCCCACGCTAGGGCAACCTCTCCAGGAGGTCTTCTTCACCGCGGGGTGTGCTAGTGCAGTTGGAAAAAGTGAGGCTCTACACCTCAAACCGCTCTAGCACAGCTGCGGGGGTGGCGCTGCGAGTTTCATAAAAACCACCTTCCCAAGTGGTTTTTATGAAACTCGCCCGCTCTGCTCCATGGCAGCCCCCGGTGAAGAACTGCAGAGACGCGGTAGTGCGTCCCTGCAGATCTGCCCAGGGGCGGGCTTGTGGCTGGTGTGCTGCCCTGTTTGGCGGAGTGCTGCCGGAAGCTGCTGGCCACCATTTTGGGCGCCGCCAAACACCGCCGAGCGCCGCCGAGCGCCACCGAAATTCGGCAGCATACAGAGCGGCAAAACTGTTCTCCCCGCAGGGATGGAGCAACCCGCTAGCAGGTAAGCTCCACCCCTGCGTGCACCGCCCTGTTTCACCCCCCTCCCAGTGAGAAAAGGGCCTGGGAGTTATGTAAAAAAACAAGTTTTCAAAACTCTTAGTTCTAGATGGAGACCATTCTGAAAGGCCAGAGTGAGGGAAGCAATGGTGCCACACCCTCCTCCTTTTGTCAAACCTGACCTGGAATACTGCATTCAACTCATTGTTTAGATTCCAGCTAATCATCGGGATTAACTTCCTGAGGCTAAGAGCTGCTTGACAGCACTACTTGACAGTTTAGCTATTAGTATGAATTTACCATAGACCTGTTCCATTAATTGTTGAATTGTCCGTTCAAACACAGGTACCTCCCATTGACACTATAGGTCTAGTCTAGTGGGGACAAACAACAAGATTCAGGCCTATGGCTCTATGAAATCTAGTAGAATCTAGTTCTATGAAATGTAGTGGTCTCCTTGGCAGGATTCCTCACTCCAGAGTGGAGACAGATTTCAGTTCTGAAAAGAATATATTCCAGGGGTTGAAAGCAGTACAGGAAAAAGCCTTCTTCTGTATCCCTGTCAAGCATGACATAAGGCAGGAATACTCTCAAGAGAGCCAAGTTGATGTGTAACTGTATGTGATAAGCTACCATTGAATAGTCTTGCATGTCTGATGCTTTTTGCCTTGCTGAGGGAGAACTTTTCTACTTTTCACGTCTTCTACTAAATTCTTGTCATAATAAAACATGTTCAAGAAGAAAGTTTCATGTAAATATCTTTAAACTGAGCAGGGAAATGTCCACCATACCACTGTACCACACTTTTTTAGAAAGCTGAACATGGTCAGACCTAAGTTCGTACTTGGAGAATAGACTACTGTATGAGGGATGTGCAGATAGTATTGAAGAGGACTCTTAACCAGAAACCCTGAGGAATCATTGCCAGTTGGTCTTGGCAATAGTGGACTAAAGGTATCAAGAGTCTGGTTCAAAATAAGGTAGCCCACTATAGTCCCATGTCACATTCAAGTGGAACTATTTTGTGAAATGTATAACCTGAAAAACATTTTCAAAATGTTCTGCCAAAAAAAAAAAATTCCCCTGTAACATGAATGATTAGTTTATTTATTTGTTGTTCAATTTCTATCTCATTTTTCTACTTTAAGTCAGCTTAATAAGTAATGATTCCAAATTCCCAGTATCAAACTTCAAATGAATGAGATATTATCATGTGACAATATTTCTTTCAGTTCAAACCAATATCCATAATGAAATCGCCAATTTTAGCTTCGTTCTCTACCATCACATCCTCTTTTCTTTCTCCTCATTCTGCATGTCCTTCTCTTTCGACTTATTCAGGATCTGACTTTTCTACACAGCTCTGATTCCCTCAAAAACAGATGTCTGCAACACCAGTTAGAAGATACACAGTGTCCAATGTCCTTTTTTAATCTTTGAATTGTTGAATGTGCAAATCAAGTAGCCCTGTATATTTCAGACAATATATTTTGACATTAGTAACCTAGATGGACCAAGTCTAGATCAAATTTTAACCAAATGCAGTAGTTCCTATAGCAGATCTTACACAGGGATTTAAGGTCTGACTTTAGAAAGCCACATCAGCTTTTCTATAAAAATAGTCACTATCCCCTTCCTGAATTAGAAGGAAATGTGTCAGTTTTGACAAATCCTTAGACAAATGAAATAAACAAAATTCTCACACACCTTAAGTCATGGAGAAAGTCACACATGCATTTCCTGGCTCCTTCATGATAGGTCTGGAAAGCATTCTTGTCTGAAATCCTGAGAGTCATTACTGACGGTCAGTATCAAAAGTATTAGTAATTTACCCCTTGGGCCTGATTTAGGATATAAAACAGTTTCTTATCATTTGTCTAGCATGATGTAATATGCCACATGATAGCAATGTTTAAATAAATTAAATTAAAGCATGATGTTACATGAGGCAACATGGTTGCTATGTTTAAATATTTGAAGGGATGACATATGGAAGATGGAGCAAATCTGAAAAAAAATCTTGCTAAGAAAACCATGGGATACATTCACCTTAGGGTTGCCATAGGTCAGAAACAATTTGAAGGCACCCAGTAACAACATCAGTCCAGTAGATGATGCCATCTTGGACTATCATTACCACCTACCATAAAACCTCTCTTCATACGTGCGCCTCTGTTTACCCTTCTTTGGTCCAAATGCCATTGATCATTCTTTTTGAGATAAGTTGACATCAACTTCTGACAGATACAGGATGTGAGGATATTACAATTACACTACAGTTTCCAGAACCCCCAACCAAAATGACTGTTGAACATGCTGGCCAAGGGACTATGGGAGTTATCCATTCTAAAAAGCAGCATTGTCCAGTCTCTGGACATGAAGATACAATTTATGGAACTGTGTGATTCTCTTTCAGTCTTAAATAGCATTCTGCGAAACCATTTCTTTCTACATTATGATCTGTCATGTTAATCCTTTCTACATAAGGACTTAGAATATAGAGGAAAATGAAGCTGTCCTTTCAACCTCCTCACCACAATTTATCATGTATTACTGATTGCCCTCTCCAAAGATTCTACATTGCTGAGAGTGATAGAAAAAGAGTAGAATAAGCCTACTTCAAGTCACAATAAGGTGGAATGATTGGATGGATTCTAGAACAAGCAATACAGAAACAGTATGAGTAATAGGTTTGCCACTCTAGAAGGACATTGGCCAGAACTCTCATACGGACAGGACAGGTTGCAGTTGTGGAGAATCAAAGGGCAGAAGCCACTCAGATTGTCTTAGTCCCACCAAATCTCCATCCAGGGTCTTTGGGACCTAGTGCCACTGTGGATGGAACATGAGAGAAATTCTATGTGTGTTTTCAAAAACTGGATCCATATGGCTGCAAATGTGTACACACTCATGTAGAAAACTACGAAGGAAAAGTCATAGATTTACATCTTAGGATATATTTGTAGAAGCAAGCTATACATATCTATCATACCACAGGGACTACTTTGCTTACTATATTGGGATTCCACTAGCACATATGAAAGTTACACTTCACAGGAGCTGCTTCTCTCTGTGAGCCAGCATAGTTTAGTGGTTTGAGTGTTGGACTAAGACTCCAGAGACCAGGGTTCAGATTCCCACTCAGCCATGAAAACCCACTGGGTGACCTTAGGCAAGTCATGCTTTCAGCCCCAGAGGAAGGCAAAGCCCCTCTGAAAAAAAAAATTACCAAGAAAACCCTGTGATAGAATTGACTTAAGGTCTCTGTAAGCTGGAAGGAACTTGAAGGCAACAACATCTCTCTGTTTTTTGTTCAATATACACTCTGGCTTTCTCCCAGCATAGGATCCAAGGCAGCTTATAGTAAATTAAAATAAAATACAGCTAGGAGAAGAATATGAATACATTTAAAAATAAATAAACACATTAACAAAAGGAAGCAAGGAGGAAAGGAGAGATGGTAGGAGAGAGATAAGAAAGTAGAGGTTTGGGAGTGGGGAGAATTTTTGAGTGACAGGTGGAAGCGTGACCTGAAAGGGTGTGGTAAAACTTGGACAATCAAACCAGATAAAAATAAGCCAATATCACAAGCCAATTGATTTTCTTTGGTGGCAGAAATATCGCCCCACTCTTTGGTGGAAGAAACTGATTGCACACTTGGAACCCACATACCTTGGCGTCTGAGGAGATTGACCATGACCAGCTGGAAGGAAATAACTGACACATTTTGATTTAGCATGTTCATTTTATTTATTTATTATTTAGTCATTTATTTAGAGCAGTGGTTCTTAACCTTTTCTTTACCAGAGACCCATTATAAATATGTTGTGGGAACCCCCAACACTTAACTCGAGATTGAAATATTTAAATTTAGATTTAAATAGTCAACTATTTAAATATTCAAATATTCATTTATATATTTATTTTATTAAAGGCTTCTGGTGACTAGGATTCAAATCTCGGCTCAGACACTAGGTGACCTTGGGCAAGTCACATTCTTTCAGCCTTAGAGGAAGGCAAAGGCAAACGCCCTCTCAACAAATCTTCCCCCCCCAAAAAAGCCTACTGTGGTAGGTTTGCCTCAGGGTTTCCATAAGTCAGAAGTGACTTGAAGGCACACAACACCAAAGTGCTGTTGACAAGGGATGGTTCTTTCTAGCCATCATGTCTCTCCCCATTGAAAACTGCCTCATGATGACCCTAAAGTGAACCTATCATGGGGGTTTTCTTGAGAAGATTTGTTGCCTTTGCCTTTCTCTGAGCCTGAGAGAATGTGACTTTCCTGAGGCCACCCACTCCGTGGGTTAAAATGGATGAAGGGGGACTCAGACCAGGTCTTCATAGTCATGTTTCACATGCCTGCCACCATGTCCCTCAGTGCCCACACCCCCTGCTGCCACATCTCTGGTGAAAGGGACAGGACAGCAGGTGTGTGTGCATGCCCATACTTCTCCCCCATTTGAAAATGGGCCTCAGTTTAAGAACCATTGATTTAGAATACTAAGACCCTGCTTTTCAGTCACAAGGGCTCTCAGAGCAGTTTATAAATTGTTGATTTGACAGCTTCCTGCATGGAGGTTTACAATCTAAATAAGACATGACACACGAGGAAGAAGTGGGGATTAAATCCAGCAAATACAACCTCTTCTTCTTTCCCTCGGAGACCAGGAGAGCAGTAGTTCTAACACATTGTTCTCATCTCCAGACGCTTGCCTTGTGGCACCAATCCTGAATTCCTCCTAACTCTGAACAATCACTTTTCCATCAGCAATCCAGCATGTGAGTCATTCCATCACCTTGACCATCTATTTGCTAAGGGAAAAAAGTTACCTATTTTTTTTCAAAACCTCAGGAGGGACATTTTATTTTTCTAGATGCATGCTTTGTTGCCAAGGAACTAGATGGACAGTGTCAGCATTCTGGAGCTTTCTCACCTGAATCATTGCACACATTTTCCACAGTTTCAACCACTCATCATAAATTGTTATCGATTAAAAGAAAGGAAAGGAAGAAGGAAGAGAAGAAGGAAGGAAGGAAGGAAGGAA